>OY744484.1:10486125-11196125 GCA_963556165.1 Tipula helvola
TTAGAGCTTTAAAAATCGAAAATCTGCAATTGTGCTCCGATTTCGATGATTGATACCTCTATCAATAGGTGTTGGGCCCTGTAATTGTGATGCGAACGGGTATTTAGATCGGTAGAATATTTCTATACATTTTGTGGAAAATTTAATTTTATTGAAAATCAACTGAACTATAGCCCACAAATTTAGAGCTTTAAAAATCGAAAATCTGCAATTGTGCTCCGATTTCGATGATTGATACCTCTATCAATAGGTGTTGGGCCCAGTAATTGTGATGCGAACGGGTATTTAGATCGGTAGAATATTTCTATACATTTTGTGGAAAATTTAATTTTATTGAAAATCAACTGAACTATAGCCCACAAATTTAGAGCTTTAAAAATCGAAAATCTGCAATTGTGCTCCGATTTCGATGATTGATACCTCTATCAATAGGTGTTGGGCCCTGTAATTGTGATGCGAACGGGTATTTAGATCGGTAGAATATTTCTATACATTTTGTGGAAAATTTAATTTTATTGAAAATCAACTGAACTATAGCCCACAAATTTAGAGCTTTAAAAATCGAAAATCTGCAATTGTGCTCCGATTTCGATGATTGATACCTCTATCAATAGGTGTTGGGCCCTGTAATTGTGATGCGAACGGGTATTTAGATCGGTAGAATATTTCTATACATTTTGTGGAAAATTTAATTTTATTGAAAATCAACTGAACTATAGCCCACAAATTTAGAGCTTTAAAAATCGAAAATCTGCAATTGTGCTCCGATTTCGATGATTGATACCTCTATCAATAGGTGTTGGGCCCTGTAATTGTGATGCGAACGGGTATTTAGATCGGTAGAATATTTCTATACATTTTGTGGAAAATTTAATTTTATTGAAAATCAACTGAACTATAGCCCACAAATTTAGAGCTTTAAAAATCGAAAATCTGCAATTGTGCTCCGATTTCGATGATTGATACCTCTATCAATAGGTGTTGGGCCCTGTAATTGTGATGCGAACGGGTATTTAGATCGGTAGAATATTTCTATACATTTTGTGGAAAATTTAATTTTATTGAAAATCAACTGAACTATAGCCCACAAATTTAGAGCTTTAAAAATCGAAAATCTGCAATTGTGCTCCGATTTCGATGATTGATACCTCTATCAATAGGTGTTGGGCCCTGTAATTGTGATGCGAACGGGTATTTAGATCGGTAGAATATTTCTATACATTTTGTGGAAAATTTAATTTTATTGAAAATCAACTGAACTATAGCCCACAAATTTAGAGCTTTAAAAATCGAAAATCTGCAATTGTGCTCCGATTTCGATGATTAATACCTCTATCAATAGGTGTTGGGCCCTGTAATTGTGATGCGAACGGGTATTTAGATCGGTAGAATATTTCTATACATTCAATTGTGCTCCGATTTCGATGATTGATACCTCTATCAATAGGTGTTGGGCCCTGTAATTGTGATGCGAACGGGTATTTAGATCGGTAGAATATTTCTATACATTTTGTGGAAAATTTAATTTTATTGAAAATCAACTGAACTATAGCCCACAAATTTAGAGCTTTAAAAATCGAAAATCTGCAATTGTGCTCCGATTTCGATGATTGATACCTCTATCAATAGGTGTTGGGCCCTGTAATTGTGATGCGAACGGGTATTTAGATCGGTAGAATATTTCTATACATTTTGTGGAAAATTTAATTTTATTGAAAATCAACTGAACTATAGCCCACAAATTTAGAGCTTTAAAAATCGAAAATCTGCAATTGTGCTCCGATTTCGATGATTGATACCTCTATCAATAGGTGTTGGGCCCTGTAATTGTGATGCGAACGGGTATTTCGATCGGTAGAATATTTCTATACATTTTGTGGAAAATTTAATTTTATTGAAAATCAACTGAACTATAGCCCACAAATTTAGAGCTTTAAAAATCGAAAATCTGCAATTGTGCTCCGATTTCGATGATTAATACCTCTATCAATAGGTGTTGGGCCCTGTAATTGTGATGCGAACGGGTATTTAGATCGGTAGAATATTTCTATACATTCAATTGTGCTCCGATTTCGATGATTGATACCTCTATCAATAGGTGTTGGGCCCTGTAATTGTGATGCGAACGGGTATTTAGATCGGTAGAATATTTCTATACATTTTGTGGAAAATTTAATTTTATTGAAAATCAACTGAACTATAGCCCACAAATTTAGAGCTTTAAAAATCGAAAATCTGCAATTGTGCTCCGATTTCGATGATTGATACCTCTATCAATAGGTGTTGGGCCCAGTAATTGTGATGCGAACGGGTATTTAGATCGGTAGAATATTTCTATACATTTTGTGGAAAATTTAATTTTATTGAAAATCAACTGAACTATAGCCCACAAATTTAGAGCTTTAAAAATCGAAAATCTGCAATTGTGCTCCGATTTCGATGATTGATACCTCTATCAATAGGTGTTGGGCCCTGTAATTGTGATGCGAACGGGTATTTAGATCGGTAGAATATTTCTATACATTTTGTGGAAAATTTAATTTTATTGAAAATCAACTGAACTATAGCCCACAAATTTAGAGCTTTAAAAATCGAAAATCTGCAATTGTGCTCCGATTTCGATGATTGATACCTCTATCAATAGGTGTTGGGCCCTGTAATTGTGATGCGAACGGGTATTTAGATCGGTAGAATATTTCTATACATTTTGTGGAAAATTTAATTTTATTGAAAATCAACTGAACTATAGCCCACAAATTTAGAGCTTTAAAAATCGAAAATCTGCAATTGTGCTCCGATTTCGATGATTGATACCTCTATCAATAGGTGTTGGGCCCTGTAATTGTGATGCGAACGGGTATTTAGATCGGTAGAATATTTCTATACATTTTGTGGAAAATTTAATTTTATTGAAAATCAACTGAACTATAGCCCACAAATTTAGAGCTTTAAAAATCGAAAATCTGCAATTGTGCTCCGATTTCGATGATTGATACCTCTATCAATAGGTGTTGGGCCCTGTAATTGTGATGCGAACGGGTATTTAGATCGGTAGAATATTTCTATACATTTTGTGGAAAATTTAATTTTATTGAAAATCAACTGAACTATAGCCCACAAATTTAGAGCTTTAAAAATCGAAAATCTGCAATTGTGCTCCGATTTCGATGATTGATACCTCTATCAATAGGTGTTGGGCCCTGTAATTGTGATGCGAACGGGTATTTAGATCGGTAGAATATTTCTATACATTTTGTGGAAAATTTAATTTTATTGAAAATCAACTGAACTATAGCCCACAAATTTAGAGCTTTAAAAATCGAAAATCTGCAATTGTGCTCCGATTTCGATGATTGATACCTCTATCAATAGGTGTTGGGCCCTGTAATTGTGATGCGAACGGGTATTTAGATCGGTATAATATTTCTATACATTTTGTGGAAAATTTAATTTTATTGAAAATCAACTGAACTATAGCCCACAAATTTAGAGCTTTAAAAATCGAAAATCTGCAATTGTGCTCCGATTTCGATGATTGATACCTCTATCAATAGGTGTTGGGCCCTGTAATTGTGATGCGAACGGGTATTTCGATCGGTAGAATATTTCTATACATTTTGTGGAAAATTTAATTTTATTGAAAATCAACTGAACTATAGCCCACAAATTTAGAGCTTTAAAAATCGAAAATCTGCAATTGTGCTCCGATTTCGATGATTAATACCTCTATCAATAGGTGTTGGGCCCTGTAATTGTGATGCGAACGGGTATTTAGATCGGTAGAATATTTCTATACATTCAATTGTGCTCCGATTTCGATGATTGATACCTCTATCAATAGGTGTTGGGCCCTGTAATTGTGATGCGAACGGGTATTTAGATCGGTAGAATATTTCTATACATTTTGTGGAAAATTTAATTTTATTGAAAATCAACTGAACTATAGCCCACAAATTTAGAGCTTTAAAAATCGAAAATCTGCAATTTCGATGATTGATACCTTTATTAATAGGTGTTGGGCCCTGTAATTGTGATGCGAACGGGTATTTAGATCGGTAGAATATTTCTATACATTCAATTGTGCTCCGATTTCGATGATTGATACCTCTATCAATAGGTGTTGGGCCCTGTAATTGTGATGCGAACGGGTATTTAGATCGGTAGAATATTTCTATACATTTTGTGGAAAATTTAATTTTATTGAAAATCAACTGAACTATAGCCCACAAATTTAGAGCTTTAAAAATCGAAAATCTGCAATTGTGCTCCGATTTCGATGATTGATACCTCTATCAATAGGTGTTGGGCCCTGTAATTGTGATGCGAACGGGTATTTAGATCGGTAGAATATTTCTATACATTTTGTGGAAAATTTAATTTTATTGAAAATCAACTGAACTATAGCCCACAAATTTAGAGCTTTAAAAATCGAAAATCTGCAATTGTGCTCCGATTTCGATGATTGATACCTCTATCAATAGGTGTTGGGCCCAGTAATTGTGATGCGAACGGGTATTTAGATCGGTAGAATATTTCTATACATTTTGTGGAAAATTTAATTTTATTGAAAATCAACTGAACTATAGCCCACAAATTTAGAGCTTTAAAAATCGAAAATCTGCAATTGTGCTCCGATTTCGATGATTAATACCTCTATCAATAGGTGTTGGGCCCTGTAATTGTGATGCGAACGGGTATTTAGATCGGTAGAATATTTCTATACATTTTGTGGAAAATTTAATTTTATTGAAAATCAACTGAACTATAGCCCACAAATTTAGAGCTTTAAAAATCGAAAATCTGCAATTGTGCTCCGATTTCGATGATTGATACCTCTATCAATAGGTGTTGGGCCCTGTAATTGTGATGCGAACGGGTATTTAGATCGGTAGAATATTTCTATACATTTTGTGGAAAATTTAATTTTATTGAAAATCAACTGAACTATAGCCCACAAATTTAGAGCTTTAAAAATCGAAAATCTGCAATTGTGCTCCGATTTCGATGATTGATACCTCTATCAATAGGTGTTGGGCCCTGTAATTGTGATGCGAACGGGTATTTAGATCGGTAGAATATTTCTATACATTTTGTGGAAAATTTAATTTTATTGAAAATCAACTGAACTATAGCCCACAAATTTAGAGCTTTAAAAATCGAAAATCTGCAATTGTGCTCCGATTTCGATGATTGATACCTCTATCAATAGGTGTTGGGCCCTGTAATTGTGATGCGAACGGGTATTTCGATCGGTAGAATATTTCTATACATTTTGTGGAAAATTTAATTTTATTGAAAATCAACTGAACTATAGCCCACAAATTTAGAGCTTTAAAAATCGAAAATCTGCAATTGTGCTCCGATTTCGATGATTAATACCTCTATCAATAGGTGTTGGGCCCTGTAATTGTGATGCGAACGGGTATTTAGATCGGTAGAATATTTCTATACATTTTGTGGAAAATTTAATTTTATTGAAAATCAACTGAACTATAGCCCACAAATTTAGAGCTTTAAAAATCGAAAATCTGCAATTGTGCTCCGATTTCGATGATTGATACCTCTATCAATAGGCGTTGGGCCCTGTAATTGTGATGCGAACGGGTATTTAGATCGGTAGAATATTTCTATACATTTTGTGGAAAATTTAATTTTATTGAAAATCAACTGAACTATAGCCCACAAATTTAGAGCTTTAAAAATCGAAAATCTGCAATTGTGCTCCGATTTCGATGATTGATACCTCTATCAATAGGTGTTGGGCCCTGTAATTGTGATGCGAACGGGTATTTAGATCGGTAGAATATTTCTATACATTTTGTGGAAAATTTAATTTTATTGAAAATCAACTGAACTATAGCCCACAAATTTAGAGCTTTAAAAATCGAAAATCTGCAATTGTGCTCCGATTTCGATGATTGATACCTCTATCAATAGGTGTTGGGCCCTGTAATTGTGATGCGAACGGGTATTTAGATCGGTAGAATATTTCTATACATTTTGTGGAAAATTTAATTTTATTGAAAATCAACTGAACTATAGCCCACAAATTTAGGGCTTTAAAAATCGAAAATCTGCAATTGTGCTCCGATTTCGATGATTGATACCTCTATCAATAGGTGTTGGGCCCTGTAATTGTGATGCGAACGGGTATTTAGATCGGTAGAATATTTCTATACATTTTGTGGAAAATTTAATTTTATTGAAAATCAACTGAACTATAGCCCACAAATTTAGAGCTTTAAAAATCGAAAATCTGCAATTGTGCTCCGATTTCGATGATTGATACCTCTATCAATAGGTGTTGGGTCCTGTAATTGTGATGCGAACGGGTATTTAGATCGGTAGAATATTTCTATACATTTTGTGGAAAATTTAATTTTATTGAAAATCAACTGAACTATAGCCCACAAATTTAGAGCTTTAAAAATCGAAAATCTGCAATTGTGCTCCGATTTCGATGATTGATACCTCTATCAATAGGTGTTGGGCCCTGTAATTGTGATGCGAACGGGTATTTAGATCGGTAGAATATTTCTATACATTTTGTGGAAAATTTAATTTTATTGAAAATCAACTGAACTATAGCCCACAAATTTAGAGCTTTAAAAATCGAAAATCTGCAATTGTGCTCCGATTTCGATGATTGATACCTCTATCAATAGGTGTTGGGCCCTGTAATTGTGATGCGAACGGGTATTCCGATCGGTAGAATATTTCTATACATTTTGTGGAAAATTTAATTTTATTGAAAATCAACTGAACTATAGCCCACAAATTTAGAGCTTTAAAAATCGAAAATCTGCAATTGTGCTCCGATTTCGATGATTAATACCTCTATCAATAGGTGTTGGGCCCTGTAATTGTGATGCGAACGGGTATTTAGATCGGTAGAATATTTCTATACATTCAATTGTGCTCCGATTTCGATGATTGATACCTCTATCAATAGGTGTTGGGCCCTGTAATTGTGATGCGAACGGGTATTTAGATCGGTAGAATATTTCTATACATTTTGTGGAAAATTTAATTTTATTGAAAATCAACTGAACTATAGCCCACAAATTTAGAGCTTTAAAAATCGAAAATCTGCAATTGTGCTCCGATTTCGATGATTGATACCTCTATCAGTAGGTGTTGGGCCCTGTAATTGTGATGCGAACGGGTATTTAGATCGGTAGAATATTTCTATACATTTTGTGGAAAATTTAATTTTATTGAAAATCAACTGAACTATAGCCCACAAATTTAGAGCTTTAAAAATCGAAAATCTGCAATTGTGCTCCGATTTCGATGATTGATACCTCTATCAATAGGTGTTGGGCCCAGTAATTGTGATGCGAACGGGTATTTAGATCGGTAGAATATTTCTATACATTTTGTGGAAAATTTAATTTTATTGAAAATCAACTGAACTATAGCCCACAAATTTAGAGCTTTAAAAATCGAAAATCTGCAATTGTGCTCCGATTTCGATGATTGATACCTCTATCAATAGGTGTTGGGCCCTGTAATTGTGATGCGAACGGGTATTTAGATCGGTAGAATATTTCTATACATTTTGTGGAAAATTTAATTTTATTGAAAATCAACTGAACTATAGCCCACAAATTTAGAGCTTTAAAAATCGAAAATCTGCAATTGTGCTCCGATTTCGATGATTGATACCTCTATCAATAGGTGTTGGGCCCAGTAATTGTGATGCGAACGGGTATTTAGATCGGTAGAATATTTCTATACATTTTGTGGAAAATTTAATTTTATTGAAAATCAACTGAACTATAGCCCACAAATTTAGAGCTTTAAAAATCGAAAATCTGCAATTGTGCTCCGATTTCGATGATTGATACCTCTATCAATAGGTGTTGGGCCCTGTAATTGTGATGCGAACGGGTATTTAGATCGGTAGAATATTTCTATACATTTTGTGGAAAATTTAATTTTATTGAAAATCAACTGAACTATAGCCCACAAATTTAGAGCTTTAAAAATCGAAAATCTGCAATTGTGCTCCGATTTCGATGATTGATACCTCTATCAATAGGTGTTGGGCCCTGTAATTGTGATGCGAACGGGTATTTAGATCGGTAGAATATTTCTATACATTTTGTGGAAAATTTAATTTTATTGAAAATCAACTGAACTATAGCCCACAAATTTAGAGCTTTAAAAATCGAAAATCTGCAATTGTGCTCCGATTTCGATGATTGATACCTCTATCAATAGGTGTTGGGCCCTGTAATTGTGATGCGAACGGGTATTTCGATCGGTAGAATATTTCTATACATTTTGTGGAAAATTTAATTTTATTGAAAATCAACTGAACTATAGCCCACAAATTTAGAGCTTTAAAAATCGAAAATCTGCAATTGTGCTCCGATTTCGATGATTAATACCTCTATCAATAGGTGTTGGGCCCTGTAATTGTGATGCGAACGGGTATTTAGATCGGTAGAATATTTCTATACATTCAATTGTGCTCCGATTTCGATGATTGATACCTCTATCAATAGGTGTTGGGCCCTGTAATTGTGATGCGAACGGGTATTTAGATCGGTAGAATATTTCTATACATTTTGTGGAAAATTTAATTTTATTGAAAATCAACTGAACTATAGCCCACAAATTTAGAGCTTTAAAAATCGAAAATCTGCAATTGTGCTCCGATTTCGATGATTGATACCTCTATCAATAGGTGTTGGGCACTGTAATTGTGATGCGAACGGGTATTTAGATCGGTAGAATATTTCTATACATTTTGTGGAAAATTTAATTTTATTGAAAATCAACTGAACTATAGCCCACAAATTTAGAGCTTTAAAAATCGAAAATCTGCAATTGTGCTCCGATTTCGATGATTGATACCTCTATCAATAGGTGTTGGGCCCTGTAATTGTGATGCGAACGGGTATTTAGATCGGTAGAATATTTCTATACATTTTGTGGAAAATTTAATTTTATTGAAAATCAACTGAACTATAGCCCACAAATTTAGAGCTTTAAAAATCGAAAATCTGCAATTGTGCTCCGATTTCGATGATTGATACCTCTATCAATAGGTGTTGGGCCCTGTAATTGTGATGCGAACGGGTATTTAGATCGGTAGAATATTTCTATACATTTTGTGGAAAATTTAATTTTATTGAAAATCAACTGAACTATAGCCTGTAACGGAGCGGCTTGATATTTATCAAGATGCGACTAATATGCCACATCTTGGATGGTAAAATTTATGTTTTTCACCACTCCGTTATCAGAATCTCTCTGTAGTTCTAAACACTGATGACCGCAGCACGTTTGCAGGCTAGTAAAAGTCGGTGGGTAGGGTTTTTGTCATCAACCACAGAGAGCTAGAAGTGCTGCTATATCCCATATTGACAAATTGTATGATTTGAAAGATATGGAACGGTAACTAAAGCTAATCCGGTTTACATACACTAATACAGGTTGATATTGAACGTTAATTTGAACGCATGCAAAATAGGAGTAGAAAGATCTAGAAATAGAAACATTAAACAAACTAAGTCACAGCCGTACTTTATAATGGTCATGATGTTGGACCATAGGCTCACCTCCCTCCCTTTATAGGCAATATATAGCATAATTTGATATTACCCCCTTGTTTGTATGAATGTACTAGCCTACCTCATCTAAATAATTATAGACACATGGTGAAATATATTCAGACTGTCATAACACACATTATGATATCAGAAATTCGGAACGAAACGGCAAAGAAATTAAATAGCTAAAATGGATGATGTTTTGTAGATGAAAATAACGAAAACAATTATATACATTTGATTCAAGCTAGTTAAATAATTATTGATGCAAATACCAATGAAGTTAACAATTTATAATGTATAATAAATTTACTTAACAATATAAATTAATTGATTAATATCAATAAGTTAATAATACAAAAACAATATGGTGGTCAACCTATCTAGTCTAACTTGCATTAAATACCACCATTTAACAAAATTAATTTAGGGATCCGCGGTCCTCACTTAATAGATAAGTTGTTATTTTTAAGATAAATGGATTTGATAATATATAAATAATTTAATCATATAGAGAAATAAATATAGCAATGAATATAATAAAATAATAATATAAATAAATAATAATGTAATATAAATAAATAAATAATTTTTAAAAACTCATCCTGTGATCTGATGGTGATGATCAGCACTTTTTGGATGCGGCTGTAACGCTTTTATTCGGAAATGCTATTATCCGCCATGTTCATATACTATGCGTTTTCGTATAAATGTTATATCCAATTATTCTTTAATCTTGCAGCAAAAATGATTCTTGTGTTTAGATAATACGAAAAACCAAAACAATAAAAATATGTCGCGGAAAAACTTTGAGGGCAGCAGAATTTTGGCCGCTTTCCTTTTTTTTTTCTTTTGCTTCCTGCTTATTACTTTTCCGCGACGGTAATCTATATTTTATACACAAACAAAAAAAAAAACAATAACCGTGTCAGCTTTAAAGCGAAACCAACAATGAATTTACAATAGCTTACATGAATGTATAGATATATTTTGATTTGATTTTTTATCACTGATGTATCTCAAAATTGGAATTATATTTTCCTTTATTTTTTTTTTATAAGATACTAAAATACACTCTTGTGCTTAGCACAATTTATTAAAAATAAATAAATTAGAAACACTTTATGCGGCCACTGTTAACACGTATTATCTTTACTAAGCACAAAAATCGAATGGCCGATCAGATCATAAATAAATCAATATTGGTTTTTATGTAGAGGGTGAACAATAACGACAAAACAAAACGATGATCATCACCATCTACCACATTTTGCTGTGATTAATTTATTACATCAATAATTATGGCAAATTATATTTATCCGAGAAACCAACTCACAGTAGCTACAAAATATGCACAGTGTTAGACGAATTTTCATCTACAAACTCATCATATCATTCAACCATTTTAGCATGGATCAAAATATGGACAACAACAAAAATTTTACCATCTAAGTACATTTCACCAAGCCTGGAACATAATCAATGTTACAATCGTGGGGCAGCCCCACACCCATGAGAAGGTCTCTAAAAGCCGGGCATCATTTTAAAATAAAAAACAAACAAACACCAAAACCATCCCAAATAGAACATAATTCAATCATTCTAACCGACGCATTTTCTACACTTATCTAATGTCCTTTGCGTGATACATTCCAAGAATTTTTCCTGATTCATCTTCGACTTCATATATCACTGTACCGATCCTTTTGGAGATTTTAGCCTTTATGAACTTTGAGGCGAATTTGCTTATAAAATTCTTGGGAGCAGAGCTCTGTGTGAAATTACGAACGTATACAGTCTGGCCCGGGCTAAATATTCGCGTCCGACTACGCAGGTTGTAGCTCGAGTTGTTTCGTTCATACGCTGCTTGAAGATTCCGCAATACAACACTTTGAGCAATTGACAATCGATCAGCTGGAGAGGAAACTTCTACCTTATTATCTTCCAGTGAATGCAATTTACGAAGTAGTTGGTACATTGACCCATGATTAACCTTATGTTGTCCGAATGCCAAGTAATGTGGGGAAAATCCAGTTGACGAGTGAACAACATTCCTTAATGCTCCTGCAATTTCGTCGAGATGCCGATCCCAGTTTTTGTGGTCTTCTTTTATGTAGGATCGTATCGCGGATAGCAACGAACGGTTCACGCGCTCGGAAGCGTTTGCCTGAGGAGAGTAAATTGCAGTGAATTCATGCTTTACTCCGTACTTTTTTAATAGTTCGGCTAATAGCACCGACTTAAACTGTGGGCCGTTATCCGAAAATAATACTTCGGGTACGCCATATATCTGAAAAACTTTTCCCTCCAAAAATGTGCATACTTTGGCGGCGGAAGCCGAACGCAATGGCTCAAGAATCGGGAAACGAGTGTAATGGTCTAGAATTATCAGCACGTGTGTGAATCCATTGGTGGTTCTTGGGTAAGGACCCAGGAAATCAATGTACAGCCTCTGAAATGGCCTAACCGACTCAATAAATTTACCCATGTCTGGTCGTGTCGAAAAATTTACTGGTTTGCTGATCTTGCAAGTTTCGCATCCATTCACGAAATTCTTTACCTGGGCTGCCATCGATGTCCAATAAAACTGGCGTTGTAAAATTTCCAGCGTCTTGGCAATTCCTTGGTGGGCTGCTGAAGGTGGATTATGCGCCTTTTGAATTAAACTCTCGGTCAGACTCTTTGGCACTACCAATTTCCAAGGTGAGACGTCTGTGTCAGCGTGATTATTGTTCACTATCTTGATAAAAATTTTGTTATCACTAACTTTAAAATTGGTATTGGCTTTTGGATTTTCCGTAAGAGCGTTAATCTTATCCTCGTACTCCGAATCTCGGAAAGCTGGTGACTCCATGTCTATATGTAGCGGGGCATCTGTTGATAGATCTAATTCTTCCACGTTTACTCGCGATAAACTGTCTGGGACAACATTCTGGGTACCCTTCCTATACTCTATAGAGAATTTGTGGTGCTGTAATTTAAGAGCCCATCTGGCTAACCGCCCAGACAAGTCTTTTTGGTCCATTAACCACTTTAAACTGGAGTGATCGGTGATGATAGTGAATGAATATCCTTCGATGTAAGGTCTAAATTTCTTAACACTCATCACTGCGGCCAAGCACTCCAACTCTGTGACTGTGTAGTTCCGCTGTGCTCTATTTAGTTTCGCGGACATATATGCAATTGGGTGTTCTTCTTCCCCTTCTTTTTGGAATAGCACACTGCCGATGCCGGTGGTGCTCGCGTCGCATTGCACATAAAAATGTTTGGTAAAGTCGGGATTTACTAGTAGTGGGGCCGATATCAACGATTGCTTGAGCTGATCGAACGCATCTTGGGCTTGTGGGTTCCATTTTGGTTTCATTCCCTTCTTCAATAGGTCGGTAATCGGGGCCGCAAGCGTAGAATAGTTTGGTATGAACCTCCTGTACCATCCTGTCAACCCCAGAAATTGCCTTATCTGTCGAGTCGTTTGAGGAGCGGGGTATTCGGCAACTGCCTGGACTTTCGATGGGTCCACTCTAAGGCATCCATCACCAACTACATAACCAAGATATTTTGTCTCCTTGAGCAAGAATTTGCTTTTTTCAACATTAATAGTAAGATTTGCACTCCGCAACAATCTCGCTACTTCTGAAAGTAATAGGATATGATCATCAAAGGTCGCCGAGACGACTAGAAGATCGTCAAGGTAGACAAATACCCGGTCATGCAGCTGGTGAGGGATTACCTTGTGCATAAGTCGACACATCGTCTGGGCAGCGTTGCACAACCCAAACGGCATGACGACAAACTGGTAGAGTGGACGCCCCGGGACGGTGAAAGCTGTCTTATCCCTTGACTCATGATCTAACGGTATTTGCCAAAAGGCATCCTTTAAGTCAATGGAACTTATGTACCGTGTTTGGTTTAGTCGACTTAGCAAACCGTCGATCAGAGGCAAGGGATAAGCATCTGGCACCGTCACCGCATTTACTTTACGAGCATCCAGACAGAGCCGAACCTTTCCGTTAGCCTTGTTTACGAGGCTCACTGGGGATGACCAGGAGCTTTGGCTCTCCTCGATTACGCCCAATGCTATCATTCGGTCCAATTCCTTATATATGTCTGCCTGTTTGGCTGGCGATACGGCATAATATCTTTGTTTGACTGGTTGCGATTGTCCACCATCAATTTTGTGTGTAACGAGATGTGTCCGTCCCAAACCCAATTTCTCGCATGATGGAAACTGATTAATGACGTTTCTCAGTATTGCTGATTGGCGAATGTCCAGATCGTGCTTATTTGTATCGATGAGTGCTGAACCGTGTCCATTGTCGATCTCACTGACCATCATAGGAACTAACCCAAATACTTCCCAGAAATCAATGCCCAGATACAACGGTTGGCTCAACCCTGGCGCTATGTGTATACGTAATTTCCTCGTTTTACCCCCGTATGACACCTCTGCTACTATATGCCCTATCACTCGCTGCATTTGTCCACTTGCTGTCCACAATGTTGATGGAAGGGGTTTTACCTTTAAATGATTTGTATTTAAGAATTCGGCCGCATTACATCCCAACACCGATACACTTGCTCCACTATCCAGCAAACCACGATATGGCACTCCATTGATAAGAACATTGGCATATGGTCTCGCATCAATTGAATTACTTATCACTGATTCGGCTACCATCTTCTTTACCAATCTCCTTAATTTAAAATATTTGATAGCTCGATCTTGCCTTGATTTTTTAATTGGTGGTGTTTGAGTGGTGCTGTCAAGTGTACGTTTCACTAATCTTTCTTCGTATTGGCATCCCTCTTTAGGATTGTTTTGTATAGCTCCGGATCGGTGTTCGTCGCTACTTCTTCCTGAAACTGTCTGGGTAGTGGGCTTGTGGGGCTTCGGGAATTCAGAGTCCCAGAGTTTCTGAAATCCCTCATCACGTTTCCCTTCTGGACGTTCTTGCACCGGTTGCATTGAGTTTTCAATATATTCGGGGTTCCACAACCAAAACAAAATCTGTGCCTAATGGGTATTGTACAATCCTTATAAAAATGACCTAATGCAAAACAGTTCCAACATGAGTTGGGTGATAAGGAACTTTGAAAATTAGGTTTTGTTTCTTTATGAGCGTAAGTTGTATTGACATCTCTGGAAGTTGAGACTGCACACACAGAATTGGAATGCTGAGGCTGCTCAGTATTAAAGTATCCTTGAGTTCCATCACACACATCCTCATCGATCACATCCAATTCACTTACTTGACGTAACTTTCCTTGATGGTATATTTCCGGAGTCCAACCCAAACGGTTCCAGGTATCCTCTACACTTACAAATTGCCTCACCATGTCTGAGATATTATAAAATTGTGATCCTGCAAACTTTGCCTGTAAACCTCCACGCATATTCCGGCATATTAGATTTATTAGCTCGTTGTCTGATATAGGTTTTAGTAAGGAAAGTGACATGCTTCGAAGTGCATGATAAAAATCGAGGAATGGCTCCTTCAACTTTTGCTTTCTTCGTTCCATTGCTTGCCGCACATCATCGTCTGTTCTCCTGGTCTTGAATCGTTGGGTCATCGCCTCGCATAATTCTTCCCATGTGACTGCACCGTATGTCTCCTGATATTCCCAATACCAATTGAGGGCTTTGTCCTTTAATAGATAAAATACTGAAGTTTGCTGCTAGCCTTTCCTTAGATAATCCATTATCTGATGCCATGCGTTGAACTCGAAAGAGAAATCGTTCTACTGGAAGTTCATCTTTTTCATCGCCGTGGTACACCAATTTCCAATGATATATTTCCAAATATTGCTTTGGGGTTCTTGAAGCACTGTGCGTTGATAATAAGTTGGGAATTGGTTTATTCGAATTTATTCCATAAGATGGTGGCGGTAACAGTGGATTAAAATTCTCTGGCAGCGTGATTCTCTTATTTATTGGAATCTCTCTATTTTGGGGTGGAAAAATGCTGTTTGACATAGGTTCTAGACGGTTACTGGGTGGAGGTATGCCGGTGAGACTCAACTTTCTGTAAAGCCTGTCGACTATCAAATCCACTCTCTCGTCTTCCGTAATATTATCATGAATCTGATTTTCAACGGTTTGGAATTCGGAATGACTATGTTGTTGTGCACCTTGGTGGGTTCCTTTGTTATTTTCTGCTGAATCTGCTGCATCTTCAATTAACTCGTTTGGTTCACTTTCTTGGTTGGCTTCTATCTCACTGAAAACCTGTTTCAGGGAATTTTCCATTTCCTCCGAAACCATTTTCTCTGCACGAATGTTTTTCAAACATTCCAACAGCTTTTGACAAAGGTCAATCATTTTTGGAGCAACGGCTGCTACTGATTTTGAGCTAGCGCTAATTCGGGTCAGTCGATGACCAACATGCAATACTCCGGTCATTAGCTCTACTATCTTTTCCGGTTCCAACTCAGACTCCAAAGAAAGTAATTGTAGCTGGTTTTCAATGATCTTCAATTTAGAACTACAAGTTGCAATTTCGCGTTTTGGAGCCTTTAAAGCAGCTGGGTGTGCGCGTACTGGTGGTTCTATTTCGTCTTTAAGTTCCTGCTCATAGATTTCCCTAAATCTCGCCATTTTAGTTACAATGTTGCCTGTAATATTCCTTACCAGGCATTCTATCGCCAGTTCATCGCAGTCGAGATATTTTACGTCCATTTTCACTTCTTGTTTCACAGGTTGTTTTCAAAGATAAGACAATTGAAAATTCAATTTCACTTATTTTTGTAATAAATAAATTTTACTAAATAAATTCACCCAAAAAAAATTATAACGGTAATAGTTAAATTTAAATAATTAGTTTGTAAGTATGTTTTAACGAAACGATACGATACGATAAAATTTTTTGTTTTAATTTGATTTATACGTATAATTCGATGATAGGTAAACTAGTACATTGTTTCATACACAAAGTAAAGGCTGTAACTTGTTAACAGAAAATAATTAATTATAAAAGGTTTATACCGTTCCATAAATGCTATAGAATAATAATTAACGGAGCCATAATTCACTTGAATATGAAGTCGATAATGAATGTATAAAATCATTTACGCTTCTCAGCGGATTTCATATTCTGAAATTGGTAACAATAATAATAAAAACAAAATATACACTTGTGACTCAATAATACAATCAAAACTCCTAAGAGTGAACGTAATAAGAGATTACCAAATGTATAAAAACTGTACACTGAAGCTAACTGAAACATGATATACCTAGAATGCTTATATCACAGTTACAATAATATGCAACAACATTTTCCAGTGGAAAATGGGAATTAGCAAAGTATATCAAAACATGCATTTTTGATGTTATGGATCACATCCAAACACTGTATTCAAACGCTTATGCGGATAACAGCGCGGAGATCCTTAACACCAAACAAATAATGAATAAATAATTAAATAACACAAATAAATTTACTGAAACTATAATAACACGTTTGTCAATAAATGGAATCTTCCAATTTCTCCCCAAAAGGAAGAGAAATTAGGTCTCAGATTAAATTTACCGGTTTGACCTGTACTTGGGCGCCACTGTAACGGAGCGGCTTGATATGTATCAAGATGCGACTAATATGCCACATCTTGGATGGTAAAATTTATGTTTTTCACCACTCCGTTATCAGAATCTCTCTGTAGTTCTAAACACTGATGACCGCAGCACGTTTGCAGGCTAGTAAAAGTCGGTGGGTAGGGTTTTTGTCATCAACCACAGAGAGCTAGAAGTGCTGCTATATCCCATATTGACAAATTGTATGATTTGAAAGATATGGAACGGTAACTAAAGCTAATCCGGTTTACATACACTAATACAGGTTGATATTGAACGTTAATTTGAACGCATGCAAAATAGGAGTAGAAAGATCTAGGAATAGAAACATTAAACAAACTAAGTCACAGCCGTACTTTATAATGGTCATGATGTTGGACCATATGCTCACCTCCCTCCCTTTATAGGCAATATTTAGCATAATTTGATATTACCCCCTTGTTTGTATGAATGTACTAGCCTACCTCATCTAAATAATTATAGACACATGGTGAAATATATTCAGACTGTCATAACACGCATTATGATATCGGAAATTCGGAACGAAACGGCAAAGAAATTAAATGGCTAAAATGGATGATGTTTTGTAGATGAAAATAACGAAAACAATTATATACATTTGATTCAAGCTAGTTAAATAATTATTGATGCAAATACCAATGAAGTTAACAATTTACAATATATGATAAATTTACTTAACAATATAAATTAATTGATTAATATCAATAAGTTAATAATACAAAAACAATATGGTGGTCAACCTATCTAGTCTAACTTGCATTAAATACCACCATTTAACAAAATTAATTTAGGAATCCGCGGTCCTCACTTAATGGATAAATTATGATATTATTCTTAAGATTTAATTAATAAATTTGTATGCGCCTAAGGCCGTATGTTTAGATCATATGATTTGTTTAAATATAAATATATCAGTTGAAATTGATTTGATAGTATATAAATGTTTAATCTTAGGGAAATAAATATAGTAAGGAATATAATAAAATAATATATAAATAAATAATAATATAATATAAATAAATAAATAATTTTTAAAAACTCATCCTGTGATCTGATGGTGATGATCAGCACTTTTTGGATGCGGCTGTAACGCTTTTATTCGGAAATGATATTGTCCGCCATGTTCAAATACTATGCGTTTTCGTATATATTTTATGTACGACTTTTATTCAATCTCCAAGCCAAATGATTGTTGTGTTTAGATAATACGGAAAACCAAAACAATAAAATAAAAATATGTCGCGGAAAAACTTTGAGGGCAGCAGAATTTTGGCCGCTTTCCTTTTATTTTATTGTGCTTCCTGCTTATTATTTTTCTGCGACGGTAATCTATATGTATTCACAAACAGAAAAAAAAAACAAATACCGAGTCAGCTTTAAAGCGAAACCAACAATGAATATACAATAGCTTACATGAATGTATGGATATATGTGATTTTATTTTTTATCACTAATGTATTTCTAAATTGAAATAATATCTCCTTTTTAATAAGATATTAAAATACACTCTTGTACTTAACACAGTTTATTAAAAATAAATAAATTAGAAACACTTTATGCGGCCACTGTTAACACGTATTATCTTTACTAAGCACAAAAATCGAATGGCCGATCAGATCATAAATAACTCAATATTGGTTTTTATGTAGAGGGTGAACAATAACGACAAAACAAAACGATGATCATCACCATCTACCACATTTTGCTGTGATTAATTTATTACATCAATAATTATGGCAAATTATATTTATCCGAGAAACCAACTCACAGTAGCTACAAAATATGCACAGTGTTAGACGAATTTTCGTCTACAAACTCATCATATCATTCAACCATTTTAGCATGGATCAAAATATGGACAACAACAAAAATTTTACCATCTAAGTACATTTCACCAAGCCTGGAACATAATCAATGTTACAAAGGGGTCTACTACCACCTCTCGCTTATTTTAAATAAATTATCATCAATGGACATGAGCCAAGAGGCTATGAATGTGATGACTCAATCATATAAGGCACTCGTCACCTTCGTGAGAGGTCTCAGAGGAGATTTACCGAGATTATTGAGCATGAGTTGACCAATGGATTTACCAGAAGCTCTCTCTCTATGCCTAAAACTTGAGAATGTACAATACCGTGTTCAGCACAGCCACGGAAATATGAATATCCAAAAACCTCGTTTTTCCCAACCTCATTCACCTCTTCCTAGGAGAGCCATACCCATACAGAAACAACATTTTCCAAATCAACCCAGAAATTTTTACCCTTCATTGTTACATAATCCTCAAGCATCCCAAAATTATCCAAAACATTTCCAAAATAATTACCAACATCCTTCAACTTCAAGATAAATCCCACAGTATTATAATTAACAACCACCTAAAATTCCGAATAGGAGTTATTTTCAAAAACCACAACCAATGGAAGTGGATCACTCTATACACTCTCGACAAATCAACTACCAAAACAGACCAAGGAACCAATTCGAGAATAAACGACCTCATTCACACCAGCTTCACCAACCGGCTAAAATTCAAAGAGTTTACCATACAGAACAATCTTACGACCAAGAACAAGTAGCACAGAACGACCAACAATATGACCAGACACTCGAAGAATATTCCAATCCTCCAGTGGGCCCGAATATAACAGACGAACCCGAAGATGATTTACATAATAATGACCGAATGACCATCGAACAATTACAAGATATTCATTTTTTAGACTAAGGAGCTCTTCGCTTCCGTATTTAGAACATGCATCGAAGAGCGGCAAAATTTTTAAATTCCTAATCGACACTGGGTCGAACAAAAATTACATTCAACCTCAATACATCAGGAACCCGATTCCAAACGATAAACCATTTGTAGCAAATTCAAAAGCAGGAAGCGTTAAAATTACGCATCATGCATTAATAAATATCTTCGGTCCCGAAAGAAAATTAAAATTCTTTATACTATCCAATCTAAAATCATTCGATGGAATAAGCGGCAACGACAGTTTAAAACAACTCCGTGCCATCCATCCAAATATAAAGATACCCCTCAAACAACATATATCAGAATACGTAAACAATATAACCTTAAGGATTTCACACCTCAGCTTAGAACAAAGACAAAACGTTGAAAAAAGTATCAGTAAATACCCAAACCTCTTCTCTGATCCAGAAGAAAGACTAACGTACACAACAACAGTGAAAGGGGAAATCCGCACGCATAATGCGGATCCAGTATATTCCAGACCCTATCCATACCCCATGTGTTTAAAAGAAGAAGTTGAAAAACAGATACAACAGTTACTTAAGGATGGCATTATTAGGCCATCTAAGTCCCCTTACAATTCCCCAATATGAATCGTTCCAAAAAAAACTGACGCATCCGGAGAAAAAAAGTATCTGCTAGTCATAGACTATCGAAAACTAAATACTGTCACAATTCCCGACAGATACCCAAACCTAATCCCAGGGATCAACGTTATTTTAGCAAATCTAGGGGAAAACAAATTCTTTACAATTGTAGATTTGAAAAGCGGTTTTCATCAAATTCTATTAAAAGATTCAGATATCGAAAAAAACTGCGTTTTCAGTGAACCACGGAAAATACGAGTTCACGCGTCTTCCATAAGAGCACCATATCAATCTTCCAACGCACTCTCGATGATATTCTCCGGCAACACATAGGAAAGCGTTGTTATGTGTATATTGATGATATAATCATCTTATCATATTTAAAACTTTAGAAGAAGCTAATATGAAGATCCAACTCGATAAATCCGAATTTCTGTAAGATCAGGTCGAATTTCTTGGTTTCATAATATCTAAAGATGGCATAAAAACCAATAGGAAGAAAATAGAAGCTATAAACAACTTCCCTTTACCAAAAACAGTAAAACAACTTAGATCATTCCTCGGAATGTCTGGATTCTACAGACGTTTTATTAAAGATTATGCCAAATTAGCAAAGCCCTTGACTTTGCTTTTAAGAGGGGAAGACGGACATGTGTCCAAATCACTCTCAAAAAATAAACCTGTCAATCTTGAACACACGGAGATAACCGCATTTAACAAAATAAAAAATTCCTTAGTATCTAACGAAGTCCTATTAAAATTTCCAGACTTTTAAAAAGAATTTGAACTCACAACAGATGCCTCTAATTACGCACTAGGTGCGGTCCTCTTACAAGAAGGAAAGCCAATTACATTCCTCTCGAGAACACTCGATAAGACAGAAGAAAACTACACAGCCAATGAAAAAGAAATGCTGGCTATAATTTGGGCTCTGACTTCATTGAGAAATTTCCTGTACGGATTAAGAAAAGTCAATATTTTCACTGATCACCAACCACTAACTTACGCCCTAAGCAATAAGAACAATAATTCAAGGATGGCAAACCATCCTAGAAGAGTATAATTACGAATTGAAATACAAGCCAAGGAGAACGAACGTAGTAGCTGACGCTTTATCCAGAATACCTACCATTACCAAAATAAATGCCATGTCGACAACACATCATAGTGATGATAGTTCATCACACGAAATGATTCCAACAATCGAAACCCCGATTAATGTTTTTCGAAATCAACTCATCCTAGATAAAGGTGATGAAACCTCCTATCAGATAGTAAATCCTTTTCAAAATTACGTCAGACACATTATCACACAACCCAACTTTATTAATACTGACATTATAAATTTCTTCAAAAGATATCTAAATCCAAATTTAATCAATGGACTAAAAACGACAGAAAGGCTAATGGGAAGAATTCAGGAAATCTATCCTTTACACTTTAGAAATTATAAGATTAGGTTTACACAAAAAATGGTACAAAATATCTCAAATGAAATTCAACAAGAAGAGAAAATATTATCCATCCATAGATGTGCTCATCGCAATGCTCAGGAGAATAAATATCAATTGTCAAGAAAACAAATATGACCAACATCCTAATAACCAGGAGATAACTCCTACACCTATCCCAAACTACCCCGATCACACCCTTCACATTGATATCTACTCAACACAAAACAATCTAATTTTGACCGCCATAGATAAATTTACGAAACTTGCCTTCTGCAAACCAATAAAGTCCAGAGCAATAGAGGATATTAAACAACCCTTGAGAGATATTCTGTTTTTCTTCAGCGTCCCAGAAGTCGTTGTAATAGATAACGAAAAATCCTTAAATTCACATTCCATATTGTCAATGATGGAAGATAGCCTAAGTATCAAGGCCTTCAAAACTCCCCCATATAAAAGCGAGGTAAATGGACAAATCGAAAGATTCCATTCTACCCTTACTGAGATAATGAGATGTCTAAATTCAGATGGAGTCGAGAGAACTTTTGAAGAACTACTCCAGAGAGCGGTAAACGAATACAACTACTCAATTCATTCTACCACAGGTAAGAAACCAGTAGAAGTTTATTACGGTAGAACTCCAAATATAGATCCAAGTCAATTTGAGTAAAATCGTCTCGATAATATAGAGAAACTAAAATAAAAACAGACAAAAGACTTACAGTATCATAATAAAAACCGTAAGGCGATAAAGACATATCATCCAGGACTTATTATTTATGTAAAAGTTAACAAAAGACTAGGTTCGAAACTAACTGCTAGATATAAACCCGAGATAGTGAAGGAAGATAGAAACACAACCGTTTTAACAGAATCAGACAAAATCGTTCACAAATGTAATATCAAATCATAAACATTTATAATTTCAGGTGTGCCTTAGGCAAAGTATTAGCAGAAATACAAATACTCGATTACACAAACTCCCAAATTATTTCCATTAATAAGGGTAAAGCAAAGATAAAAGATGGGAATTTCAAACTAATTCATATAATCGAACTGGATAATTACCAAAACTTCATAGACAGAATACATACAGTACTGAGCAAAGAAATTAAAACCTACAAACATCCTCTACATGAGTTAAAACAATTACAGTCGTAACTAAACCAAACGATCTCTGAATTTTATTGGTAGCACATGGAAATGGATTGCCGGAAATCCAGATCATGATGATTGAGAAATTATAACAAATAAAATGAATAATGTTCTAAAAAATAACAATCAACAAGTAATTATAAATCAACTATATAATGATAGAATCAATAATATAACTAGATCTATAAATCAAATTAATAACGCAATTCAAAATGAAAGTAAAATAAGCGATCAATTAATTCTTAGTATCCAATATAAGATTAAATTAATGAAAGAGGAAATAATAAACAATAAATACGCCATTCATTGGGCTAAAGCGAGAATCATAAATTCACTCATATTATCTAACTCTGAAATTAAATTAGCAATTGACACAATACGCAGTAAATATTGTTGGACCAGAATTTTGGAAAAATATCAAAAAGTGATTTCATGTAAAAATCAAATTTTTCAATGAAATCTGTTGTAATATCCAAGCGATTTAAACGCAAATTAGGCCAATATTTGCAAATGTCAAAATTTGTTATTATTAGTGTGGCTCATGTCAATCGAAACATGTGGCCAGAGTAAATATTGTTGGACCAGAATTTTTGAAAAATATCAAAAAGTGATTTCATGTAAAAATCAAATTTTTCAATGAAATCTGTTGTAATAGCCAAGCCATTTAAACGCAAATTGGGCCAATATTTTCAAATGTCAAAATTTGTTATTATTAGTGTGGCTCATGTCAATCGAAACATGTGGCCAGAGTAAATATTGTTGGAGCAAAATTTTTGAAAATTATCAAAAAGTGATTTCATGTAAAAATCAAATTTTTCAATGAAATCTGTTGTAATATCTAAGCCATTTAAACGCAAATTGGGCCAATATTTGCAAATGTCAAAATTTATTATTATTAATGTGGCTCATGTCAATCGAAACATGTGGCCAGAGTAAATATTGTTGGACCAGAATTTTAGATTAATATCAAAAAGTGATTTAATGTAAAAATCAAATTTTTCAATGAAATCTGTTGTAATATCCAAGCGATTTAAACGCAAATTGGGCCAATATTTGTAAATGTCAAAATTTATTATTATTGGTGTGGCTCATGTCAATCGAAACAAGTGGCCAGAGTAAATATTGTTGGACCAGAATTTTTGAAAAATATCAAAAAGTGATTTCATGTAAAAATCAAATTTTTCAATGAAATCTGTTGTGATACCCAAGCGATTTAAACGCAAATTGGGCCAATATTTGAAAATGTCAAAATTTGTTATTATTGGTGTGGCTCATGTCAATCGAAACATGTGGCCAGAGTAAATATTGTTGAACCAGAACTTTTGAAATATATCAAAAAGCGATTTCATGTCAAAATCAAATTTTTCAATGAAATCTGTTGTGATATCCAAGCGATTTAAACGCAAATTGGGCCAATATTTGCAAATGTCAAATTTTGTTATAATTAGTGTGGCTCATGTCAATCGAAACATGTGGCCAGAGTAAATATTCTTGGACCAGAAATTGTGAAAAATATCAAAAAGTGATTTCATGTAAAAATCAAATTTTTCAATGAAATCTGTTGTAATATCCAAGCCATTTAAACGCAAATTGGGCCAATATTTGCAAATGTCAAAATTTGTAATTATTAGTATGGCTCATGTCAATCGAAACATGTGGCCAGAGTAAATATTCTTGGACCAGAATTTTTGAAAAATATCAAAAAGTGATTTCATGTTAAAATCAAATTTTTCAATGAAATCTGTTGTAATATCCAAGCGATTTCAACGCAAATTGGGCCAATATTTGCAAATGTCAAAATTTGTTATTATTGGTGTGGCTCATGTCAATCGAAACATGTGGCCAGAGTAAATATTGTTGGACCAGAATTTTTGAAAACTATCAAAAAGTGATTTCATGTAAAAATCAAATTTTTCAATGAAATCTGTTGTAATATCCAAGCGATTTAAACGCAAATTGGGCCAATATTTGCAAATGTCAAAATTTGTTATTATTAGTATGGCTCATGTCAATCGAAACATGTGGCCAGAGTAAATATTCTTGGACCAGAATTTTTGAAAAATATCAAAAAGTGATTTCATGTAAAAATCAAATTTTTCAATGAAATCTGTTGTGATATCCAAGCGATTTAAACGCAAATTGAGCCAATACTTGAACATGTCAGAATTTGTTATTATTGGTGTGGCTCATGTCAATCGAAACATGTGGCCAGAGTAAATATTGTTGAACCAGAATTTTTGAAATATATCGAAAAGTGATTTCATGTAAAAATCAAATTTTTCAATGAAATCTGTTGTAATATCCAAGCGACTTAAACGCAAATTGGGCCAATATTTGCAAATATCAAAATTTGTTATTATTGGTATGGCTCATGTCAATCGAAACATGTGGCCAGAGTAAATATGGTTGGACCAGAATTTTTGAAAACTATCAAAAAGGAATTTCATGTAAAAATCAAATTTTTCAATGAAATCTGTTGTGATATCCAAGCCATTTCAACGCAAATTGGGCCAATATTTGCAAATGTCAAAATTTGTTATTATTGGTGTGGCTCATGTCAATCGAAACATGTGGCCAGAGTAAATAATGTTGGACCAGAATTTTTGAAAACTATCAAAAAGGAATTTCATGTAAAAATCAAATTTTTCAATGAAATCTGTTGTAATATCCAAGCCATTTAAACGCAAATTGGGCCAAAATTTGCAAATGTCAAAATTTGTTATTATTAGTATGGCTCATGTCAATCGAAACATGTGGCCAGAGTAAATATTGTTGGACCAGAATTTTTGAAAAATATCAAAAAGTGATTTCATGTAAAAATCAAATTTTATAAAGAAATCTGTTGTAATATCCAAGCCATTTAAACGCAAATTGGGCCAATATTTGCAAATGTCAAAATTTGTTATTATTAGTGTGGCTCATGTCAATCGAAACATGTGGTCAGAGTAAATATTGTTGAACCAGAATTTTTGAAAACTATCAAAAAGTGATTTCATGTAAAAATCAAATTTTTCAATGAAATCTGTTGTAATATCCAAGCCATTTCAACGCAAATTGGGCCAATATTTGCAAATGTCAAAATTTGTTATTATTGGTGTGGCTCATGTCAATCGAAACATGTGGCCAGAGTAAATATTGTTGGACCAGATTATTTGAAAACTATCAAAAAGTGATTTCATGTAAAAATCAAATTTTTCAATGAAATCTGTTGTAATATCCAAGCCATTTAAACGCAAATTGGGCCAATATTTGCAAATGTCAAAATTTGTTATTATTAGTATGGCTCATGTCAATCGAGACATGTGGCCAGAGTAAATATTGTTGGACCAGAAATTGTGAAAAATATCAAAAAGTGATTTCATGTAAAAATCAAATTTTTCAATGAAATCTGTTGTAATATCCAAGCAATTTAAACGCAAATTGGGCCAATATTTGCAAATGTCAAAATTTGTTATTATTGGTGTGGCTCATGTCAATCGAAACATGTGGCCAGAGTAAATATTGTTGGATCAGAATTTTTGAAAACTATCAAAAAGTGATTTCATGTAAAAATCAAATTTTTCAATAAAATCTGTTGTAATATCCAAGCCATTTAAACGCAAATTGGGCCAATATTTGCAAATGTCAAAATTTGTTATTATTAGTATGGCTCATGTCAATCGAAACATGTGGCCAGAGTAAATATTCTTGGACCAGAATTTTTGAAAACTATCAAAAAGTGATTTCATGTAAAAATCAAATTTTTCAATGAAATCTGTTGTAATATCCAAGCGATTTCAACGCAAATTGGGCCAATATTTGCAAATGTCAAAATTTGTCATTTTTGGTGTGGCTCATGTCAATCGAAACATGTGGCTAGAGTAAATATTGTTGGGCCAGAATTATTGAAAACCTTCAAAAAGTGATTTCATGTAAAAATCAAATTTTTCAATGCAATCGGTTGTAATATCCAAGCCATTTAAACGCAAATTGGGCCAATATTTGCAAATGTCAAAATTTGTTATTATTAGTGTGGCTCATGTCAATCGAAACATGTGGCCAGAGTAAATATTGTTGGACCAGAATTTTTGAAAACTATCAAAAAGGGATTTCATGTAAAAATCAAATTTTTCAATGAAATCTGTTGTAATATCCAAGAATTGGGCCAATATTTGTAAATGTCAAAATTTGTTATTATTGGTGTGGCTCATGTCAATCGAGACATGTGGCCAGAGTAAATATTGTTGGAGCAGAATTTTTGAAAACTATCAAAAAGTGATTTCATGTAAAAATCAAATTTTTCAATGAAATCTGTTGTAATATCCAAGCCATTTAAACGCAAATTGGGCCAATATTTGCAAATGTCAAAATTTGTTATTATTAGTGTGGCTCATGTCAATCGAAACATGTGGTCAGAGTAAATATTGTTGAACCAGAATTTTAGAAAACTATCAAAAAGTGATTTCATGTAAAAATCAAATTTTTCAATGAAATCTGTTGTAATATCCAAGACATTTCAACGCAAATTGGGCCAATATTTGCAAATGTCAAAATTTGTTATTATTGGTGTGGCTCATGTCAATCGAAACATGTGGCCAGAGTAAATATTGTTGGACCAGATTATTTGAAAACTGTCAAAAAGTGATTTCATGTAAAAATCAAATTTTTCAATGAAATCTGTTGTAATATCCAAGCCATTTAAACGCAAATTGGGCCAATATTTGCAAATGTCAAAATTTGTTATTATTAGTATGGCTCATGTCAATCGAGACATGTGGCCAGAGTAAATATTGTTGGACCAGAAATTGTGAAAAATATCAAAAAGTGATTTCATGTAAAAATCAAATTTTTCAATGAAATCTGTTGTAATATCCAAGCAATTTAAACGCAAATTGGGCCAATATTTGCAAATGTCAAAATTTGTTATTATTGGTGTGGCTCATGTCAATCGAAACATGTGGCCAGAGTAAATATTGTTGGATCAGAATTTTTTAAAACTATCAAAAAGTGATTTCATGTAAAAATCAAATTTTTCAATAAAATCTGTTGTAATATCCAAGCCATTTAAACGCAAATTGGGCCAATATTTGCAAATGTCAAAATTTGTTATTATTAGTATGGTTCATGTCAATCGAAACATGTGGCCAGAGTAAATATTGTTGGACCAGAAATTGTGAAAAATATCAAAAAGTGATTTCATGTAAAAATCAAATTTTTCAATGAAATCTGTTGTAATATCCAAGCGATTTCAACGCAAATTGGGCCAATATTTGCAAATGTCAAAATTTGTTATTTTTGGTGTGGCTCATGTCAATCGAAACATGTGGCTAGAGTAAATATTGTTGGACCAGAATTATTGAAAACTATCAAAAAGTGATTTCATGTAAAAATCAAATTTTTCAATGCAATCGGTTGTAATATCCAAGCCATTTAAACGCAAATTGGGCCAATATTTGCAAATGTCAAAATTTGTTATTATTAGTGTGGCTCATGTCAATCGAAACATGTGGCCAGAGTAAATATTGTTGGACCAGAATTTTTTAAAACTATCAAAAAGGGATTTCATGTAAAAATCAAATTTTTCAATGAAATCTGTTGTAATATCCAAGAATTGGGCCAATATTTGCAAATGTCAAAATTTGTTATTATTGGTGTGGCTCATGTCAATCGAGACATGTGGCCAGAGTAAATATTGTTGGACCAGAAATTGTGAAAACTATCAAAAAGTGATTTCATGTAAAAATCAAATTTTTCAATGAAATCTGTTGTAATATCCAAGCGATTTCAACGCAAATTGGGCCAATATTTGCAAATGTCAAAATTTGTTATTTTTGGTGTGGCTCATGTCAATCGAAACATGTGGCTAGAGTAAATATTGTTGGACCAGAATTATTGAAAACTATCAAAAAGTGATTTCATGTAAAAATCAAATTTTTCAATGCAATCGGTTGTAATATCCAAGCCATTTAAACGCAAATTGGGCCAATATTTGCAAATGTCAAAATTTGTTATTATTAGTGTGGCTCATGTCAATCGAAACATGTGGCCAGAGTAAATATTGTTGGACCGGAATTTTTTAAAACTATCAAAAACCGATTTCATGTAAAAATCAAATTTTTCAATGAAATCTGTTGTAATATCCAAGAATTGGGCCAATATTTGCAAATGTCAAAATTTGTTATTATTGGTGTGGCTCATGTCAATCGAAACAAGTGGCCAGAGTAAATATTGTTGGACCAGAATTTTTGAAAACTATCAAAAAGGGATTTCATGTAAAAATCAAATTTTTCAATGAAATCTGTTGTAATATCCAAGCGATTTCAACGCAAATTGGGCCAATATTTGCAAATGTCAAAATTTGTTATTATTGGTGTGGCTCATGTCAATCGAAACATGTGGCCAGAGTAAATATTGTTGGACCAGAATTTTTGAAAACTATCAAAAAATGATTTCATGTAAAAATCAAATTTTTCAATGAAATCTGTTGTAATATCCAAGCCATTTAAACGCAAATTGGGCCAAAATTTGCAAATGTCAAAATTTGTTATTATTAGTATGGCTCATGTCAATCGAAACATGTGGCCAGAGTAAATATTCTTGGACCAGAATTTTTGAAAAATATCAAAAAGTGATTTCATGTAAAAATCAAATTTTATAAAGAAATCTGTTGTAATATCCAAGCCATTTAAACGCAAATTGGGCCAATATTTGCAAATGTCAAAATTTGTTATTATTAGTGTGGCTCATGTCAATCGAAACATGTGGCCAGAGTAAATATTGTGGAACCAGAATTTTTGAAAACTATCAAAAAGTGATTTCATGTAAAAATCAAATTTTTCAATGAAATCTGTTGTAATATCCAAGCCATTTAAACGCAAATTGGGCCAATATTTGCAAATGTCAAAATTTGTTATTATTGGTGTGGCTCATGTCAATCGAAACATGTGGCCAGAGTAAATATTGTTGGACCAGATTATTTGAAAACTATCAAAAAGTGATTTCATGTAAAAATCAAATTTTTCAATGAAATCTGTTGTAATATCCAAGAATTGGGCCAATATTTGCAAATGTCAAAATTTGTTATTATTGGTGTGGCTCATGTCAATCGAGACATGTGGCCAGAGTAAATATTGTTAGATCAGAATTTTTTAAAACTATCAAAAAGGAATTTCATGTAAAAATCAAATTTTTCAATGAAATCTGTTGTAATATCCAAGCCATTTAAACGCAAATTGGGCCAATATTTGCAAATGTCAAAATTTGTTATTATTAATATGGCTCATGTCAATCGAAGCATGTGGCCAGAGTAAATATTCTTGGACCAGAATTTTTGAAAAATATCAAAAAGTGATTTCATGTAAAAATCAAATTTTTCAATGAAATCTGTTGTAATATCCAAGCGATTTCAACGCAAATTGGGCCAATATTTGCAAATGTCAAAATTTGTTATTATTGGTGTGGCTCATGTCAATCGAAACATGTGGCCAGAGTAAATATTGTGGAACCAGAACTTTTGAAATATACCAAAAACCGATTTCATGTAAAAATCAAATTTTTCAATGAAATCTGTTGTAATATCCAAGCCATTTAAACGCAAATTGGGCCAATATTTGTAAATGTCAAAATTTATTATTATTGGTGTGGCTCATGTCAATCGAAACAAGTGGCCAGAGTAAATATTGTTGGACCAGAATTTTTGAAAAATATCAAAAAGTGATTTCATGTAAAAATCAAATTTTTCAATGAAATCTGTTGTGATATCCAAGCGATTTAAACGCAAATTGGGCCAATATTTGAAAATGTCAAAATTTGTTATTATTGGTGTGGCTCATGTCAATCGAAACATGTGGCCAGAGTAAATATTGTTGAACCAGAACTTTTGAAATATATCAAAAAGCGATTTCATGTCAAAATCAAATTTTTCAATGAAATCTGTTGTGATATCTAAGCGATTTAAACGCAAATTGGGCCAATATTTGCAAATGTCAAAATTTGTTATAATTAGTGTGGCTCATGTCAATCGAAACATGTGGCCAGAGTAAATATTGTTGGACCAGAAATTGTGAAAAATATCAAAAAGTGATTTCATGTAAAAATCAAATTTTTCAATGAAATCTGTTGTAATATCCAAGCCATTTAAACGCAAATTGAGCCAATATTTGCAAATGTCAAAATTTGTTATTATTGGTGTGGCTCATGTCAATCGAAACATGTGGCCAGAGTAAATATTGTTGGACCAGAATTTTTGAAAACTATCAAAAAGTTATTTCATGTAAAAATCAAATTTTTCAATGAAATCTGTTGTAATATCCAAGCCATTTAAACGCAAATTGGGCCAATATTTGCAAATGTCAAAATTTGTTATTATTAGTATGGCTCATGTCAATCGAAACATGTGGCCAGAGTAAATATTCTTGGACCAGAATTTTTGAAAAATATCAAAAAGTGATTTCATGTAAAAATCAAATTTTTCAATGAAATCTGTTGTAATATCCAAGCGATTTAAACGCAAATTGAGCCAATACTTGAACATGTCAAAATTTGTTATTATTGGTGTGGCTCATGTCAATCGAAACATGTAGCCAGAGTAAATATTGTTGAACCAGAATTTTTGAAATATATCGAAAAGTGATTTCATGTAAAAATCAAATTTTTCAATGAAATCTGTTGTAATATCCAAGCGACTTAAACGCAAATTGGGCCAATATTTGCAAATGTCAAAATTTGTTATTATTGGTATGGCTCATGTCAATCGAAACATGTGGCCAGAGTAAATATGGTTGGACCAGAATTTTTGAAAACTATCAAAAAGGAATTTCATGTAAAAATCAAATTTTTCAATGAAATCTGTTGTGATATCCAAGCCATTTCAACGCAAATTGGGCCAATATTTGCAAATGTCAAAATTTGTTATTATTGGTGTGGCTCATGTCAATCGAAACATGTGGCCAGAGTAAATATTGTTGGACCAGAATTTTTGAAAACTATCAAAAAGGAATTTCATGTAAAAATCAAATTTTTCAATGAAATCTGTTGTAATATCCAAGCCATTTAAACGCAAATTGGGCCAAAATTTGCAAATGTCAAAATTTGTTATTATTAGTATGGCTCATGTCAATCAAAACATGTGGCCAGAGTAAATATTCTTGAACCAGAATTTTAGAAAAATATCAAAAAGTGATTTCATGTAAAAATCAAATTTTTCAATGAAATCTGTTGTAATATCCAAGCGATTTAAACGCAAATTGGGCCAATATTTGTAAATGTCTAAATTTATTATTATTGGTGTGGCTCATGTCAATCGAAACAAGTGGCCAGAGTAAATATTGTTGGACCAGAATTTTAGAAAAATATCAAAAAGTGATTTCATGTAAAAATCAAATTTTTCAATGAAATCTGTTGTGATATCCAAGCGATTTAAACGCAAATTGGGCCAATATTTGAAAATGTCAAAATTTGTTATTATTGGTGTGGCTCATGTCAATCGAAACATGTGGCCAGAGTAAATATTGTTGAACCAGAACTTTTGAAATATATCAAAAAGCGATTTCATGTCAAAATCAAATTTTTCAATGAAATCTGTTGTGATATCCAAGCGATTTAAACGCAAATTGGGCCAATATTTGAAAATGTCAAAATTTGTTATAATTAGTGTGGCTCATGTCAAGCGAAACATGTGGCCAGAGTAAATATTGTTGGACCAGAAATTGTGAAAAATATCAAAAAGTGATTTCATGTAAAAATCAAATTTTTCAATGAAATCTGTTGTAATATCCAAGCCATTTAAACGCAAATTGGGCCAATATTTGCAAATGTCAAAATTTGTTATTATTGGTGTGGCTCATGTCAATCGAAACATGTGGCCAGAGTAAATATTGTTGGACCAGAATTTTTGAAAACTATCAAAAAGTTATTTCATGTAAAAATCAAATTTTTCAATGAAATCTGTTGTAATATCCAAGCGATTTAAACGCAAATTGGGCCAATATTTGCAAATGTCAAAATTTGTTATTATTAGTATGGCTCATGTCAATCGAAACATGTGGCCAGAGTAAATATTCTTGGACCAGAATTTTTGAAAAATATCAAAAAGTGATTTCATGTAAAAATCAAATTTTTCAATGAAATCTGTTGTAATATCCAAGCGATTTAAACGCAAATTGAGCCAATACTTGAACATGTCAAAATTTGTTATTATTGGTGTGGCTCATGTCAATCGAAACATGTGGCCAGAGTAAATATTGTTGAACCAGAATTTTTGAAATATATCGAAAAGTGATTTCATGTAAAAATCAAATTTTATATAGAAATCTGTTGTAATATCCAAGCCATTTAAACGCAAATTGGGCCAATATTTGCAAATGTCAAAATTTGTTATTATTAGTGTGGCTCATGTCAATCGAAACATGTGGTCAGAGTAAATATTGTTGAACCAGAATTTTTGAAAACTATCAAAAAGTGATTTCATGTAAAAATCAAATTTTTCAATGAAATCTGTTGTAATATCCAAGCCATTTCAACGCAAATTGGGCCAATATTTGCAAATGTCAAAATTTGTTATTATTGGTGTGGCTCATGTCAATCGAAACATGTGGCCAGAGTAAATATTGTTGGACCAGAATATTTGAAAACTATCAAAAAGTGATTTCATGTAAAAATCAAATTTTTCAATGAAATCTGTTGTAATATCCAAGCCATTTAAACGCAAATTGGGCCAATATTTGCAAATGTCAAAATTTGTTATTATTAGTATGGCTCATGTCAATCGAAACATGTGGCCAGAGTAAATATTGTTGGATCAGAATTTTTGAAAACTATCAAAAAGTGATTTCATGTAAAAATCAAATTTTTCAATAAAATCTGTTGTAATATCCAAGCCATTTAAACGCAAATTGGGCCAATATTTGCAAATGTCAAAATTTGTTATTATTAGAATGGCTCATGTCAATCGAAACATGTGGCCAGAGTAAATATTGTTGGACCAGAAATTGTGAAAAATATCAAAAAGTGATTTCATGTAAAAATCAAATTTTTCAATGAAATCTGTTGTAATATCCAAGCGATTTCAACGCAAATTGGGCCAATATTTGCAAATGTCAAAATTTGTTATTATTGGTGTGGCTCATGTCAATCGAAACATGTGGCCAGAGTAAATATTGTTGGAGCAAAATTTTTGAAAATTATCAAAAAGTGATTTCATGTAAAAATCAAATTTTTCAATGAAATCTGTTGTAATATCTAAGCCATTTAAACGCAAATTGGGCCAATATTTGCAAATGTCAAAATTTATTATTATTAATGTGGCTCATGTCAATCGAAACATGTGGCCAGAGTAAATATTGTTGGACCAGAATTTTAGATTAATATCAAAAAGTGATTTAATGTAAAAATCAAATTTTTCAATGAAATCTGTTGTAATATCCAAGCGATTTAAACGCAAATTGGGCCAATATTTGTAAATGTCAAAATTTATTATTATTGGTGTGGCTCATGTCAATCGAAACAAGTGGCCAGAGTAAATATTGTTGGACCAGAATTTTTGAAAAATATCAAAAAGTGATTTCATGTAAAAATCAAATTTTTCAATGAAATCTGTTGTGATACCCAAGCGATTTAAACGCAAATTGGGCCAATATTTGAAAATGTCAAAATTTGTTATTATTGGTGTGGCTCATGTCAATCGAAACATGTGGCCAGAGTAAATATTGTTGAACCAGAACTTTTGAAATATATCAAAAAGCGATTTCATGTCAAAATCAAATTTTTCAATGAAATCTGTTGTGATATCCAAGCGATTTAAACGCAAATTGGGCCAATATTTGCAAATGTCAAATTTTGTTATAATTAGTGTGGCTCATGTCAATCGAAACATGTGGCCAGAGTAAATATTCTTGGACCAGAAATTGTGAAAAATATCAAAAAGTGATTTCATGTAAAAATCAAATTTTTCAATGAAATCTGTTGTAATATCCAAGCCATTTAAACGCAAATTGGGCCAATATTTGCAAATGTCAAAATTTGTTATTATTAGTATGGCTCATGTCAATCGAAACATGTGGCCAGAGTAAATATTCTTGGACCAGAATTTTTGAAAAATATCAAAAAGTGATTTCATGTTAAAATCAAATTTTTCAATGAAATCTGTTGTAATATCCAAGCGATTTCAACGCAAATTGGGCCAATATTTGCAAATGTCAAAATTTGTTATTATTGGTGTGGCTCATGTCAATCGAAACATGTGGCCAGAGTAAATATTGTTGGACCAGAATTTTTGAAAACTATCAAAAAGTGATTTCATGTAAAAATCAAATTTTTCAATGAAATCTGTTGTAATATCCAAGCGATTTAAACGCAAATTGGGCCAATATTTGCAAATGTCAAAATTTGTTATTATTAGTATGGCTCATGTCAATCGAAACATGTGGCCAGAGTAAATATTCTTGGACCAGAATTTTTGAAAAATATCAAAAAGTGATTTCATGTAAAAATCAAATTTTTCAATGAAATCTGTTGTAATATCCAAGCGATTTCAACGCAAATTGAGCCAATACTTGAACATGTCAGAATTTGTTATTATTGGTGTGGCTCATGTCAATCGAAACATGTGGCCAGAGTAAATATTGTTGAACCAGAATTTTTGAAATATATCGAAAAGTGATTTCATGTAAAAATCAAATTTTTCAATGAAATCTGTTGTAATATCCAAGCGACTTAAACGCAAATTGGGCCAATATTTGCAAATATCAAAATTTGTTATTATTGGTATGGCTCATGTCAATCGAAACATGTGGCCAGAGTAAATATGGTTGGACCAGAATTTTTGAAAACTATCAAAAAGGAATTTCATGTAAAAATCAAATTTTTCAATGAAATCTGTTGTGATATCCAAGCCATTTCAACGCAAATTGGGCCAATATTTGCAAATGTCAAAATTTGTTATTATTGGTGTGGCTCATGTCAATCGAAACATGTGGCCAGAGTAAATAATGTTGGACCAGAATTTTTGAAAACTATCAAAAAGGAATTTCATGTAAAAATCAAATTTTTCAATGAAATCTGTTGTAATATCCAAGCCATTTAAACGCAAATTGGGCCAAAATTTGCAAATGTCAAAATTTGTTATTATTAGTATGGCTCATGTCAATCGAAACATGTGGCCAGAGTAAATATTGTTGGACCAGAATTTTTGAAAAATATCAAAAAGTGATTTCATGTAAAAATCAAATTTTATAAAGAAATCTGTTGTAATATCCAAGCCATTTAAACGCAAATTGGGCCAATATTTGCAAATGTCAAAATTTGTTATTATTAGTGTGGCTCATGTCAATCGAAACATGTGGTCAGAGTAAATATTGTTGAACCAGAATTTTTGAAAACTATCAAAAAGTGATTTCATGTAAAAATCAAATTTTTCAATGAAATCTGTTGTAATATCCAAGCCATTTCAACGCAAATTGGGCCAATATTTGCAAATGTCAAAATTTGTTATTATTGGTGTGGCTCATGTCAATCGAAACATGTGGCCAGAGTAAATATTGTTGGACCAGATTATTTGAAAACTATCAAAAAGTGATTTCATGTAAAAATCAAATTTTTCAATGAAATCTGTTGTAATATCCAAGCCATTTAAACGCAAATTGGGCCAATATTTGCAAATGTCAAAATTTGTTATTATTAGTATGGCTCATGTCAATCGAGACATGTGGCCAGAGTAAATATTGTTGGACCAGAAATTGTGAAAAATATCAAAAAGTGATTTCATGTAAAAATCAAATTTTTCAATGAAATCTGTTGTAATATCCAAGCAATTTAAACGCAAATTGGGCCAATATTTGCAAATGTCAAAATTTGTTATTATTGGTGTGGCTCATGTCAATCGAAACATGTGGCCAGAGTAAATATTGTTGGATCAGAATTTTTGAAAACTATCAAAAAGTGATTTCATGTAAAAATCAAATTTTTCAATAAAATCTGTTGTAATATCCAAGCCATTTAAACGCAAATTGGGCCAATATTTGCAAATGTCAAAATTTGTTATTATTAGTATGGCTCATGTCAATCGAAACATGTGGCCAGAGTAAATATTCTTGGACCAGAATTTTTGAAAACTATCAAAAAGTGATTTCATGTAAAAATCAAATTTTTCAATGAAATCTGTTGTAATATCCAAGCGATTTCAACGCAAATTGGGCCAATATTTGCAAATGTCAAAATTTGTCATTTTTGGTGTGGCTCATGTCAATCGAAACATGTGGCTAGAGTAAATATTGTTGGGCCAGAATTATTGAAAACCTTCAAAAAGTGATTTCATGTAAAAATCAAATTTTTCAATGCAATCGGTTGTAATATCCAAGCCATTTAAACGCAAATTGGGCCAATATTTGCAAATGTCAAAATTTGTTATTATTAGTGTGGCTCATGTCAATCGAAACATGTGGCCAGAGTAAATATTGTTGGACCAGAATTTTTGAAAACTATCAAAAAGGGATTTCATGTAAAAATCAAATTTTTCAATGAAATCTGTTGTAATATCCAAGAATTGGGCCAATATTTGTAAATGTCAAAATTTGTTATTATTGGTGTGGCTCATGTCAATCGAGACATGTGGCCAGAGTAAATATTGTTGGAGCAGAATTTTTGAAAACTATCAAAAAGTGATTTCATGTAAAAATCAAATTTTTCAATGAAATCTGTTGTAATATCCAAGCCATTTAAACGCAAATTGGGCCAATATTTGCAAATGTCAAAATTTGTTATTATTAGTGTGGCTCATGTCAATCGAAACATGTGGTCAGAGTAAATATTGTTGAACCAGAATTTTAGAAAACTATCAAAAAGTGATTTCATGTAAAAATCAAATTTTTCAATGAAATCTGTTGTAATATCCAAGACATTTCAACGCAAATTGGGCCAATATTTGCAAATGTCAAAATTTGTTATTATTGGTGTGGCTCATGTCAATCGAAACATGTGGCCAGAGTAAATATTGTTGGACCAGATTATTTGAAAACTGTCAAAAAGTGATTTCATGTAAAAATCAAATTTTTCAATGAAATCTGTTGTAATATCCAAGCCATTTAAACGCAAATTGGGCCAATATTTGCAAATGTCAAAATTTGTTATTATTAGTATGGCTCATGTCAATCGAGACATGTGGCCAGAGTAAATATTGTTGGACCAGAAATTGTGAAAAATATCAAAAAGTGATTTCATGTAAAAATCAAATTTTTCAATGAAATCTGTTGTAATATCCAAGCAATTTAAACGCAAATTGGGCCAATATTTGCAAATGTCAAAATTTGTTATTATTGGTGTGGCTCATGTCAATCGAAACATGTGGCCAGAGTAAATATTGTTGGATCAGAATTTTTTAAAACTATCAAAAAGTGATTTCATGTAAAAATCAAATTTTTCAATAAAATCTGTTGTAATATCCAAGCCATTTAAACGCAAATTGGGCCAATATTTGCAAATGTCAAAATTTGTTATTATTAGTATGGTTCATGTCAATCGAAACATGTGGCCAGAGTAAATATTGTTGGACCAGAAATTGTGAAAAATATCAAAAAGTGATTTCATGTAAAAATCAAATTTTTCAATGAAATCTGTTGTAATATCCAAGCGATTTCAACGCAAATTGGGCCAATATTTGCAAATGTCAAAATTTGTTATTTTTGGTGTGGCTCATGTCAATCGAAACATGTGGCTAGAGTAAATATTGTTGGACCAGAATTATTGAAAACTATCAAAAAGTGATTTCATGTAAAAATCAAATTTTTCAATGCAATCGGTTGTAATATCAGTAGTATATACCCAGGGTTTTACCAAAAATAACCAAAATAACCCGGGATATGCAAACGAATGACTTGCAAAAAAAAAATCAAAAAAAATGAAAGCATAAACAAAAAAAATCAAAAAAATAAAAAACAAAAAATAAAAAACAAATAGTGTTGTTGTTATTGTAAATTTTTAATCGAAGAGTATAAACAAACAATTAATGTTCTTGGTAGTATATTTTTTAATTGAAAACAATTGAAAACAATTGAATTTTATCCCATATGTTATTTTGTGGGTATGTATATATCGTTAATACTATAGACAGAAAGTATTTTGTACATGAAAACAGAATCTGGTGTATAAAAAATCTTTGATTTACTTCTTTTAACAATATTGTATCCTATGATTTTCCAAATAACGTGTTCGGACATGTTTTTTTCGGGCGATACTGTGTGATCGTTTGAGAATGTACTAATTTTTAAGATCGTCGATATATGTCGTATGTTATTTTCTCCTGTTATTTTTTCACACGTATTCAGCATTTTCCGAGATTTATTGTAAAAATGCGTTATCCGGAAATCAAAAAAATCGAATTGAAAAATCGATATTAAAAATCTGGTAAACAAATTTTATTCCGTATAAAATCGTATTTGGTAAGAATTCTACTATGAGAATAAAAACTAAAATACAAAAGCGCAAAACGCAAATCAAAAAATCAAAGCATAAGATATAAAAAAATATTGTTGTTGTTGTTGGTAAGAGAATAAAAACCAAAATACATAAGCGTAAAACGAAAATCAAAGTATAAAAATCAAATGTTGTCGTTGGTCAGATTTTACTATGAGAACAAAAAACCAAATTTTTAAATATAACACGGGACGTATCGTATTTGGTAAGAATTCTACTATGAGAATAAAAACTAAAACACAAAAGCGCAAAACGCAAATCAAAAAATCAAAGCATAAGATATAAAAAAATATTGTTGTTGTTTTTGGTAAGAGAATAAAAACTAAAATACATAAGCGTAAAACGAAAATCAAAGTATAAAAATCAAATGTTGTCGTTGGTCAGATTTTACTATGAGAACAAAAAAACCAAATTCTTAAGTATAACACGGGACGTATCAAACGAAAAACATAAACAAAAAACTGTACTGTAAAATAGTGTTGTTGTTTTGAAGACAAAAAAAAATATTATTGTCGTCGTCATCGTTGTTAATTGATTGTATACAATTTTTAATTGAATACAATTTTCAATTGAAAAGACAATTGATTTTTCTAACCCATTCGTGTATTTTATTTTTGTGTGTATGTCAAAAGTATATGACGTTAATATCGAAAGGGTTATCGTGTGCGAAATTTATTATTATACATCTTCAACAATATTATACCCTGTGAATGTTAGCTATTATGAATTCCAAGGGGGCGGCCGTTATTTTCCGTCGGAGAGGGGCGAACTCAATTGAAAGAAATCAAAAAACAATACGAAAAGAGAAAAATCCAGCGTATTATCGGAAATCAAAAAACCGGATATCAAACATTCCTCATCTAAAGTCTTATACTAAAAATCCGGAACATTCTTAATATAAGTTAAAGAATAAAATCGTTTGTCATCGTGTCGTCTTATTTTGTCAAAATGTAGTATTGAATTTTAATTGATTACAATTGTTATCGTAACCCACACTCGCCCATATTATTTTTGCCCATGTTGAAAATATAAGATGTCAGTATTGAACGGGTTATGGCGCTAAATATTTTGTTTGAAAATTATTATTATACATCTTTAACAATATTCTATCCTGTGAATGTTAGTTTTTATGAATTAAAAGGGGCCGAGGTGAGACAAAATATCTAGGTCACATAGTAAACTAAATTGAAATTGATGATAGGAAGTAGGCAAAAATTTGTATATAAATAGAACATGAGTTAATAAAATTTCAGTAGTACATTTGTACCGATACTGTTAACAGATTAAAAATGTTTAAATCTCAATCGGAAAACTTACCACAACGCGGTGATAAAACCGAAACCGACTCTATGAAGTGTTTATTTAACGCTGATGACGTAAGTAGTTCTTCAGAAGATTACATTATTAGAGCAAAAATGAATTCTACCGAATTGAAATATTATGCTCCACACATGATGAAAGCGTCAGACAGGTTGAATACATTTCGTCACTCGTGTTGGACACACTATATGATTGATACTCAGGCTATGGCATCTGCGGGGTTTTATTATACAGGCATAGACGATAAGGTTAAATGTTTTTGCTGTGGTGGAGGCATACAAGATTGGAATATTATCGATAATCCATGGGAGGAGCATGCATTTTGGTACTCAGAATGTAATTTTGTTGCTAAGGAAAAAGGTCACTTGTTTATAGAAAGTGTGAAGAAACGATGGATTCAGCACTTGAAAATGTTAAAAGCGAACCGAAGGGTACTTGATGATATCACATTTTTTTATTAAATAAAAAGATTTATTTTAAATAAAATATTTTTTTGTTTTTTTATTTTGAAAACTTTTTAAAAATTTTATACAAGCATGCATTTAGTAATATAAAAAAGAAATTTCCTTTATTAATAAATTTGGCCGCATTGAAACTCGTCCTCGGCTCCCTCTATCCAAATGTGATAAAGAGGAGCATTCATGTGTTTGACATCCCTACCAATAAATTTTATTTTAAGGTTTGACGGCGGTGGGCTGGAAATTTTTTCCTTTGTGAATAATTTTGCAATCCGTTGCGGCATCCATAAGAAGCCCAGATCTTCTATTTGGAACTGTAATTGTTCCCCGTACTTTTTTGTTTCTACGAATTTCCAGTTTATTACATTTTGGGGCTGATTATCCCCCAGTTCTTCAGGCTTCACACAGCTATACACAGTTTTTGCGCTGTTATTCAACGTTTTTATGAAATCGACCTGTAAATAGAAGGAATATTCATTATTTAAAAAATTCATAATAATAATAATAATAATAATAACTTACCATTTTTGTTTCTCAACTTCTACTTTATTGATGTGAATACCGGAGAGGAATATATTTTTTCGATAACAACGTTGGTACTTTATATACCAGAAATATTTTGCACATACAACAACAAAAAATATAGTTTTTAATTAAAAGAAGGAGATCATGGACGGACAATATGAAGGACAACCATTTAAGAATATAGTACAATACAAATCAATAAAGATAATAGATTTGACACAATTTCACCAGACATACTATTGAATTATTAATTTTGCACCGTATTTTGCATATACAACAACAAAAAATATAGTTTTTAATTAAAAGAAGTAGATCATGGACGGACAATATGAAGGACAACCATTTAAGAATATAGTACAACACAAATCAATAAAGATAATAGATTTGACACAATTTCACCAAACATACTATTGAATTATTAATTTGGCTTGAATTATGAATTTTCTCAAAGAAGTTTTTGTGGAACATGGTATCGTCACAAAACAATAATAATAAATGTTATTATATTGTTTTATTTTTTGCGCAACTTAACCAGACATGTGTAATTGATTTATAAACCAAAAAATTAAGGTCAACTATTTAAGAATATAGTACAATACAAATCAATAAAGATAATAGATTTGACACAATTTCACCAGACATACTATTGAATTATTAATTTGCACCGAATATCTGTGTAATTCGGTCGACAAAATTTTTTAATAGATTTGGTCCAATTGTTGAATTATTTTTCATATATATAAGATGCTTCTGGTTTGATATCTTTAATATTGTGTAAAAAGATATCGTTTCATCTTCACGAGTAATATCAAAGTCTGGTATTTTTATTATATTGTTTGGGTTTCAATAAAAAAAAAAAAAAAAAGGTTAGAATTTTTTATTCTTTCGTTTTATAATTTTCAAATATGTAATAACACAGTTAATTTTTGATTTCAGAATAATGGATTATGTTGATGATTTTTTCGACTGCTCGAAACCATTTCACCGGTTTCTTATTTCAAAGGACGGAACTGTAAGAGACTTTTATACCAGGGAGGTGCTAAGGGATAGTAGAGGTGTCTGGCTCGATAAAGAAGCAGAGAAATACTACTGTCAAAAAAAAAAATGATAAATAAAAATTAAAATTTTTGTATAAAATAGAAGAAATAAATATTTTTGAGTTCATTGTAGAAACCAATTTTCATTAAGTTTAGTTGTTTTATTTTGTTGTGTTGTTTTTTATATTAAAAATGGTGAGATAATTTAATCTTTCATTTTTATTTTACTATCATAATTTATTAAATTTACAGTCGTTAATTCAGCCAGAGGATCTTGGTCTTAATATTAATCATAGTGTAGTCGCTTGGAGAGTGATAGCAATTACACATCAACTTTATTTCGACATACAGGACACAGGAACCTTACTGATGTCAGCTCCAGTCACAGAAGCGTTTATAGGACAGGCATCTAAATCCCCACCGAATAAAAATTTAAAAATTAGTTTTATAGGTCGGGATGAATCAACCACCCCTAGATATTTAATATGGGAAAGTAGCGGTGACGATGATGATGAAAATTACGATTATGTAGTATGTGCGAGGGGATATTAATTTTTTAAAATATATGTATATTCATAAACGAGTTTTTTAGTATAAATATCTATAGTAAAATATTTTTCTGTTCATTCAATAAACGAATTTTTTAGTATGAATATCTAAAATAAAATATTTTTGTGTTCATCCAATAAACGAGTTTTGTTTCATTTACTCCACAAAAAAGAAAAAGTTTAATTCGAATATATAAAAATGAAATTGTTAAGTCGACTATCTGTTGGTCAGCTAGTGAAATTTTTAAAAATCGTGGATGATGATATTGAAGTTAAAGGTCATATTTTTAAAAAAATTATAAAAAAATTAAAAAATGAAAACTTCGTTTCACTGGATGAAACATTACGGCAGGATATGAAAGAGATATTATGTCAATATCACGGTGATGATTTTTTGGAATTTATGGAAATGCTTTTGAATTCAACACCACAACCACCAGTAACCAAAAATGTTGTGACAGGCTTGGAAAATCCAAGTAAGTAAAGTGTATTAGTGAGTAATTATGATTAAAAACAGTTTTATTATTAAATAGGCATGCGTCATACACAATTACCGGCGACAGAAAACCCACTAGATCTTAGTTTGAGCCGCAGAGAGGTGCGATTGCAAGGTATATACATTATAATAGTAAATTGTTGATTATAAATAATAATATCTTTTGTGCTTTTATTTATAGACGGTGGAGGAAACTCATCAACAGGTAAAGACAGAAAAAGAACATCAGAACCACCTGAGCATCAATCTATTTCATCTGAGGAGGAAGAAGAGGAGTACGAGGAAGATCAAACAAGGTACGAAAATATACAAATAATTAGCAATAAAAGTTCTTTTAATGTTAAGTTTAAAGTGCAAAGCGACGAAACGTGCATTAAATTTAAGAATATTCCAAACGATATCGCTAATTTAGAGAAATATTTAAAAAAAGCATTTGACGAAATGTTATCGTTTGTCACTAGAAACGCACAACCTCATGATAAAATTGGATTGAAAATTTCTTTACCTAATTTTAATTCAACCAAACCGATTGGCATTCATTTTACTGATGTGTCACAATTAAAGGCCGATGCAATAGCATCAGTTTTAGATTCAGTATCCCAATCAAATTCCAATTTTCTTCTAACAGATATGTTGGAAATAAATTCAGTAGTTTTACAAGTTCCAAGCGGGAAAGGGAAAAAATCTACTATACCTATTAATATTAAGCGAGCTTCTTCGCAAGATATAATACGACACAAATATCAATCTATTGTGGATATTGGGCTTGATGAAGATCCTATATATTGTTTACCAATAGCAATACTATTAGGGAAATGTTTGGCCGACCAACAGCTAAACAAAATCCGCGTATATAAACGGAATATGGTTATACTAAAAAAAGATATTCTTTCTTTGAACCAATTGGCTAAAGTGAAAGTCGACATTCATTTCGGTTCAACAATCACTCAATTAGCTTCGTATCAAAATGTGTTACCATCATACAATATCGTTGTTTTCAATAATAAATATAATTTCAAAGATAAAATGTATACTGGTAATGATAGAGACGGAGCACAAGATATAAACATATTTTATTTTGAAGAGAATAAACATTTTGTAGCATTAAGAAATGTAAGAAAATTTTTTGGTAAAAGGTATCAATGTACATTATGTCTAGATCTGTATGATTGCAAAACTAGCCATTTATGCTCAAAAAAATGTAAATCTTGTGAGACTTCGCCACCCTGCAAGTATTCGGAGCAAAAAATGAAATGTGATAAATGTAACAGGTATTTCAGAGGACAAGACTGTTACAATAATCATCAGAATTTAGTTTGTAGTATTCTCAAGTTTTGTACGCATTGTGCCAGACTGATTGACATGCGAAAACGAAATTACAAAAATCATTCTTGTAGTGAGAAATTGTGTTCCGTATGTTCAGAGATAGTAGATGAGGCACATCAGTGTTATGTTCAAAAATACAAGCAGAAATCTCCATCTAATTATTCAATTATATTTTATGATTTAGAGTGTACCCAAAATTTAAATATTGATAATGAAAGATACCTTCATGAACCAAATCTGTGTGTTGCACATGTCGTTTGTAATAAATGTTATTCAATTATGGAAACAGATCACTGTTGCTTGATATGCAAGCAAAGACAATATATTTTTGAAAATAGCTTGAATGAAAATTGTGTTAAAAAATTTATAGACTTTTGTGAGATATTTAGAAAAAATTCTTCGACTATTTTTTGCATAGCCCACAATTTTAAGGCATATGATGGACAATTTATATTACAAGAATTGGTAAAACGAAAAAAATCCATAAAACCGATTATGGGAGGCTTGAAAATTTTTAAAATCATCTATGATAAATATATTACTTTTATAGATTCATTAAATTTTCTACCAATGGCTCTATCTAAATTTCCAGAAACATTCGGTCTAGGGAATTTAGCGAAAGGATGGTACCCACATTTCTTTAACACCAGCGAAAATTATAGTTATATTGGCGATGTTCCGGATAAAAAATATTTTGGAATAACTTGCATGACAGATAAAGAAATCAGACAATTTAATGTATGGTACGAGGAACGTGTTTCTTCGGGGGTACAATATAATAATCATGCCGAATTAATCAAATATTGTGATCGTGATGTTGAAATTCTTCGTAAAGGATGTGTTGTATTTATGACAGATTTTTTCAAAATTACCCAAATAAACCCTCTACTACAGGCGTTCACATTAGCCCAAGCAGTTATGCATGCTTTTCGTAAAACATTTCTAAAAGAAAATACCTTAGGCATTGTTCCTACCAGCTTATATCACGAAAATAATAAGAACCAGTCTCGTGCTGGTTTGAAATGGCTAATCTGGGAAAGTAAAAAGTATAATGGTACAAAAATTTTGTATGAGGTAAATATACCGACAACAAAATTTTATGTAGATGGTTATTGTAAGGAGACAAATACCGTTTACGAGTTCCTAGGTTGTTATTGGCACGGATGTAAAAAATGTTTTTTAAAAAGAGACCAATACATCAACGGTTGTATTAAAAACACATTTGATATTCGTTATGACCAAACCATTATGAGACTTGATTTTATTGTATCTCTAGGTTACAAAATAATAAAAATATGGCAATGTGAATTTACAAATTTTTTAATCGAAAATCCACAAATCTCCGAATCGTTTGAAAACGATCCCGAATTATTATATGGGTATCTTAATCCAAGAGATGCTCTTTATGGTGGTCGCACAGAAACTTTTCACCTATATTATAAGGCGAAACCAGGCGAAAAAATTCGTTACTATGATTTTACATCTTTATATCCATATGTGAATAAAACTGGTAAAAATCCTATACACCATCCTAAAATTCATTATAAGGAGGGATGTAAAAACCTTAATATTTCTAACATGGATGGTTTAATAAAATGTTCGATTTTACCACCACAAGATTTATTGATCCCCATTCTCCCTTCTAAAATTAATAATAAACTGTTATTTCCTTTATGTCGATTGTGTGCAGAGAAAACTAATATTACTTCTCCGTGCTCTCACAACGAATCCGAAAGAATGTTGATAGGTACATGGGTACTTGATGAAGTTAAGCTCGCAATAAATAACCGATACGTAATTTATGAAATATTCGAAGTATGGGAGTATCAAATATCTCAGTATGATACAGATAAAAAAACAGGAGGAATATTTACAGACTATATGAACTGTTTTTTAAAATTAAAACAAGAGGCTAGTGATTGGCCGGCGAATATTAAATCAGAAATAGAAAAATTAAAATATATTGAAGAGTTTTTTAACCATGAGGGTATTACTTTAGATCCTACGGCAATTACAAGTAACCCTTCACAAAGAGGCTGCAGTAAACTGTCATTGAACGCACTTTGGGGAAAATTTACTCAAAAGAACGATAGAAGCCAGACTGAAATAATACAAACATTATCGAATTTATACAATTTAGTTTCTTCTCCCGGTATTATTATTTTGGATGTTATACCCGTAGAAGAAGTTCTCTGGGTTAACTGGAAATATATCAATGAAGATTTTGTAGAGTCCCTGAAACATGTTTCGTTAGCTATTGGAGCATTTACCACAGCTAGTGCACGAATAAAATTATACTCCGAGTTATCTAAGATAGCCACTAATCTTCTTTATTGTGATACAGACTCAATTCTTTTCGTAGAGGATACTCATAATAAAGGAGCTTTAAAAATTGGTAATTTTATTGGGGATTTAACTGACGAACTATCTGCATACGGTAAGAATGCTTATATTACAGAGTTTGTAAGCACGGGCCCAAAATGCTATGCATACATTGTTTTCAATCCCGATAGCGGCGAATATTTTGAAGTATCTAAATGTAAGGGCATAACATATAATAATGAATCGAAAAAAGTATTGAATTTTTCTACCCTAAAAAGTATGGTTATTAATGAGGATGATGAAGGGGTTCGAGTGGTACACGATAAGAAAAAAATAAAACGTCAAAAAATGCTAAAGGTTGTTTCGGAACCTGAAGCCAAAAGCTTTGGATTCACGTATACAAAACGAATTTGTGTTGACGATTTTAAAACGATACCGTTTGGATATCAGTAATTTTATAAAATAAGAAGTAGAATAAAAAAATTAGTTATTAAGTTTTATGTAATAAAAATTAAATAAAATTGTTTTTATTTATCCAAGAATTGTGTTTATCATTGAAACCTAACCATTTAACATATAATCGATTTTTTTGTTTTTTTAATATTTTTTCTACCAGGTAAACATCTGAATACTTTGTCTTCTGTAATTCATATTCGTAAAATCGACCGGCAATAGGTTGATTTTCAAAATCTTTCAATAAATATGTTACTGGGATTTTATTTTTCACTTCAGCTATTCGAAAAATTTCCGTAGACCAGTTTGCAGTGTACCCTTTGTCAAAAACCGTTTTATGTTTGCTAACACGAACATAGTCACCTTTTTTAAACTTGGCCTTCCCAAGTTTTGGACCATAGTTGAAAACCGTTTTTAGTAGAAATTTCTCATTAGATTTTGTTACATCGATCGGTGCCATTTTTATTGTACGATGTTTACTATGATTGTACTCCTCAACAATTGTTTGTATTACATCTAACCATTTGAAAGAACCACGATAACTAAAGATTTTCCACATACGCTCTTTTATTGTTCGGTTTAATCTTTCCACTATACTAGCCTTCAATGAACTGTACGACGAATAATGGTTGATATTATAATTTTGCATCAGACTTTTGAATTTACTATTATAAAATTCTTTCCCCATATCGGTCTGCAGATGTGTAGGTGCTCTCTGACTTTTTTCCATAATTTCACGCAAAGTTTTACAAATTTCTTCTCCCGTCTTATTTTTAAGTGGTGAAACCCAGCAGAATTTGGAAAATGTATCGATAACTACTAAAAGAAAACGGTAATTATTATTCTGTTTCCGGTACGCGTCCAATTCAACAAGATCGGCTTGCCATAAGTCATCTATTCCTTTAGTAATTACTTTTCTTCTAGGAAAATTCTTTCTGGCAGGTTTGTGTAATTCGTTTACCACTTGTTGACGCTCCATCTTAACGACAACACTGTTTGTGAAATTCATAAGTTTATTTTATTTATAGATTTGGATACAAAAAAAAAAAAATCTATATAATAATGAACAAATTTTATTATTTTTTAGTTTATAATTTTCATCGCGCGGTGAAACACTTAAAAAATGGATAAAGCTGCTGCTGCAGAACAAGTCAAGAAAGACAATTATAATAAAACCAGATATCCAATACCAGATTTATTGTTATCATATGTGTATTTTTTAAACGAATATAAAACTTCTGCGATTATAATTGGATACGATGCGGAAAGTTTTCAACCGAAAATACTTTTATTGAAGGGAAAGGAATACCAAACTCTTACATGGGATGAATGGCATTTCTTTTACAACTACAGCTGCACCATTCGACAATATTTCGACGAGGAAAAAGATAGTGAAAAAACTAGTAAGATAGTGAATGAGAAAAGTCAGCGGTTTAAATTAGTGCTCTACAATCGGGAAAAACGTCTCATTTTCATTGAGAAGTCATCCAAAATCAGATTGGATACCTGTGAATGGGAAAGATTATGGAACTTGGCACCACTCTTACATTCAATATTTAGTTGGTACATGCTCACCGGTAAGGAGATAGACTCTTATTACACTCTATACTTGAATAAATGTATTCTACAAAATTGTTCAAAGTTAGAGTACAAAGATTTTTTCACGCCGATACATCAAAATAATAATTATTGTAATTATTCAAGACTGTTTAGTGAAATACCGATTTTATCTAAGAATAAATTAATTAATGATTTATATTATGCACTATGTAACAATACTGTACAAGAAAAATAAAAACACATTTTTTTTTAATTTTTGATTTATTTATTGTGACGTATACAGGTTTTTAAACATGTTTATTCATGTTTTTTCTTTTCTTCTTAAATATTTTTTGGAACAGAAGATTTACGGTTCGGTCATTCTGCAGAGGCATTTTCTCGTTGAAACGATTTATAAAATTCTTCATAGATTTACCGCTACATCTGTCCAAAATATAGAGACAACAATATTTTCCACACATTAGACTAAAACGGTCCTGCAACTCTACCATATTATAGATGTATCTTGTTGAGTTGTTCCTCATGAATGTTTTAAATCTTTTATTAAATGGAGCACGACCAAATGAATCAAAAAATTCGGCGGGTCCTCTTGCTGGAAAATGAATTGCTACCCAATGTGTTCCGGGTTGATATGATGGATCAGTATTTATGACATAGCTTGAAGGTTTTTTAGAAACAAAATTTGGTATCATATCAATTGAATATACACCACGGAAACAGTTTTTGGTTAAACGGTTGTTTCTTAAAATTCTTGTTATTTCTTTTGTATTCATGTTTTAATGATCCAATATAATGTTACGATCTTTATCAATTTCTAATGTTGCATCATACTCTAAATAGATTAAGCATGTAGTTGTATTTGGAAGTGAATCCTCAAATCTTAATTCAAGCCTTATATTACCTCGTTCAAGTAGCGAAGAACAAGAATCGTTTGATGCCAAATCAGGAGTAAGATCATATGCAATCATAAAATAACCGTGAGAATACATATGTTTAGTAATCAGATTCCCGTGGGATGAATGTAGTAAACCTGTAGCGGAAAATATTGAAGCGTAAGCTCTTGAATATTCTTCACTGTCTGAAAAATCTGTTACTATGCCAGCACTTGGTGTCGGTATTCCATTAACGTATAATGTAGACGAAGTAATTTTGTTATGTTTAAAGTTGAACGGATTCTTTTTCTTCAAGCCTGTATACGCATCATTGTCGACCATGCAAAAGATTAGATTTGTTGGTAGCTGTCCTAAAACAATATTATCCAAATTTAATGAAGTTCCTTTTGAGGCAATTGTATAAGATTTAACTTCACATCTTTTATAATGATATTGTGCGTTTGAATGTTCAAGAATTTTATGATGTGCTACCAGAATATTAGGATTAATGGTACAGTGTTTTGCATACAGAGTAGCTTCGATTATTTTTATAGAAGTGTCATCGGTTGCGGTTTCTGTTAGAAGGTAAAATTCGGGTTTATTCAATGTAAACACAAATCTTACGTCAACATTGTTTAATAACAATAATGGCTGATTTAACATGTCAGCATGTACTTTTCCAAATAGTTCTACAACGGTGCTGTTTTTCAAAAGGGCTGCTCTTTTGATAGAACCATCAAGATCCTTTAATGTGTCTAGATTTTTTGAATCCGTATAATATCCCGATAATTCCAAATGAGTTCTACTAGCATCCTCACCATAATTCAGCAAAGTTTCTATATATGCACGATAACTGTAGTTACCATCAGAAGAGTTTATATTTTTTCCATTTAAATGTACATTTACCTGACGAAACAGTGAAGGTAACATATTATTAATTACACTCGGTTGTCCTACATCTACGGTCTTATATTCAGTCCCATTGGCTTTCAATAGTTGTATTTTAAAACATATGTTTATTGAAGATAAATCTATGTAAGTATCGCCGCGTCCATGACATACAAACTCAATGACGGGTTGGTTTTCCAAACTTGTCAAGGGTTTGTAGGCTAATTCTTCAGTTTTTAAAATATTTGTTTGTAAATTACGTGGTTTGAAAAGATCCAATTCGGATTTCATACACTCTATAAAAGACATTTTATTTTTGTTTTATGTGTATATATCCAAAATACGACACTTTTTATTTTTTGATCTTCTAGCAACGGTTGGTCTCTTTACACGTACCGCTAGCGTTTGAGACCTATTTCGTTTTGTCTTCTTATTTATTGATTTTCGCGAGGTACGTTTACGTTTACCTCCAACCATTGTATTTATTTTATCGACGGCATTGTTTCTCAATTTATCGACCATTTGTACGGACCTATCCCGAAGTATTTCTTTTATTGGTTTTTGTGTATTTAAATTACGTAGCACATCAGCTCCCGTATCGATCAGCTCGTCTTTGACAAAATTTGCTCCTTTCATCAAAAGCGGTTGAAGATATTTCCAGAAGCTTGAAAAAATTCCCCCCAAACCTCGTCCTCGTTGATAAACTTTAGGTAATTTAAGTACATTACCAAATTCATCAACACTACTGCCACCCTGTTGTTGAATATAATACCTTATGTACGCACTCTGCATTGTAAATAACTATAGATTATGATATGGTGTTCTCCTTTATATACCTTTACGGAAATGTAGCACTACCATTGTACTAAACGAATCGCGTTTGAAATTAATTTGTTCTCCATTTTCATCTGATATTAAAATACTTATGTCAGTAATATGAGACATTTCCAATGGTAAATATTGAATATTCACGATATCACAATTTTGATAATTGTCATATTGTTTTTGATATTTAACCGGATGCATTACCATACCTCTGGCCATCACATTACCAAACATTTGTGGTTGCACTACATCACTATAAATACACATATAATTAGGAATACCATAATCTTCTGGTGTAACCACGATTCCGGGTTGTTTTATTTTCACTAATCTCTGAATTTCAAGTTTTGTTTGAGCATCTAAAGGTTTAGGAGTTTTTTCTGCAATTGATTTTTTCAAACCTTCAATAACTTTACTTCTATCCTGTTTTGGTATTTGATAGAAAATTGCGTCAAACAAATTTTTTATCGTATACTCTTTATTAATTGTTACTATACAACGATGTGTTCCCACTATGATTACGGCAGTATCTTTTCCAAAAGTATTATCAGACACGTCATTTGCATAGGAGTCAAAAAAAATTTTCTTTTTAATCAAACTGAATAATTCTGGATACTCCCTCAATATGTCGATTATATCAAAAACGTATTCGTCTGGTTTTTTGATATCAAACAATTTTGGCACAATTGTTGCGTCAGCAATTTCTTTCTTTGCATTGGTAAAAATAATCATTGGTGATGGTGGAATCGGTTTTGCTTTAACTTCTATTTTTGTACATGCGAATTTTACAATACCCACTGACCATTCGCCATTATTTTTAAAATGGATAAAGATCAAACGATGTATTGCTTGTCAATGTGACAAAAAATGATTTTTGGTGTGTCGACATTCTTTACTACAATGAACAAATTTCAAACAATCAGACTATTTATAGCTCTTCCAAGGTAAATTCTCCTTCTTTTGTGATTTTTTTGGTGTAGAATGTTTTGTTTTTTTCTTTCGGTGTGGAAAGTCCAAGACGGTTTGAGATGAGTCAGTATTCGCACCACGTTTAAGTTTTCCGCGTGTGATCATCTGTTTTTCAACTGGTACATTAACCGAATCTCCGGTATTTAACTCAAATAACCGATATTCGTTTGGATCAAAAGAACGTCTTTCTTTAGATATTTTGACAGATGGAGATTGACCTTGTAACGCTCTCTGCCTTACGATGTCATCCACATCAAGCTCGATTAACTCGCTACTAGGATCATTTTTGATTTCGGATTCGTCTTCAAGATTAGAAAATCGACTTGAATTAGCGAAAACATCCTCTATTGGGGGTATTTCCTTGAGTTGTTGCATTCTTCTAACTTGTATTCCAACGGTTCTAGTTTCTGGTGGTAATGTCTGTACTTTTTTGTGATTAAACTTTTTTTTTTTTGTTTGAGTAGTCGCATTGATTAACTGGCGGTCTTCTAAATTATCTAATGTGGTTTGAATTCCAATACTATCATAATCAGGTGATGATGTTTGTGCTTCTTTGTGATTATAATTTTCAGATTCTGTTTGGGTAGACACATCATTTCGTTTAGTTGAATCTACAAAGCTATTCCGTTTTTGTTTTGTATTTAAATATTTTAATAGATTTTGGCGATATAGATGCCACTTATTAATAACATTTAGTTTATTATTATATAACACTTTTTTCATTTCCCGATCTAAGTCCGATAATTTTTTATCCTCCACTATAATTTTCTTCCAGCGATCGAATGTATCCGGTGGCATAACAATCATACGCTGCAAACTCATTTTGCGACTTGATCAAGTAATTTCCCTACGATACCCGATAATACGGCTGATATGATGACGGGTAAAAATCCGCCTTTTTGAACTAAAATTTTACGCTTACTTGATAAACTAGATTTTGGTTTTGCTAATTGTCTTAATGTTGTTTTATATTTTCGTAAACGATTTTTATATTTATTAGAAATTTTTGCATTACCATTTAATACATTCAAACAAACTTCACACAAAGTTTTTATTAACTCTCCACTACAATTTTTTAATATATTCTTGCGTGTACACGGTTTACAGTTTCTTAAGACATGTAACATATGTTTGTGCACCCTCAATCGCTTCATACCGTTCCAAATGACTTATAAAATGTGAAGGTATATAACACGTTTCATATAATGAATTAAATATATTTGTTCGAAAACGAAATAATTCGCTGCATACCTGCGTTAAATCCATAAACAAGTAACCGTATGGTTGCGATGCTACTTCCTTATATACTCTTACAAATTCTTTTGCATTATCTGGAAATATTTGTCTTGCGAGAGGATAAATTTGTGATTTATCTCGGGGGTTATTAAATACCACCAGATATTTACAGTTTAACGAAATATCTCGACAAAATTTCCCTTGATGGAATATATTTTGAGTAATCAAAATTACTGAAATACGCCGGTGATGAGAACCTTTTGTAAACAATTCACAAACATTCTTGGTATAAGCGTCTGTCATGAGATCGTCAAGAACAATCAAGGTGTTATCTACATTGTCGAAGTTAGTTGGTACCGTATCCATTACTTCTACATCATAATCACAATTAAAATTGTTTAATGGTATTGCGTTTGTTTCTGCATTACACCATAATATCTTATTCACCCCCCTAACAAACGGTAAAAGTTTTAATACAAATGATGTTTTACCACAGCCGGATGGACCTGCGATCATCATCGTGAATGGTGTTTCAAGGCCTAACATTTTTAAATTAAACTGTAACCTACATTCAAAAAGACTATTTATAGATTTTCTCTTGATTGTAATCAATTAAAATTCAATACTACATTTTGACAAAATAAGACGACACGATGACAAACGATTTTATTCTTTAACTTATATTAAGAATGTTCCGGATTTTTAGTATAAGACTTTAGATGAGGAATGTTTGATATCCGGTTTTTTGATTTCCGATAATACGCTGGATTTTTCTCTTTTCGTATTGTTTTTTGATTTCTTTCAATTGAGTTCGCCCCTCTCCGACTGAAAATAACGGCCGCCCCCTTGGAATTCATAATAGCTAACATTCACAGGGTATAATATTGTTGAAGATGTATAATAATAAATTTCGCACACGATAACCCTTTCGATATTAACGTCATATACTTTTGACATACACACAAAAATAAAATACACGAATGGGTTAGAAAAATCAATTGTCTTTTCAATTGAAAATTGTATTCAATTAAAAATTGTATACAATCAATTAACAACGATGACGACGACAATAATATTTTTTTTTGTCTTCAAAACAACAACACTATTTTACAGTACAGTTTTTTGTTTATGTTTTTCGTTTGATACGTCCCGTGTTATACTTAAGAATTTGGTTTTTTTGTTCTCATAGTAAAATCTGACCAACGACAACATTTGATTTTTATACTTTGATTTTCGTTTTACGCTTATGTATTTTAGTTTTTATTCTCTTACCAAAAACAACAACAATATTTTTTTATATCTTATGCTTTGATTTTTTGATTTGCGTTTTGCGCTTTTGTGTTTTAGTTTTTATTCTCATAGTAGAATTCTTACCAAATACGATACGTCCCGTGTTATATTTAAAAATTTGGTTTTTTGTTCTCATAGTAAAATCTGACCAACGACAACATTTGATTTTTATACTTTGATTTTCGTTTTACGCTTATGTATTTTGGTTTTTATTCTCTTACCAACAACAACAACAATATTTTTTTATATCTTATGCTTTGATTTTTTGATTTGCGTTTTGCGCTTTTGTATTTTAGTTTTTATTCTCATAGTAGAATTCTTACCAAATACGATTTTATACGGAATAAAATTTGTTTACCAGATTTTTAATATCGATTTTTCAATTCGATTTTTTTGATTTCCGGATAACGCATTTTTACAATAAATCTCGGAAAATGCTGAATACGTGTGAAAAAATAACAGGAGAAAATAACATACGACATATATCGACGATCTTAAAAATTAGTACATTCTCAAACGATCACACAGTATCGCCCGAAAAAAACATGTCCGAACACGTTATTTGGAAAATCATAGGATACAATATTGTTAAAAGAAGTAAATCAAAGATTTTTTATACACCAGATTCTGTTTTCATGTACAAAATACTTTCTGTCTATAGTATTAACGATATATACATACCCACAAAATAACATATGGGATAAAATTCAATTGTTTTCAATTGTTTTCAATTAAAAAATATACTACCAAGAACATTAATTGTTTGTTTATACTCTTCGATTAAAAATTTACAATAACAACAACACTATTTGTTTTTTATTTTTTGTTTTTTATTTTTTTGATTTTTTTTGTTTATGCTTTCATTTTTTTTGATTTTTTTTTTGCAAGTCATTCGTTTGCATATCCCGGGTTATTTTGGTTATTTTTGGTAAAACCCTGGGTATATACTACTAATATCCAAGCCATTTAAACGCAAATTGGGCCAATATTTGCAAATGTCAAAATTTGTTATTATTAGTGTGGCTCATGTCAATCGAAACATGTGGCCAGAGTAAATATTGTTGGACCAGAATTTTTTAAAACTATCAAAAAGGGATTTCATGTAAAAATCAAATTTTTCAATGAAATCTGTTGTAATATCCAAGAATTGGGCCAATATTTGCAAATGTCAAAATTTGTTATTATTGGTGTGGCTCATGTCAATCGAGACATGTGGCCAGAGTAAATATTGTTGGACCAGAAATTGTGAAAACTATCAAAAAGTGATTTCATGTAAAAATCAAATTTTTCAATGAAATCTGTTGTAATATCCAAGCGATTTCAACGCAAATTGGGCCAATATTTGCAAATGTCAAAATTTGTTATTTTTGGTGTGGCTCATGTCAATCGAAACATGTGGCTAGAGTAAATATTGTTGGACCAGAATTATTGAAAACTATCAAAAAGTGATTTCATGTAAAAATCAAATTTTTCAATGCAATCGGTTGTAATATCCAAGCCATTTAAACGCAAATTGGGCCAATATTTGCAAATGTCAAAATTTGTTATTATTAGTGTGGCTCATGTCAATCGAAACATGTGGCCAGAGTAAATATTGTTGGACCAGAATTTTTTAAAACTATCAATAACCGATTTCATGTAAAAATCAAATTTTTCAATGAAATCTGTTGTAATATCCAAGAATTGGGCCAATATTTGCAAATGTCAAAATTTGTTATTATTGGTGTGGCTCATGTCAATCGAAACAAGTGGCCAGAGTAAATATTGTTGGACCAGAATTTTTGAAAACTATCAAAAAGGGATTTCATGTAAAAATCAAATTTTTCAATGAAATCTGTTGTAATATCCAAGCGATTTCAACGCAAATTGGGCCAATATTTGCAAATGTCAAAATTTGTTATTATTGGTGTGGCTCATGTCAATCGAAACATGTGGCCAGAGTAAATATTGTTGGACCAGAATTTTTGAAAACTATCAAAAAATGATTTCATGTAAAAATCAAATTTTTCAATGAAATCTGTTGTAATATCCAAGCCATTTAAACGCAAATTGGGCCAAAATTTGCAAATGTCAAAATTTGTTATTATTAGTATGGCTCATGTCAATCGAAACATGTGGCCAGAGTAAATATTCTTGGACCAGAATTTTTGAAAAATATCAAAAAGTGATTTCATGTAAAAATCAAATTTTATAAAGAAATCTGTTGTAATATCCAAGCCATTTAAACGCAAATTGGGCCAATATTTGCAAATGTCAAAATTTGTTATTATTAGTGTGGCTCATGTCAATCGAAACATGTGGCCAGAGTAAATATTGTGGAACCAGAATTTTTGAAAACTATCAAAAAGTGATTTCATGTAAAAATCAAATTTTTCAATGAAATCTGTTGTAATATCCAAGCCATTTAAACGCAAATTGGGCCAATATTTGCAAATGTCAAAATTTGTTATTATTGGTGTGGCTCATGTCAATCGAAACATGTGGCCAGAGTAAATATTGTTGGACCAGATTATTTGAAAACTATCAAAAAGTGATTTCATGTAAAAATCAAATTTTTCAATGAAATCTGTTGTAATATCCAAGAATTGGGCCAATATTTGCAAATGTCAAAATTTGTTATTATTGGTGTGGCTCATGTCAATCGAGACATGTGGCCAGAGTAAATATTGTTAGATCAGAATTTTTTAAAACTATCAAAAAGGAATTTCATGTAAAAATCAAATTTTTCAATGAAATCTGTTGTAATATCCAAGCCATTTAAACGCAAATTGGGCCAATATTTGCAAATGTCAAAATTTGTTATTATTAATATGGCTCATGTCAATCGAAGCATGTGGCCAGAGTAAATATTCTTGGACCAGAATTTTTGAAAAATATCAAAAAGTGATTTCATGTAAAAATCAAATTTTTCAATGAAATCTGTTGTAATATCCAAGCGATTTCAACGCAAATTGGGCCAATATTTGCAAATGTCAAAATTTGTTATTATTGGTGTGGCTCATGTCAATCGAAACATGTGGCCAGAGTAAATATTGTGGAACCAGAACTTTTGAAATATACCAAAAACCGATTTCATGTAAAAATCAAATTTTTCAATGAAATCTGTTGTAATATCCAAGCCATTTAAACGCAAATTGGGCCAATATTTGTAAATGTCAAAATTTATTATTATTGGTGTGGCTCATGTCAATCGAAACAAGTGGCCAGAGTAAATATTGTTGGACCAGAATTTTTGAAAAATATCAAAAAGTGATTTCATGTAAAAATCAAATTTTTCAATGAAATCTGTTGTGATATCCAAGCGATTTAAACGCAAATTGGGCCAATATTTGAAAATGTCAAAATTTGTTATTATTGGTGTGGCTCATGTCAATCGAAACATGTGGCCAGAGTAAATATTGTTGAACCAGAACTTTTGAAATATATCAAAAAGCGATTTCATGTCAAAATCAAATTTTTCAATGAAATCTGTTGTGATATCTAAGCGATTTAAACGCAAATTGGGCCAATATTTGCAAATGTCAAAATTTGTTATAATTAGTGTGGCTCATGTCAATCGAAACATGTGGCCAGAGTAAATATTGTTGGACCAGAAATTGTGAAAAATATCAAAAAGTGATTTCATGTAAAAATCAAATTTTTCAATGAAATCTGTTGTAATATCCAAGCCATTTAAACGCAAATTGAGCCAATATTTGCAAATGTCAAAATTTGTTATTATTGGTGTGGCTCATGTCAATCGAAACATGTGGCCAGAGTAAATATTGTTGGACCAGAATTTTTGAAAACTATCAAAAAGTTATTTCATGTAAAAATCAAATTTTTCAATGAAATCTGTTGTAATATCCAAGCCATTTAAACGCAAATTGGGCCAATATTTGCAAATGTCAAAATTTGTTATTATTAGTATGGCTCATGTCAATCGAAACATGTGGCCAGAGTAAATATTCTTGGACCAGAATTTTTGAAAAATATCAAAAAGTGATTTCATGTAAAAATCAAATTTTTCAATGAAATCTGTTGTAATATCCAAGCGATTTAAACGCAAATTGAGCCAATACTTGAACATGTCAAAATTTGTTATTATTGGTGTGGCTCATGTCAATCGAAACATGTAGCCAGAGTAAATATTGTTGAACCAGAATTTTTGAAATATATCGAAAAGTGATTTCATGTAAAAATCAAATTTTTCAATGAAATCTGTTGTAATATCCAAGCGACTTAAACGCAAATTGGGCCAATATTTGCAAATGTCAAAATTTGTTATTATTGGTATGGCTCATGTCAATCGAAACATGTGGCCAGAGTAAATATGGTTGGACCAGAATTTTTGAAAACTATCAAAAAGGAATTTCATGTAAAAATCAAATTTTTCAATGAAATCTGTTGTGATATCCAAGCCATTTCAACGCAAATTGGGCCAATATTTGCAAATGTCAAAATTTGTTATTATTGGTGTGGCTCATGTCAATCGAAACATGTGGCCAGAGTAAATATTGTTGGACCAGAATTTTTGAAAACTATCAAAAAGGAATTTCATGTAAAAATCAAATTTTTCAATGAAATCTGTTGTAATATCCAAGCCATTTAAACGCAAATTGGGCCAAAATTTGCAAATGTCAAAATTTGTTATTATTAGTATGGCTCATGTCAATCAAAACATGTGGCCAGAGTAAATATTCTTGAACCAGAATTTTAGAAAAATATCAAAAAGTGATTTCATGTAAAAATCAAATTTTTCAATGAAATCTGTTGTAATATCCAAGCGATTTAAACGCAAATTGGGCCAATATTTGTAAATGTCTAAATTTATTATTATTGGTGTGGCTCATGTCAATCGAAACAAGTGGCCAGAGTAAATATTGTTGAACCAGAATTTTAGAAAAATATCAAAAAGTGATTTCATGTAAAAATCAAATTTTTCAATGAAATCTGTTGAAATCTGTTGTGATATCCAAGCGATTTAAACGCAAATTGGGCCAATATTTGAAAATGTCAAAATTTGTTATTATTGGTGTGGCTCATGTCAATCGAAACATGTGGCCAGAGTAAAATATTGTTGAACCAGAACTTTTGAAATATATCAAAAAGCGATTTCATGTCAAAATCAAATTTTTCAATGAAATCTGTTGTGATATCCAAGCGATTTAAACGCAAATTGGGCCAATATTTGAAAATGTCAAAATTTGTTATAATTAGTGTGGCTCATGTCAAGCGGAAACATGTGGCCAGAGTAAATATTGTTGGACCAGAAATTGTGAAAATATCAAAAAGTGATTTCATGTAAAAATCAAATTTTTCAATGAAATCTGTTGTAATATCCAAGCCATTTAAACGCAAATTGGGCCAATATTTGCAAATGTCAAAATTTGTTATTATTGGTGTGGCTCATGTCAATCGAAACATGTGGCCAGAGTAAATATTGTTGGACCAGAATTTTTGAAAACTATCAAAAAGTTTATTTCATGTAAAAATCAAATTTTTCAATGAAATCTGTTGTAATATCCCAAGCGATTTAACGCAAATTGGGCCAATATTTGCAAATGTCAAAATTTGTTATTATTAGTATGGCTCATGTCAATCGAAACATGTGGCCAGAGTAAATATTCTTGGACCAGAATTTTTGAAAAATATCAAAAAGTGATTTCATGTAAAAATCAAATTTTTCAATGAAATCTGTTGTAATATCCAAGCGATTTAAACGCAAATTGAGCCAATACTTGAACATGTCAAAATTTGTTATTATTGGTGTGGCTCATGTCAATCGAAACATGTGGCCAGAGTAAATATTGTTGAACCCAGAATTTTTGAAATATATCGAAAAGTGATTTCATGTAAAAATCAAATTTTATATAGAAATCTGTTGTAATATCCAAGCCATTTTAAACGCAAATTGGGCCAATATTTGCAAATGTCAAAATTTGTTATTATTAGTGTGGCTCATGTCAATCGAAACATGTGGTCAGAGTAAATATTGTTGAACCAGAATTTTTGAAAACTATCAAAAAGTGATTTCATGTAAAAATCAAATTTTTCAATGAAATCTGTTGTAATATCCAAGCCATTTCAACGCAAATTGGGCCAATATTTGCAAATGTCAAAATTTGTTATTATTGGTGTGGCTCATGTCAATCGAAACATGTGCCAGAGTAAATATTGTTGGACCAGAATATTTGAAAACTATCAAAAAGTGATTTCATGTAAAAATCAAATTTTTCAATGAAATCTGTTGTAATATCCAAGCCATTTAAACGCAAATTGGGCCAATATTTGCAAATGTCAAAATTTGTTATTATTAGTATGGCTCATGTCAATCGAAACATGTGGCCAGAGTAAATATTGTTGGATCAGAATTTTTTAAAACTATCAAAAAGTGATTTCATGTAAAAATCAAATTTTTTCAATAAAATCTGTTGTAATATCCAAGCCATTTAAACGCAAATTGGCCAATATTTGCAAATGTCAAAATTTGTTATTATTAGAATGGCTCATGTCAATCGAAACATGTGGCCAGAGTAAATATTGTTGGACCAGAAATTGTGAAAAATATCAAAAAAGTGATTTCATGTAAAAATCAAATTTTTCAATGAAATCTGTTTGTAATATCCAAGCGATTTCAACGCAAATTGGGCCAATATTTGCAAATGTCAAAATTTGTTATTATTGGTGTGGCTCATGTCAATCGAAACATGTGGCTAGAGTAAATATCGTTGGACCAGAATTATTAAAAACTATCAAAAAGTGATTTCATGTAAAAAATCAAATTTTTCAATGAAATCGGTTGTAATATCCAAGCCATTTAACGCAAATTGGGCCCAATATTTGCAAATGTCAAAATTTGTTATTATTGGTGTGGCTCATGTCAATCGAAACATGTGGCCAGAGTAAATATTGTTGGACCAGAATTTTTTAAAACTATCAAAAAGGGATTTCATGTAAAAATCAAATTTTTCAATGAAATCTGTTGTAATATTCAAGAATTGGGCCAATATGTTGCAAATGTCAAAATTTGTTATTATTGGTGTGGTCACGTCAATCGAGACATGTGGCCAGAGTAAATATTGTTGGACCAGAATTTTTGAAAACTATCAAAAAGTGATTTCATGTAAAAATCAAATTTTTCAATGAAATCTGTTGTAATATCCAAGCCATTTAAACGCAAATTGGGCCAATATTTGCAAATGTCAAAATTTATTATTATTGGTGTGGCTCATGTCAATCGAAACATGTGGCCAGAGTAAATATTGTTGGACCAGAATTTTTGAAAAATATCAAAAAAGTGATTTCATGTAAAAATCAAATTTGTCAATGAAATCTGTTGTAATATCCAAGCGATTTAAAACGCAAATTGGGCCAATATTTGTAAATGTCAAAATTTATTATTATTGGTGTGGCTCATGTCAATCGAAACAAGTGGCCAGAGTAAATATTGTTGGACCAGAATTTTAGAAAAATATCAAAAAGTGATTTCATGTAAAAATCAAATTTTTCAATGAAATCTGTTGTGATATCCAAGCGATTTAAACGCAAATTGGGCCAATATTTGAAAATGTCAAAATTTGTTATAATTAGTGTGGCTCATGTCAAGCGAAACATGTGGCCAGAGTAAATATTGTTGGACCAGAAATTGTGAAAAAATATCAAAAAGTGATTTCATGTAAAAATCAAATTTTTCAATGAAATCTGTTGTAATATCCAAGCCATTTAAACGCAAATTGGGCCAATATTTGCAAATGTCAAAATTTGTTATTATTGGTGTGGCTCATGTCAATCGAAACATGTGGCCAGAGTGAATATTGTTGGACCAGAATTTTTGAAAACTATCAAAAAGTTATTTCATGTAAAAATCAAATTTTTCAATGAAATCTGTTGTAATATCCAAGCGATTTAAACGCAAATTGGGCCAATATTTGCAAATGTCAAAATTTGTTATTATTAGTATGGCTCATGTCAATCGAAACATGTGGCCAGAGTAAATATTCTTGGACCAGAATTTTTGAAAAATATCAAAAAGTGATTTCATGTAAAAATCAAATTTTTCAATGAAATCTGTTGTAATATCCAAGCGATTTAAACGCAAATTGAGCCAATACTTGAACATGTCAAAATTTGTTATTATTGGTGTGGCTCATGTCAATCGAAACATGTGGCCAGAGTAAATATTGTTGAACCAGAATTTTTGAAATATATCGAAAAGTGATTTCATGTAAAAATCAAATTTTATATAGAAATCTGTTGTAATATCCAAGCCATTTAAACGCAAATTGGGCCAATATTTGCAAATGTCAAAATTTGTTATTATTAGTGTGGCTCATGTCAATCGAAACATGTGGTCAGTGTAAATATTGTTGAACCAGAATTTTTGAAAACTATCAAAAAGTGATTTCATGTAAAAAATCAAATTTTTCAATGAAATCTGTTGTAATATCCAAGCCATTTCAACGCAAATTGGGCCAATATTTGCAAATGTCAAAATTTGTTATTATTGGTGTGGCTCATGTCAATCGAAACATGTGGCCAGAGTAAATATTGTTGGACCAGAATATTTGAAAACTATCAAAAAGTGATTTCATGTAAAAAATCAAATTTTTCAATGAAATCGGTTGTAATATCCAAGCCATTTAAACGCAAATTGGGCCAATATTTGCAAATGTCAAAAATTTGTTATTATGGTGTGGCTCATGTCAATCGAAACATGTGGCCAGAGTAAATATTGTTGGACCAGAATTTTTTAAAACTATCAAAAAGGGATTTCATGTAAAAATCAAATTTTTCAAATGAAATCTGTTGTAATATTCAAGAATTGGGCCAATATTTGCAAATGTCAAACATTTGTTATTATTAGTGTGGCTCATGTCAATCGAAACATGTGGTCAGAGTAAATATTGTTGAACCAGAATTTTTGAAAACTATCAAAAAGTGATTTCATGTAAAAATCAAATTTTTTCAATGAAATCTGTTGTAATATCCAAGCCATTTCAACGCAAATTGGGCCAATATTGCAAATGTCAAAATTTGTTATTATTGGTGTGGCTCATGTCAATCGAAACATTGTGGCTAGAGTAAATATCGTTGGACCAGAATTATTAAAAAACTATCAAAAAGTGATTTCATGTAAAAATCAAATTTTGTCAATGAAATCGGTTGTAATATCCAAGCCATTTAAACGCAAATTGGGCCAAATATTTGCAAATGTCAAAATTTGTTATTATTGGTGTGGCTCATGTCAATCGAAACATGTGGCCAGAGTAAATATTGTTGGACCAGAATTTTTTAAAACTATCAAAAAGGGATTTCATGTAAAAATCAAATTTTTTCAATGAAATCTGTTGTAATATTCAAGAATTGGGCCAATATTTGCAAATGTCAAAATTTGTTATTATTGGTGTGGGCCACGTCAATCGAGACATGTGGCCAGAGTAAATATTGTTGGACCAGAATTTTTGAAAAATATCAAAAAGTGATTTCATGTAAAAAATCAAATTTTTCAATGAAATCTGTTGTAATATCCAAGCCATTTAAACGCAAATTGGGCCAATATTTCCAAATGTCAAAATTTATTATTATTGGTGTGGCTCATGTCAATCGAAACATGTGGCCAGAGTAAATATTGTTGGACCAGAATTTTTGAAAAATATCAAAAAGTGATTTCATGTAAAAATCAAATTTGTCAATGAATCTGTTGTAATATCCAGCGATTTAAACGCAAATTGGGCCAATATTTGTAAATGTCAAAATTTATTATTATTGGTGTGGCTCATGTCAATCGAAACAAGTGGCCAGAGTAAATATTGTTGAACCAGAACTTTTGAAATATATCAAAAAGCGATTTCATGTCAAAATCAAATTTTTCAATGAAATCTGTTGTGATATCCAAGCGATTTAAACGCAAATTGGGCCAATATTTGAAAATGTCAAAATTTGTTATAATTAGTGTGGCTCATGTCAAGCGAAACATGTGGCCAGAGTAAATATTGTTGGACCAGAAATTGTGAAAAATATCAAAAAGTGATTTCATGTAAAAATCAAATTTTTCAATGAAATCTGTTGTAATATCCAAGCCATTTAAACGCAAATTGGGCCAATATTTGCAAATGTCAAAATTTGTTATTATTGGTGTGGCTCATGTCAATCGAAACATGTGGCCAGAGTAAATATTGTTGGACCAGAATTTTTGAAAACTATCAAAAAGTTATTTCATGTAAAAATCAAATTTTTCAATGAAATCTGTTGTAATATCCAAGCGATTTAAACGCAAATTGGGCCAATATTTGCAAATGTCAAAATTTGTTATTATTAGTATGGCTCATGTCAATCGAAACATGTGGCCAGAGTAAATATTCTTGGACCAGAATTTTTGAAAAATATCAAAAAGTGATTTCATGTAAAAATCAAATTTTTCAATGAAATCTGTTGTAATATCCAAGCGATTTAAACGCAAATTGAGCCAATACTTGAACATGTCAAAATTTGTTATTATTGGTGTGGCTCATGTCAATCGAAACATGTGGCCAGAGTAAATATTGTTGAACCAGAATTTTTGAAATATATCGAAAAGTGATTTCATGTAAAAATCAAATTTTATATAGAAATCTGTTGTAATATCCAAGCCATTTAAACGCAAATTGGGCCAATATTTGCAAATGTCAAAATTTGTTATTATTAGTGTGGCTCATGTCAATCGAAACATGTGGTCAGAGTAAATATTGTTGAACCAGAATTTTTGAAAACTATCAAAAAGTGATTTCATGTAAAAATCAAATTTTTCAATGAAATCTGTTGTAATATTCAAGAATTGGGCCAATATTTGCAAATGTCAAAATTTGTTATTATTGGTGTGGCTCATGTCAATCGAAACATGTGGCCAGAGTAAATATTGTTGGACCAGAATATTTGAAAACTATCAAAAAGTGATTTCATGTAAAAATCAAATTTTTCAATGAAATCTGTTGTAATATCCAAGCCATTTAAACGCAAATTGGGCCAATATTTGCAAATGTCAAAATTTGTTATTATTAGTATGGCTCATGTCAATCGAAACATGTGGCCAGAGTAAATATTGTTGGATCAGAATTTTTTAAAACTATCAAAAAGTGATTTCATGTAAAAATCAAATTTTTCAATAAAATCTGTTGTAATATCCAAGCCATTTAAACGCAAATTGGGCCAATATTTGCAAATGTCAAAATTTGTTATTATTAGAATGGCTCATGTCAATCGAAACATGTGGCCAGAGTAAATATTGTTGGACCAGAAATTGTGAAAAATATCAAAAAGTGATTTCATGTAAAAATCAAATTTTTCAATGAAATCTGTTGTAATATCCAAGCGATTTCAACGCAAATTGGGCCAATATTTGCAAATGTCAAAATTTGTTATTATTGGTGTGGCTCATGTCAATCGAAACATGTGGCTAGAGTAAATATCGTTGGACCAGAATTATTAAAAACTATCAAAAAGTGATTTCATGTAAAAATCAAATTTTTCAATGAAATCGGTTGTAATATCCAAGCCATTTAAACGCAAATTGGGCCAATATTTGCAAATGTCAAAATTTGTTATTATTGGTGTGGCTCATGTCAATCGAAACAAGTGGCCAGAGTAAATATTGTTGGACCAGAATTTTTTAAAACTATCAAAAAGGGATTTCATGTAAAAATCAAATTTTTCAATGAAATCTGTTGTAATATTCAAGAATTGGGCCAATATTTGCAAATGTCAAAATTTGTTATTATTGGTGTGGGTCACGTCAATCGAGACATGTGGCCAGAGTAAATATTGTTGGACCAGAATTTTTGAAAACTATCAAAAAGTGATTTCATGTAAAAATCAAATTTTTCAATGAAATCTGTTGTAATATCCAAGCCATTTAAACGCAAATTGGGCCAATATTTGCAAATGTCAAAATTTATTATTATTGGTGTGGCTCATGTCAATCGAAACATGTGGCCAGAGTAAATATTGTTGGACCAGAATTTTTGAAAAATATCAAAAAGTGATTTCATGTAAAAATCAAATTTGTCAATGAAATCTGTTGTAATATCCAAGCGATTTAAACGCAAATTGGGCCAATATTTGTAAATGTCAAAATTTATTATTATTGGTGTGGCTCATGTCAATCGAAACAAGTGGCCAGAGTAAATATTGTTGGACCAGAATTTTAGAAAAATATCAAAAAGTGATTTCATGTAAAAATCAAATTTTTCAATGAAATCTGTTGTGATATCCAAGCGATTTAAACGCAAATTGGGACAATATTTGAAAATGTCAAAATTTGTTATTATTGGTGTGGCTCATGTCAATCGAAACATGTGGCCAGAGTAAATATTGTTGAACCAGAACTTTTGAAATATACCAAAAAGCGATTTCATGTCAAAATCAAATTTTTCAATGAAATCTGTTGTGATATCCAAGCGATTTAAACGCAAATTGGGCCAATATTTGAAAATGTCAAAATTTGTTATAATTAGTGTGGCTCATGTCAATCGATACATGTGGCCAGAGTAAATATTGTTGGACCAGAAATCGTGAAAAATATCAAAAAGTGATTTCATGTAAAAATAAAATTTTTCAATGAAATCTGTTGTAATATCCAAGCCATTTAAACGCAAATTGAGCCAATATTTGCAAATGTCAAAATTTGTTATTATTGGTGTGGCTCATGTCAATCGAAACATGTGGCCAGAGTAAATATTGTTGGACCAGAATTTTTGAAAACTATCAAAAAGTTATTTCATGTAAAAATCAAATTTTTCAATGAAATCTGTTGTAATATCCAAGCGATTTAAACGCAAATTGGGCCAATATTTGCAAATGTCAAAATTTGTTATTATTAGTATGGCTCATGTCAATCGAAACATGTGGCCAGAGTAAATATTCTTGGACCAGAATTTTTGAAAAATATCAAAAAGTGATTTCATGTAAAAATCAAATTTTTCAATGAAATCTGTTGTAATATCCAAGCGATTTAAACGCAAATTGAGCCAATACTTGAACATGTCAAAATTTGTTATTATTGGTGTGGCTCATGTCAATCGAAACATGTGGCCAGAGTAAATATTGTTGAACCAGAATTTTTGAAATATATCGAAAAGTGATTTCATGTAAAAATCAAATTTTTCAATGAAATCTGTTGTAATATCCAAGCGACTTAAACGCAAATTGGGCCAATATTTGCAAATGTCAAAATTTGTATTATTGGTATGGCTCATGTCAATCGAAACATGTGGCCAGAGTAAATATGGTTGGACCAGAATTTTTGAAAACTATCAAAAAGGAATTTCATGTAAAAATCAAATTTTTCAATGAAATCTGTTGTGATATCCAAGCCATTTCAACGCAAATTGGGCCAATATTTGCAAATGTCAAAATTTGTTATTATTGGTGTGGCTCATGTCAATCGAAACATGTGGCCAGAGTAAATATTGTTGGACCAGAATTTTTGAAAACTATCAAAAAGGAATTTCATGTAAAAATCAAATTTTTCAATGAAATCTGTTGTAATATCCAAGCCATTTCAACGCAAATTGGGCCAAAATTTGCAAATGTCAAAATTTGTTATTATTAGTATGGCTCATGTCAATCGAAACATGTGGCCAGAGTAAATATTGTTGAACCAGAATTTTAGAAAAATATCAAAAAGTGATTTCATGTAAAAATCAAATTTTTCAATGAAATCTGTTGTAATATCCAAGCGATTTAAACGCAAATTGGGCCAATATTTGTAAATGTCAAAATTTATTATTATTGGTGTGGCTCATGTCAATCGAAACAAGTGGCCAGAGTAAATATTGTTGGACCAGAATTTTAGAAAAATATCAAAAAGTGATTTCATGTAAAAATCAAATTTTTCAATGAAATCTGTTGTGATATCCAAGCGATTTAAACGCAAATTGGGCCAATATTTGAAAATGTCAAAATTTGTTATTATTGGTGTGGCTCATGTCAATCGAAACATGTGGCCAGAGTAAATATTGTTGAACCAGAACTTTTGAAATATATCAAAAAGCGATTTCATGTCAAAATCAAATTTTTCAATGAAATCTGTTGTGATATCCAAGCGATTTAAACGCAAATTGGGCCAATATTTGAAAATGTCAAAATTTGTTATAATTAGTGTGGCTCATGTCAATCGAAACATGTGGCCAGAGTAAATATTGTTGGACCAGAATTTTTGAAAACTATCAAAAAGGAATTTCATGTAAAAATCAAATTTTTCAATGAAATCTGTTGTAATATCCAAGCCATTTCAACGCAAATTGGGCCAAAATTTGCAAATGTCAAAATTTGTTATTATTAGTATGGCTCATGTCAATCGAAACATGTGGCCAGAGTAAATATTGTTGAACCAGAATTTTAGAAAAATATCAAAAAGTGATTTCATGTAAAAATCAAATTTTTCAATGAAATCTGTTGTAATATCCAAGCGATTTAAACGCAAATTGGGCCAATATTTGTAAATGTCAAAATTTATTATTATTGGTGTGGCTCATGTCAATCGAAACAAGTGGCCAGAGTAAATATTGTTGGACCAGAATTTTAGAAAAATATCAAAAAGTGATTTCATGTAAAAATCAAATTTTTCAATGAAATCTGTTGTGATATCCAAGCGATTTAAACGCAAATTGGGCCAATATTTGAAAATGTCAAAATTTGTTATTATTGGTGTGGCTCATGTCAATCGAAACATGTGGCCAGAGTAAATATTGTTGAACCAGAACTTTTGAAATATATCAAAAAGCGATTTCATGTCAAAATCAAATTTTTCAATGAAATCTGTTGTGATATCCAAGCGATTTAAACGCAAATTGGGCCAATATTTGAAAATGTCAAAATTTGTTATAATTAGTGTGGCTCATGTCAATCGAAACATGTGGCCAGAGTAAATATTGTTGGACCAGAAATTGTGAAAACTATCAAAAAGTGATTTCATGTAAAAATCAAATTTTTCAATGAAATCTGTTGTAATATCCAAGCCATTTAAACGCAAATTGGGCCAATATTTGCAAATGTCAAAATTTGTTATTATTGGTGTGGCTCATGTCAATCGAAACATGTGGCCAGAGTAAATATTGTTGGACCAGAATTTTTGAAAACTATCAAAAAGTGATTTCATGTAAAAATCAAATTTTTCAATGAAATCTGTTGTAATATCCAAGCGATTTAAACGCAAATTGGGCCAATATTTGCAAATGTCAAAATTTGTTATTATTAGTATGGCTCATGTCAATCGAAACATGTGGCCAGAATAAATATTCTTGGCCCAGAATTTTTGAAAAATATCAAAAAGTGATTTCATGTAAAAATCAAATTTTTCAATGAAATCTGTTGTAATATCCAAGCGATTTAAACGCAAATTGAGCCAATACTTGAACATGTCAAAATTTGTTATTATTGGTGTGGCTCATGTCAATCGAAACATGTGGCCAGAGTAAATATTGTTGAACCAGAATTTTTGAAATATATCGAAAAGTGATTTCATGTAAAAATCAAATTTTATAAAGAAATCTGTTGTAATATCCAAGCCATTTAAACGCAAATTGGGCCAATATTTGCAAATGTCAAAATTTGTTATTATTAGTGTGGCTCATGTCAATCGAAACATGTGGTCAGAGTAAATATTGTTAAACCAGAATTTTTGAAAACTATCAAAAAGTGATTTCATGTAAAAATCAAATTTTTCAATGAAATCTGTTGTAATATCCAAGCCATTTCAACGCAAATTGGGCCAATATTTGCAAATGTCAAAATTTGTTATTATTGGTGTGGCTCATGTCAATCGAAACATGTGGCCAGAGTAAATATTGTTGGACCAGAATATTTGAAAACTATCAAAAAGTGATTTCATGTAAAAATCAAATTTTTCAATGAAATCTGTTGTAATATCCAAGCCATTTAAACGCAAATTGGGCCAATATTTTCAAATGTCAAAATTTGTTATTATTAGTATGGCTCATGTCAATCGAAACATGTGGCCAGAGTAAATATTGTTGGACCAGAAATTGTGAAAAATATCAAAAAGTGATTTCATGTAAAAATCAAATTTTTCAATGAAATCTGTTGTAATATCCAAGCAATTTAAACGCAAATTGGGCCAATATTTGCAAATGTCAAAATTTGTTATTATTGGTGTGGCTCATGTCAATCGAAACATGTGGCCAGAGTAAATATTGTTGGATCGGAATTTTTTAAAACTACCAAAAAGTGATTTCATGTAAAAATCAAATTTTTCAATAAAATCTGTTGTAATATCCAAGCCATTTAAACGCAAATTGGGCCAATATTTGCAAATGTCAATATTTGTTATTATTAGTATGGCTCATGTCACTCGAAACATGTGGCCAGAGTAAATATTGTTGGACCAGAAATTGTGAAAAATATCAAAAAGTGATTTCATGTAAAAATCAAATTTTTCAATGAAATCTGTTGTAATATCCAAGCGATTTCAACGCAAATTGGGCCAATATTTGCAAATGTCAAAATTTGTTATTATTGGTGTGGCTCATGTCAATCGAAACATGTGGCTAGAGTAAATATTGTTGAACCAGAGTTATTGAAAACTATCAAAAAGTGATTTCATGTAAAAATCAAATTTTTCAATGAAATCTGTTGTAATATCCAAGCCATTTAAACGCAAATTGGGCCAATATTTGCAAATTTCAAAATTTGTTATTATTAGTGTGGCTCATGTCAATCGAAACATGTGGCCAGAGTAAATATTGTTGGACCAGAATTTTTTAAAACTATCAAAAAGGGATTTCATGTAAAAATCAAATTTTTCAATGAAATCTGTTGTAATATCCAAGCCATTTAAACGCAAATTGGGCCAATATTTGCAAATGTCAAAATTTGTTATTATTGGTTTGGCTCATGTCAATCGAGACATGTGGCCAGAGTAAATATTGTTGGAGCAGAATTTTTGAAAACTATCAAAAAGTGATTTCATGTAAAAATCAAATTTTTCAATGAAATCTGTTGTAATATCCAAGCCATTTAAACGCAAATTGGGCCAATATTTGCAAATGTCAAAATTTGTTATTATTAGTATGGCTCATGTCAATCGAAACATGTGGCCAGACGCCAGAGTAAATATAGTTGGACCAGAAATTGTGAAAAATATCAAAAAGTGATTTCATGTAAAAATCAAATTTTTCAATGAAATCTGTTGTAATATCCAAGCCATTTAAACGCAAATGGGGCCAATATTTGCAAATGTCAAAATTTGTTATTATTGGTGTGGCTCATGTCAATCGAAACATGTGGCCAGAGTAAATATTGTTGGACCAGAATTTTTGAAAACTATCAATAAGTGATTTCATGTAAAAATCAAATTTTTCAATGAAATCTGTTGTAATATCCAAGCCATTTAAACGCAAATTGGGCCAATATTTGCAAATTTCAAAATTTGTTATTATTAGTGTGGCTCATGTCAATCGAAACATGTGGCCAGAGTAAATATTGTTGGACCAGAATTTTTTAAAACTATCAAAAAGGGATTTCATGTAAAAATCAAATTTTTCAATGAAATCTGTTGTAATATCCAAGCCATTTAAACGCAAATTGGGCCAATATTTGCAAATGTCAAAATTTGTTATTATTGGTTTGGCTCATGTCAATCGAGACATGTGGCCAGAGTAAATATTGTTGGAGCAGAATTTTTGAAAACTATCAAAAAGTGATTTCATGTAAAAATCAAATTTTTCAATGAAATCTGTTGTAATATCCAAGCCATTTAAACGCAAATTGGGCCAATATTTGCAAATGTCAAAATTTGTTATTATTAGTATGGCTCATGTCAATCGAAACATGTGGCCAGACGCCAGAGTAAATATAGTTGGACCAGAAATTGTGAAAAATATCAAAAAGTGATTTCATGTAAAAATCAAATTTTTCAATGAAATCTGTTGTAATATCCAAGCCATTTAAACGCAAATGGGGCCAATATTTGCAAATGTCAAAATTTGTTATTATTGGTGTGGCTCATGTCAATCGAAACATGTGGCCAGAGTAAATATTGTTGGACCAGAATTTTTGAAAACTATCAAAAAGTGATTTCATGTAAAAATCAAATTTTTCAATGAAATCTGTTGTAATATCCAAGACATTTAAACGCAAATTGGGCCAATATTTGCAAATGTCAAAATTTGTATTATTAGTATGGCTCATGTCAATCGAAACATGTGGCCAGAGTAAATATTGTTGGACCAGAAATTGTAAAAAATATCAAAAAGTGATTTCATGTAAAAATCAAATTTTTCAATGAAATCTGTTGTAATATCCAAGCGATTTCAACGCAAATTGGGTCAATATTTGCAAATGTCAAAATTTGTTATTATTGGTGTGGCTCATGTCAATCGAAACATGTGGTCAGAGTAAATATTGTTGAACCAGAATTTTTGAAAACTATCAAAAAGTGATTTCATGTAAAAATCAAATTTTTCAATGAAATCTGTTGTAATATCCAAGCCATTTAAACGCAAATTGGGCCAATATTTTCAAATGTCAAAATTTGTTATTATTAGTATGGCTCATGTCAATCGAAACATGTGGCCAGAGTAAATATTGTTGGACCAGAAATTGTGAAAAATATCAAAAAATGATTTCATGTAAAAATCAAATTTTTCAATGAAATCTGTTGTAATATCCAAGCAATTTAAACGCAAATTGGGCCAATATTTGCAAATGTCAAAATTTGTTATTATTGGTGTGGCTCATGTCAATCGAAACATGTGGCCAGAGTAAATATTGTTGGATCGGAATTTTTTAAAACTACCAAAAAGTGATTTCATGTAAAAATCAAATTTTTCAATAAAATCTGTTGTAATATCCAAGCCATTTAAACGCAAATTGGGCCAATATTTGCAAATGTCAAAATTTGTTATTATTAGTATGGCTCATGTCACTCGAAACATGTGGCCAGAGTAAATATTGTTGGACCAGAAATTGTGAAAAATATCAAAAAGTGATTTCATGTAAAAATCAAATTTTTCAATGAAATCTGTTGTAATATCCAAGCGATTTCAACGCAAATTGGGCCAATATTTGCAAATGTCAAAATTTGTTATTATTGGTGTGGCTCATGTCAATCGAAACATGTGGCTAGAGTAAATATTGTTGAACCAGAATTATTGAAAACTATCAAAAAGTGATTTCATGTAAAAATCAAATTTTTCAATGAAATCTGTTGTAATATCCAAGCCATTTAAACGCAAATTGGGCCAATATTTGCAAATGTCAAAATTTGTTATTATTAGTGTGGCTCATGTCAATCGAAACATGTGGCCAGAGTAAATATTGTTGGACCAGAATTTTTTAAAACTATCAAAAAGGGATTTCATGTAAAAATCAAATTTTTCAATGAAATCTGTTGTAATATCCAAGAATTGGGCCAATATTTGCAAATGTCAAAATTTGTTATTATTGGTTTGGCTCATGTCAATCGAGACATGTGGCCAGAGTAAATATTGTTGGAGCAGAATTTTTGAAAACTATCAAAAAGGAATTTCATGTAAAAATCAAATTTTTCAATGAAATCTGTTGTAATATCCAAGCCATTTAAACGCAAATTGGGCCAATATTTGCAAATGTCAAAATTTGTTATTATTAGTATGGCTCATGTCAATCGAAACATGTGGCCAGACGCCAGAGTAAATATAGTTGGACCAGAAATTGTGAAAAATATCAAAAAGTGATTTCATGTAAAAATCAAATTTTTCAATGAAATCTGTTGTAATATCCAAGCCATTTAAACGCAAATGGGGCCAATATTTGCAAATGTCAAAATTTGTTATTATTGGTGTGGCTCATGTCAATCGAAACATGTGGCCAGAGTAAATATTGTTCAACCAGAATTTTTGAAAACTATCAAAAAGTGATTTCATGTAAAAATCAAATTTTTCAATGAAATCTGTTGTAATATCCAAGACATTTAAACGCAAATTGGGCCAATATTTGCAAATGTCAAAATTTGTATTATTAGTATGGCTCATGTCAATCGAAACATGTGGCCAGAGTAAATATTGTTGGACCAGAAATTGTAAAAAATATCAAAAAGTGATTTCATGTAAAAATCAAATTTTTCAATGAAATCTGTTGTAATATCCAAGCGATTTCAACGCAAATTGGGTCAATATTTGCAAATGTCAAAATTTGTTATTATTGGTGTGGCTCATGTCAATCGAAACATGTGGTCAGAGTAAATATTGTTGAACCAGAATTTTTGAAAACTATCAAAAAGTGATTTCATGTAAAAATCAAATTTTTCAATGAAATCTGTTGTAATATCCAAGCCATTTAAACGCAAATTGGGCCAATATTTGCAAATGTCAAAATTTGTTATAATTAGTGTGGCTCATGTCAATCGAAACATGTGGCCAGAGTAAATATTGTTGGACCAGAAATTGTGAAAAATATCAAAAAGTGATTTCATGTAAAAATCAAATTTTTCAATAAAATCTGTTGTAATATCCAAGCAATTTAAACGCAAATTGGGCCAATATTTGCAAATGTCAACATTTGTTATTATTGGTGTGGCTCATATCTATCGAAACATGTGGCCAGAGTAAATATTGTTGGATAAGAATTTTTGAAAACTATCAAAAAGTGATTTCATGTAAAAATCAAATTTTTCAATGAAATCTGTTGTAATATCCAAGCGATTTCAACGCAAATTGGGCCAATATTTGCAAATGTCAAAATTTGTTATTATTGGTGTGCCTCATGTCAATCGAAACATGTGGCCAGAGTAAATATTGTTGAACCAGAATTTTTGAAAACTATCAAAAAGTGATTTCATGTAAAAATCAAATTTTTCAATGAAATCTGTTGTAATATCCAAGAATTGGGCCAATATTTGCAAATGTCAAAATTTGTTATTATTGGTGTGGCTCATGTCAATCGAAACATGTGGCCAGAGTAAATATTGTTGGATCAGAATTTTTTAAAACTATCAAAAAGGAATTTCATGTAAAAATCAAATTTTTCAATGAAATCTGTTGTAATATCCAAGCCATTTAAACGCAAATTGCGCCAATATTTGCAAATGTCAAAATTTGTTATTATTAGTATGGCTCATGTCAATCGAAACATGTGGCCAGAGTAAATATTCTTGGACCAGAATTTTTGAAAACTATCAAAAAGGAATTTCATGTAAAAATCAAATTTTTCAATGAAATCTGTTGTGATATCCAAGCCATTTCAACGCAAATTGGGCCAATATTTGCAAATGTCAAAATTTGTTATTATTGGTGTGGCTCATGTCAATCGAAACATGTGGCCAGAGTAAATATTGTTGGACCAGAATTTTTGAAAACTATCAAAAAGGAATTTCATGTAAAAATCAAATTTTTCAATGAAATCTGTTGTAATATCCAAGCCATTTAAACGCAAATTGGGCCAAAATTTGCAAATGTCAAAATTTGTTATTATTAGTATGGCTCATGTCAATCGAAACATGTGGCCAGAGTAAATATTCTTGGACCAGAATTTTTGAAAAATATCAAAAAGTGATTTCATGTAAAAATCAAATTTTATAATGAAATCTGTTGTAATATCCAAGCCATTTAAACGCAAATTGGGCCAATATTTGCAAATGTCAAAATTTGTTATTATTAGTGTGGCTCATGTCAATCGAAACATGTGGTCAGAGTAAATATTGTTGAACCTGAATTTTTGAAAACTATCAAAAAGTGATTTCATGTAAAAATCAAATTTTTCAATAAAATCTGTTGTAATATCCAAGCCATTTAAACGCAAATTGGGCCAATATTTGCAAATGTCAAAATTTGTTATTATTAGTATGGCTCATGTCAATCGAAACATGTGGCCAGAGTAAATATTGTTGGACCAGAATTTTTGAAAAATATCAAAAAGTGATTTCATGTAAAAATCAAATTTTTCAATGAAATCTGTTGTAATATCCAAGCCATTTAAACGCAAATTGGGCCAATATTTGCAAATGTCAACATTTGTTATTATTGGTGTGGCTCATGTCAATCGAAACATGTGGCCAGAGTAAATATTGTTGGATCAGAATTTTTGAAAACTATCAAAAAGGAATTTCATGTAAAAATCAAATTTTTCAATGAAATCTGTTGTAATATCCAAGAATTGGGCCAATATTTGCAAATGTCAAAATTTGTTATTATTGGTGTGGCTCATGTCAATCGAAACATGTGGCCAGAGTAAATATTGTTGGATCAGAATTTTTTAAAACTATCAAAAAGGAGTTTCATGTAAAAATCAAATTTTTCAATGAAATCTGTTGTAATATCCAAGCGATTTCAACGCAAATTGGGCCAATATTTGCAAATGTCAAAATTTGTTATTATTAGTATGGCTCATGTCAATCGAAACATGTGGCCATAGTAAATATTTTTGGACCAGAAATTGTGAAAAATATCAAAAAGTGATTTCATGTAAAAATCAAATTTTTCAATGAAATCTGTTGTAATATTCAAGCCATTTAAACGCAAATGGGGCCAATATTTGCAAATGTCAAAATTTGTTATTATTGGTGTGGCTCATGTCAATCGAAACATGTGGCCAGAGTAAATATTGTTGGACCAGAATTTTTGAAAACTATCAAAAGATGATTTCATGTAAAAATCAAATTTTTCAATGAAATCTGTTGTAATATCCAAGCCATTTAAACGCAAATTGGGCCAATATTTGCAAATGTCAAAATTTGTTATTATTAGTGTGGCTCATGTCAATCGAAACATGTGGCCAGAGTAAATATTGTTGGACCAGAAATTGTGAAAAATATCAAAAAGTGATTTCATGTAAAAATCAAATTTTTCAATAAAATCTGTAGTAATATCCAAGCAATTTAAACGCAAATTGGGCCAATATTTGCAAATGTCAACATTTGTTATTATTGGTGTGGCTCATGTCAATCGAAACATGTGGCCAGAGTAAATATTGTTGGATCAGAATTTTTGAAAACTATCAAAAAGGGATTTCATGTAAAAATCAAATTTTTCAATGAAATCTGTTGTAATATCCAAGAATTGGGCCAATGTTTGCAAATGTCAAAATTTGTTATTATTGGTGTGGCTCATGTCAATCGAAACATGTGGCCAGAGTAAATATTGTTGGATCAGAATTTTTTAAAACTATCAAAAAGGAGTTTCATGTAAAAATCAAATTTTTCAATGAAATCTGTTGTAATATCCAAGCGATTTCAACGCAAATTGGGCCAATATTTGCAAATGTCAAAATTTGTTATTATTGGTGTGGCTCATGTCAATCGAAACATGTGGCCAGAGTAAATATTGTTGGACCAGAATTTTTGAAAACTATCAAAAAGTGATTTCATGTAAAAATCAAATTTTTCAATGAAATCGGTTGTAATATCCAAGCCATTTAAACGCAAATTGGGCCAATATTTGCAAATGTCAAAATTTGTTATTATTAGTGTGGCTCATGTCAATCGAAACATGTGGCCAGAGTAAATATTCTTGGACCAGAATTTTTGAAAAATATCAAAAAGTGATTTCATGTAAAAATCAAATTTTTCAATGAAATCTGTTGTAATATCCAAGCGATTTCAACGCAAATTGGGCCAATATTTGCAAATGTCAAAATTTGTTATTATTGGTGTGGCTCATGTCAATCGAAACATGGCCAGAGTAAATATTGTGGAACCAGAACTTTTGAAATATACCAAAAACCGATTTCATGTAAAAATCAAATTTTTCAATGAAATCTGTTGTAATATCCAAGCCATTTAAACGCAAATTGGGCCAATATTTGCAAATGTCAAAATTTGTTATTATTAGTATGGCTCATGTCAATCGAAACATGTGGCCAGAGTAAATATTCTTGGACCAGAATTTTTGAAAAATATCAAAAAGTGATTTCATGTAAAAATCAAATTTTTCAATGAAATCGGTTGTAATATCCAAGCGATTTCAACGCAAATTGGGCCAATATTTGCAAATGTCAAAATTTGTTATTATTGGTGTGGCTCATGTCAATCGAAACATGTGGCCAGAGTAAATATTGTGGAACCAGAACTTTTGAAATATACCAAAAACCGATTTCATGTAAAAATCAAATTTTTCAATGAAATCTGTTGTAATATACAAGCCATTTAAACGCAAATTGGGCCAATATTTGCAAATGTCAAAATTTGTTATTATTAGTATGACTCATGTCAATCGAAACATGTGGCCAGAGTAAATATTCTTGGACCAGAATTTTTGAAAAATATCAAAAAGTGATTTCATGTAAAAATCAAATTTTTCAATGAAATCGGTTGTAATATCCAAGCGATTTCAACGCAAATTGGGCCAATATTTGCAAATGTAAAAATTTGTTATTATTGGTGTGGCTCATGTCAATCGAAACATGTGGCCAGAGTAAATATTGTGGAACCAGAACTTTTGAAATATACCAAAAAGCGTGTAAAAATCAAATTTTTCAATGAAATCTGTTGTAATATCCAAGCGATTTAAACGCAAATTGGGCCAATATTTGCAAATGTCAAAATTTTTTATTATTAGTATGGCTCATGTCAATCGAAACATGTGGCCAGAGTAAATATTCTTGGACTAGAATTTTTGAAAAATATCAAAAAGTGATTTCATGTAAAAATCAAATTTTTCAATGAAAAATATCCAAGCGATTTCTACGCAAATTGGGCCAATATTTGCAAATGTCAAAATTTGTTATTATTGGTGTGGCTCATGTCAATCGAAACATGTGGCCAGAGTAAATATTGTGGAACCAGAACTTATGAAATATACCAAAAAGTGATTTCATGTAAAAATCAAATTTTTCAATGAAATCTGTTGTAATATCCAAGCCATTTAAACGCAAATTGGGCCATTATTTGCAAATGTCAAAATTTGTTATTATTGGTGTGGCTCATGTCAATCGAAACATGTGGCCAGAGTAAATATTGTTGGATCAGAATTTTTGAAAACTATCAAAAAGGGATTTCATGTAAAAATCAAATTTTTCAATGAAATCTGTTGTAATATCCAAGAATTGGGCCAATATTTGCAAATGTCAAAATTTGTTATTATTGGTGTGGCTCATGTCAATCGAAACATGTGGCCAGAGTAAATATTGTTGGATCAGAATTTTTTAAAACTATCAAAAAGGAGTTTCATGTAAAAATCAAATTTTTCAATGAAATCTGTTGTAATATCCAAGCGATTTCAACGCAAATTGGGCCAATATTTGCAAATGTCAAAATTTGTTATTATTGGTGTGGCTCATGTCAATCGAAACATGTGGCCAGAGTAAATATTCTTGGACCAGAATTTTTGAAAACTATCAAAAAGTGATTTCATGTAAAAATCAAATTTTTCAATGAAATCGGTTGTAATATCCAAGCCATTTAAACGCAAATTGGGCCAATATTTGCAAATGTCAAAATTTGTTATTATTAGTATGGCTCATGTCAATCGAAACATGTGGCCAGAGTAAATATTCTTGGACCAGAATTTTTGAAAAATATCAAAAAGTGATTTCATGTAAAAATCAAATTTTTCAATGAAATCTGTTGTAATATCCAAGCGATTTCAACGCAAATTGGGCCAATATTTGCAAATGTCAAAATTTGTTATTATTGGTGTGGCTCATGTCAATCGAAACATGGCCAGAGTAAATATTGTGGAACCAGAACTTTTGAAATATACCAAAAACCGATTTCATGTAAAAATCAAATTTTTCAATGAAATCTGTTGTAATATCCAAGCCATTTAAACGCAAATTGGGCCAATATTTGCAAATGTCAAAATTTTTTATTATTAGTATGGCTCATGTCAATCGAAACATGTGGCCAGAGTAAATATTCTTGGACCAGAATTTTTGAAAAATATCAAAAAGTGATTTCATGTAAAAATCAAATTTTTCAATGAAATCGGTTGTAATATCCAAGCGATTTCAACGCAAATTGGGCCAATATTTGCAAATGTCAAAATTTGTTATTATTGGTGTGGCTCATGTCAATCGAAACATGTGGCCAGAGTAAATATTGTGGAACCAGAACTTTTGAAATATACCAAAAACCGATTTCATGTAAAAATCAAATTTTTCAATGAAATCTGTTGTAATATACAAGCCATTTAAACGCAAATTGGGCCAATATTTGCAAATGTCAAAATTTGTTATTATTAGTATGACTCATGTCAATCGAAACATGTGGCCAGAGTAAATATTCTTGGACCAGAATTTTTGAAAAATATCAAAAAGTGATTTCATGTAAAAATCAAATTTTTCAATGAAATCGGTTGTAATATCCAAGCGATTTCAACGCAAATTGGGCCAATATTTGCAAATGTAAAAATTTGTTATTATTGGTGTGGCTCATGTCAATCGAAACATGTGGCCAGAGTAAATATTGTGGAACCAGAACTTTTGAAATATACCAAAAAGCGTGTAAAAATCAAATTTTTCAATGAAATCTGTTGTAATATCCAAGCGATTTAAACGCAAATTGGGCCAATATTTGCAAATGTCAAAATTTGTTATTATTAGTATGGCTCATGTCAATCGAAACATGTGGCCAGAGTAAATATTCTTGGACCAGAATTTTTGAAAAATATCAAAAAGTGATTTCATGTAAAAATCAAATTTTTCAATGAAATCGGTTGTAATATCCAAGCGATTTCAACGCAAATTGGGCCAATATTTGCAAATGTCAAAATTTGTTATTATTGGTGTGGCTCATGTCAATCGAAACATGTGGCCATAGTAAATATTGTGGAACCAGAACTTTTGAAATATACCAAAAAGCGATTTCATGTAAAAATCAAATTTTTCAATGAAATCTGTTGTAATATCCAAGCCATTTAAACGCAAATTGGGCCAATATTTGCAAATGTCAAAATTTGTTATTATTAGTATGGCTCATGTCAATCGAAACATGTGGCCAGAGTAAATATTCTTGGACCAGAATTTTTGAAAAATTTCAAAAAGTGATTTCATGTAAAAATCAAATTTTTCAATGAAATCTGTTGTAATATCCAAGCGATTTCAACGCAAATTGGGCCAATATTTGCAAATGTAAAAATTTGTTATTATTGGTGTGGCTCATGTCAATCAAAACATGTGGCCAGAGTAAATATTGTGGAACCAGAACTTTTGAAATATACCAAAAAGCGATTTCATGTAAAAATCAAATTTTTCAATGAAATCTGTTGTAATATCCAAGCGATTTCAACGCAAATTGGGCCAATATTTGCAAATGTCAAAATTTGTTATTATTAGTATGGCTCATGTCAATCGAAATATGTGGCCAGAGTAAATATTCTTGGACCAGAATTTTTGAAAAATATCAAAAAGTGATTTCATGTAAAAATCAAATTTTTCTATGAAATCTGTTGTAATATCCAAGCAATTTAAACGCAAATTGGGCCAATAATTGCAAATGTCAACATTTGTTATTATTGGTGTTGCTCATATCAATCGAAACATGTGGCCAGAGTAAATATTGTTGGACCAGAATTTTTGAAAACTATCAAAAAGTGATTTCATGTAAAAATCAAATTTTTCAATGAAATCTGTTGTAATATCCAAGAATTGGGCCAATATTTGCAAATGTCAAAATTTGTTATTATTGGTGTGGCTCATGTCAATCGAAACATGTGGCCAGAGTAAATATTGTTGGACCAGAATTTTTTAAAACTATCAAAAAGGAATTTCATGTAAAAATCTAATTTTTCAATGAAATCTGTTGTGATATCCAAGCCATTTAAACGCAAATTGGGCCAATATTTGCAAATGTCAAAATTTGTTATTATTAGTGTGGCTCATGTCAATCGAAACATGTGGCCAGAGTAAATATTGTTGGACCAGAATTTTTTAAAACTATCAAAAAGGAATTTCATGTAAAAATCTAATTTTTCAATGAAATCTGTTGTAATATCCAAGCGATTTCAACGCAAATTGGGCCAATATTTGCAAATGTCAAAATTTGTTATTATTGGTGTGGCTCATGTCAATCAAAACATGTGGCCAGAGTAAATATTGTTGGATCAGAATTTTTTAAAACTATCAAAAAGTGATTTCATGTAAAAATCAAATTTTTCAATGAAATCTGTTGTAATATCCAAGCCATTTAAACGCAAATTGGGCCAATATTTGCAAATGTCAAAATTTGTTATTATTAGTATGGCTCATGTCAATCGAAACATGTGGCCAGAGTAAATATTCTTGGACCAGAATTTTTGAAAAATATCAAAAAGTGATTTCATGTAAAAATCAAATTTTTCAATGAAATCTGTTGTAATATCCAAGCGATTTCAACGCAAATTGGGCCAATATTTGCAAATGTCAAAATTTGTTATTATTGGTGTGGCTCATGTCAATCGAAACATGTGGCCAGAGTAAATATTGTGGAACCAGAACTTTTGAAATATACCAAAAACCGATTTCATGTAAAAATCAAATTTTTCAATGAAATCTGTTGTAATATCCAAGCCATTTAAACGCAAATTGGGCCAATATTTGCAAATGTCAAAATTTATTATTATTAGTATGGCTCATGTCAATCGAAACATGTGGCCAGAGTAAATATTCTTGGACCAGAATTTTTGAAAAATATCAAAAAGTGATTTCATGTAAAAATCAAATTTTTCAATGAAATCTGTTGTAATATCCAAGCGATTTCAACGCAAATTGGGCCAATATTTGCAAATGTAAAAATTTGTTATTTTTGGTGTGGCTCATGTCAATCGAAACATGTGGCCAGAGTAAATATTGTGGAACCAGAACTTTTGAAATATACCAAAAAGCGATTTCATGTAAAAATCAAATTTTTCAATGAAATCTGTTGTAATATCCAAGCGATTTAAACGCAAATTGGGCCAATATTTGCAAATGTCAAAATTTTTTATTATTAGTATGGCTCATGTCAATCGAAACATGTGGCCAGAGTAAATATTCTTGGACCAGAATTTTTGAAAAATATCAAAAAGTGATTTCATGTAAAAATCAAATTTTTCAATGAAATCTGTTGTAATATCCATGCGATTTAAACGCAAATTGGCCCAATATTTGCAAATGTCAAAATTTGTTATTATTGGTGTGGCTCATGTCAATCGAAACATGTGGCCAGAGTAAATATTGTGGAACCAGAACTTTTGAAATATACCAAAAAGCGATTTCATGTAAAAATCAAATTTTTCAATCAAATCTGTTGTAATATCCAAGCCATTTAAACGCAAATTGGGCCATTATTTGCAAATGTCAAAATTTGTTATTATTAGTATGGCTCATGTCAATCGAAACATGTGGCCAGAGTAAATATTATTGGACCAGAATTTTTGAAAAATATCAAAAAGTGATTTCATGTAAAAATCAAATTTTTCAATGAAATCTGTTGTAATATCCAAGCGATTTCAACGCAAATTGGGCCAATATTTGCAAATGTCAAAATTTGTTATTATTGGTGTGGCTCATGTCAATCAAAACATGTGGCCAGAGTAAATATTGTGGAACCAGAACTTTTGAAATATACCAAAAAGCGATTTCATGTAAAAATCAAATTTTTCAATGAAATCTGTTGTAATATCCAAGCCATTTAAACGCAAATTGGGCCAATATTTGCAAATGTCAAAATTTGTTATTATTAGTATGGCTCATGTCAATCGAAACATGTGGCCAGAGTAAATATTGTGGAACCAGAACTTTTGAAATATACCAAAAAGCGATTTCATGTAAAAATCAAATTTTTCAATCAAATCTGTTGTAATATCCAAGCCATTTAAACGCAAATTGGGCCATTATTTGCAAATGTCAAAATTTGTTATTATTAGTATGGCTCATGTCAATCGAAACATGTGGCCAGAGTAAATATTATTGGACCAGAATTTTTGAAAAATATCAAAAAGTGATTTCATGTAAAAATCAAATTTTTCAATGAAATCTGTTGTAATATCCATGCGATTTAAACGCAAATTGGCCCAATATTTGCAAATGTCAAAATTTGTTATTATTGGTGTGGCTCATGTCAATCGAAACATGTGGCCAGAGTAAATATTGTGGAACCAGAACTTTTGAAATATACCAAAAAGCGATTTCATGTAAAAATCAAATTTTTCAATCAAATCTGTTGTAATATCCAAGCCATTTAAACGCAAATTGGGCCATTATTTGCAAATGTCAAAATTTGTTATTATTAGTATGGCTCATGTCAATCGAAACATGTGGCCAGAGTAAATATTATTGGACCAGAATTTTTGAAAAATATCAAAAAGTGATTTCATGTAAAAATCAAATTTTTCAATGAAATCTTTTGTAATATCCAAGCGATCTCAACGCAAATTGGGCCAATATTTGCAAATGTCAAAATTTGTTATTATTGGTGTGGCTCATGTCAATCGAAACATGTGGCCAGAGTAAATATTGTGGAACCAGAACTTTTGAAATATATCAAAAAGCGATTTCATGTAAAAATCAAATTTTTCAATGAAATCTGTTATAATATCCAAGCGATTTAAACGCAAATTGGGCCAATATTTGCAAATATCAAAATTTATTACTATTAGTATGGCTCATGTCAATCGAAACATGTGGCCAGAGTAAATATTCTTGGACCAGAATTTTTGAAAAATATCAAAAAGTGATTTCATGTAAAAATCAAATTTTTCAATGAAATCTGTTGTAATATCCAAGCAATTTAAACGCAAATTGGGCCAATATTTGCAAATGTCAACATTTGTTATTATTGGTGTTGCTCATATCAATCGAAACATGTGGCCAGAGTAAATATTGTTGGACCAGAATTTTTGAAATATACCAAAAAGCGATTTCATGTAAAAATCAAATTTTTCAATGAAATCTTTTGTAATATCCAAGCGATCTCAACGCAAATTGGGCCAATATTTGCAAATGTCAAAATTTGTTATTATTGGTGTGGCTCATGTCAATCGAAACATGTGGCCAGAGTAAATATTGTGGAACCAGAACTTTTGAAATATATCAAAAAGCGATTTCATGTAAAAATCAAATTTTTCAATGAAATCTGTTATAATATCCAAGCGATTTAAACGCAAATTGGGCCAATATTTGCAAATATCAAAATTTATTACTATTAGTATGGCTCATGTCAATCGAAACATGTGGCCAGAGTAAATATTCTTGGACCAGAATTTTTGAAAAATATCAAAAAGTGATTTCATGTAAAAATCAAATTTTTCAATGAAATCTGTTGTAATATCCAAGCAATTTAAACGCAAATTGGGCCAATATTTGCAAATGTCAACATTTGTTATTATTGGTGTTGCTCATATCAATCGAAACATGTGGCCAGAGTAAATATTGTTGGACCAGAATTTTCGAAAACTATCAAAAAGGGATTTCATGTAAAAATCAAATTTTTCAATGAAATCTGTTGTAATATCCAAGAATTGGGCCAATATTTGCAAATGTCAAAATTTGTTATTATTGGTGTGGCTCATGTCAATCGAAACATGTGGCCAGAGTAAATATTGTTGGATCAGAATTTTTTAAAACTATCAAAAAGGAATTTCATGTAAAAATCAAATTTTTCAATGAAATTTGTTGTAATATCCAAGCCATTTAAACGCAAATTGGGCCAATATTTGCAAATGTCAAAATTTGTTATTATTGGTGTGGCTCATGTCAATCGAAACATGTGGCCAGAGTAAATATTCTTGGACCAGAATTTTTGAAAACTATCAAAAAGTGATTTCATGTAAAAATCAAATTTTTCAATGAAATCTGTTGTAATATCCAAGCAATTTCAACGCAAATTGGGCCAATATTTGCAAATGTCAAAATTTGTTATTATTGGTGTGGCTCATGTCAATCGAAACATGTGGCCAGAGTAAATATTGTGGAACCAGAACTTTTGAAATATACCAAAAACCGATTTCATGTGAAAATCAAATTTTTCAATGAAATCTGTTGTAATATCCAAGCCATTTACACGCAAATTGGGCCAATATTTGCAAATGTCAAAATTTGCTAATATTAGTATGGCTCATGTCAATCGAAACATGTGGCCAGAGTAAATATTCTTGGAGCAGAATTTTTGAAAAATATCAAAAGTGATTTCATGTAAAAATCAAATTTTTCAATGAAATCGGTTGTAATATCCAAGCGATTTCAACGCAAATTGGGCCAATATTTGCAAATGTCAAAATTTGTTATTATTGGTGTGGCTCATGTCAATCGAAACATGTGGCCAGAGTAAATATTGTGGAACCAGAACTTTTGAAATATACCAAAAAGCGATTTCATGTAAAAATCAAATTTTTCAATGAAATCTGTTGTAATATCCAAGCGATTTAAACGCAAATTGGGCCAATATTTGCAAATGTCAAAATTTGTTATTATTAGTATGGCTCATGTCAATCGAAACATGTGGCCAGAGTAAATATTCTTGGACCAGAATTTTTGAAAAATATCAAAAAGTGATTTCATGTAAAAATCAAATTTTTCAATGAAATCTTTTGTAATATCCAAGCGATTTCAACGCAAATTGGGCCAATATTTGCAAATGTCAAAATTTGTTATTATTGGTGTGGCTCATGTCAATCGAAACATGTGGCCAGAGTAAATATTGTGGAACCAGAACTTTTGAAATATACCAAAAACCGATTTCATGTAAAAATCAAATTTTTCAATGAAATCTGTTGTAATATCCAAGCCGTTTAAACGCAAATTGGGCCAATATTTGCAAATGTCAAAATTTGTTATTATTAGTATGGCTCATGTCAATCGAAACATGTGGCCAGAGTAAATATTGTTGGACCAGAATTTTTGAAAAATATCAAAAAGTGATTTCATGTAAAACTCAAATTTTTCAATGAAATCTGTTGTAATATCCAAGCGATTTCAACGCAAATTGGGCCAATATTTGCAAATGTCAAAATTTGTTATTATTGGTGTGGCTCATGTCAATCGAAACATGTGGCCAGAGTAAATATTGTGGAACCAGAACTTTTGAAATATACCAAAAAGCGATTTCATGAAAAAATCAAATTTTTCAATGAAATCTGTTGTAATATCCAAGCGATTTAAACGCAATTTGGGCCAATATTTGCAAATGTCAAAATTTGTTATTATTAGTATGGCTCATGTCAATCGAAATATGTGGCCAGAGTAAATATTCTTGGACCAGAATTTTTGAAAAATATCAAAAAGTGATTTCAAGTAAAAATCAAATTTTTCAATGAAATCTGTTGTAATATCCAAGCCATTTAAACGCAAATTGGGCCAATATTTGCAAATGTCAAAATTTGTTATTATTAGTATGGCTCATGTCAATCGAAACATGTGGCCAGAGTAAATATTCTTGGACCAGAATTTTTGAAAAATATCAAAAAGTGATTTCATGTAAAAATCAAGTTTTTCAATGAAATCTGTTGTAATATCCAAGCCATTTAAACGCAAATTGGGCCAATATTTGCAAATGTCAAAATTTGTTATTATTAGTATGGCTCATGTCAATCGAAACATGTGGCCAGAGTAAATATTCTTGGACCAGAATTTTTGAAAAATATCAAAAAGTGATTTCATGTAAAAATCAAATTTTTCAATGAAATCTGTTGTAATATCCAAGCGATTTCAACGCAAATTGGGCCAATATTTGCAAATGTCAAAATTTGTTATTATTGGTGTGGCTCATGTCAATCGAAACATGTGGCCAGAGTAAATATTGTTGGACCAGAATTTTTGAAAACTATCAAAAAGTGATTTCATGTAAAAATCAAATTATTCAATGAAATCTGTTGTAATATCCAAGCCATTTAAACGCAAATTGGGCCAATATTTGCAAATGTCAAAATTTGTTATTATTAGTATGGCTCATGTCAATCGAAACATGTGGCCAGAGTAAATATTCTTGGACCAGAATTTTTGAAAAATATCAAAAAGTGATTTCATGTAAAAATCAAATTTTTCAATGAAATCTGTTGTAATATCCAAGCCATTTAAACGCAAATTGGGCCAATATTTGCAAATGTCAAAATTTGTTATTATTAGTATGGCTCATGTCAATCGAAACATGTGGCCAGAGTAAATATTCTTGGACCAGAATTTTTGAAAAATATCAAAAAGTGATTTCATGTAAAAATCAAATTTTTCAATAAGATCTGTTGTAATATCCAAGCGATTTAAACGCAAATTGGGCCAATACTTGAACATGTCAAAATTTGTTATTATTGGTGTGGCTCATGTCAATCGAAACATGTGGCCAGAGTAAATATTGTTGAACCAGAATTTTTGAAATATATCGAAAAGTGCTTTCATGTAAAAATCAAATTTTTCAATGAAATCTGTTGTAATATCCAAGCGATTTAAACGCAAATTGGGCCAATATTTGCAAATGTCAAAATTTATTATTATTGGTGTGGCTCATGTCAATCGAAACATGTGGCCAGAGTAAATATTCTTGGACCAGAATTTTTGAAAAATATCAAAAAGGAATTTCATGTAAAAATCAAATTTTTCAATGAAATCTGTTGTAATATCCAAGCGATTTAAACGCAAATTGGGCCAATATTTGCAAATGTCAAAATTTGTTATTATTAGTATGGCTCATGTCAATCGAAACATGTGGCCAGAGTAAATATTCTTGGACCAGAATTTTTGAAAAATATCAAAAAGTGATTTCATGTAAAAATCAAATTTTTCAATGAAATCTGTTGTAATATCCATGCCATTTAAACGCAAATTGGGCCAATATTTGCAAATGTCAAAATTTATTATTATTGGTGTGGCTCATGGCAATCGAAACATGTGACCAGAGTAAATATTGTTGGAGCACAATTTTTGAAAAATATCAAAAAGTGATTTCATGTAAAAATCAAATTTTTCAATGAAATCTGTTGTAATATCCAAGCCATTTAAACGCAAATTGGGCCAATATTTGCAAATGTCAAAATTTATTATTATTGGTGTGGCTCATGGCAATCGAAACATGTGACCAGAGTAAATATTATTGGACCAGAATTTTTGAAAAATATCAAAAAGTGATTTCATGTAAAAATCAAATTTTTCAATGAAATCTGTAGTAATATCCAAGCCATTTAAACGCAAATTGGCCAATATTTGGAAATGTCAAAATTTATTATTATTGGTGTGGCTCATGTCAATCGAAACATGTGGCCAGAGTAAATATTGTTGGAGCAGAATTTTTGAAAAATATCAAAAAGGAATTTCATGTAAAAATCAAATTTTTCAATGAAATCTGTTGTAATATCCAAGCCATTTAAACGCAAATTGGGCCAATATTTGCAAATGTTAAAATTTACTATTATTGGTGTGGCTCATGTCAATCGAAACATGTGGCCAGAGTAAATATTGTTGGACCATAACTTTTGAAAAATATCAAAAAGTGATTTCATGTAAAAATCAAATTTTTCAATGAAATCTGTTGTAATATCCAAGCGATTTAAACGCAAATTGGGCCAATATTTGCAAATGTCAATATTTGTTATTATTGTTGTGGCTTATGTCAATCGGAATATGTGGCCAGAATAAATATTGCTGAACCAGAATTTTTGAAATATATCAAAAAGCGATTTCATGTAAAAATCAAATTTTTCAATGAAATCTGTTGTAATATCCAAGCGATTTAAACGCAAATTGGGCCAATATTTGCAAATGTCAAAATTTGTTATTATTGGTGTGGCTCATGTCAATCGAAACATGTGGCCAGAGTAAATATTGCTGAACCAGAATTTTTGAAATATATCAAAAAGCGATTTCATGTAAAAATCAAATTTTTCAATGAAATCTGTTGTAATATCCAAGCGATTTAAACGCAAATTGGGCCAATATTTGCAAATGTCAAAATTTGTTATTATTGGTGTGGCTCATGCCAATCGAAACATGTGGCCAGAGTAAATATTGTTGGACCAGAATTTTTGAAAAATATCAAAAAGTTATTTCAAGTAAAAATCAAATTTTTCAATGAAATCTTTTGTAATATCCAAGCGATTTAAACGCAAATTGGGCCAATATTTGCAAATGTCAAAATTTGTTATTATTGGTGTGGCTCATGTCAATCGAAACATGTGGCCAGAGTAAATATTGTTGGACCAGAACTTTTGAAATATATCAAAAAGTGATTTCATGTAAAAATCAAATTTTTCAATGAAATTTGTTGTAATATCCAAGCGATTTCAACGCAAATTGGGCCAATATTTGCAAATGTCAATATTTGCTACTATTGGTGTGGCTCATGTCAATCGAAACATGTGGCCAGAGTATATATTGCTGAACCAGAATTTTTCAAATATATCAAAAAGTGATTTCATGAAAAATCAAATTTTTCAATGAAATCTGTTGTAATATCCAAGCCATTTACATGCAAATTTGGCCAATATTTGCAAATGTCAAAATTTGTTATTATTAGTATGGCTCATGTCAATCGAAACATGTGGCCAGAGTAAATATTCTTACACCAGAATTTTTGAAAAATATCAAAAAGTGATTTCATGTAAAAATCAAATTTTTCAATGAAATCTGTTGTAATATCCATGCCATTTAAACGCAAATTGGGCCAATATTTGCAAATGTCAAAATTTATTATTATTGGTGTGGCTCATGGCAATCGAAACATGTGACCAGAGTAAATATTGTTGGAGCACAATTTTTGAAAATTATCAAAAAGTGATTTCATGTAAAAATCAAATTTTTCAATGAAATCTGTTGTAATATCCAAGCCATTTAAACGCAAATTGGGCCAATATTTGCAAATGTCAAAATTTGTTATTATTGGTGTGGCTCATGGCAATCGACACATGTGACCAGAGTAAATATTGTTGGACCAGAATTTTTGAAATATATCAAAAAGTGATTTCATGTAAAAATCAAATTTTTCAATGAAATCTGTTGTAATATCCAAGCCATTTAAACGCAAATTGGGCCAATATTTGCAAATGTCAAAATTTGTTATTATTGTTGTGGCTCATGCCAATCGAAACATGTGGCCAGAGTAAATATTGTTGGAGCAGAATTTTTGAAAAATATCAAAAAGTGATTTCATGTAAAAATCAAATTTTTCAATGAAATCTGTAGTAATATCCAAGCCATTTAAACGCAAATTGGGCCAATATTTGCAAATGTCAAAATTTATTATTATTGGTGTGGCTCATGTCAATCGAAACATGTGGCCAGAGTAAATATTGTTGGACCATAACTTTTGAAAAATATCAAAAAGTGATTTCATGTAAAAATCAAATTTTTCAATGAAATCTGTTGTAATATCCAAGCGATTTAAACGCAAATTGGGCCAATATTTGCAAATGTCAATATTTGTTATTATTGGTGTGGCTCATGTCAATCGGAATATGTGGCCAGAGTAAATATTGCTGAACCAGAATTTTTGAAATATATCAAAAAGCGATTTCATGTAAAAATCAAATTTTTCAATGAAATCTGTTGTAATATCCATGCGATTTAAACGCAAATTGGGCCAATATTTGCAAATGTCAAAATTTGTTATTATTGGTGTGGCTCATGTCAATCGAAACATGTGGCCAGAGTAAATATTGTGGAACCAGAACTTATGAAATATACCAAAAAGTGATTTCATGTAAAAATCAAATTTTTCAATGAAATCTGTTGTAATATCCAAGCCATTTAAACGCAAATTGGGCCATTATTTGCAAATGTCAAAATTTGTTATTATTAGTATGGCTCATGTCAATCGAAACATGTGGCCAGAGTAAATATTCTTGGACCAGAATTTTTGAAAAATATCAAAAAGTGATTTCATGTAAAAATCAAATTTTTCAATGAAATCTGTTGTAATATCCAAGCGATTTCAACGCAAATTGGGCCAATATTTGCAAATGTCAAAATTTGTTATTATTGGTGTGGCTCATGTCAATCGAAACATGTGGCCAGAGTAAATATTTTGGAACCAGAACTTTTGAAATATACCAAAAAGCGATTTCATGTAAAAATCAAATTTTTCAATGAAATCTGTTGTAATATCCAAGCAATTTAAACGCAAATTGGGCCAATATTTGCAAATGTCAACATTTGTTATTATTGGTGTTGCTCATATCAATCGAAACATGTGGCCAGAGTAAATATTGTTGGACCAGAATTTTTGAAAACTATCAAAAAGTGATTTCATGTAAAAATCAAATTTTTCAATGAAATCTGTTGTAATATCCAAGAATTGGGCCAATATTTGCAAATGTCAAAATTTGTTATTATTGGTGTGGCTCATGTCAATCGAAACATGTGGCCAGAGTAAATATTGTTGGATCAGAATTTTTGAAAACTATCAAAAAGGAATTTCATGTAAAAATCTAATTTTTCAATGAAATCTGTTGTGATATCCAAGCCATTTAAACGCAAATTGGGCCAATATTTGCAAATGTCAAAATTTGTTATTATTAGTGTGGCTCATGTCAATCGAAACATGTGGCCAGAGTAAATATTCTTGGACCAGAATTTTTGAAAACTATCAAAAAGTGATTTCATGTAAAAATCAAATTTTTCAATGAAATCTGTTGTAATATCCAAGCGATTTCAACGCAAATTGGGCCAATATTTGCAAATGTCAAAATTTGTTATTATTGGTGTGGCTCATGTCAATCAAAACATGTGGCCAGAGTAAATATTGTTGGATCAGAATTTTTAAAAACTATCAAAAAGTGATTTCATGTAAAAATCAAATTTTTCAATGAAATCTGTTGTAATATCCAAGCCATTTAAACGCAAATTGGGCCAATATTTGCAAATGTCAAAATTTGTTATTATTAGTATGGCTCATGTCAATCGAAACATGTGGCCAGAGTAAATATTCTTGGACCAGAATTTTTGAAAACTATCAAAAAGTGATTTCATGTAAAAATCAAATTTTTCAATGAAATCTGTTGTAATATCCAAGAATTGGGCCAATATTTGCAAATGTCAAAATTTGTTATTATTGGTGTGGCTCATGTCAATCGAAACATGTGGCCAGAGTAAATATTGTTGGATCAGAATTTTTGAAAACTATCAAAAAGGAATTTCATGTAAAAATCTAATTTTTCAATGAAATCTGTTGTGATATCCAAGCCATTTAAACGCAAATTGGGCCAATATTTGCAAATGTCAAAATTTGTTATTATTAGTGTGGCTCATGTCAATCGAAACATGTGGCCAGAGTAAATATTCTTGGACCAGAATTTTTGAAAACTATCAAAAAGTGATTTCATGTAAAAATCAAATTTTTCAATGAAATCTGTTGTAATATCCAAGCGATTTCAACGCAAATTGGGCCAATATTTGCAAATGTCAAAATTTGTTATTATTGGTGTGGCTCATGTCAATCAAAACATGTGGCCAGAGTAAATATTGTTGGATCAGAATTTTTAAAAACTATCAAAAAGTGATTTCATGTAAAAATCAAATTTTTCAATGAAATCTGTTGTAATATCCAAGCCATTTAAACGCAAATTGGGCCAATATTTGCAAATGTCAAAATTTGTTATTATTAGTATGGCTCATGTCAATCGAAACATGTGGCCAGAGTAAATATTCTTGGACCAGAATTTTTGAAAAATATCAAAAAGTGATTTCATGTAAAAATCAAATTTTTCAATGAAATCTGTTGTAATATCCAAGCGATTTCAACGCAAATTGGGCCAATATTTGCAAATGTCAAAATTTGTTATTATTGGTGTGGCTCATGTCAATCGAAACATGTGGCCAGAGTAAATATTGTGGAACCAGAACTTTTGAAATATACCAAAAACCGATTTCATGTAAAAATCAAATTTTTCAATGAAATCTGTTGTAATATCCAAGCCATTTAAACGCAAATTGGGCCAATATTTGCAAATGTCAAAATTTGTTATTATTAGTATGGCTCATGTCAATCGAAACATGTGGCCAGAGTAAATATTCTTGGACCAGAATTTTAGAAAAATATCAAAAAGTGATTTCATGTAAAAATCAAATTTTTCAATGAAATCTGTTGTAATATCCAAGCGATTTCAACGCAAATTGGGCCAATATTTGCAAATGTAAAAATTTGTTATTTTTGGTATGGCTCATGTCAATCGAAACATGTGGCCAGAGTAAATATTGTGGAACCAGAACTTTTGAAATATACCAAAAAGCGATTTCATGTAAAATCAAATTTTTCAATCAAATCTGTTGTAATATCCAAGCGATTTAAACGCAAATTGGGCCAATATTTGCAAATATCAAAATTTGTTACTATTAGTATGGCTCATGTCAATCGAAACATGTGGCCAGAGTAAATATTCTTGGACCAGAATTTTTGAAAAATATCAAAAAGTGATTTCATGTAAAAATCAAATTTTTCAATGAAATCTGTTGTAATATCCAAGCAATTTAAACGCAAATTGGGCCAATATTTGCAAATGTCAACATTTGTTATTATTGGTGTTGCTCATATCAATCGAAACATGTGGCCAGAGTAAATATTCTTGGACCAGAATTTTCGAAAACTATCAAAAAGGGATTTCATGTAAAAATCAAATTTTTCAATGAAATCTGTTGTAATATCCAAGAATTGGGCCAATATTTGCAAATGTCAAAATTTGTTATTATTGGTGTGGCTCATGTCAATCGAAACATGTGGCCAGAGTAAATATTGTTGGATCAGAATTTTTTAAAACTATCAAAAAGGAATTTCATGTAAAAATCAAATTTTTCAATGAAATCTGTTGTAATATCCAAGCCATTTAAACGCAAATTGGGCCAATATTTGCAAATGTCAAAATTTGTTATTATTGGTGTGGCTCATGTCAATCGAAACATGTGGCCAGAGTAAATATTCTTGGACCAGAATTTTTGAAAACTATCAAAAAGTGATTTCATGTAAAAATCAAATTTTTCAATGAAATCTGTTGTAATATCCAAGCAATTTCAACGCAAATTGGGCCAATATTTGCAAATGTCAAAATTTGTTATTATTGGTGTGGCTCATGTCAATCGAAACATGTGGCCAGAGTAAATATTGTGGAACCAGAACTTTTGAAATATACCAAAAACCGATTTCATGTGAAAATCAAATTTTTCAATGAAATCTGTTGTAATATCCAAGCCATTTACACGCAAATTGGGCCAATATTTGCAAATGTCAAAATTTGTTAATATTAGTATGGCTCATGTCAATCGAAACATGTGGCCAGAGTAAATATTCTTGGACCAGAATTTTTGAAAAATATCAAAAGTGATTTCATGTAAAAATCAAATTTTTCAATGAAATCGGTTGTAATATCCAAGCGATTTCAACGCAAATTGGGCCAATATTTGCAAATGTCAAAATTTGTTATTATTGGTGTGGCTCATGTCAATCGAAACATGTGGCCAGAGTAAATATTGTGGAACCAGAACTTTTGAAATATACCAAAAAGCGATTTCATGTAAAAATCAAATTTTTCAATGAAATCTGTTGTAATATCCAAGCGATTTAAACGCAAATTGGGCCAATATTTGCAAATGTCAAAATTTGTTATTATTAGTATGGCTCATGTCAATCGAAACATGTGGCCAGATTAAATATTCTTGGACCAGAATTTTTGAAAAATATCAAAAAGTGATTTCATGTAAAAATCAAATTTTTCAATGAAATCTTTTGTAATATCCAAGCGATTTCAACGCAAATTGGCCCAATATTTGCAAATGTCAAAATTTGTTATTATTGGTGTGGCTCATGTCAATCGAAACATGTGGCCAGAGTAAATATTGTGGAACCAGAACTTTTGAAATATACCAAAAAGCGATTTCATGTAAAAATCAAATTTTTCAATGAAATCTGTTGTAATATCCAAGCCGTTTAAACGCAAATTGGGCCAATATTTGCAAATGTCAAAATTTGTTATTATTAGTATGGCTCATGTCAATCGAAACATGTGGCCAGAGTAAATATTGTTGGACCAGAATTTTTGAAAAATATCAAAAAGTGATTTCATGTAAAAATCAAATTTTTCAATGAAATCTGTTGTAATATCCAAGCGATTTCAACGCAAATTGGGCCAATATTTGCAAATGTCAAAATTTGTTATTATTGGTGTAGCTCATGTCAATCGAAACATGTGGCCAGAGTAAATATTGTGGAACCAGAACTTTTGAAAAATATCAAAAAGCGATTTCATGTAAAAATCAAATTTTTCAATGAAATCTGTTGTAATATCCAAGCGATTTAAACGCAATTTGGGCCAATATTTGCAAATGTCAAAATTTGTTATTATTAGTATGGCTCATGTCAATCGAAATATGTGGCCAGAGTAAATATTCTTGGACCAGAATTTTTGAAAAATATCAAAAAGTGATTTCAAGTAAAAATCAAATTTTTCAATGAAATCTGTTGTAATATCCAAGCCATTTAAACGCAAATTGGGCCAATATTTGCAAATGTCAAAATTTGTTATTATTAGTATGGCTCATGTCAATCGAAACATGTGGCCAGAGTAAATATTCTTGGACCAGAATTTTTGAAAAATATCAAAAAGTGATTTCATGTAAAAATCAAGTTTTTCAATGAAATCTGTTGTAATATCCAAGCCATTTAAACGCAAATTGGGCCAATATTTGCAAATGTCAAAATTTGTTATTATTAGTATGGCTCATCGCGACCTTAGATTAATAGGGTTGTAACTACACTACTTGTTGTTTTGAGATATTAACGGCCAAAGTTTTGAGAACACATTTTGTAAGGGTTATTGATTTTTTACTGTAGCGTTTTGAATGAGATGATCACCTGAGACAAAAACTATGAAATGTTATTAACCCTAATGTAATTAAATGTTTGTTTTTTTCATAATTTAAGATATTAAATTTCAGATACAACTTTGATGCCATTTGAAACCATTTAAAATAATTTAACAGAGTTCTAACTAGCCACATAGACCTTCGTTTTATAATTTTCGAAAGAATAATAACATTTTATGGTTGTATGTATTCGTAAATTTTTTATTAATTTTTCTTTACAAATTAAAATTAAATATCACAAGTTCATTTATTATATAAAAATTCAGGAATATCACATAAAAATTATGAAATATAAAAAAAATATAAAATAATAGCTATATAAAAATAAAATAAAAAAAAATATAATCTCAAAGCAAATAAAACAGTTTGTTTAGTCTTTCTTTTTATCAGTTTCCTTCTTAGTCCGGACCGGGAATAATTTGGACGGATGTTGAAGGCGCATTAATTTTCAAAATTGTCTTATAATAGTCGATGTCTTGCTGGGACATGTATTTAAACATGGATTTTAAATGTTCACATTTGGCGTGTGGTATTTCTCGATCAGAGTTTACGGTCCTTGGATCTACCAAAGCAAAACTATTGTTCATTGGTGTTTGTTTTCGCCTGGAACTTTTCATTAAAGGTCTTAAATTAACCTCGATGTACCTTTCAAGAACATAAGTAAGGTTGAATTGAATGGTAGGCATTTCTTGGGAATACTTAATCATTCGTACCGAGGCAAATGGCACTGCCTTGAAATTAAACATTTTGGAACTCGATGCATAATCTTTAAAATCATCCGGTTGCATCTGAAGAATTGTGTAGGGACGGCGACGGTTTATGTTTTTCAAGACTCTCAAGACGCCAATTGGAGAAAAAAACTCATTTCTTGATAATGTTTTCTCAATTTCACTGTGAGCGTGGTCTACTTCTTGTATTGCTGAATGCCCGGGAAGTGAGTAACGCATTTCGATTGACTCAATATTTGGATGTTGAGCTAAGAACCATTTAATAGCATAGGCCATATGAGAATTTTTGTTCTGTGGAACACACGAATCGCTCCACGTAATGAGTTTGTTAAAGTCGTTATTTTCAAAAATTCTTTCTAAAATTTTTATTAAGGCAGACGCAATATCGTTTCCAGACCGACCTCCCGTATACTCACTCCATACTGCACAATACACACTTTTGGAGGTTGAGAGATGGGCAGTTAAATTGTAAATATTCAACTTCGAATGGTAAAATACCTCGCCTATTTCCGATTTGGGACAGGTGATTACGTTTTCAAGGTCGAAACACAGAATCGGAATATCACTTTTTTTGTCGTTCTCTTTTAATATCCTCATTGCTTGCTTTAACGAAATATGTTCCGCATACTGGCCCTCTTTTAACTGATCCCTATTAGTTGTATACAGTTCACAAACTCCACAACGGTCCGATTTGGGTTTATGAAAATCTATGTTGAATTGTGTGTTGAATATATACCGGTAAAAGCTTTGCTTCACGTGTGATGTGTTGGCTTCATTACAAAGTGTGACGTAAAGATCGTACATTTTGGCAATATTTAAGTTACTTTCTAAATACCGTTTGTTAGTCTTCAATCGGCAGTAGTGTGATTCTACGGCAGGAAATGATGCTATATGATCTATTACCTTATCTCGCAAATTATCTGGTACCCTTTTGGTTTTTTCCTTGCCTCTAACGCTTTCCGATGCACTTCCAAGAATATGATTTTTTTTATTGTGTACCGTATACACTGGTTTTTGTGAAATGGCCAAAATGGTCAAATAAAACTTTTTGCATACAGTTATGCGATCACTCCCGATATTAAAAAAATAGCGGAATGTAAATGCGCGCCTTGATTGTGAACCTTTCGTTGTTGCTCGTTTTTTTAATAATTTTTCGGAAGTTGCAGCAATAAAGTTATATTTGCTGTGCTGGTTCATTTTATAATATTCTTTAAAAATAGTTCCGCGCTCACTCTCACTCACAAACGTTGCACATTTATATTTGCAGGCAACTAGACAGTTTTTGGAATTTATTAATGATTTTGATGGCCTTGTTTTTCCTCTATAATTTATAAATTCTTCCCCCGCTTGGTATTTTCGTTTCCGTTGATTTACAATCCAATTTTTTTCGTCCCTTTTAACTTTCTTTGGCTTTGCCTGTAACGGTAAAATTATTAACATCCAACAAAACACTGTTTAGAAGTTTTACATACAACAAGATTTTGAAGGTCTGGTTGATTTAATTGATTTCTATCACCTAACACTTCGTTATTATTTAATACTGTGCTATTATCCAAATAATTCACGTCTAAGTAATCTGCTTCTTGTATCACTTCGTGTAATTGAGCATTACCGTTACTATCAATTATATTAATTTCATCCAAATATTCTATTATAATCGGCTGATTAATTGCCTCATTTAATTGATTATATTCCGACATATTAAGCTAGAATTGTCTTCAAATTATCAAAATTTATCATTAAATCACAGAAAAGGGTTCCGTAAATCAGGTTGGTTATCCTATGATTTAATAGAACAAGAATACTTTAAATAAATCGAGTGTAATTGGCTAAATTCTTAATTATAAATAATTTTAATTTAATAAAATACTTACACGAAACTGAAAATCAACCTTGCACGAACAATATCACAAATGAAATAAAATTGTAGATTTTACCGCCAAAATGTTTGACGTTTTCGAAAACGTTAATAAATAAAACCAATAAAATGGTTGTATGTGTGTATTTTACATTAACGAAGTTGTATCTAAAATATGTTTTATTACAATTAAATGAACAAGGTTCTAAGTGAAATTTTTTTAGTAGATAGAACTCAGTTTTACAATTAGGAACCAAAATTGCGTTAACATACACCTTTGTTATACTGATATTTCGTAAACCGAAAGAGATACGATAATTTAAACATTCGCAATCGAAAGGAAAGCTTTTGTTTAGTAAAACTGTATATAAATCTATTTTTTTTTAATTTTGTTAGTTACAACCTTATTAATCTAATGTCGCGTCATGTCAATCGAAACATGTGGCCAGAGTAAATATTCTTGGACCAGAATTTTTGAAAAATATCAAAAAGTGATTTCATGTAAAAATCAAATTTTTCAATGAAATCGGTTGTAATATCCAAGCGATTTCAACGCAAATTGGGCCAATATTTGCAAATGTCAAAATTTGTTATTATTGGTGTGGCTCATGTCAATCGAAACATGTGGCCAGAGTAAATATTGTTGGACCAGAATTTTTGAAAACTATCAAAAAGTGATTTCATGTAAAAATCAAATTATTCAATGAAATCTGTTGTAATATCCAAGCCATTTAAACGCAAATTGGGCCAATATTTGCAAATGTCAAAATTTGTTATTATTAGTATGGCTCATGTCAATCGAAACATGTGGCCAGAGTAAATATTCTTGGACCAGAATTTTTGAAAAATATCAAAAAGTGATTTCATGTAAAAATCAAATTTTTCAATGAAATCTGTTGTAATATCCAAGCCATTTAAACGCAAATTGGGCCAATATTTGCAAATGTCAAAATTTGTTATTATTGGTATGGCTCATGTCAATCGAAACATGTGGCCAGAGTAAATATTCTTGGACCAGAATTTTTGAAAAATATCAAAAAGTGATTTCATGTAAAAATCAAATTTTTCAATAAGATCTGTTGTAATATCCAAGCGATTTAAACGCAAATTGGGCCAATACTTGAACATGTCAAAATTTGTTATTATTGGTGTGGCTCATGTCAATCGAAACATGTGGCCAGAGTAAATATTGTTGAACCAGAATTTTTGAAATAAATCGAAAAGTGCTTTCATGTAAAAATCAAATTTTTCAATGAAATCTGTTGTAATATCCAGCGATTTAAACGCAAATTGGGCCAATATTTGCAAATGTCAAAATTTATTATTATTGGTGTGGCTCATGTCAATCGAAACATGTGGCCAGAGTAAATATTCTTGGACCAGAATTTTTGAAAAATATCAAAAAGGAATTTCATGTAAAAATCAAATTTTTCAATGAAATCTGTTGTAATATCCAAGCCATTTAAACGCAAATTGGGCCAATATTTGCAAATGTCAAAATATGTTATTATTAGTATGGCTCATGTCAATCGAAACATGTGGCCAGAGTAAATATTCTTGGACCAGAATTTTTGAAAAATATCAAAAAGTGATTTCATGTAAAAATCAAATTTTTCAATGAAATCTGTTGTAATATCCATGCCATTTAAACGCAAATTGGGCCAATATTTGCAAATGTCAAAATTTATTATTATTGGTGTGGCTCATGGCAATCGAAACATGTGTCCAGAGTAAATATTGTTGGAGCACAATTTTTGAAAAATATCAAAAAGTGATTTCATGTAAAAATCAAATTTTTCAATGAAATCTGTTGTAATATCCAAGCCATTTAAACGCAAATTGGGCCAATATTTGCAAATGTCAAAATTTATTATTATTGGTGTGGCTCATGGCAATCGAAACATGTGACCAGAGTAAATATTATTGGACCAGAATTTTTGAAAAATATCAAAAAGTGATTTCATGTAAAAATCAAATTTTTCAATGAAATCTGTAGTAATATCCAAGCCATTTAAACGCAAATTGGCCAATATTTGGAAATGTCAAAATTTATTATTATTGGTGTGGCTCATGTCAATCGAAACATGTGGCCAGAGTAAATATTGTTGGAGCAGAATTTTTGAAAAATATCAAAAAGGAATTTCATGTAAAAATCAAATTTTTCAATGAAATCTGTTGTAATATCCAAGCCATTTAAACGCAAATTGGGCCAATATTTGCAAATGTAAAAATTTACTATTATTGGTGTGGCTCATGTCAATCGAAACATGTGGCCAGAGTAAATATTGTTGGACCATAACTTTTGAAAAATATCAAAAAGTGATTTCATGTAAAAATCAAATTTTTCAATGAAATCTGTTGTAATATCCAAGCGATTTAAACGCAAATTGGGCCAATATTTGCAAATGTCAATATTTGTTATTATTGTTGTGGCTTATGTCAATCGAAATATGTGTCCAGAATAAATATTGCTGAACCAGAATTTTTGAAATATATCAAAAAGCGATTTCATGTAAAAATCAAATTTTTCAATGAAATCTGTTGTAATATCCATGCGATTTAAACGCAAATTGGGCCAATATTTGCAAATGTCAAAATTTGTTATTATTGGTGTGGCTCATGTCAATCGAAACATGTGGCCAGAGTAAATATTGCTGAACCAGAATTTTTGAAATATATCAAAAAGCGATTTCATGTAAAAATCAAATTTTTCAATGAAATCTGTTGTAATATCCAAGCGATTTAAACGCAAATTGGGCCAATATTTGCAAATGTCAAAATTTGTTAATATTGGTGTGGCTCATGCCAATCGAAACATGTGGCCAGAGTAAATATTGTTGGACCAGAATTTTTGAAAAATATCAAAAAGTTATTTCAAGTAAAAATCAAATTTTTCAATGAAATCTTTTGTAATATCCAAGCGATTTAAACGCAAATTGGGCCAATATTTGCAAATGTCAAAATTTGTTATTATTGCTGTGGCTCATGTCAATCGAAACATGTGGCCAGAGTAAATATTGTTGGACCAGAACTTTTGAAATATATCAAAAAGTGATTTCATGTAAAAATCAAATTTTTCAATGAAATTTGTTGTAATATCCAAGCGATTTAAACGCAAATTGGGCCAATATTTGCAAATTTCAATATTTGCTACTATTGGTGTGGCTCATGTCAATCGAAACATGTGGCCAGAGTATATATTGCTGAACCAGAATTTTTCAAATATATCAAAAAGTGATTTCATGAAAAATCAAATTTTTCAATGAAATCTGTTGTAATATCCAAGCCATTTACATGCAAATTTGGCCAATATTTGCAAATGTCAAAATTTGTTATTATTAGTATGGCTCATGTCAATCGAAACATGTGGCCAGAGTAAATATTCTTACACCAGAATTTTTGAAAAATATCAAAAAGTGATTTCATGTAAAAATCAAATTTTTCAATGAAATCTGTTGTAATATCCATGCCATTTAAACGCAAATTGGGCCAATATTTGCAAATGTCAAAATTTATTATTATTGGTGTGGCTCATGGCAATCGAAACATGTGACCAGAGTAAATATTGTTGGAGCACAATTTTTGAAAATTATCAAAAAGTGATTTCATGTAAAAATCAAATGTTTCAATGAAATCTGTTGTAATATCCAAGCCATTTAAACGCAAATTGGGCCAATATTTGCAAATGTCAAAATTTGTTATTATTGGTGTGGCTCATGGCAATCGAAACATGTGACCAGAGTAAATATTGTTGGACCAGAATTTTTGAAATATATCAAAAAGTGATTTCATGTAAAAATCAAATTTTTCAATGAAATCTGTTGTAATATCCAAGCCATTTAAACGCAAATTGGGCCAATATTTGCAAATGTCAAAATTTGTTTTATTGTTGTGGCTCATGCCAATCGAAACATGTGGCCAGAATAAATATTGTTGGAGCAGAATTTTTGAAAAATATCAAAAAGTGATTTCATGTAAAAATCAAATTTTTCAATGAAATCTGTAGTAATATCCAAGCCATTTAAACGCAAATTGGGCCAATATTTGCAAATGTCAAAATTTATTATTATTGGTGTGGCTCATGTCAATCGAAACATGTGGCCAGAGTAAATATTGTTGGACCATAACTTTTGAAAAATATCAAAAAGTGATTTCATGTAAAAATCAAATTTTTCAATGAAATCTGTTGTAATATCCAAGCGATTTAAACGCAAATTGGGCCAATATTTGCAAATGTCAATATTTGTTATTATTGGTGTGGCTCATGTCAATCGAAATATGTGGCCAGAGTAAATATTGATGAACCAGAATTTTTGAAATATATCAAAAAGCGATTTCATGTAAAAATCAAATTTTTCAATGAAATCTGTTGTAATATCCATGCGATTTAAACGCAAATTGGGCCAATATTTGCAAATGTCAAAATTTGTTATTATTGGTGTGGCTCATGTCAATCGAAACATGTGGCCAGAGTAAATATTGCTGAACCAGAATTTTTGAAATATATCAAAAAGCGATTTCATGTAAAAATCAAATTTTTCAATGAAATCTGTAGTAATATCCAAGCGATTTAAACGCAAATTGGGCCAATATTTGCAAATGTCAAAATTTGTTATTATTGTTGTGGCTCATGTCAATCGAAACATTTGGCCAGAGTAAATAATGTTGGACCAGAATTTTTGAAAAATATCAAAAAGTGATTTCATGTAAAAATCAAATTTTTCAATGAAATCTGTTGTAATATCCAAGCCATTTAAACGCAAACTAGGCCAATATTTGCAAATGTCAAAATTTATTATTATTGGTGTGGCTCATGTCAATCGAAACATGTGGCCAGAGTAAATATTGTTGGACCAGAACTTTTGAAATATATCAAAAAATGATTTCATGTAAAAATCAAATTTTTCAATGAAATCTGTTGTAATATCCAAGCGATTTAAACGCAAATTGGGCCAATATTTGCAAATGTCAATATTTGTTATTATTGGTGTGGCTCATGTCAATCGAAACATGTGGCCAGAGTAAATATTGCTGAACCAGAATTTTTGAAATATATCAAAAAGCGATTTCATGTAAAAATCAAATTTTTCAATGAAATCTGTTGTAATATCCATGCGATTTAAACGCAAATTGGGCCAATATTTGCAAATGTCAAAATTTGTTATTATTGGTGTGGCTCATGTCAATCGAAACATGTGGCCAGAGTAAATATTGCTGAACCAGAATTTTTGAAATATATCAAAAAGCGATTTCATGTAAAAATCAAATTTTTCAATGAAATCTGTTGTAATATCCATGCGATTTAAACGCAAATTGGGCCAATATTTGCAAATATCAAAATTTGTTATTATTGGTGTGGCTCATGTCAATCGAAACATGTGGCCAGAGTAAATATTGCTGAACCAGAATTTTTGAAATATATCAAAAAGCGATTTCATGTAAAAATCAAATTTTTCAATGAAATCTGTTGTAATATCCAAGCGATTTAAACGCAAATGGGCCAATATTTGCAAATGTCAAAATTTGTTATTATTGTTGTGGCTCATGCCAATCGAAACATGTGGCCAGAGTAAATATTGTTGGACCAGAATTTTTGAAAAATATCAAAAAGTGATTTCATGTAAAAATCAAATTTTTCAATGAAATTTGTTGTAATATCCAAGCGATTTAAACGCAAATTGGGCCAATATTTGCAAATGTCAATATTTGTTACTATTGGTGTGGCTCATGTCAATCGAAACATGTGGCCAGAGTAAATATTGCTGAACCAGAATTTTTGAAATATATCAAAAAGTGATTTCATGTAAAAATCAAATTTTTCAATGAAATCTGTTGTAATATCCAAGCCATTTACACGCAAATTGGGCCAATATTTGCAAATGTCAAAATTTGTTATTATTAGTATGGCTCATGTCAATCGAAACATGTGGCCAGAGTAAATATTCTTGGACCAGAATTTTTGAAAAATATCAAAAAGTGATTTCATGTAAAAATCAAATTTTTCAATGAAATCTGTTGTAATATCCAAGCCATTTAAACGCAAATTGGGCCAATATTTGCAAATGTCAAAATTTGTTATTATTGGAGTGGCTCATGGCAATCGAAACATGTGACCAGAGTAAATATTGTTGGACCAGAATTTTTGAAATATATCAAAAAGTGATTTCAAGTGAAAATCAAATTTTTCAATGAAACCTGTTGTAATATCCAAGCGATTTAAACGCAAATTGGGCCAATATTTGCAAATGTCAAAATTTGTTATTATTGTTGTGGCTCATGCCAATCGAAACATGTGACCAGAGTAAATAATGTTGGACCAGAATTTTTGAAAAATATCAAAAAGTGATTTCATGTAAAAATCAAATTTTTCAATGAAATCTGTAGTAATATCCAAGCCATTTAAACGCAAATTGGGCCAATATTTGCAAATGTCAAAATTTATTATTATTGGTGTGGCTCATGTCAATCGAAACATGTGCCCAGAGTAAATATTGTTGGACCATAACTTTTGAAAAATATCAAAAAGTGATTTCATGTAAAAATCAAATTTTTCAATGAAATCTGTTGTAATATTCAAGCGATTTAAACGCAAATTGGGCCAATATTTGCAAATGTCAATATTTGTTATTATTGGTGTGGCTCATGTCAATCGAAATATGTGGCCAGAGTAAATATTGCTGAACCAGAATTTTTGAAATATATCAAAAAGCGATTTCATGTAAAAATCAAATTTTTCAATGAAATCTGTTGTAATATCCAAGCCATTTAAACGCAAATTGGGCCAATATTTGCAAATGTCAAAATTTATTATTATTGGTGTGGCTCATGTCAATCGAAACATGTGGCCAGAGTAAATATTGTTGGACCATAACTTTTGAAAAATATCAAAAAGTGATTTCATGTAAAAATCAAATTTTTCAATGAAATCTGTTGTAATATCCAAGCGATTTAAACGCAAATTGGGCCAATATTTGCAAATGTCAAAATTTGTTATTATTGTTGTGGCTCATGCCAATCGAAACATGTGGCCAGAGTAAATAATGTTGGACCAGAATTTTTGAAAAATATCAAAAAGTGATTTCATGTAAAAATCAAATTTTTCAAAGAAATCTGTAGTAATATCCAAGCGATTTAAACGCAAATTGGGCCAATATTTGCAAATGTATATATTTGTTACTATTGGTGTGGCTCATGTCAATCAAAACATGTGGCCAGAGTATATATTGCTGGACCAAAATTTTTGGAAAATATCAAAAAGTTATTTCATGTAAAAATCAAATTTTTCAATGAAATCTGTAGTAATATCCAAGCGATTTAAACACAAATTGGGCCAATATTTGCAAATGTCAATATTTGTTATTATTGGTGTGGCTCATGTCAATCGAAACATGTGGCCAGAGTATATATTGCTGGACCAAAATTTATGGAAAACATCAAAAAGTGATTTCATGTAAAAATAAAATTTTTCAATGAAATTTGTTGTAATATCCAAGCGATTTAAACGCAAATTGGGCCAATATTTGCAAATGTCAAAATTTATTATTATTGGTGTGGCTCATGTCAATCGAAACATGTGGTCAGAGTAAATATTGTTGGACCAGAATTTTTGAAATATATCAAAAAGCGTTTTCATGTAAAAATCAAATTTTTCAATGAAATCTTTTGTAATATCCAAGCGATTTAAACGCAAATTGGGCCAATATTTGCAAATGTCAAAATTTGTTATTATTGGTGTGGCTCATGTCAATCGAAATATGTGGCCAGAGTATATATTGCTGGACCAAAATTTTTGGAAAATATCAAAACGTTATTTCATGTAAAAATCAAATTTTTCAATGAAATCTGTTGTAATATCCAAGCCATTTAAACGCAAATTGGGCCAATATTTGAAAATGTCAAAATTTATTATTATTGGTGTGGCTCATGTCAATCGAAACATGTGGCCAGAGTAAATATTGTCGGACCAGAATTTTTGAAAATTATCAAAAAGTGATTTCATGTAAAAATCAAATTTTTCGATGAAATCTGTTGTAATATCCAAGCGATTTAAACGCAAATTGGGCCAATATTTGCAAATGTCAAAATTTATTATTATTGGTGTGGCTCATGTCAATCGAAACATGTGGTCAGAGTAAATATTGTTGGACCAGAATTTTTGAAATATATCAAAAAGCGTTTTCATGTAAAAATTAAATTTTTCAATGAAATCTTTTGTAATATCCAAGCGATTTAAACGCAAATTGGGCCAATATTTGCAAATGTCAAAATTTGTTATTATTGGTGTGGCTCATGTCAATCGAAACATGTGGCCAGAGTAAATATTGTTGGACCAGAACTTCTGAAATATATCAAAAAGTGATTTCATGTAAAAATCAAATTTTTCAATGAAATTTGTTGTAATATCCAAGCGATTTAAACGCAAATTGGGCCAATATTTGCAAATGTCAATATTTGTTACTATTGGTGTGGCTCATGTCAATCGAAACATGTGGCCAGAGTAAATATTGCTGAACCAGAATTTTTGAAATATATCAAAAAGTGATTTCATGTAAAAATCAAATTTTTCAATGAAATCTGTTGTAATATCCAAGCCATTTACACGCAAATTGGGCCAATATTTGCAAATGTCAAAATTTGTTATTATTAGTATGGCTCATGTCAATCGAAACATGTGGCCAGAGTAAATATTCTTGGACCAGAATTTTTGAAAAATATCAAAAAGTGATTTCATGTAAAAATCAAATTTTTCAATGAAATCTGTTGTAATATCCAAGCCATTTAAACGCAAATTGGGCCAATATTTGCAAATGTCAAAATTTGTTATTATTGGTGTGGCTCATGGCAATCGAAACATGTGACCAGAGTAAATATTGTTGGACCAGAATTTTTAAAATATATCAAAAAGTTATTTCATGTAAAAATCAAATTTTTCAATGAAATCTTTTGTAATATCCAAGCGATTTAAACGCAAATTGGGCAAATATTTGCAAATTTCAAAATTTGTTATTATTGTTGTGGCTCATGCCAATCGAAACATGTGGCCAGAGTAAATAATGTTGGACCAGAATTTTTGAAAAATATCAAAAAGTGATTTCATGTAAAAATCAAATTTTTCAATGAAATCTGTAGTAATATCCAAGCCATTTAAACGCAAATTGGGCCAATATTTGCAAATGTCAAAATTTATTATTATTGGTGTGGCTCATGTCAATCGAAACATGTGGCCAGAGTAAATATTGTTGGACCATAACTTTTGAAAAATATCAAAAAGTGATTTCATGTAAAAATCAAATTTTTCAATGAAATCTGTTGTAATATCCAAGCCATTTACACGCAAATTGGGCCAATATTTGCAAATGTCAAAATTTATTATTATTGGTGTGGCTCATGTCAATCGAAACATGTAGCCAGAGTAAATATTGTTGGACCATAACTTTTGAAAAATATCAAAAAGTGATTTCATGTAAAAATCAAATTTTTCAATGAAATCTGTTGTAATATCCAAGCGATTTAAACGCAAATTGGGTCAATATTTGCAAATGTCAATATTTGTTATTATTGGTGTGGCTCATGTCAATCGAAATATGTGGCCAGAGTAAATATTGCTGAACCAGAATTTTTGAAATATATCAAAAAGCGATTTCATGTAAAAATCAAATTTTTCAATGAAATCTGTTGTAATATCCATGCGATTTAAACGTAAATTGGGCCAATATTTGCAAATGTCAAAATTTGTTATTATTGGTGTGGCTCATGTCAATCGAAACATGTGGCCAGAGTAAATATTGCTGAACCAGAATTTTTGAAATATATCAAAAAGCGATTTCATGTAAAAATCAAATTTTTCAATGAAATCTGTTGTAATATCCAAGCGATTTAAACGCAAATTGGGCCAATATTTGCAAATGTCAAAATTTGTTATTATTGTTGTGGCTCATGCCAATCGAAACATGTGGCCAGAGTAAATAATGTTGGACCAGAAATTTTGAAAAATATCAAAAAGTGATTTCATGTAAAAATCAAATTTTTCAATGAAATCTTTAGTAATATCCAAGCCATTTAAACGCAAATTGGGCCAATATTTGCAAATGTCAAAATTTATTATTATTGGTGTGGCTCATGTCAATCGAAACATGTGGCCAGAGTAAATATTGTTGGACCATAACTTTTGAAAAATATCAAAAAGTGATTTCATGTAAAAATCAAATTTTTCAATGAAATCTGTTGTAATATCCAAGCGATTTAAACGTAAATTGGGCCAATATTTGCAAATGTCAATATTTGTTATTATTGGTGTGGCTCATGTCAATCGAAATATGTGGCCAGAGTAAATATTGCTGAACCAGAATTTTTGAAATATATCAAAAAGCGATTTCATGTAAAAATCAAATTTTTCAATGAAATCTGTTGTAATATCCATGCGATTTAAACGCAAATTGGGCCAATATTTGCAAATGTCAAAATTTGTTATTATTGGTGTGGCTCATGTCAATCGAAACATGTGGCCAGAGTAAATATTGCTGAACCAGAATTTTTTAAATATATCAAAAAGCGATTTCATGTAAAAATCAAATTTTTCAATGAAATCTGTTGTAATATCCAAGCGATTTAAAAGCAAATGGGCCAATATTTGCAAATGTCAAAATTTGTTATTATTGTTGTGGCTCATGCCAATCGAAACATGTGGCCAGAGTAAATATTGTTGGACCAGAATTTTTGAAATATATCAAAAAGTGATTTCATGTAAAAATCAAATTTTTCAATGAAATCTTTTGTAATATCCAAGCGATTTAAACGCAAATTGGGCCAATATTTGCAAATGTCAAAATTTGTTATTATTGGTGTGGCTCATGTCAATCGAAACATGTGGCCAGAGTAAATATTTTGTTGGACCGGAACTTTTGAAATATATCAAAAAGTGATTTCATGTAAAAATCAAATTTTTCAATGAAATCTGTTGTAATATCCAAGCGATTTAAACGCAAATTGGGCCAATATTTGCAAATGTCAATATTTGTTATTATTGGTGTGGCTCATGTCAATCGAAACATGTGGCCAGAGTATATATTGTTGGACCAAAATTTTTGGAAAACATCAAAAAGTGATTTCATGTAAAAATCAAATTTTTCAATGAAATTTGTTGTAATATCCAAGCGATTTAAACGCAAATTGGGCCAATATTTGCAAATGTCAAAATTTATTATTATTGGTGTGGCTCATGTCAATCGAAACAAGTGGTCAGAGTAAATATTGTTGGACCAGAATTTTTGAAATATATCAAAAAGCGTTTTCATGTAAAAATTAAATTTTTCAATGAAATCTTTTGTAATATCCAAGCGATTTAAACGCAAATTGGGCCAATATTTGCAAATGTCAAAATTTGTTATTATTGGTGTTGCTCATGTCAATCGAAACATGTGGCCAGAGTAAATATTGTTGGACCAGAACTTTTGAAATATATCAAAAAGTTATTTCATGTAAAAATCAAATTTTTCAATGAAATCTGTTGTAATATCCAAGCCATTTAAACGCAAATTGGGCCAATATTTGCAAATGTCAATATTTGTTACTATTGGTGTGGCTCATGTCAATCGAAACATGTGGCCAGAGTAAATATTGCTGAACCAGAATTTTTGAAATATATCAAAAAGTGATTTCATGTAAAAATCAAATTTTTCAATGAAATCTGTTGTAATATCCAAGCCATTTAAACGCAAATTGGGCCAATATTTGCAAATGTCAAAATTTGTTATTATTAGTATGGCTCATGTCAATCGAAACATGTGGCCAGAGTAAATATTGTTGGACCAGAATTTTTGAAAAATATCAAAAAGTGATTTCATGTAAAAATCAAATTTTTCAATGAAATCTGTTGTAATATCCATGCCATTTAAACGCAAATTGGGCCAATATTTGCAAATGTCAAAATTTATTATTATTGGTGTGGCTCATGGCAATCGAAACATGTGACCAGAGTAAATATTGTTGGAGCACAATTTTTGAAAATTATCAAAAAGTGATTTCATGTAAAAATCAAATTTTTCAATGAAATCTGTTGTAATATCCAAGCCATTTAAACGCAAATTGGGCCAATATTTGCAAATGTCAAAATTTGTTATTATTGGTGTGGCTCATGGCAATCGAAACATGTGACCAGAGTAAATATTGTTGGACCAGAATTTTTGAAATATATCAAAAAGTGATTTCATGTAAAAATCAAATTTTTCAATGAAATCTGTTGTAATATCCAAGCGATTTAAACGCAAATTGGGCCAATATTTGCAAATGTCAAAATTTGTTATTATTGTTGTGGCTCATGCCAATCGAAACATGTGGCCAGAGTAAATAATGTTGGACCAGAATTTTTGAAAAATATCAAAAAGTGATTTCATGTAAAAATCAAATTTTTCAATGAAATCTGTAGTAATATCCAAGCCATTTAAACGCAAATTGGGCCAATATTTGCAAATGTCAAAATTTATTATTATTGGTGTGGCTCATGTCAATTGAAACATGTGGCCAGAGTAAATATTGTTGGACCATAACTTTTGAAAAATATCATAAAGTGATTTCATGTAAAAATCAAATTTTTCAATGAAATCTGTTGTAATATCCAAGCGATTTAAACGCAAATTGGGCCAATATTTGTAAATGTCAATATTTTTTATTATTGGTGTGGCTCATGTCAATGGAAATATGTAGCCAGAGTAAATATTGCCGGACCAGAATTTTTGAAATATATCAAAAAGCGATTTCATGTAAAAATCAAATTTTTCAATGAAATCTGTTGTAATATCCAAGCGATTTAAACGCAAATTGGGCCAATATTTGCAAATGTCAAAATTTGTTATTATTGGTGTGGCTCATGTCAATCGAAACATGTGGCCAGAGTAAATATTGCTGACCCAGAATTTTTGAAATATATCAAAAAGCGATTTCATGTAAAAATCAAATTTTTCAATGAAATCTGTTGTAATATCCAAGCGATTTAAACGCAAATTGGGCCAATATTTGCAAATGTCAAAATTTGTTATTATTGTTGTGGCTCATGCCAATCGAAACATGTGGCCAGAGTAAATAATGTTGGACCAGAATTTTTGAAAAATATCAAAAAGTGATTTCATGTAAAAATCAAATTTTTCAATGAAATCTGTTGTAATATCCAAGCCATTTAAACGCAAATTGGGCCAATATTTGCAAATGTCAAAATTTGTTATTATTGGTGTGGCTCATGTCAATCGAAACATGTGGCCAGAGTAAATATTGTTGGACCATAACTTTTGAAAAATATCAAAAAGTGATTTCATGTAAAAATCAAATTTTTCAATGAAATCTGTTGTAATATCCAAGCGATTTAAACGCAAATTGGGCCAATATTTGCAAATGTCAATATTTGTTATTATTGGTGTGGCTCATGTCAATCGAAATATGTGGCCAGAGTAAATATTGCTGAACCAGAATTTTTGAAATATATCAAAAAGCGATTTCATGTAAAAATCAAATTTTTCAATGAAATCTGTTGTAATATCCATGCGATTTAAACGCAAATTGGGCCAATATTTGCAAATGTCAAAATTTGTTATTATTGGTGTGGCTCATGTCAATCGAAACATGTGGCCAGAGTAAATATTGCTGAACCAGAATTTTTGAAATATATCAAAAAGCGATTTCATGTAAAAATCAAATTTTTCAATGAAATCTGTCGTAATATCCAAGCGATTTAAAAGCAAATGGGCCAATATTTGCAAATGTCAAAATTTGTTATTATTGTTGTGGCTCATGTCAATCGAAACATGTGGCCAGAGTAAATATTTTTGGGCCAGAATTTTTGAAAAATATCAAAAAGTGATTTCATGTAAAAATCAAATTTGTCAATGAAATCTTTTGTAATATCCAAGCGATTTAAACGCAAATTGGGCCAATATTTGCAAATGTCAAAATTTGTTATTATTGGTGTGGCTCATGTCAATCGAAACATGTGGCCAGAGTAAATATTGTTGGACCGAAACTTTTGAAATATATCAAAAAGTGATTTCATGTAAAAATCAAATTTTTCAATGAAATCTGTTGTAATATCCAAGCGATTTAAACGCAAATTGGGCCAATATTTGCAAATGTCAATATTTGTTATTATTGGTGTGGCTCATGTCAATCGAAACATGTGGCCAGAGTATATATTGCTGGACCAAAATTTTTGGAAAACATCAAAAAGTGATTTCATGTAAAAATCAAATTTTGCAATGAAATTTGTTGTAATATCCAGGCGATTTAAACGCAAATTGGGCCAATATTTGCAAATGTCAAAATTTATTATTATTGGTGTGGCTCATGTCAATCGAAACATGTGGTCAGAGTAAATATTGTTGGACCAGAATTTTTGAAATATATCAAAAAGCGTTTTCATATAAAAATTAAATTTTTCAATGAAATCTTTTGTAATATCCAAGCGATTTAAACGCAAATTGGGCCAATATTTGCAAATGTCAAAATTTGTTATTATTGGTGTGGCTCATGTCAATCGAAACATGTGGCCAGAGTAAATATTGTTGGACCAGAACTTTTGAAATATATCAAAAATTGATTTCATGTAAAAATCAAATTTTTCAATGAAATTTGTTGTAATATCCAAGCGATTTAAACGCAAATTGGGCCAATATTTGCAAATGTCAATATTTGTTACTATTGGTGTGGCTCATGTCAATCGAAACATGTGGCCAGAGTATATATTGCTGGACCAAAATTTTTGAAAAATATCAAAAAGTGATTTCATGTAAAAATCAAATTTTTCAATGAAATCTGTTGTAATATCCAAGCAATTTAAACGCAAATTGGGCCAATATTTGAAAATGTCAAAATTTATTATTATTGGTGTGGCTCATGGCAATCGAAACATGTGACCAGAGTAAATATTGTTGGACCAGAATTTTTGAAAATTATCAAAAAGTGATTTCATGTAAAAATCAAATTTTTCAATGAAATCTGTTGTAATATCCAAGCGATTTAAACGCAAATTGGGCCAATATTTGCAAATGTCAAAATTTATTATTATTGGTGTGGCTCATGTCAATCGAAACATGTGGCCAGAGTAAATATTGTCGGACCAGAATTTTTGAAAATTATCAAAAAGTGATTTCATGTAAAAATCAAATTTTTCAATGAAATCTGTTGTAATATCCAAGCGATTTAAACGCAAATTGGGCCAATATTTGCAAATGTCAAAATTTATTATTATTGGTGTGGCTCATGTCAATCGAAACATGTGGTCAGAGTAAATATTGTTGGACCAGAATTTTTGAAATATATCATAAAGCGTTTTCATGTAAAAATTAAATTTTTCAATTAAATCTTTTGTAATATCCAAGCGATTTAAACGCAAATTGGGCCAATATTTGCAAATGTCAAAATTTGTTATTATTGGTGTGGCTCATGTCAATCGAAACATGTGGCCAGAGTAAATATTGTTGGACCAGAACTTTTGAAATATATCAAAAAGTGATTTCATGTAAAAATCAAATTTTTCAATGAAATTTGTTGTAATATCCAAGCGATTTAAACGCAAATTGGGCCAATATTTGCAAATGTCAATATTTGTTACTATTGGTGTGGCTCATGTCAATCGAAACATGTGGCCAGAGTATATATTTCTGGACCAAAATTTTTGAAAAATATCAAAAAGTGATTTCATGTAAAAATCAAATTTTTCAATGAAATCTGTTGTAATATCCAAGCGATTTAAACGCAAATTGGGCCAATATTTGAAAATGTCAAAATTTATTATTATTGGTGTGGCTCATGGCAATCGAAACATGTGACCAGAGAAAATATTGTTGGACCAGAATTTTTGAAAATTATCAAAAAGTGATTTCATGTAAAAATCAAATTTTTCAATGAAATCTGTTGTAATATCCAAGCGATTTAAACGCAAATTGGGCCAATATTTGCAAATGTCAAAATTTATTATATTGGTGTGGCTCATGTCAATCGAAACATGTGGCCAGAGTAAATATTTTCGGACCAGAATTTTTGAAAATTATCAAAACGTTATTTCATGTAAAAATCAAATTTTTCAATGAAATCTGTTGTAATATCCAAGCCATTTAAACGCAAATTGGGCCAATATTTGAAAATGTCAAAATTTATTATTATTGGTGTGGCTCATGGCAATCGAAACATGTGACCAGAGTAAATATTGTTGGACCAGAATTTTTGAAATATATCAAAAAGTTATTTCATGTAAAAATCAAATTTTTCAATGAAATCTTTTGTAATATCCAAGCCATTTAAACGCAAATTGGGCCAATATTTGCAAATGTCAATATTTGTTACTATTGGTGTGGCTCATGTCAATCGAAACATGTGGCCAGAGTAAATATTGCTGAACCAGAACTTTTGAAATATATCAAAAAGTGATTTCATGTAAAAATCAAATTTTTCAATGAAATCTGTTTTAATATCCATGCCATTTAAACGCAAATTGGGCCAATATTTGCAAATGTCAAAATTTATTATTATTGGTGTGGCTCATGGCAATCGAAACATGTGACCAGAGTAAATATTGTTGGAGCACAATTTTTGAAAATTATCAAAAAGTGATTTCATGTAAAAATCAAATTTTTCAATGAAATCTGTTGTAATATCCAAGCCATTTAAACGCAAATTGGGCCAATATTTGCAAATGTCAAAATTTATTATTATTGGTGTGGCTCATGGCAATCGAAACATGTGACCAGAGTAAATATTGTTGGACCAGAACTTTTGAAATATATCAAAAAGTGATTTCATGTAAAAATCAAATTTTTCAATGAAATCTGTTGTAATATCCAAGCGATTTAAACGCAAATTGGGCCAATATTTGCAAATGTCAAAATTTGTTATTATTGTTGTGGCTCATGCCAATCGAAACATGTGGCCAGAGTAAATAATGTTGGACCAGAATTTTTGAAAAATATCAAAAAGTGATTTCATGTAAAAATCAAATTTTTCAATGAAATCTGTAGTAATATCCAAGCGATTTAAACGCAAATTGGGCCAATATTTGCAAATGTCAAAATTTATTATTATTGGTGTGGCTCATGTCAATCGAAACATGTGGCCAGAGTAAATATTGTTGGAGCAGAATTTTTGAAAAATATCAAAAAGTGATTTCATGTAAAAATCAAATTTTTCAATGAAATCTGTTGTAATATCCAAGCGATTTAAACGCAAATTGGGCCAATATTTGCAAATGTCAAAATTTACTATTATTGGTGTGGCTCATGTCAATCGAAACATGTGGCCAGAGTAAATATTGTTGAACCATAACTTTTGAAAAATATCAAAAAGTGATTTCATGTAAAAATCAAATTTTTCAATGAAATCTGTTGTAATATCCAAGCGATTTAAACGCAAGTTGGGCCAATATTTGCAAATGTCAATATTTGTTATTATTGGTGTGGCTCATGTCAATCGTAATATGTGGCCAGAGTAAATATTGCTGAACCAGAATTTTTGAAATATATCAAAAAGCGATTTCATGTAAAAATCAAATTTTTCAATGAAATCTGTTGTAATATCCATGCGATTTAAACGCAAATTGGGCCAATATTTGCAAATGTCAAAATTTACTATTATTGGAGTGGCTCATGTCAATCGAAACATGTGGCCAGAGTAAATATTGCTGAACCAGAATTTTTGAAATATATCAAAAAGCGATTTCATGTAAAAATCAAATTTTTCAATGAAATCTGTTGTAATATCCAAGCGATTTAAACGCAAATTGGGCCAATATTTGCAAATGTCAAAATTTGTTATTATTGTTGTGGCTCATGTCAATCGAAAAATGTGGCCAGAGTAAATATTGTTGGACCAGAATTTTTGAAATATATCAAAAAGCGTTTTCATGTAAAAATTAAATTTTTCAATGAAATCTGTTGTAATATCCAAGCGATTTAAACGCAAATTGGGCCAATATTTGCAAATGTCAAAATTTGTTATTATTGGAGTGGCTCATGTCAATCGAAACATGTGGCCAGAGTAAATATTGCTGAACCAGAATTTTTGAAATATATCAAAAAGCGATTTCATGTAAAAATCAAATTTTTCAATGAAATCTGTTGTAATATCCAAGCCATTTAAACGCAAATTGGGCCAATATTTGCAAATGTCAAAATTTGTTATTATTGTTGTGGCTCATGCCAATCGAAACATGTGGCCAGAGTAAATATTGTTGGACCAGAATTTTTGAAATATATCAAAAAGCGTTTTCATGTAAAAATTAAATTTTTCAATGAAATCTGTTGTAATATCCAAGCGATTTAAACGCAAATTGGGCCAATATTTGCAAATGTCAAAATTTACTATTATTGGAGTGGCTCATGTCAATCGAAACATGTGGCCAGAGTAAATATTGCTGAACCAGAATTTTTGAAATATATCAAAAAGCGATTTCATGTAAAAATCAAATTTTTCAATGAAATCTGTTGTAATATCCAAGCGATTTAAACGCAAATTGGGCCAATATTTGCAAATGTCAAAATTTGTTATTATTGTTGTGGCTCATGCCAATCGAAACATGTGGCCAGAGTAAATATTGTTGGACCAGAATTTTTGAAATATATCAAAAAGCGTTTTCATGTAAAAATTAAATTTTTCAATGAAATCTGTTGTAATATCCAAGCGATTTAAACGCAAATTGGGCCAATATTTGCAAATGTCAAAATTTGTTATTATTGGTGTGGCTCATGTCAATCGAAACATGTGGCCAGAGTAAATATTGTTGGACCAGAACTTTTGAAATATATCAAAAAGTCATTTCATGTAAAAATCAAATTTTTCAATGAAATTTGTTGTAATATCCAAGCGATTTAAACGCAAATTGGGCCAATATTTGCAAATGTCAATATTTGTTACTATTGGTGTGGCTCATGTCAATCGAAACATGTGGCCAGAGTATATATTGCTGGACCAAAATTTTTGGATAACATCAAAAAGTTATTTCATGTAAAAATCAAATTTTTCAATGAAATCTGTTGTAATATCCAAGCCATTTAAACGCAAATTGGGCCAATATTTGCAAATGTCAAAATTTATTATTATTGGTGTGGCTCATGGCAATCGAAACATGTGACCAGAGTAAATATTGTTGGACCAGAATTTTTGAAAAATATCAAAAAGTGATTTCATGTAAAAATCAAATTTTTCAATGAAATCTGTTGTAATATCCAAGCCATTTAAACGCAAATTGGGCCAATATTTGCAAATGTCAAAATTTATTATTATTGGTGTGGCTCATGTCAATCGAAACATGTGGCCAGAGTAAATATTGTTGGACCATAACTTTTGAAAAATACCAAAAAGTGATTTCATGTAAAAATGAAATTTTTCAATGAAATCTGTTGTAATATCCAAGCGATTTAAACGCAAATTGGCCCAATATTTGCAAATGTCAATATTTGTTATTATTGGTGTGGCTCATGTCAATCTAAACATGTTGTCAGAGTAAATATTGCTGAACCAGAATTTTTGAAATATATCAAAAAGCGATTTCATGTAAAAATCAAATTTTTCAATGAAATCTGTTGTAATATCCAAGCGATTTAAACGCAAATTGGGCCAATATTTGCAAATGTCAAAATTTATTATTATTGGTGTGGCTCATGTCAATCGAAACATGTGGCCAGAGTAAATATTGTTGGACCAGAATTTTTGAAAAATATCAAAAAGTGATTTCATGTAAAAATCAAATTTTTCAATAAAATCTGTTGTAATATCCAAGCCATTTAAACGCAAATTGGGCCAATATTTGCAAATGTCAAAATTTGTTATTATTGGTGTGGCTCATGTCAATCGAAACATGTGGGCAGAGTAAATATTGTTGGACCAGAATTTTTGAAAAATATCAAAAAGTGATTTCATGTAAAAATCAAATTTTTCAATGAAATCTGTTGTAATATCCAAGCCATTTAAACGCAAATTGGGCCAATATTTGCAAATGTCAAAATTTATTATTATTGGTGAGGCTCATGTCAATCGAAACATGTGGCCAGAGTAAATATTGTTGGACCATAACTTTTGAAAAATACCAAAAAGTGATTTCATGTAAAAATGAAATTTTTCAATGAAATCTGTTGTAATATCCAAGCGATTTAAACGCAAATTGGCCCAATATTTGCAAATGTCAATATTTGTTATTATTGGTGTGGCTCATGTCAATCGAAACATGTGGGCAGAGTAAATATTGCTGAACCAGAATTTTTGAAATATATCAAAAAGCGATTTCATGTAAAAATCAAATTTTTCAATGAAATCTGTTGTAATATCCAAGCGATTTAAACGCAAATTGGGCCAATATTTGCAAATGTCAAAATTTATTATTATTGGTGTGGCTCATGTCAATCGAAACATGTGGCCAGAGTAAATATTGTTGGACCAGAATTTTTGAAAAATATCAAAAAGTGATTTCATGTAAAAATCAAATTTTTCAATGAAATCTGTTGTAATATCCAAGCCATTTAAACGCAAATTGGGCCAATATTTGCAAATGTCAAAATTTGTTATTATTGGTGTGGCTCATGTCAATCGAAACATGTGGGCAGAGTAAATATTGTTTGGCTAGAATTTTTGAAAAATATCAAAAAGTTATTTCATGTAAAAATTAAATTTTTCAATGAAATCTGTTGTAATATCCAAGCCATTTAAACGCAAATTGGGCCAATATTTGCAAATATCAAAATTTGTTATTATTGGTGTGGCTCATGTCAATCGAAACATGTGGCCAGAGTAAATATTCTTGAACCAGAATTTTTGAAATATATCAAAAAGTGATTTCATGTAAAAATCAAATTTTTCAATGAAATCTGTTGTAATATCCAAGCGATTTAAATGCAAATTGGGCCAATACTTGCAAATGTCAAAATTTGTTATTATTGGTGTGGCTCATGTCAATCGAAACATGTGGCCAGAGTAAATATTGTAGAACCAGAACTTTTGAAATATACCAAAAAGCGATTTCATGTAAAAATCAAATTTTTCAATCAAATCTGTTGTAATATCCAAGCCATTTAAACGCAAATTGGGCCAATATTTGCAAATGTCAAAATTTGTTATTATTAGTATGGCTCATGTCAATCGAAACATGTGGCCAGAGTAAATATTGTTGGACCAGAATTTTTGAAAAATATCAAAAAGTGATTTCATGTAAAAATCAAATTTTTCAATGAAATCTGTTGTGATATCCAAGCGATTTAAACGCAAATTGGGCCAATATTTGCAAATGTCAAAATTTGTTATTATTGGTGTGGCTCATGTCAATCGAAACATGTGGCCAGAGTAAATATTGTGGAACCAGAACTTTTGAAATATACCAAAAAGCGATTTCATGTAAAAATCAAATTTTTCAATGAAATCTGTTGTAATATCCAAGCCATTTAAACGCAAATTGGGCCAATATTTGCAAATGTCAAAATTTGTTATTATTAGTATGGCTCATGTCAATCGAAACATGTGGCCAGAGTAAATATTCTTGGACCAGAATTTTTGAAAAATATCAAAAAGTGATTTCATGTAAAAATCAAATTTTTCAATGAAATCTGTTGTGATATCCAAGCGATTTAAACGCAAATTGGGCCAATATTTGCAAATGTCAAAATTTGTTATTATTGGTGTGGCTCATGTCAATCGAAACATGTGGCCAGAGTAAATATTGTTGGACTAGAATTTTTGAAAAATATCAAAAAGTTATTTCATGTAAAAATTAAATTTTTCAATGAAATCTGTTGTAATATCCAAGCCATTTAAACGCAAATTGGGCCAATATTTGCAAATATCAAAATTTGTTATTATTGGTGTGGCTCATGTCAATCGAAACATGTGGCCAGAGTAAATATTCTTGAACCAGAATTTTTGAAATATATCAAAAAGTGATTTCATGTAAAAATGAAATTTTTCAATGAAATCTGTTGTAATATCCAAGCGATTTAAACGCAAATTGGCCCAATATTTGCAAATGTCAATATTTGTTATTATTGGTGTGGCTCATGTCAATCGAAACATGTTGTCAGAGTAAATATTGCTGAACCAGAATTTTTGAAATATATCAAAAAGCGATTTCATGTAAAAATCAAATTTTTCAATGAAATCTGTTGTAATATCCAAGCGATTTAAACGCAAATTGGGCCAATATTTGCAAATGTCAAAATTTATTATTATTGGTGTGGCTCATGTCAATCGAAACATGTGGCCAGAGTAAATATTGTTGGACCAGAATTTTTGAAAAATATCAAAAAGTGATTTCATGTAAAAATCAAATTTTTCAATGAAATCTGTAGTAATATCCAAGCCATTTAAACGCAAATTGGGCCAATATTTGCAAATGTCAAAATTTGTTATTATTGGTGTGGCTCATGTCAATCGAAACATGTGGGCAGAGTAAATATTGTTGGACTAGAATTTTTGAAAAATATCAAAAAGTTATTTCATGTAAAAATTAAATTTTTCAATGAAATCTGTTGTAATATCCAAGCCATTTAAACGCAAATTGGGCCAATATTTGCAAATATCAAAATTTGTTATTATTGGTGTGGCTCATGTCAATCGAAACATGTGGCCAGAGTAAATATTCTTGAACCAGAATTTTTGAAATATATCAAAAAGTGATTTCATGTAAAAATCAAATTTTTCAATGAAATCTGTTGTAATATCCAAGCGATTTAAATGCAAATTGGGCCAATACTTGCAAATGTCAAAATTTGTTATTATTGGTGTGGCTCATGTCAATCGAAACATGTGGCCAGAGTAAATATTGTTGGACCAGAATTTTTTAAATATATCAAAAAGTGATTTCATGTAAAAATAATTTTTTTCAATGAAATCAGTTGTAATATCCATGCGATTTAAACGCAAATTGGGCCAATATTTGAAAATGTTAAAATTTGTTATTATTGATGTGGCTCATGGCAATCGAAACATGTGGCCAGAGTAAATATTGTTGGACCAGAATTTTTGAAAAATATCAAAAAGTGATTTCATGTAAAAATCAAATTTTTCAATGAAATCTGTTGTGATATCCAAGCGATTTAAACGCAAATTGGACCAATATTTGCAAATGTCAAAATTTGTTATTATTGGTGTGGCTCATGTCAATCGAAACATGTGGCCAGAGTAAATATTGTAGAACCAGAACTTTTGAAATATACCAAAAAGCGATTTCATGTAAAAATCAAATTTTTCAATGAAATCTGTTGTAATATCCAAGCCATTTAAACGCAAATTGGGCCAATATTTGCAAATGTCAAAATTTGTTATTATTAGTATGGCTCATGTCAATCGAAACATGTGGCCAGAGTAAATATTCTTGGACCAGAATTTTTGAAAAATATCAAAAAGTGATTTCATGTAAAAATCAAATTTTTCAATGAAATCTGTTGTGATATCCAAGCGATTTAAACGCAAATTGGGCCAATATTTGCAAATGTCAAAATTTGTTATTATTGGTGTGGCTCATGTCAATCGAAACATGTGGCCAGAGTAAATATTGTGGAACCAGAACTTTTGAAATATACCAAAAAGCGATTTCATGTAAAAATCAAATTTTTCAATGAAATCTGTTGTAATATCCAAGCCATTTAAACGCAAATTGGGCCAATATTTGCAAATGTCAAAATTTGTTATTATTAGTATGGCTCATGTCAATCGAAACATGTGGCCAGAGTAAATATTCTTGGACCAGAATTTTTGAAAAATATCAAAAAGTGATTTCATGTAAAAATCAAATTTTTCAATGAAATCTGTTGTGACATCCAATCGATTTAAACGCAAATTGGGCCAATATTTGCAAATGTCAAAATTTATTATTATTGGTGTGGCTCATGTCAATCGAAACATGTGGCCAGAGTAAATATTGTGGAACCAGAACTTTTGAAATATATCAAAAAGCGATTTCATGTAAAAAACAAATTTTTCAATGAAATCTGTTGTGATATCCAAGCGATTTAAACGCAAATTGGGCCAATATTTGCAAATGTCAAAATTTGTTATTATTGGTGTGGCTCATGTCAATCGAAACATGTAGCCAGAGTAAATATTGTTGGACCAGAACTTTTGAAATATACCAAAAAGCGATTTAAACGCAAATTGGGCCAATATTTGCAAATGTCAAAATTTGTTATTATTGGTGTGGCTCATGTCAATCGAAACATGTGGCCAGAGTAAATATTGTTGGATCAGAATTTTTTAAAACTATCAAAAAGGAATTTCATGTAAAAATCAAATTTTTCAATGAAATCTGTTGTGATATCCAAGCCATTTAAACGCAAATTGGGCCAATATTTGCAAATGTCAAAATTTGTTATTATTGGTGTGGCTCATGTCAATCGAAACATGTGGCCAGAGTAAATATTGTTGGACCAGAATTTTTGAAAAATATCAAAAAGTGATTTCATGTAAAAATCAAATTTTTCAATGAAATCTGTTGTAATATCCAAGCCATTTAAACGCAAATTGGGCCAATATTTGCAAATGTCAAAATTTGTTATTATTAGTATGGCTCATGTCAATCGAAACATGTGGCCAGAGTAAATATTGTTGGACCAGAATTTTTGAGAAATATCAAAAAGTGATTTCATGTAAAAATCAAATTTTTCAATAAAATCTGTTGTGATATCCAAGCGATTGAAACGCAAATTAGGTTAGGTGGATATGGCGGTACTGCACTATACGTTCGAAATCACATTCAAGCGGCTAAATTGTTCAGTGATGATTTTGATTATTGTCAGGTCCTGGGGATAAAACTTATAAATAGGAATATAAATATTATTTCCATTTATAGGTCTCCGAAAAATAATTTACACACTTTTTTTGAATCATTTGAAAGTTACTTGAAAAGATATTTGAGAAACATAATCATAGGTGATTTCAATATTAACCTGTTGGATTTGGATGGCACCGATACTTTGAATTATATGGAACTTGTACAGGTCTTAGGCTATGTTATTGTTAATAAATTTGATAAGAAGTATGCAACAAGAACACGTAATAGTATCAGTACAATCATTGATCATGTAATAACTGATTTGGTACAATTACCTATTAGCATGGATGTTTCATTTTCCCATTTATCTGACCACAAATCATTGTTTCTTCAAATTAAGAAAATGAATAAAATGGAAAATCCAATTTCTTCCACATTCAATTTTGTTTGCTACGACAATATTTTTTCGGATGCTCATTGGAAAGACGTTTTAAATCCAAATAATACAAATAATTTTGTCACTGCATTAAGGGGAATCGTGTTGCGGAGTACAAAGGAAGTTAAAAAAAAAAACAAAGTGGCTATGTCCCATGTAACACAATTAAAATTAAAATGCTAATAAAGGAACGTGATCGATTCTGTCGATATAAAACTAAATATCCATATGACACATATATTATCAATCGATATAAACACCTTAGTAAAACTGTTGCAAAGCTTATAAAATATAACAAAAGAATTAGCCATCAAGTCTCAATTGAAAAATCTATAGATAAACCAAAAGAATTATGGTGTGAGCTTAACAAAGTAATATTTAATAAGGATTCTGATGTCCAAAAGCAATTTTGTATTTTAGAAAATGGTGTCCTCCAAACCAATGATAAAAGGGTTGCAGAGTCTTTTAATATATATTTTGCTAATATCCCCTATAATATTACGAAACATTTCAAGGAACCGCTACTAGCACATTTCGAATATATTAAATATGATGTACAATATCCATTTGTTTTTGATATTGTTAGTGACATGGAGATAAAAAGTATAATTAAAGAATTAAAGCCTCATGCAGCCTCCGGGTTAGATCAAATATCTGCTAAAGTTCTTAAATATACTTCAAATTTTATAGCACCAGTCCTTGCCAGACTTATCAATGACACTTTCAATGAATCGACTTTTCCGCATTGTTTAAAATATGCAAAAGTGGTACCAATACACAAAGCAGGTAGTCAAATGGATCTAAATAATTACCGTCCTATTTCTATACTGACCACCATATCAAAAATCTTTGAAAAGGTATTGCTAGCAAGGCTGGAACATTTCCTATTATTAAATAATTTAATATATGAACATCAATATGGGTTTATTAGGAAATCTAACACCACCGCTGCGTGTCTTAACTTAACTGACCGTTTGAGCAGAAGCTTCGAAAAGAAACAATACTGTGCATGCTTATTTTTAGACATCCGTAAAGCTTTTGACACTATTAATCACAATGTTCTCATGATAAAACTAAAAAAAATGAAAATATCAGATAAATATATTAATATATTTAAAAGCTATTTATCAAATCGGAGACAGACGGTTCAAATAAACAGCAAGACGAGTAATGAGATAGAGCTAACTCGAGGGATTCCTCAAGGCTTCATTCTTGGACCATGTTTGTTTAATATTTATATAAACGACATATCTTCATGCAGCCTAGCTGATAAAATACAACTGTATGCTGATGATGGTGCTATATCATACTCGTCAAATTCGCTCTCTGAGCTTATAACGAATATTCAGCAAGATTTGGAAATTTTGAAAGAATGGTTTAATACGAACCAATTGGTATTAAACCATGAAAAAACAAAGTACATAATATTTCAAAATATGAATCTAGACATAGATTTCTTGAACTCTAATCCTGTAACTTTCAATTCTTTCACTATTGAAAGAGTTGTTAAGTACAACTACTTAGGGTTGGAAATTGACAGCAAACTTTGTTGGGAAAATCATATTCAACTGGTAAAAAAACGAATATCACCCTATATATTCGCTATATAAAGGATCAGAAATATACTTCCCAAGAAATCTTTGGTGCTTTTGTATAATGCCCACATTCTCTCGCGTTTAGTTTACCTAAACCCGATATGGAGTGGTGGTGCATCAAATAAACTAAATCAATTAGAAATCTTGCAAAAAAGAGCATTGAAATATATTATACACGTGCCAATACGTTATCCAACTAGAGATTTGTTCCGAGAATTTACGTCCTTCACTATAATTATCAAGAAAGAACTTTTAATTTTAATCTACAAAATCATCCATAAGCTTATAAGGAATAATTTTGAGCCAATTCGAGCTATAGATCTTCATAAGTACAACATGCGCCGTAGGTCGCACTTTCAGGTTGAATTTTTTGCACAAGCTGGGAAAAATAATGTATTTAACAGAGGACTCGGGAAGTGAAGCGGGAAGTTTTAACTTCCAAGTGAAATAAAAAATGCAGACACTATAAGGAAATTTAAATTGGCTGTTGTTCAGCATCTTAAAGAAAACCAAACCTTTTAACTTCAAATTTGCATGAATTGTGAGATTTGTTTTATTTATTGGAACATACATAGAGTAGAGATATCATAAATAACGTATTTTTAGTAGTAAGACAGTTTGTTATATAATCTGTAGTTACTCTATAACCCACTGCGGTTCGTGTAACTAAAATAATTATTGTAAAGCTCATAATGTATAAATTAATTTCTGTAACTTAGTAACTTAAACTCATGTATATATTTTGGTTAATAAATATGTTAAAAAAAAAAAAAAAAAAAATTGGGCCAATATTTGCAAATGTCAAAATTTGTTATTATTGGTGTGGCTCATGTCAATCGAAACATGTGGCCACAGAGTAAATATTGTTGAACCAGAACTTTTGAAAACTATCAAAAAGCGATTTCATGTAAAAATCAAATTTTTCAATGAAATCTGTTGTGATATCCAAGCGATTTAAACGCAAATTGGACCAATATTTGAAAATGTCAAAATTTGTTATTATTAGTATGGCTCATGTCAATCGAAACATGTGGCCAGAGTAAATATTGTTGGACCAGAATTTTTGAAAAATATCAAAAAGTGATTTCATGTAAAAATCAAATTTTTCAATGAAATCTGTTGTAATATCCAAGCCATTTAAACGCAAATTGGGCCAATATTTGCAAATGTCAAAATTTATTATTATTGGTGTGGCTCATGTCAATCGAAACATGTGGCCAGAGTAAATATTCTTGAACCAGAATTATTGAAATATACCAAAAAGTGATTTCATGTAAAAATCAAATTTTTCAATGAAATCTGTTGTAATATCCAAGCGATTTAAATGCAAATTGGGCCAATACTTGCAAATGTCAAAATTTGTTATTATTGGTGTGGCTCATGTCAATCGAAACATGTGGCCAGAGTAAATATTGTTGAACCAGAACTTTTGAAATATATCAAAAAGCAATTTCATGTAAAAATCAAATTTTTCAATGAAATCTGTTGTGATATCCAAGCGATTTAAACGCAAATTGGACCAATATTTGAAAATGTCAAAATTTGTTATTATTAGTATGGCTCATGTCAATCGAAACATGTGGCCAGAGTAAATATTGTTGGACCAGAATTTTTGAAAAATATCAAAAAGTGATTTCATGTAAAAATCAAATTTTTCAATGAAATCTGTTGTAACATCCAAGCCATTTAAACGCAAATTGGGCCAATATTTGCAAATATCAATATTTGTTATTATTGGTGTGGCTCATGTCAATCGAAACATGTGGCCAGAGTAAATATTGTTGAACCAGAACTTTTGAAATATATCAAAAAGCGATTTCATGTAAAAATCAAATTTTTCAATGAAATCTGTTGTAATATCCAAGCCATTTAAACGCAAATTGGGCCAATATTTGCAAATATCAAAATTTGTTATTATTGGTGTGGCTCATGTCAATCGAAACATGTGGCCAGAGTAAATATTCTTGAACCAGAATTTTTGAAATATATCAAAAAGTGATTTCATGTAAAAATCAAATTTTTCAATGAAATCTGTTGTAATATCCAAGCGATTTAAATGCAAATTGGGCCAATACTTGCAAATGTCAAAATTTGTTATTATTGGTGTGGCTCATGTCAATCGAAACATGTGGCCAGAGTAAATATTGTTGGACCAGAATTTTTTAAATATATCAAAAAGTTATTTCATGTAAAAATCAAATTTTTCAATGAAATCTGTTGTAATATCCAAGCCATTTAAACGCAAATTGGGCCAATATTTGCAAATGTCAATATTTGTTACTATTGGTGTGGCTCATGTCAATCGAACATGTGGTCAGAGTAAATATTGCTGAACCAGAATTTTTGAAATATATCAAAAAGTGATTTCTTGTAAAAATCAAATTTTTCAATGAAATCTGTTGTAATATCCAAGCCATTTAAACGCAAATTGGGCCAATATTTGCAAATGTCAAAATTTGTTATTATTAGTATGGCTCATGTCAATCGAAACATGTGGCCAGAGTAAATATTTTTGGACCAGAATTTTTGAAAAATATCAAAAAGTGATTTCATGTAAAAATCAAATTTTTCAATGAAATCTGTTGTAATATCCATGCCATTTAAACGCAAATTGGGCCAATATTTGCAAATGTCAAAATTTATTATTATTGGTGTGGCTCATGGCAATCGAAACATGTGACCAGAGTAAATATTGTTGGAGCACAATTTTTGAAAATTATCAAAAAGTGATTTCATGTAAAAATCAAACTTTTCAATGAAATCTGTTGTAATATCCAAGCCATTTAAACGCAAATTGGGCCAATATTTGCAAATGTCAAAATTTATTATTATTGGTGTGGCTCATGGCAATCGAAACATGTGACCAGAGTAAATATTGTTGGACCAGAATTTTTGAAATATATCAAAAAGTGATTTCATGTAAAAATCAAATTTTTCAATGAAATCTGTTGTAATATCCAAGCGATTTAAACGCAAATTGGGCCAATATTTGCAAATGTCAAAATTTGTTATTATTGTTGTGGCTCATGCCAATCGAAACATGTGGCCAGAGTAAATAATGTTGGACCAGAATTTTTGAAAAATATCAAAAAGTGATTTCATGTAAAAATCAAATTTTTCAATGAAATCTGTAGTAATATCCAAGCCATTTAAACGCAAATTGGGCCAATATTTGCAAATGTCAAAATTTATTATTATTGGTGTGGCTCATGTCAATCGAAACATGAGGCCAGAGTAAATATTGTTGGACCAGAATTTTTGAAAAATATCAAAAAGTGATTTCATGTAAAAATCAAATTTTTCAATGAAATCTGTTGTAATATCCAAGCGATTTAAACGCAAATTGGGCCAATATTTGCAAATGTCAAAATTTGTTATTATTGTTGTGGCTCATGCCAATCGAAACTTGTGGCCAGAGTAAATAATGTTGGACCAGAACTTTTGAAAAATATCAAAAAGTGATTTCATGTAAAAATCAAATTTTTCAATGAAATCTGTAGTAATATCCAAGCCATTTAAACGCAAATTGGGCCAATATTTGCAAATGTCAAAATTTATTATTATTGGTGTGGCTCATGTCAATCGAAACATGTGGCCAGAGTAAATATTGTTGAACCATAACTTTTGAAAAATATCAAAAAGTGATTTCATGTAAAAATCAAATTTTTCAATGAAATCTGTTGTAATATCCAAGCGATTTAAACGCAAATTGGGCCAATATTTGCAAATGTCAATATTTGTTATTATTGGTGTTTCTCATGTCAATCGTAATATGTGGCCAGAGTAAATATTGCTGAACCAGAATTTTTGAAATATATCAAAAAGCGATTTCATGTAAAAATCAAATTTTTCAATGAAATCTGTTGTAATATCCATGCGATTTAAACGCAAATTGGGCCAATATTTGCAAATGTAAAAATTTACTATTATTGGTGTGGCTCATATCAATCGAAACATGTGGCCAGAGTAAATATTGCTGAACCAGAATTTTTGAAATAGATCAAAAAGCGATTTCATGTAAAAATCAAATTTTTCAATGAAATCTGTTGTAATATCCAAGCGATTTAAACGCAAATTGGGCCAATATTTGCAAATGTCAAAATTTGTTATTATTGTTGTGGCTCATGCTAATCGAAACATGTGGCCAGAGTAAATATTGTTGGACCGAAATTTTTGAAAAATATCAAAAAGTGATTTCATGTAAAAATCAAATTTTTCAATGAAATCTTTTGTAATATCCAAGCCATTTAAACGCAAATTGGGCCAATATTTGCAAATGTCAAAATTTGTTATTATTGGTGTGGCTCATGTCAATCGAAACATGTGGTCAGAGTAAATATTGTTGGACCAGAATTTTTGAAATATATCAAAAAGTGATTTCATGTAAAAATCAAATTTTTCAATGAAATCTGTAGTAATATCCAAGCCATTTAAACGCAAATTGGGGCAATATTTGCAAATGTCAAAATTTGTTATTATTGGTGTGGCTCATGTCAATCGAAACATGTGGCCAGAGTAAATATTGTTGGACCAGAACTTTTGAAATATATCAAAAAGTGATTTCATGTAAAAATCAAATTTTTCAATGAAATTTGTTGTAATATCCAAGCGATTTAAACGCAAATTGGGCCAATATTTGCAAATGTCAATATTTGTTACTATTGGTGTGGCTCATGTCAATCGAAACATGTGGCCAGAGTATATATTGCTGGACCAAAATTTTTGGAAAATATCAAAAAGTTATTTCATGTAAAAATCAAATTTTTCAATGAAATCTGTTGTAATATCCAAGCCATTTAAACGCAAATTGGGCCAATATTTGAAAATGTCAAAATTTATTATTATTGGTGTGGCTCATGGCAATCGAAACATGTGACCAGAGTAAATATTGTTGGACCAGAATTTTTGAAAATTATCAAAAAGTGATTTCATGTAAAAATCAAATTTTTCAATGAAATCTGTTGTAATATCCATGCCATTTAAACGCAAATTGGGCCAATATTTGCAAATGTCAAAATTTATTATTATTGGTGTGGCTCATGTCAATCGAAACATGTGGCCAGAGTAAATATTGTTGGACCAGAATTTTTGAAAAATATCAAAAAGTGATTTCATGTAAAAATCAAATTTTTCAATGAAATCTGTTGTAATATCCAAGCGATTTAAACGCAAATTGGGCCAATATTTGCAAATGTCAAAATTTGTTATTATTGGTGTGGCTCATGTCAATCGTAACATGTGGCCAGAGTATGTGCGTATCATACAAATAACTTCGCAATGCAAATATAGCTATGTTTCCATGCAGAGTTCAACCTAGGTTGAACCTAGGTTAGCGTTCATGGAAACGGGGTTGAGTTGGATTTTCGTTGATTTAATTTGAACTCAACGAAAATACCTGAGTTGAGTAGAGTTGAAATTCAAAATGGCGCGGCGAATAAATATTAAGAATTTTTATTATTAACACTATAAAAAAATATTACAATACTTAAATACTACAAAAAAAATATTGACAAAAAATTAGGGATGCAATAAAAAAGGCCTAAATGTATATAATATAACGGGCTGTCAAAAACTTTCAACTCAACCTGACTCAATTTCATGGAAACGATCGACGCCATTTTCAAATTTAACGAAAACCTAATTTCAATCCAACCTAACTCAACCTCGTTCATGGAAACATAGTATATAGCCTATTTGGATATATTTTGGGGTTGTCGTACTTTTCGGTACAAACTAAAGCTATTTTAGCAATATTTTAAAATTAATCCATAGAATTTTTTTTTTCCGTGTAAAAATTAAAATCCTATGTAAATACGTTGGAACTGAACTGGACACAATAAAACATGCCAATCTAACTAAAAAATTAATAATTGCCGGCTTGCCAATTTCAATTAAAGGATACTTTCAAAATGTAGTTAAAAATATTTCACTGTCGTAAATAAAACTTTTTTTGGTTGATGAAAATATTGAAAAGGTTTCATTTATAAACTCGAAGTTCACAGATCCAACCACAAATTTGCACAACTGTTAGGTGTTTAATTTCAATTATCACAAAACAAAGATACATTTCCAAACATTAAGAACACATTTAGCCTAATATTCTAAGGACAATGTGAATTCATTAATTATGTAAATAATAAACCAATTTATTTTTGCGAACAATTATCTCACTTCAAATTGAATCTGTTACGACAAGCAAAACAGTTAAAACAAAATCTGGGACGTAAATATCTATGGATTAATGAAAATAGAATTCCACTTCGGAAAGAAAAAAAATAGAAAATACCTATACACCACTAACTCTTGTTATCATAAATACACAAACACAAAATCACAGAAGACGAAAAATAAATTGGTAATATGGATAATTAACTGTAACATAATTATTTACTGATTTTTTACCTGCACATTTTTGTTGTAGTCGGATTAATTATCTTGTAATAATTATTTCTAATTTTTTTTTAGTTTTTATTTATTTGTTCATTCACATTTCAACTATTTATTTTCCACTGTAATTCATTTTTTGTAACTATTTTTTAGCAAACTTAATGTTAATGTTAATACAATACTTTACACGTTTATTAATTTTTGTTTAGTTCACTTTATTTATATATTAGTTACAAAAACTAATTCTTAATTTCTTATTAAAAGACACGTAAATTATATCACACAACACATTGAGTTATGACCGGTTAGTATACGACTGCACAAATTCACAAAATAACAACCTTGTTTCCTATATACTAGGCAATAAAACAATAAATTTTGTTTACATAAATGTACGGGAGTTCTGTTATAAAATTAACGGTATTGAATATGTATTCAAAATATTTAACAAACAACTTGATATTTTTGTATTAACAGAGTCAGGGGTGAGACCTGAAGATTTGCTAACTAAGTTGCAAAAAACTATGGCTCTCAATGCTTTTACTCATCCCGATTAGTACTCAGTGTTGGTGATGGATGCAGCGTTTTAGTTTTTACTAAAGAGGAAAATTTTTGGGGTAGCAACATACGTTAATGTCAAACTAATTGATTACGAGATAAACGTAATCGCAATATTCAGAGCAGGCAGAAAAACCGCTTGTATTTTGAATGTGTTACTTGTTTCTAAAATTACTGGGCATCGAGCGCGATCGATTTGTTTTTTTTTTTAAATTATTCTTTATGCGATACAAGTAAAATATGTTTGGACATGGATTGATTTTTATTAGATTAAATGCGTTGATAAAATTTATATTTTATTTTTAATCTTCCAAATTGCAGTCCTGCGATTTTATTGTGTACAAGCATAGTATCTTTGAGTATATATATATATATATACATATATAGTGTAATCACCAAACCAAAAAAATTGTTGTAATACTAACTCGCTGCAAGATGAGAGCGCGACAATCGGCATGTTTTTATACAAGTAGAATGAATAATATAAAACGAAGAAATAACCTTGAATGGTACACAAATGCATTTTTTCGTTTGTTTTTTTAATTTTTTTTTTTATTTTCATTTTTACAAAACATTATACATACATATGTATACCTATTCATACTCATCCAAACATAGGCAATAATTATTGTCGTTTCTCATTTTTTAAATAAATTTTTTGGTTCTCCGTTACAATAAAATGTTTCATTAGTCATGAGACGAATAAAACAAAATGTTTGCAGTTTATTGTGGTATTTTTTAATCTTGGAGTAGAGCCTTAATAATTGCTTATAGATGACAACAAGTGAAATTTATTTTCTGTGAGATATAGAAAAAATAATGATTACAATCAGTGCTTAACATATCAGACTAAAGTTGGTTTAGTAACAAAAAAAAAATACAGGGTATACTTGAATCCAAGCTCGAGTTGAAGATTAATCAAAATCACTTGTTAGGTAAATTTTGTTGTAATGAGAAAAAATAAACCACACAATTGTTGCTGGATTTAGATTTAATTCGTGTTGAGGGTGCAAATTTAAATGGCTCGAATGACATTTTAGAAGACAGCTAATAAATAAACTTTAGCACCTATTAAAGAAATGTTTTGTGTGTATTATTGGTAATTTAAAAAAAATTATTGTTTTTCAAAATATTTCAAATACATAAATTTATTTAAAATTTGATTAATTCACATGATTATTTATTGATTTATTTCATTATTTCATCTTTGTGAGATTCACAATTGAAAAAGAAATTTTGCTTTTAAGATATTACGGAAGCCATTTTTGTCAATACATTCAGTTTCCTTTTAAAATTTTTGAAAAATTTATCAAATATTGAGACAATATCCTTTAAATCTTTTACAAACATTCGTGGTGTAGCCAAACTTCTGCAAGGTAGGTGTTGTTCCGTATAATTTCAATGGTAAGCACGTTTTATTAGTTTTGCTGTTTTTTTCTTGAAATTTTGTGTCGCCAAAAAACCACAATTACATGACAATTACAGGTCTCAACGCTTATTGATAGAGGTATCAATCATCGAAATCGGAGCACATTTGCAGATTTCCGATTTTTGTGGCTCTGAATTTGTGGGCTATAGTTCAGTTGATTTTCAAAAAAATTGAATTCTCTACGAAACGTGTAGAAATATTCGACCGATCCGAACAACAGGCTTTGACTTTCGAGTCAGACAGTTGTTTTTTTTTTTTAGTTTTTTTTTTATTTCAAAAAATAATAAAATTTAAGTAAAATTAATAAAAAGCTAATATGGAAAGCGCTTCATAAAATTCCTCAACTATTGCGGCATTTCAATACTCCGGGAATCTAAAGCGACCACACAAAACTGCACAAAGAAATATACGAATTATGAAATTGAAGATACCAGCAATGGCCGTTAGAGTTATGTGGCTGTGTTGTAGCTGCTTGACTTACGTTTTTGCCGAAGTTTCTATACATGTTTCTGAATACTGACGCTTTATTATGAATGAGCTGATGCTCAAAATAAGGCGTCCTAAAATTTTAGTAAAGAAATAAATAAATAAATAAAAAGATCCAAATGGCCATTGGCATGAGAATTACAGGTCCCAACGCCTATTGATAGAGGTATCAATCATCGAAATCGGAGCACATTTAAAGATTTACGATTTTTGTGGCTCTGAATTTGTGGGCTATAGTTCAGTTGATTTTCAAAAAAATAATCCTTAAAAGCCTTTAGTCTCGAGCTTTGCTTCTTGACTAAAAAATAACGGTTAAAAAAATATCAAATGGTCAAATGGTGATTGTGGCAGCGACCGCTTGACATCAACATTATATATAAATTGTATCCGTCCTAGGACGGGCTGTTCCCCCTAGTAATTAATAATCTACTTGGACTTAAATTTTGTAGTAAAGGTCAAAATCGTTTTTAAATGAATTATTTTAAAGGAACTAGGCATATTTAGCCATATGTACAAAACTTCAAAACAAATCAATAACGACCTCAACATCAACAATTAATATATTTAATAATTAAAAAAATAAATTGTTCCCAACGGTTTAAACCTTAACAACTGCTTTTCCAAAATTATTCCCTCGCAGCATTTCAATAAAAGCTGTTGGCAAATTTTCGAAACCTTCTGTAACTGTTTCGGTGTATTGTATTTTACCATCTTTGATCCACTGCTTAATAGCTTCAATGCCCTCGAACCACCGGTTAGCCCATCCGTGCACAATAAAACCTTGCATTGTCAATTGCTTGAATACGAATGCCGGTTGGACATGGGGCATTTTTGGCCAGTCCTTAGGATCCGAATTATATGAAGAAATTGATCCGCATACCGAAATTCGTCCATATAAATTCATTTGGCTAATAACAGTTGAACTAATTTCACCACCTGTATTATCAAAATAACAATCGACACCCTTAGGGGCTGCTGCTTTTAAAGACGTATCAAGATTTCCGGTTTTATAATTGATGGCATGGTCGAAACCTAACTTGTTCACGAGCCAGTCGCATTTGTCCTGCGATCCAGCGAATCCAATCACACGGCATCCTTTAAGTTTAGCAATTTGTCCGACTAGAGTACCAACTGCACCTGCAGCTCCAGACACAACAACCGTTTCACCTGCTTTTGGTTTACAAATTTCCAAAAATCCAAAGTAAGCAGAATTTCCAGGCGCACCTAGATACCCGATCGCCAAAGATCTAGGTAATTCGCCATAATTTTCTAGCACGTAACATTCCAATGGTTCAGCTATCTTTGGTTTGTATACGGTATGCGAACGCCATCCAAATTGGTTGAACACATAGCTACCCTTCGGGAAATTTTCATTTTTGGTCTCAATAATTCTGCAAATCACAAAATAAAATGTATGAGTTAAGGTAATTTTACAACCACAATTGCATTGGATAATATATTTAAAAAAATATCGATCAATTGAGTAATCAATTGAGAATATACGTGTACAATTTTGACATGGATTAAGAGAAACTCGACAAAATAATATTTAAATCAAATTGAATTACTTACTTCGCAACTTGACGCCCTATCATTGTAACTCCCACTGGAAATTGGGTCATACGTACTCGCATATAGGGATCGACACTCAAAAATTCGGCTTCCGTGAGAATTTCTACAAACAAAAAAATGTAAATCATAAATTAATGCATAACAATGATTTAATTAGTACCTCCATCCTGTAATTCTGGTAAATTTTCTTCAACCAATTCAAAATCGGTTACTTTTGGTTCACCAACGAAAGCCTTCGCGTACACAAAACGTTTTGACTTCATCTTAGCTAAATTGAAATACAACTAAAAATTTGACCATGATTATTTTATAATAAAGATAAGAAAATACAATATCATGGTCACCAAAGATATAAATACTTTTTAAATTTGAAGAGCGAATACATAATAGCTTCAAATGAGTGCATGTTATCAATTTCACAAACGTAGATAGTATACTGTATTATAGCAAAACAGTATCGTACTATTTTGTTGTTCGGTGTGAATTCGATGTTTTGATAGTGTGTACTAGTAAAAATAAAATATAATATTTCGTTTTGATATCTGAGACGTGTAGACAAGACGACAATCTCCATTTTTTGCTAAAATAATTTTGACATATCATTTTATTCGTTATTTAAATCTCCACATAATCGTGTTATTAGTTAGTTTCAAATCGGTAAATTCATTCTCATTAAACATGGCAAGCTACACATACTTTCATTCGAGTCGACAATTACTAAAGATAAATGTTAAACTGAATCTGACTGAAAACGTCTGAGTTAAATTCAAAATGTAAACGGCGACTTGGCTGAAAGTTATCTGAAAGTAGTTTGAGTTCGGCAACTTAAATTTTGTTGGTCGAGTCAGTTTGTATGTATATTGAGTTAAACATGTAAACTTTATTTTAGTTGAACTGACAGATTTTTGGATACAGTTAAGAGACTAAAGGTTTTATACATTTTCGAAGTGATTTTTAAATTATTTTAAATAATTGTTTAATAATTTAAATGTAATTTTAGAACAAAGTGACATTTAAATTGTCAATTCAGATCAAATAAAAAAATCCTATGTAACCACCAAGCCAAAGTTTCAGGCAGATCACTTTCAGTCATAACTCAGTCAATCACATTTTGGTTTAACATGTATCTTTAGTATAATGTCGTTATCAAACGCAAAATAAACGAAAACGACAAGATAACTGGAGAAATACTTTTGATTTTTCATAATACGTTTGTTGTATCAAAGTCTGCAATCTTCATTTTTCAAAATGAATTTATTAATATAATAAATAGTCTTCAAAAAAAATTTGTTAAAAATAATTAAATCGATTTAATTGTAAACAAAATAAACTCTCAAATTTTTTAAATTGATGACATCTAGGGTAGAATAGAATAAGTTAATTGATAGCGCAAAGTTTACTGTACTAAAATGGAAATTTTCCATGCTAAAACTTTATTATGTTGTTGGTACTAAAAATTCCTATTGGAAAAAGCATAAAATGTGTAGCAGTTTGATTTAATTATATATAGATGGTGTGATAAGTGTCTCTACATAATATAAACAATAATACCAGAGAAAACTTATACTAGATCTCTCTTCCGTAATGGCAACGCTTTTAAGTTTATTTTACAGGCAAATATGCTATCTGTAGTTATATTTTTAAACTAAATAACATCGTCTTTGTGTAAGTGCAAAAAAAAAACACGTGCAGGTGCAGAGCTAACTTTGGTTTTATTTATTCCTCATACATATTAGTTTTTCGATAAATCGAATTCGACGAGTATATAAACCTACGCTTTTTAACGCAAAGTGGCTGACATCTGGTGGACGATATTGAAACTAGAGTTAAAGGTGAACAGCAATCAAAAAAATATATTTTTGGACAATTTTGTTGTTGATTACGGTTCAAAACAATCTTTTGTTGCACATGAAACATATATTCCTTTATTCAGCGGCACAATAATTCAAAAATAACACACTTAAAAATAAACGCTGAATTACTGTTCACCTTTAACTAGTGGCGATCGTGGCACCTCTTGCGGTGCTTTAAAGGCGAATATTCTTTTCTCTTTTGTCGCATTTGAATTGCAATTGAATTAAAAAAAAATAATAAATAGGAGGTAATGAAACATTTTTTACTTTTCGATTTTTCATATTTTTGGATTTTGCCCAGTTGTATACTTTGCGTGAGCAATCGAGAAATTTTGTTTGAGATGGCACGTTAAAAACATGAAACAGAAGTATAAAGCAAACCAAACGAAATACTCGGCTTTTTAAATGTGTTTTTCATGGGAGTAAATTACAATGATCGCATTTGGTTCGTTCTTTTTTTACGAAATATGGGGACTCACATTATTATCACCGTGAGGTATAAGAGAGCATCACCGTTATTGATCATTGATCGCTCTTGGAGCGCTCAGCCGTACCGTAGAGTGGTTTAGTTGCTCTCGATCTGTTTGGCGAATAAAGCGATATTAGTGATTTTAGTGAAAATTATAATTAATTTTTATATTGTTTAAATAACTTTTAAATAATATAAAATATTCTAATAATTCTTTTCAGAAGTGTGATATTTTTCTGTTTTTTTATAGATTTGAATTTTCTTTTTCTTTAAATTATTTAACTATAATTTCATTAAAATGGAATAACAAATTTTATTTCGATCGATTTAACATCGATATTCATTTTGAAATAAATTTACAATCTCTATTGATTTTTCAATTTTAATTGTACTTTTCGTGTTGTGACAATGTCACGTAGATGTTGCTTAAAAAATTGCCTTTCAGGCAATAGTAAGCATTATTTCAAATTTCCTCCGAGAAATTCGGAATATTATAATAATTGGTTATAGCCAGCTGCTATAATTCGTCCGATATAATTAGATCTCTTAAAAATCCTGTTATAATTATGCTATTTACATTTTGAAAATGCTTATATACCTAGATAAGAAAAACTTATATTCTGGCGCCACACCTAGTTTGAATTTAGGAAACACCGATTCAGATGACGAAGAAAATTTAAATGAGAATAAGGTTGAAAATGATATGGAATCAGATTCTGTTTTTTCAAATAAAACTGATTATGAGCTGTGGCTCGTGTTTCGACGAAATGCATATAGCAAAAAAACTGGAATACAACGGAAAAATGGATCACATAGAAGGTTTTATTGATTAAGGGGAAGGAAGTACAAATTGTAAATTTGGCAAGGTGGTTTGTACCTTTATGGTGCGATCAATACGTGATAACTGGAAGCTAGTCATAGGTTTCGTAATCGCCGCTACCACAACTCCGGTTTCAGAACTAAACAGGCTGACATATATTTATTATGTGTATATATTTATGATGTGCCACACTTAATAATATCTGTCCGAAATAATTTACTAAACTATAACTTGATAGTAGGAAACCCAAATAATATAGTTTCTTGGGATGTCATCAGGCAATTATACAAAATAGATTCTGCATCACTTGCCCGGCTGGTACCAAAAATAACACCTCTACATTTATAACCAAATACGTTTCAAAAGATGAAGGTTTCTTATGCTGTTCAAATATTTAGCTCGAGCGCCGCTTCTGGTATACGTACTATTGAAAAACTAAAATTGTTTACGATTGAGGTAGCGTTAATGGCTAACATAGTCAATGTAGATAAGGCAGATTTATTGGAAAGGCTTAATGAAATATTTGACGTACTAAATAGTAAAGGTTTATACCGGAAAAACTCGAATAGTGGGGCGCTTGAAAATTTAGAAAATGTTGTAGTAAAATTAGAAAACTACATTGATTATTTATCAAAATTAAAATTTTTAACACACCATTCAAAAAAAAGTACAAATTAACTGCATCAATGGTTTTATGCAAACCATAAGAGGTTTATTGTTAATTGCTAAAAATTTGTTTGAATCAAAAGATTGGAAGTATTTATGTATCAATAGGTTTAATCAAGACTGTTTGGAAAATTTGTTTTCGATCGTGCGATATAAAAAACGAAAACCCTCTGTTAAAGAATTTCGGGAAATACTTAAACGAATAATGTCAGTAAAGCAAATTTACAGCTCAAAATATGCTTATTGTAAGGGCGGTATTAATAATATGCTCATTGACTGGAAGGCTGTGTTGTCAGATTCTGTTAACATACAGGAACTAAATATTGATGAACATGTTTCCCATTTGGATTTTGCAGAAGATTTTGAAGAAGACAGTAATGTCGAATCAGAAAATAATTAAATTGCAAGTGTAACTTTAAGTGACAACGCGCTAAAACATTTTTGTGGATATTTATCCACAACCAGTAACATGCAAACTGAAACAGCATTGAAATATACCACCACAGGCATAACCCGTTATTACTCAATGACAAAGTGGTTTATAACGGCATTTACGAAATGTATATAAGTAGTCCGAATTGAAGAAAGCAAAAAGAGGAAATTGTTTGAGAATCGTTTAAACTTCAGAATATTTGTAAGAGTTGACAATGAGCCAGGGGCTCAAAACTATAGTCCTCAAGAGATTTGTAAAAAAATAATTATCACTGAAAGAAAATAATATCTATGTTTGTTTATATTTGCTTTTTAATAATAAAACAGCATTGGTTCTTCTTGCGATAAAATTATCTTGTAAAAATTCAATTGACAGGACGATTACCTCATAGTCGTAACCTTGTGTAAAAATTTCCAAATTTGTTAAAACATCAAAAAAATTACTAAGTTTATCTGTAAATCCGTATTCTAACGTACATATTATGCATATATGTATAAGTATGGAAATAAATGACTTCTGTACAGGTCACCGAGATTCCTGGAGTCGATAATTAGTAACTCGTCCAATACCAAAAATTAATTTTTTTAATGACATGTATAAATTTCAATGAAAACAACCGGATTTTACATTTTATTTCAAATACGTAGTTCAAAATTTGTTTACCTAAGTCATTTGTGAATATGTCATAAATATAATTACCAAACCTTTCCGGTAGAAGAGACTCCGATTATCTAGTGCAGTGCTTCTCAAACTTTTTCATACTGCAGCCCCCGAAATCGGAAAAATAAAATCCAGGGCCCCCAAAAGTTGTATTCAATAATAATGAATTTACAGCTAAGCATTTTGGGTATTCTACTTCAAGGATAACAGATGTACCGCGCAGCTTATCAATTGTAATCCATATCCGTATACCGCAATTTCAATTTAAAAAAATGTTCTACTTCAAAATATGTTTCTAATTATTAAACATATTTTGAAAAACTTGAAAAGATTCGGCATAAGGAACTATTAAAAATTGGATGCTTATGTAAAAACTCCGGTACTAAATATTTTAACTACAATATATGAGTGGAGCAGAACAGATAACGGTATGACTAACTAAGGTTAAAGCTAAATATTTTTGAGCTGAATATTCTTCGTATATTTTGTCAGTGATAGTGTAGTGCCTCAATCAAAAATAGTGTTGGTGATTAGCATTCTATTATTTATTTATTTATTTACATAAATTTTGCGTTAGCATTAGCAACCACCCAATCCAATTAAATAACTATTTTGAGCAAGAGCTCATTTATACTAGATTAAAGAACTAAAATGAGGTGCTTTAACAAACTATTAAATTAAAAAATAAAAACAAAACTACAGCCTCATAGGCCACGATCATTTACACCCCAGTCGGTCCCATTCTCCCGTTAAAGTTGAATTGATGTAGCTTTGTTTCCGTGGAGCATCACTAGAGTGGGGATAGAGTCTCTAGCGCATGTATAAAAGACATTCGACAACCGAAATGTTATCAAATGACCTTGATGTGGATCAATCGGTAGAAAAAATCAGATCCGCAATTTCCACTACTAATAAAAATAACAACGGTACGTTATTCACATTTTCATATGGCATCCTACCAGCAATCAAATTCGTGGGATTTTACAAGCGGGTAATATAAACGTCAATAAAGTGAACAATAAAAATACAAATTCACAAAAAATGCGGAAATTCCCTCCTATATTATTTCTCCTATTCATTGTTCAATGTTTAAATCGCTTCATATTGTGCCACTCATTTTCGAATTGCTACATGACAACAAATTGTAAATTTTGTAGCCTTACTCACTTGGATGATGTAGATTGTCCGACCAAAGAAACTGAATCTCAATATAAGTGTGCCAATTGCTATGGAAATCACACAGTCAATTTAGTGTTATGTCCAAAGCGTAATGAATTTCTGTGACTTAGGGAAAATGCCATCCAAAAAGTTCTACATGTCTACGCTTGAATTTCATGTTTCATCTCATAACTTCCCTGCCTGGCTAATATTATCAGTTCATCTCCATCACATCAACCAATGTCCATTTTATTCATCATTTTGTGAAAAAATCACATCATCTGTGATGATCTGCCTGTTCTGTCTTTTATCAATATAGATACTTTTCACTCCACTACGACTACAAAGACATACTATAACTATAAATGGTCTTCTTTTAGAAACTTTGTTGACACAAACTATAAAGCAATTGATTCTGAAGACATTCAGAAAGAAACGTGCTGTTTCTTATTTTAAGGTTTCAATTCAAGAGGTTAAATATATTATAAATTCCAGCCGCCTATTCAAAGCTACAGGTCCAGATGAAATTCCAAATATTCTTATAAAACACCTTCCGGAATTTGGGTTTGTCTATCTGACCCAAATATTTTCCAACTGTTTTAAGCTTTCCTATTTACCCAAATCGTGGAAAACGGCCAAGGTGGTGGGGGTTCTGAAACCTGATAAACCCTCGTCAGATGTCAATATCTACCGAGCTATCAATCTACTGGATTGTTTAAACAAAATCTTTGAATGCGTTATCAAAAACAGGCTCAGTGGCCACATTGAAACTAATGGAGTGCTATTTCATCAACAATTTGGTTGTTGTCACAAGCATTCCTCAATACACCAGCTTGGGACAATTAAATCCTACTTTGGAGATACAAAATTCTACGTACAGATTCTAAATTCGACTTCGTCTTTAATTCATACTTACTCGGGAGTTTCACAAGGTTCTGTGATTAGTCCATCTTGTTTTGTCTTTTTCTGAATGGTATACCTCAGGTTGTGAAATTGCTTTACTGACGACACAACCGTATATACCTCGAATACTTACTCTCACGATATAATTTATAAACGATTTGGAATTCTCAACACTAACCTGATATACAATCAAGGCTGGGCAAATTACATTACACTGAGTAATTAAAATACTTTTATGAATTACAGCAAACTCAGTAATTAAAATACAAATTACAATTACATACTTTGCATTTGTAAATTGATAAATTTAATTTGACAAAATTCGTTTAGCAAAAAAACGATCATTAATATTAGGTTTAATACTGATGGCTCTGGGATCAGATTTTATTATTTAAGCCTTGTAAAAATTTAAACAAGAAATTTCAAAAACTGAGGTAATTAAAATACAAGATACTGTTACATGGAAAATGAGTAATTAAAACACAAGTTACAAATTATCGGAGTGGACAAATTGTCGGTAACAAGCACAACTGTCCACAATATTCCGTTACTTCCGAATTCCAAACCAATAAACATAAAGCAATACCGATTGCCAGAAGCTACAAAAGTTGAAATAAATAAACAAGTCCAAAATATGCTTGATAACAGAATAATTACAAATAGTACAAGCCAGTGGAATTTTCCCATTTTAGTAGTTCCAAAAAAATCTATCAATAATGAAAGGAATTGGCGATTAGTGATTGATTTTCGCAAATTAAACAGCATCACGGTGGGTGAGGTTTTCCCACTACCCAACAAATCGAAAATTTTAGAACAACTAGGCAAATCTATCTATTTTACAACCCTTGACCTAGCAGATGGATACCATCAAGTAAAATTGGACGAAGAAGATCGTGCTAAAACAGCATTCAGCACTAATTTGGGTCATTATAAGTTTCTGCGAATGCCCTTTGGCCTGTAAAATGCGCCGTCAACGTTCCAACGTATGATGAATAATGTGCTAACGGGGCTCAATTCCATACATTCATTTGTTTATCTCGACGATGTGGTTGTGTACGGTGCAAGCCTTATAGACCATAACAAAAAATTAAAATCCATATTTGAACGGTTTAGAAGATATAATTTGAAATTAAATCCTTCCAAATGCAAATTTTTACATAAAGAAATACTCTACTTAGGACATTTAATTACTAACGATGGAATAAAACCCGATCCAAGTAAACTAGAATCTATTTACAAATTTCCAATTCCAAAATCACAAAAAGACATTAAATATTTTCTTGGTCTCGCGGGTTATTACCGAAAATTTATCGATAAGTTCTCACAAACTGTTGAACCATTAACTAAACTACATAAGAAAAATTCAATATTTTCATGGGATCCATTTTGTGATGAAGCATTTAATATTATAAAATCTAAACTTACGACTTCACCTATTCTTAAGTATCCGGATTATGTTAAACGTTTTACGTTACCACCGATGCGAGTGATATTGGTATTGGTGCAATTCTTTCACAAAAGTATGATACACAGAAATCTGAATCCTGCTGAAAAGAATTATGCAACGATCGAAAAACGAACTCCTGGCTATCGTGTGAGCATGTAAACATTTTCGACCATATCTATACGGCAGAGAATTTACCATCGTAACCGACCATCGCCCATTAGTTTGGCTTCAAAATATTATAAATCCAGCATCAAGGCTCATCAGATGGCGAGTCGAACTTGATGAATTCAATTATAATATTGAGTACAAACCCGGGAAACAGAATTCCAACGCTGACGCTTTAAGTCGTGCGGTAACAACTGATTTTACTAATCCTGTTCACTTAACTCCTAAATCTACTCAAATTTTACCAGTCATTACTAGATCGCAATCAGCTTTACAAAATCCAGGAAATGTTCAATCACATAACTTACAAACCAACAACATAAATAACAAATCAACAGGCGAAATTATTGAAGTCAACGATTAAGAAGAAATAGCAAGAATACTAAGTGAGTTCCATTATAGCAATTTAGGAGGACATCAAGGTATCAACAGGACCTTTAATCGAATAAAAAAATATTATCATTTTCCTAAAATGTTTTGTAAAATTCGTGATTTTATAAAAAAATGTCAACTGTGTCAAAAAAATAAAACAACTCAAACAACAAAATTACCAATGACCGAAAAAGTATTTCTGGATATTGTAGGTCCACTTCCTTTAACAACTCAAGGTAATAAATTTATTTTAACCATTCAGGACAATTTATCTAAATACTCACTGGCTATTCCACTACAAAATCAGGAAGCAATAACAATAGCCAAAGCATTTGTAGAACATTTAATTTGTCGATTCAGAGCACCCACTTTTCTTTTGACTGATCAAGGTATAAATTTTGTTAGCCAACTCTTTCAAGATGTATGCAAATTACTAAAAATCCAAAACTTCAGTCAACAGCCTATCATCCACAAACAAATGGGGCTTTAGAACGCTCACACAGAACGTTTACAGAATATTTGCGAAATTTTCTAGATGGTGATCAAAATAATTGGGACGCATGGTTACCATATGCAATTTTCTGCTTCAAGCAAAAGCTTCGACAGGCATTAGTTCCATCGGGCGCGTCCATTCAACGTTAACCGAATCATTTATTCTCAGATTAAAAATATTTCAATTTAAAACATGATGGATGAATCAGTATCTAATTATGTATTCTCAAAAGTCCAAAACCTCAGAAAATATTCTACATAAATTCTACTTCCCAAATTTCGCATGTGTTTGCATAATCGCGTTATAAAGTCTCTAGACACAAATTTCATGAGAATAAAGATGCAAAACAAAATGCCACTTTTAGCGTAACTAACTTCCAAATATAGAATCAAATATCAACATATAAAAGCTGGTGTTTCGAAACATCGGATAACTAATTATTGACTCAAAGCTTATAAAAACTACTATTAGAATTTTTCGAGAATTATTACAAAGATAGACAAATACAGAATTTCATTAAAATTTAATTTTTTATTACAAAAAACTTCAATCTCGTTAACAATCGTTAACAATAAAGTATTTCTGAACTTCGTAATCGTTGCCATATAAAATTAATTAAAACAAATCACTCACCGTTACCGTTAAATGCGTTTCTTTAAACAAATATGTACGCACACTGTTTTACACTTTTACTGTTTATGTGTCACGTTTAAAAACTGAAAAATGCACTATATTCACAAAGGCCTAACCGCACAGGCATCACAATTGTTAAAGTTTGCTTTAGTTCAAAACCCAAGCATAAACTTAATTCACAACATTTTCACTTTTTTTTGTATTTTCACTTGCACGTTTAAATTACAACTAATTATTGGACAAACAAAATCCGATCATGCTAATAAAATCCGGTTTCTATTTTTTGTTTTTGTTTAGTTGCATACGGTAAATTCAAAATTAAACATGAAACGACGAGTGAGTACAGTGTGGTACATAATAAATTATGAAATTAAAACTGGGATTGGTACAGTACGATAAATAAGAAAATTAAAACAAATATATGTAATATATACGAGTGGTGGGGGTGAGGGAAAATTTAATTTAAAAAAAGCTCGTTTGAAAGTATTGATAAATTGGATGAGTCCGAAAGTAATATAAGCAATCCTTATGTCTAAGAGCAAACAAAATGCAAAACAATCGATTATGACGAAATTTGAAATCTTAAAAAATTTTATTTTATTTGAATACCTTTCGAAGCTTTCCGGTTTGATGAAATTATACATGTACGATGAAATTGGCATCCTAAAATAAAAATGAAATTCTGGAATATGGCTAAGTAGAACGGAACTTGTTTTTTTCTTAACCGATCATTATGAAATTCGATATATACGATGGAAGTAGGATTCTTAAATGATGTTTAGATTAAGTTCTGGAATATGACCAAATTGTAACGAACATGATCATTTCTAACCGATTATGATGAAATTCTACATGTGCTGTAGAAATGCGATCCTAAAATGATTTTCAGATGAAGTTCAGGAATATGGCCAAATAGGATGGTACTTGGATTTTTCTTAAACTTGGCATCCTAAAATGATAATTTGTTTGTAGGCTATAAGGGCACATTCACGAAATATCTATCTATATATATAAAGAAGAAAAGTATGTATGTATGTATGTTCCACAAAAGCTCTTGGTCCACTCGAGCGATTGTTTCCAAATTTTGCACGAATGCTTTTTAGCAGTCGAGAAAAAACATAGGGGGGTTAGTTTTCAAAAATTGGTACCCCTTTCTCATGCTCCCCTGTGAGGTGCCATTTACTAGAGGTAATTTTAAAACTTCACCGATTGAGCTAATTGGTGGTGGTCAGGCTGCTGTGTATGCAGGGGGATAAACACAAGACTCGCTTCATGTGCCGTAACTGCATGCAACTTCAGCAAGTGCTCACACTGCCTCTTCGTGGCGGCCACTAGAAACTACTCTGTTAAAGGAGTAGGCTAAAGTGTGAGGGCTGTGGTCCTTCTACAGAAGGTTGGCGTTGGGTTAACAGCCCAACCTGTAAAAATTTTTTTGTTACGAAACCTCAACATGAGCCTCGGATATTTTTGGATTCACAACAACGACTTCGTACACGATACAAGGACAACGATTTTAAATTTGGAACATGGAACGTACTCAGCCTAAACCGCCCGGAGAGCCTCCATCAACTCTTCGAACAAGCATCTACGTATAAACTCGACCTCGTAGCGCTACAGGAAACAAGACTAATCGGCAATCACATCACCGATTATAGTCGCTTCGGACTAACTCTCTGTCATAGCAATAACATGGATAAACATGAATTGGGCGTTGGTTTCTTGATTAGAAATCGATGCCGTCAATTTGTGACTGACTTCATGCCTGTCAGTAATCGGATTTGTACACTCAGGTTTCATGGACGTCACTTTAACATCACATTTGTGAACATTCATGCCCCCACCGAGGAGAAGTCTGATCAAATCAAAGACGCTTTCTACGACCAGCTCGAAACCGTCCTGAGCAAAATTCCGCAACATGACATCAAAATTGTTTTGGGCGACTTCAATGCTCAAATTGGCAGTGCTGGCAGTACATATCGAAGCACTATTGGCCCAAACTCCTTGCACCATACATCAAACAACAACGGGATGCGCGCACCATCGAGCTAGCTTTACTGTACAACTTGGTGGTTGCCAGCACATACTTCCCACATAAGCGCATTCATAAAGCCACATGGAAATCAAACGACGGGACAACGGTCAACCACATCGACCACATCCTCTTGTCCAAGAGACATTTTTCTAGCCTTAAGAACATCAAAACTAAACGTGGAGCTAACATTGATTCAGACCATTTCCTGGTAGTTGCTGAATTAAAATTTCGTCTATCAACCACATATAATCATCACTTCCAGCGCATCACTCGTTGGAACACTGCGGCATTGAACGACCAAGTTACCAGAACCACCTTCGGGATGACTGTATCAGAAATCTTGGAAAATAAACCACTTCCTGACTCCGTTCAAGAACAGTGGAACATTATCAAAACGGCGGTAACCGATGCCTCAAAGTCCACCATAGGCCAAAATCGGTCAAGGCTCAAAAATCTCTGGATTGATGATGATTGTTTTGGTGCTATTCGGGAAAAAGATCGCGCACGACAACGAGATCTATCGCAAAAAACAAGAAAATCCCATAACGCCTACATGACTGTGAGGAGAATCGCTAATCGGATATGTAGACGGAAAAACTGGAATGGCATGAACAACAGGCACACAACATCCAAAATTCTAGCCTGAGAGATAGATATCGTTGCATAAGAGAATTAGCTACGGACTTTCATCCACGTAGCAGCGCTATTCGCAACAAATCCGGTGAGTTGGAAATGGACACTAAGACCGTTCTCGAAGTGTGGCGAAATTACTTCTCCTCGCTTTTAAATAAACAGGCACCACCTTCCGAGCAACAACCTCTCTTGCTTCAACGCGATATTAACGTCGAGATGACACCACCACCTCCTCCATCATATGATGAAGTGCGGAACGTGATATCGCAGATGAAAAATTACAAGACACCTGGTGAGGATGGTATCTGCAACGAGATGCTCAAATATGGCGGTGATTATCTGTTCTGCCGCATGTTTGAGCTAATATCAACAATTTGGTCTAGAGAAGAAATCCCAGTAGAGTGGAAGACGGCTCTTATATGTCCACTTCATAAAAAGGGAGATCGATTGAACTGCAACAACTATCGCGGTATAGCTTTGCTGAACACAGGCTACAAGGTTTTGGCCAACGTAGTCGCAGCAAAGTTATCAACTTATAGCGAGAGGATCTTGGGTGATTATCAATGTGGTTTTCGTCCAAATAGATCAACGACCGATCAAACTTTTACGCTGAGGATTTTGCTGGAGAAATGCTATGAAAAGGACATCCCTGTACACAGTCTATTCATAGACTTTCAACAGGCGTACGACAGCATTAAGAGGAATACGTTATGGAACGTATTGTCCTATCTGGGCATACCGTCAAAATTGGTTTCAATGTGCCAGCTTTTAATGGATGGCTCAATATGTAAGGTGCTAATAGAAGGTAAAATTTCGGATGGCTTCGAGATAACATCTGGAGTGCGGCAAGGAGACCCAATAGCTCAAACTCTATTCAATCTATCATTAGAGTATGTCATTCGTCAGCTTAATATAGCACAGCGTAGCTGCCTGTATTATAAATCAACCCAGCTATTAGCATACGCTGACGATATCTGCATTCTGGGTCGCAACATCATCTCTCTGAAAGAGGTCCTCCTCCCATTGGAATTAACAGCCCAACAAATAAGCCTTCAGATCAATGAAGCGAAGACCAAATATATGATGACCGCGAGAGGCAGACTCGTGGGGATTTCATTTCAGGAGATACTCAATATGAAAAGGTGAATGAGTTTAAATACCTAGGATCACTGATCACTGAGCAAAACTCCGTTTCTGTAGACATCTCATCGAGGATCGCAGCAGGCTACCGAGCATTTTACGCCAATATCAAAATTTTCAAGTCTCCTCATATATGGCGCAAAATAAAATTGGACATCTACAAGGCGCTGATAAGACCAATTGTCACCTTTGGTTGCGAGTCTTGGACACTAACAGCGCAAAACATCCAGAAAATCGCTGTAACTGAGCGTAAGATGATAAGAAGAATTCTCGGTCCCATTAAAGAGGGAGCCACGTACAGAATGCGAATGAATCACGAGATCAGAAATGATCTCGATAAAGTCGACATCATAGGATTCATAAAATCGTCAAGGCTGAGATGGCTTGGGCACGTACTACGTTCACAAAATCGGACCACTAAACAGGCCTTGGAGTCGGCACCAGCGAAAGTAGGACCTCGTGGGAGACCACCTACCCGATGGATGGACGACGTTGAGAGGGACCTGTACACACTCGGTCACCGTGTCTGGCGTTCTCTTGTGGCGGATCGGATTATTTGGAGGAGCATCGTTGAGGCGGCCAAATCCCTTCATGGGATGTAGCGCCAGCGGAAGAAGAAGAAGATATAGTATATGATGATTTATTGCATACAGAACACAATAAATTTCTTAATTTAGCATAAAGCATATAAAGCATACGACATAGTGAGATATACTGATTATGGTTCTTGGAAAGAGTTGAAAGCAGAATTAAAAAATAAATTCCAATGTTCCAAATCCATAGAACAATTACAAGTAGAGCTCATTAACGTTAGGCAACAAAGAAATGAGAGCGTTACAACATATGCAGGTAGGGTCGAAAAATTACTTTCCGAATTGAACGAAGTATGTATAACTAGTGAAGGTACGGCTGTTTCAAAAACCATTGTACACCTAAATTCTAAAACGGCTCTTAAGGCTTTTCAAGAAGGCCTCATCGATCAAATCAAACTTATTATTAAAGCTTGTCGTTTTACTACACTCCAGGATTCCATAAATAAAGCTTGCGAAGAAGAACTTTCTCTAAGTACACGTAATACGCTCAATTCTTATGATCAATCTAATAAAGTTAAGTGACAAATATGCAAACGAGTTGGACATTCCGCAGAGAAATGTTACAATCGATTTCCAGATCAGAAAAATCAAGTTGCTAGTAGAACTTTACCAAAACATACGTCATTTAACAGGTACTATAACGAAGTAAAACAACCAAAACCGGAGATTACTGTAGTCCAGAAAGCTTTAATTTGTGTTTACTGTAAGGCGCCTGGACATCACATCAGTATTTGCAGAAAACGCCAGTTTGTTAGCTCAAACAGACAAAATGAAACCTCGAAACCAAATATTCCATCTTCTTCGGGAAATGGATCGGGATCCGTTCCATAAATTTCAGCAAACACTCCAGTTCGGATCCAGAATTTAAAGTAGAGTGTTTACCAGTTCCAAATATTACAAACAATAAATTACAAAATAAACATAATCATTCCAGTTTTTCAATTGAATCTGCAACTCATAATTCAAATCGTCTCAATCATAAATCTAATCCAAATTCATATCATAAATATTGCAATTCAAATTTAGAAGTTCACTCAATTAACATTACAAATCAATTCAATAATAAAAAATATGTTGAATTACACCTAGACGTATTAAAACCAAGTTCGTTTCTCTTTTTGGTTGACACCGGGGCTGACATTAGCATCATAAAGCGCAATTTCTTGGCTGATGACACACTTTGTTATCCAGAAAGAAAATGCAAAATTAAAGGAATAACTACTCAATTAATCGAGACAATAGCCAGTTGTGAAGCATATGTAATTCTATCGGACTCTTTATCCATAAATCATTCATTCCAAATCGTACCAAGGTCGTTTCCTGTATCATGTGCCGGCATTATTGGAAAAGATTTTTTGTCTAAATATAAGTGTAAGATAGATTTGTCTAATAACATTTTTGATATTTTGTTTAATGATATTCCAATTCAACTTAAATTAATGTCTAATTCTTCTGTTCTAATTCCGGCTCGTTCAGAAAAAACAACTTCAATTCATTCCAATATTCCCAACGACGTCGACTATGTTTGCCAATCATCTGAAATATTGTCTGGCGTATACATAGCGAATTCTATCGTTACATCAAAAAATAATCTCGTAACTATAAGCATCGTAAATACAAACGATTACGAAGTCGAAATCGAAAATCTTAATTTGCAAGTTACCAAACTAGACGAGTTTGATGTAATTCAGCTAAATTCTTGGTCAAATGTCATAAACCATCGGTTACAAACTCTAAAAATCGACCATCTTAATGAAGAAGAACGAAATTCCATTATAAACTTATGTCGAAAGTACAACGAAATCTTTTTCGTGCCAGGTGACAAGCTTACCGCAACCGATGTCACGATGCACAAAATCAGAACCGATTAGGGCTTGTAACCGGGTTTTTAATGATCTCAAAAACCCAGGGGTGAGATTCCAGAAGGTGATCGGTGATTATTCTTTTGGTGATAGCAAAAAGTGATCACCACAGGGGTGATCACCACCTAAATTGGTATTTTATAAAGTGATCACTAAAAAATTGTACTAAAAGTACTAAACGTGTTGTATTGGGCAACAAAAACACTTGAATAGTCAATAAAATGTAAACTTTTTAAATGTAACCGAAATTAAAATTTTTAAGGCTTTTAACAACGATTAGTAGAAATGTTAATTTGACTGGGTCGAAGTAAAATTGAACGTATAATAATAAATTATTAATGTACCTCATTCGGCATATCCGCGCGGGGTGGAACAGTTGAGAGACAGACTTAACCATATCTTAAACGCACAATTTTTTTTTTAATAATATAATAATTTGGTAGAAATATTTATTTATGTCGTTTTCGATTGACCACAAAAAACTAAACTCGGTGCAAAAAAAACTAAACTCGACATAATAAAAAAATAGTAATCGAAAATGACATTAGGCTTGGTGGCTCGGCTATAATTTTATTAAACATTAAAATTACATATTCAAAATTTAAAATACCCTATGCCACTCAACTGATTTTATTTAAGGACCGTTTGCGTTAAAACTTGTTTTTTATTAACATTTTTGTGATTTGTTGTGCTTTAAATTTAAATATATAATATTAAGAAAATAATGAAATATTCATAAATAACCCATTTTATATAAATAAATCATAAAATAGTTTTTTGTAGGTTGTTCTCTGGTTGGTGATAATGAAAGTGATAGCTTAAACACAATCACCAAAAAGTGATCACCAAAAGGTGATAATTGTGGTGATAATCACCATACGGAATGTCAATTTTGAAAAAGTGATAGGTGACTATCACTTATCACCTTATGGAATCCCACCCCAGGTTTCTCCAAATGTGAGGAATACGAAAACCCGAGTTTTTTACTTAAAACCCGGATTTATATTTCAAAATAAATTCTATTCAAAATTAAAGCTTGTAAAAACTCGGGTTTTCAGGATTGAAAAATCCTAAAAACCGGGTTATCCGGGTAAAACCCGGGTTTTTACAAGCCCTAGAACCGATAGCAACATAGATCCCATATATATCAAGCAATATCGCTTACCAGAATTTACGAAGATCGAAATCAACAAACAGATTACCGAAATGTTGAAAAATGACATAATCGAAGCGAGTAAAAGTCCATGGAATTTTCCATTAATCGTAGTGCCTAAAAAACGAATGAAAACGAAGAAAAGAAATGGGGAATTGTGGTGGATTTTCGCAAATTAAACGATGTCACTGTCAACGACGTATTTCCCTTACCAAATATTACGGATATTCTGGATCATCTTGGCAAATCCAAATATTTTTCAATTTTAGACCTTGCAAAAGGCTATCATCAGATTCTGTTAGATCCCAAAGACAGAGAGAAAACTGCTTTTAATACTCACTTGGGACATTTTCAGTTTAAGCGAATGCCTTTCGGACTGAAAAGTGCACCAGCGACATTTCAACGTCTCATGAATACTATTCTAAGTGGCTTAAATGGTATTAAATGTATTGTTTATTAGATGACGTGATAGTTACTGGTTATAATCTTGATGATCACAACACTAAATTAGAATCTGTCTTCAACTGTTTCAAAATCAACAAGTTAAAGGTAAATCTAGAAAAGTGTCAATTCCTCTCTAAGGAAATCATTTACCTGGGTCATACCGTCACTGAAGAGGGAATTAAACCAGATCGAAAGAAAACCGAAGTAATACAAAATTATCCTCAGCCAACCAATCAAAAACAAGTGAAATCATTTTTAGGCTTAGCAGGTTATTACCGCCGTTTCATAAAACAATTTTCCGAAATATCGAAACCTCTTACAATTTTGTTAAAAAAAGGGCAACCTTTTATTTGGAACGCGTTGCGACGAATCTTTTACTAAGCTGAAAAACTGTTTATTAAATACTCCGATTTTAAAACATCCAGATTTTTCATTACCATTCACGATCACAACCGATGCGAGCGACAGCGCAATCGGAGCTGTTTTATCTTAAAATGAAAACGATTTTGATTTACCCATTGCATTTGCTAGTCGAGTGCTGAACCAAGCTGAACTTAACTACCCAACGATAGAGAAGGAGTTATTGGCGATAGTATGGGCTTGCGCACATTTCCGCCCATATGTATATGGCCGTCATTTTTACATAATTACAGATCATAAGCCATTGATTATCATAAGCCAATTTTTGAAATATATCGAAAAGTGATTTCATGTAAAAATCAAATTTTTCAATGAAATCTGTTGTAATATCCAAGCGACTTAAACGCAAATTGGGCCAATATTTGCAAATGTCAAAATTTATTATTATTGGTATGGCTCATGTCAATCGAAACATGTGGCCAGAGTAAATATTGTTGGACCAGAATTTTTGAAAACTATGATATTAAAAAGGGATTTCATTTAAAAATCGAATTTTTCAATGAAATCTGTTGTAATATCCAAGCGATTTAAACGCAAATTGGGCCAATATTTGCGAATGTCAAAATTTGTTACTATTGGTGTGGCTCATGTCAATCGAAACATGTGGTCAGAGTAAATATTGTTAAACCAGAACTTTTGAAAAATATCAAAAAGTGATTTCATGTAAAAATCAAATTTTTCAATGAAATCTGTTGTGATATCCAAGCGATTTAAACGCAAATTGGGCCAATATTTGCAAATGTCAAAATTTGTTATTATTGGTGTGGCTCATGTCAATCGAAACATGTGGCCAGAGTAAATATTGTGAAACCAGAACTTTTGAAATATACCAAAAAGCGATTTCATGTAAAAATCAAATTTTTCAATGAAATCTGTTGTAATATCCAAGCGATTTAAACGCAAATTGGGCCAATATTTGCAAATGTCAAAATTTGTTGTTATTAGTATGGCTCATGTCAATCGAAACATGTGGCCACAGTAAATATTGTTGGATCAGAATTTTTTAAAACTATCAAAAAGGAATTTCATGTAAAAATCAAATTTTTCAATGAAATCTGTTGTGATATCCAAGCCATTTAAATGCAAATTGGGCCAATATTTGCAAATGTCAAAATTTGTTATTATTGGTGTGGCTCATGTCAATCGAAACATGTGGCCAGATTAAATATTGTTGGACAAGAATTTTTGAAAACTATCAAAAAGTGATTTCATGTAAAAATCAAATTTTTCAATGAAATCTGTTGTAATATCCAAGCCATTTAAACGCAAATTGGGCCAATATTTGCAAATGTCAAAATTTGTTATTATTAGTATGGCTCATGTTAATCGAAACATGTGGCCAGAGTAAATATTCTTGGACCAGAATTTTTGAAAAATATCAAAAAGTGATTTCATGTAAAAATCAAATTTTTCAATGAAATCTGTTGTAATATCCAAGCCATTTAAACGCAAATTGGGCCAATATTTGCAAATGTCAAAATTTGTTATTATTAGTATGGCTCATGTCAATCGAGACATGTGACCAGAGTAAATGCAAATCAAATTTTTCAATGAAATGTGTTGTGATATCCAAGCGATTTAAACGCAAATTGGGCCAATATTTGCAAATGTCAAAATCTGTTATTATTGGTGTGGCTCATGGCAATCGAAACATGTGGCCAGAGTAAATATTATTGAACCAGAATTTTTGAAATATATCAAAAAGTGATTTCATGTAAAAATCAAATTTTTCAATGAAATCTATTGTAATATCCAAGCGATTTAAACGCAAATTGGGCCGATATTTGCAAATGTCAATATTGGTTATTATTGGTGTGGCTCATGTCAATCGAAACATGTGGCCAGAGTATATGCGTATCATACAAATAACTTCGCAATGCAAATATAGCCTATTTGGATATATTTTGAGGTTGTCGTACTTTTCGGTACAAACTAAAGCTATTTTAGCAATATTTTAAAATTAATCCATAGAATTTTTTTTTTCCGTGACTGAACTGGACACAATAAAACATGCCAATCTAACTAAAAAATTAATAATTGCCGGCTTGCCAATTTCAATTAAAGGATACTTTCAAAATGTAGTTGAAAATATTTCACTGTCGTAAATAAAACTTTTTTTGGTTGATGAAAATATTTAAAAGGTTTCGTTCACAGATCCAACCACAAATTTGCACAACTGTTTGGTGTTTAATTTCAATTATCACAAAACAATAATATCTAATTATTATCGTATCTAATTATTCTCAAAAGTCCAAAACCTCAGAAAATATTCTACATAAATTCTACTTCCCAAATTTCGCATATGTTTACATAATCGCGTTATAAAGTCTCTAGACACAAATTTCATGAGAATAAAGATGCAAAACAAACTGCCACTTTTAGCGTAACTAACTTCCAAATATAGAATCAAATATCAACATATAAAAGCTGGTGTTTCGAAACATCGGATAACTAATTATTGACTCAAAGCTTATAAAAACTACTATTAGAATTTTTCGAGAATTATTACAAAGATAGACAAATACAGAATTTCATTAAAATTTAATTTTTTATTCCAAAAAACTTCAATCTCGTTAACAATCGTTAACAATAAAGTATTTCTGAACTTCGTAATCGTTGCCATATAAAATTAATTAAAACAAATCACTCACCGTTACCGTTAAATGCGTTTCTTTAAACAAATATGTACGCACACTGTTTTACACTTTTACTGTTTATGTGTCACGTTTAAAAACTGAAAAAATGCACTATATTCACAAAGGCCTAACCTCACAGGCATCACAATTGTTAAAGTTTGTTTTGGTTCAAAACCCAAGCATAAACTTAATTCACAACATTTTCACTTTTTTTTGTATTTTCACTTGCACGTTTAAATTACAACTAATTATTGGACAAACAAAATCCGATCATGCTAATAAAATCCGGTTTCTATTTTTTGTTTTTGTTTAGTTGCATACGGTAAATTCAAAATTAAACATGAAACGACGAGTGAGTACAGTGTGGTACATAATAAATTATGAAATTTAAACTGGGATTGGTACAGTACGATAAATAAGAAAATTAAAACAAATAAATGTAATATATACGAGTGGTGGGGGTGAGGGAAAATTTAATTTAAAAAAAGCTCGTTTGAAAGTATTGATAAATTGGATGAGTCCGAAGGTAATATAAGCAATTCTTATGTCTAAGAGCAAACAAAATGCAAAACAATCGATTATGACGAAATTTGGAATCTTAAAAAATTTTATTTTATTTGAATACCTTTCGAAGCTTTCCGGTTTGATGAAATTATACATGTACGATGAAATTGGCATCCTAAAATGAAAATGAAGTTCTGGAATATGGCTAAGTAGAACGGAACTTGGTTTTTTCTTAACCGATCATTATGAAATTCGATATGTACGATGGAAGTAGGATTCTTAAGAGCGTTCTTTACTAAAATAAAATTTCGATTTCATTCTAACCTAAAAAAAAATTAAATTTTTTTTTCTTACCTACACCAAAAAATATTTACATATAGAAATGACACCGGGTAATTTCGCCGCTACGAGTTCAGTATGTCGCTGCAATCGCATTTTTTGGTTTGTTACTTTACTACGTTTATTGATTTTCTATTTTGCTTATTTTATACACTAAATACCGTAATTCTTTAATGTTCAATTCATTCGTATTCCATACACAATGAAAAAAGGATAAATTACGTTTTTGTTTATGTATTTGTAATTAGTTGTATGCTAATTTGAATGTGGTTTACAATTTTTGTACCAAATTTTCTTATTTTTTTTCGCCGAAGCATTTATAATTTTGAGTTTTGCACGAATGAGTACTCGCATTGTATGCATAATTGAATGGTTCGTGGATTCGAAAAAAAAGAAACCAACATAAGTACATATTTGAATACTGTTAAAGTTAACCGAAAATTACCAGCCGAAAGTAAAAAATTAAGTCGTAAACAGTCGATAGTGTTTAGCCGAAAATTACTATGGATGCATGGATAGCATTGAAAATGTTTGTCAATATTCTTAAGTGACAAAACCTGCTCAAAAATCAGCCTCTAGCGTGTTATGTCAATAGCTATCGCAAGAAAAAAATTCAATAAAAATTTCTCGTTAGGAAATCTAAGAAAATTAGATTTTCCAAAAATCATTAGAAACTTTCTATAAAATCAGCTTCTAGAGTGTTATATCTTGATATGGATTGTTTTCATGTGATTTGTAAATCGAAAGCAATATTCAAAAACGTCTTGGCTCCACTTAGTTTACAAAAAGTAAACCACGATTTCGAAAATGCCAACTTTATTACTGTTTTTACTGATGCTTCGAACCACAAAAACATTAAACTATTCCCAGTTCTTATGCGATATTTTAATGCCAGGAATGGAATTCAAGTTAAATTACTTGAACTTGCGTCACTCCCAGGAGAAACTTCCGAATTAATTACGGAATTGCTAGTAAAGGTTCTCGAAGAACATCAACTTTCAAAAAGCTAGTGGCATGGTTTTTCTAGAATCAGAGGTTCAAGGAATTTCATTACATTTCGCAAGAATACAAATCTAAACTTATTTCAGATAAATTGCAAAACGATAACATCATTGAATTTGAGTGTGCGGTCCACGTTGCACGTTGTGAACAATGCGTTACAATTTGATGCTGATTTATTGAGTTATGACATTGTCAACAAATTTGTGGTAATGTGGTAATGAGCCCCAAATGCGACAATTTTGCTTGTTGAATAGCCTCTATAAAAATAGAAAATGAGCTTCGTCGGAAAAGAGCATTTTTCGGTAAAAATGCTCATTTTCTTCCAAGCGTTCCACAATCCAATTAGCGAACCAAAAACTTTGCTGGTGGCCATTTTGTTTCAGCTACTGTACTAATTGAACTTTGTACGCCTTTATACCGAGGACTTTATGCAAAATTCTCATCAAAGAACTGCGTGAAATGTTCAATTCTTGAGCACGATGTTGATGGATGCTCAGACACATTCTGAGCAACAGCTGCAATGTTCTCGGCTGTAGGTGCTGTAAAGGCGCGTGCACGTGTTGGTTTCTCCAATAACAATCCAGTTTAACAAATTGATAAACAAATTGCCTTGTAGGCATTTATACAACTTATAGTTAAAATAAAAAAAGTGAAATCCCAAATATGTTCGGTTTTGATTATTTACTATTTTTTGCAGTTCCCTCATTGATTTTACCTCATTCACTATTTTTTTTTGTTGTTTTCTTTTGTTTTTTACTTTTCTTTCATACTTCACGTCTTATGACACATTTAAAACCAAAATAAGGATGACTTATTCGTTTAGTTTCAATTAAGTAGTCAAAGAGTTAATTTTAAAATGGGTCGCTCTAGATCAAATCCTGACGAAAAAGCCATAATTTTGCAATTAAAGGCAGAAAAGGACACACATTCACAAATTGCAAGAGAGTTGGTTCATGTTCTCGGATGAATCCAAGATCAATACCTTTGGACCCTATATGTAAGGATAAGTGTTCGGCGAGGAAAAGGCAAAATGTATTTAACAGAATGTATTTCGCAGGTAGTAAAACTTTCACCATATGTTATGGCCTGGGGAGCCATAACAGCCTTTGTTTGATCACTACGCCTTCTGGATAATTCAGTAAATGGAGAAAAATATAAAAAAATTATCGAAACCTGCGTCGTCACTATTGAGGACCCGACTCAATACATCGGTATTCCACTCTTCCACGACGATTCAGCTCCGTATGTTACAGGGCGCTCCATTGTGAGTTATTGACGTTATTTGTGACGTAAGAATGCTTAATTTTAACGTCTAATTTTTGTAGGTAGCCGAATTTAAAAATAGCTTGGGATTGAGTCGTTACCCTGAACAGGAAATAGTCCTGACCTCAATATTGTTGAAAATATTTTGCCTTTCATGGGAAAGAAGATCAAAAAATACAAGCTGGAAAGTGTTAAAGAGCGGAAAAAACTTATAGAAATAGTCTGGCTTGAAGAAATAACAATATATTATTTAACCAAACTTTACAATTCAATGCCGATCCGGATTAAGGCCATCATAAAAGCCAAGGGCGGTGTCATTAATTATTGATTTTAAAAAGTGCAATTTCTCTTAAATTATTTTGGTTGAGATGAATTGTTTTATTTTTGTTAATCCTTATTTTGAATAAAAATTACCATTGACAACAACAAACTCTTTTTGAATTGAAATGACTTTGTTAAAAACACTGTAAAGACCTACCAAATTGTTACGAGGTATCGGACCGCCGTTCTTTTTTATTTGAATATATGTATTTGGAAATGGTGTAAAAATTGTGTTGATAATCAGGATCCATCATTTCTGCCATCTACTTTTGAATCAAATGGCGGTATTTCCAAAATTTACTTTAAAAATTCAAACCAAACATTTCAATGGCGCAGGGTGTATATGTATTTCTAAAGCTGGAAGTTAAGAAACCCATTTAATAGGCTAGTGTTTGATTAGCTCCCTAAACTCAAGATTACAATAACTCTGAAAAAATTAGCTTTTCCCGTCCGTTTGCTGATTTAGTGAAAGAAATTAAAACAATTTTGCATAAAATTATCGAAACCAAAGGACAGCATATTTAAGCAACGTTTAAAAGAATTATGGACGACATTGCTATAACAATTCGCTTTTAAGACATACGGATTCAACAATTTCAAGTTTTGATACAGATAATTGTTTTTCCGAAATTAGAATTGTATTACTCGTGCTGAAAGCTGAAATTTTCTCTAGAGAGAAACATAAGGAATTGGAACGATTCATGCATTGCACTAAACATACCACCTGTGGTTTCAAAAAAATCTATAAGCTAATTTTCAATTCCGTTCCCGAACGTATAATATTTTAATACTGTAGGATTTTCTATTTTTTTGATTCGAAGCACCTACTTTCAATAACAAATTTTGTTAGAAATTATTTATAACGTCTACCGCATATTTCTTCAGGAGCCAATATGTATGTCACAATCGCCTCAGCTTTGGTTCAGCCACAATTCACTTTATTTCCAATTTTGGTGTTAAAATATTTAGATTTAATTCATTTTATGCAGCAATCTTTGATACAATATTAAATATGGACAAGTTCTTTTACTGTAGTTCTTCATCAATTGAATCGTTTATTCGAGAAAGGGCTCATGTCCACTTTTTGTCAAAATTAGTATTATGACGGTTTTGTATCACAGACACTTACATACGTTTTATGACAAGACGAAATTACCATATGGTTAATGGAACGGCACCTACCTTGCAAACAAAAAATCATTTATTCTAGAAAGGGCACATGTCCAGGCCATGTGCTCTTTTATACTAAACTAATATTTAAAAAGAAGAAACGTGAAAAAGAGAGAGTTAATCATTAGTTATGTAACGATTATCTTTCTTGTGACAATTAATCGTAATTCACATTAAATAATTAAAACAAACATCGACATCATTTTAATATATAAATTATTAATTTGATTAATTTGAAATTTATGATTTTTAATAAATACACATTCTGTTTTTGATTTTAGAAATTATTCCCTCTGAGGCTGTTTACAGAATGGTTAAAAATGAAATAAAGCTGAATTTTGGAGTTATTTTTCAATTATTACAAGAATAAACGATTCGTTTATTCTAGAAAGGGCTCATGTCCATGCTTTAAAAATGAGCATAAAAACTGAAATAATTGACAAATAACCTTGAAATTCAGCTTAACACTTCATAGTGACTCACATTTTCATCAACGAACTCAAATTCCCTCCTAAACTTATTCTTGTTGACAATAGATAGTTTTTTTTATTTCCTGAATAATTTGAAAAAGTGGACATGAGCCCTTTCTCGAATAAACGATTCAATTGTATCTTTCATATTAAATAATGTAGGACCTATTCCCTTAGTCGTATCGTTTATCACACCAAGTAACAGTCAAATTTTAATATTACTTCTATAAAAAGTATAGGATTTTTTACTACAATTGTTATTTCAAAAGCTTTTTTTTGTCATGATATATTTTTAAGTGATCAGGAGCTGTACTGGTAGTCACTTGAAATTATTGTCGTAAAAAATCAGTGCAATGCTCTGTTTTGCATAGAAGCCGTTATGTTTTATAGAAGTAATATTAAAACTTGACTGTTACTTGGCGTGGTAAACGATGCAACTAAGGTAATCGGCATATTATAGATTACAGCACTGCAACCGGCATCCGGTAATTTTGTCTGCGGTGATTTTTGGTTCATTCATGATCTTCTAGGGCCCGAAAACTCTTATTAGAAACTAATATTTCTACACTACATAAATTACAGCACCATTTATCACTTGAAATTTTTATTTTAACCATCTTTTCAATTGCAACCAAGAATCACTAAAGTTCATTGCTTGTTTTCTTTTATTTTTTCCAGGTTCATTTGAATTTGATGACATTATCATTTGATGACAGTTAATAAAAAAATAATGAATTTATAAAATTTTTCTAAAAATCAAATAGTCTTAATATTAATATATTATTTAGTTATTAACGGCTTTGAACTTCAATAAAAAGTAGAATCTTTAAACTGATCTCTTTTAAAACACAACGTAATAAAATAAGAAGTTATGCCTCTTCTTATTTAAACAAGAAGTTACTTTTCAGTTTAAATAAGGTTTTTATTGCTTGCTATAATCCGTAAGTAAGTTACAATCGCTACCATAAAAAAATTCATGTCAAATTTAAAGTCGTTAGTGTTTATACAAGTAATAATTAACCAGCAAATTTTATTTAGAACATTTTTTTGTACAGATAGGCAAACAAAAATAGTTAAGAGTAATTTATTGAAAAATACATTGATAATTGCTAATTGCCCAAACTTAAATGTATTAAAATTGTATTACAAGTAGAGATGAGAAATTTATATTTAAAAACCATTTTGTTCTAGCTTTCTTGTGATTTGATTAGCTGAGTTTACAGAGTTGTTTTTTTAAATAAACTACACAATTTGTTACTTTTTTTACCCAACCAATAATATTGAAGGGATAAATCTATTTTATTAAATAAATAAACAACAAATATTACTGGCCGTTTAAATCTATAGTTTAAATATGGTCATTTTGGTTTTAATCATCGATAAGAACACAATTTTTTAAATGACGAGGATTTTTCAGTATCGACGAGGACGCGAGGACAAAATAGTCAAACGAGGACAATCCTCGCCAAACGAGGGCGAGTGGCAACTCTTGTATGTACTTATGCAAAAAACAAGAAAATTGAAAATCCCATATAATTTTTCATTTACTGATTCTCAATTCTTTCCTTATTTCATTTCAACGAAATATGAACTTATGTACTTTAAAAATAAACGACCCATATTGTAAATCGTTTTATGTTTTCATTTCATTAGATTTGTTGTTGGTTTTGTCATTGTGAAAACAGATGTTGAAGATGAAACAAAAAAAAAACACAAAAAAGACGGTAAACATTTTTATGAATGAAAATATATTCTTGGACACAATAACCAAAGACTCAATCCATTTGAGATTTTTGGTACTATTTTTAGACACTTCGGCTGGTATGTCGCTTTGAAATTTGCGGTGTCATACTCTATATATGTTTACTCAATGCCTACACCATGAAACAATGTGTTATTATATAAAAAGGGCAAAAAATGTATATAACTACAGTTAAAACAATATCTCGTTGAAAAAGGGTATTCCTTCATTCTCGAGTAAAGCAACAACAAAAAATTAATATTTTATTGTATTTACTCGAGAATTATATTTTTAAATTTGTTTTATTATTGTATCCGAAACTCAAAGTGCAGACACAATCCATTATCTTTCATTAGTTCTTCTTTTGCGAATATACATACATACTCGTATTATTTCTGTATGGATACAGCATCTACTCATAGTTATTTGATTTTATGAATGAAAATAATAAACCAAAACAAAATATAGGTTGCAATAGAATATGGCTAGGTAGTAATTAATCATACATACATCAAAAAATTGCTATTTTTGCACAAGAAAAGATGTACTGAAACTATTGTTCAGAATCGCTTCGTAAAACAATCTAAATATCTGTAAAATAAAGTGCTTCCATTTCCACGCGTCCCGAGTGGGGAAGTGTGTACCGCGCGTTATTTTAATATGGTTTCACCAGTCGCCCTAATCCATATGTCGTCACATTTTAGATGTTCGCTATGCTGTATGTATCACAACTCACATATTGCCACTATTATACATATCGATACATTAGGACACACAAGTGGTATGCCGGGTGCCCATATTTTGAATGTCCACAAGAATGTCTCTAAATTCGAAAATATTTGGAATTTTTATACAATTTCTTGGAAATAGTGCTATAAATGATTATAGTACCAAATAATAGAACCATAAATGATAAAGAATGCCTTTCTGAAAGCTTAAATTTGTTTTTACCACAAATTGTAAAAATGGAACGGCAAATTGAGCCCTACTGGTATATGATTGCTTCTTAAAAAAATTTATTCGCTTTCCTCCAACAGTTTTAGCAATTAGCGAGTGCAAATGCTCAACTCGATTAGAATCGACGTCATATAGAAGGCTTTTAGCATTAATTCGCAATCTACGATAGGTATAAACAGAACAAGAGCGTCGACGACGAGCGATGACGCCTGTCAAATTAAAATACACAGAAATGATACGATGCTAACAGAACCAATGTCGCTGGCGACGACGACAATATCGCCAAATTTTTTTAGAATCTATTTCTAATTTTATCGCCGGCGATACAATCTTTTTTTTATTTTTTTTTCGCTGGCGCTACATCCCATGGAGGGATTTGGCCGCTTCATTTGAAGTTTCGTAATCATTTTTTTTAACGGATAATGAGTGATTAATTCATTGATCCAACATTAACCAGCCGTGATTTTTTCAACAGAAAATCTATACCCACCAACGTCTACTTGGCAATATTAAATTATAATATTCATGTGCCAAAAACACAAGATTTTGGTTATGTCGTTTGTTGTTATTTTTTTATCGCCATGCGCTGACGCTCTTGTTATGTTAACTACATCGATATCGCGGCGATATTTTTTTTTATTCGTTGACGCTCGTCGTTGTCGCTTTTGTTCTGTTTATACCTTGAGCTAACTTTTTCAAAAAAGGCACAGTTCTGCAGCTCAGGCACCAGATTTTTTCACTCGATTTGCCTCCATTACAAAAGTAAGCATCACAATGGGTATGCTGACCAAACAGGTGGAATGGCGCGTTATCATAATAATTTTGAAACTAGACCTCGTCTATGTTCTTTCTGAATAACGATATTTGAGAAATTACAATTAAATAAACTTGAGTGCATACTTAAGTTTTTTAATTCTTCAAAGAAATAATCCAACGAAATTATTCTGTTGCCTTTAACACGGAATGGAGACGGATTAGTGGAAATATTCTCCTGGGACAATTCTATTAATTTTGAATTTGAATTAATTTGTTCAGTAGAATCCTCAAGTTCATTAAACTGCCGAGCAGCATCCTCGATGTTTCAATCAAAAATCTAAACCGGCCATTTTATAGAGAATTTAGAAACCTTGAAAATTTCCAATTCGTCCTGCGTATCGTGATGATGTTGGTTGATCCACTTGGGCTGATCGGATTCTTTATTGTGCAAGGAAAATTACCCATGAAGGAGCTCTGGCGAACCGGAGTAGATTGGGACGAGCAGATTAAGCCGGATCAGATGAGGAAGTTATATAACTGGTTAAACGCCTTGTCATCATCGAAAAGGTGATCGAAAAGAAAGACATTCTTTTCGTTTGCCAAGATATTTCTCCAATCCCGCAACGTATTATGTTGGATTCGTTCACCACGGTCATTTAAACCTTTCGTGAGCAGCCGGACCGGGTATATCCGGGAGACAGCAATATTGCAGACGAGGCCATCAAGTTGAAGCTGACCAGCCGATATTGCATACCAGAGAGATGGTACAAGGAGCCTGCCGTTCTTCATAGACCACGCAGCGAATGGCCTAAGGATCGAGATGACGAGCCAGAAGCCATACAGCCGACGTAAGGACAGAATTAGAAGTAATACGGAGACCTGCGTCAAAGCTAGCCGTCCTATTAAGAGAACCGAGGGAATTGAGTGATCCTCTAGTGTGACACCCAACTGGAGGGAGTGTTGTGGTCAGCTGCACTTTTCCAAAGCCGAAACTTTGCGGCCCAAGAAGTACAAAAACGCCAAGTAGAGTATACATCCAATAATTTAGTTGGAAACCGTCACGGAAAAAAATAATTTCTAATATGAAGAAAAACGGATTAGTTCAAGAAAATTTGTACATCATATTTCAGCTAAACGAAATTTTTCTCACCACAAACTTTACGTTTCTCAATTTGAAATTCGTTTTATGTGAGTATCTCCTCCCCCCCCCCCTCTTTCGACTACAGTGGCCTTCTATCATGCATAATATATACACTACACATGCATCTGTACATATATTATACACATACTAGCGGACAAACGAGTATCGCGTGAGACACCTTGATTCAAAAACTTGCTATCTTAGAACCAAAACGACTGAGTGATATAAGATCAAAACAAAACTAGCCAAGTTCTAAACGACTGATTGAAATAAGATCGATCAAAACTTGCATACCATGCTGAATGCACATGTTTAATTTCGTTGTAATAGGTGAAGAAATGGCCAACTTCTATCCTGACATACTGACCATCAAGTGGTTTCAGTTTTATTTTATTTATTACAACATTTAAACTTTCGAAATATTAGTTCGTTGCCAAAAGCTTTCAATTTCAACAGTATCTATCTATATGGGTACTAATGATGATCACTGCCTACCAACTTGGTAGCCGACAGATAAGATCTAATGTCTTGGACAATCCGTGCCCGTCCTTTAGATATTTACACGTGGTCAGTTTGGAAAGTCTTGAGCGATTGCAAAGTACGTCACACTCCCTCACTATTATTGGCCGCAATTTCGTTTTATGTGAGAATTCCCCCCCCCCCTTCCCGGACCACATGGACCTTCTATCATGCATAATATTGTACTATATATACACATACATCTGTACATATATTATAAACATACTAGCGGACAAACGAGTCGCGCGTGAGACAACTTGATTCAAAAACATGATATCTTAGAACCGAGACGACTGATTGAAATAAGATCAAAACTAGCCAAGTTCTACTATTTTAGAAAGCCATGTTGAATGCACATGTTAAATTTCGTTGTAATAGATGAAGAAATGGCCAACTTCTATCCTGATTGGGCATAATACAGAACTTTATGTAAATTTTCTGTTCAGCTGGATAAGAAATAGCGAAGCTTCACCCAAATGGCCATATTCCAGAACTCCTTATAAAATTCAATTTAAAATCCTATATCCATCTCACATATCGAATTTCATCGTAATCGGAGAAATGACTAACCCGGGATCTCCACTATGCAAATTTCCTGATATTTACTATCATGATAATTTATGTTTGTATGTGTTTTTTTCAATGTATTGAGAAATATTTGTCGATGAACTATCATATCTGGGGATATTACTATCATGATAATCGTTATATGTTTTTGTAAAATAATTACGAAAATGAAAAACATAACCTAAAAAGTATGGCATTCGTAATAATTATCATGATAATTTTTACGAAATTATCAGCCTGATAATTTGCTGCTAGTAAAAAAATTGTATAGCATTACTCACACATACATTGAAAAAAATTGCTAGAATGATAGTAAATATCAGAAAATTTGCATAGTGGAGATCCCGGGTAAGTTTCAGTCTACCATACGATCGAGTACATTAATTAAAATATACGAGATGAAAGAATACAGAATAAAAAAAAAATAAAACTGATTATTCCAACTTTCCAACTATGTACAACATTTTTACAACAACAACATTTTTTTTGTTTTAATTCTGTACATAACATTTTACATACCTGTTTACAACAATAACAACGAAACGAAATTAAATAACATCTGTTATCATTCTGTAGATACATAGTCGTAAAGCGAAAAAAAATTTTTGTATATAGAAATTATATGTGTGCGTGAAATGACCCTCTGTCGGAATTTTGCTACACTTATTTTTACGAAAAATTTTGGTTTTTTTGGGTAAAATATTTTTATTTTAATTATTTATCAATTAAAAAGTTAAAATAATTAAAAAAGAAAAAAACTACGAGTCAGATTATTGATTAAACTTTACTGTTATGAATAAGTTTTTTGTCTATCGTTGTTGTATATTCGCATCGAACTTGCACAACTTTTCCAAGTTTGAGGGCTAATAACAAAATATTAAAAGAAAATTTCGAAAAAAGAAAAAAACTACGAGTTAGTTTTCCACATTATCTATTGATGATAAAAAAACTCTAGAAGAAAATATTCACACAGATGCTTATCGAAGCGCCCAAAAATACCTTGTTTTAGTAAAGAACCCCCTTAAATGATGTTTAGATTAAGTTCTGGAATATGACCAAATTGTAACGAACATGATCATTTCTAACCGATTATGATGAAATTCTACATGTGCTGTAGAAATGTGATCCTAAAATGATTTTCAGATGAAGTTCAGGAATATGGCCAAATAGGATGGTACTTGGATTTTTCTTAAACTTGGCATCCTAAAATGATAATTTGTTTGTAGGCTATAAGGGCACATTCACGAAATATCTATAGAAAAAAAGTATGTATGTATGTATGTTCCACAAAAGCTCTTGGTCCACTCGAGCGATTGTTTCCAAATTTTGCACGAATGCTTTTTAGCAGTCGAGAAAAAACATAGGGGGTTAGTTTTCAAGAATTGGTACCCCTTCCTCATGCTCCCCTGTGAGGTGCAATTTACAAGGGGGATTTTTAAAACTTCACCGATTGAGCTAATTTATGGATATTTTGTGCAAAATTAAAAATAAATCGACACGTGTATCATTATTTTTTTAACGGTGATGGTGATGGTAGTGTTGATGGTAATGTTGATGATGATGAGTTTGATGAGGTTGATGATTTCGATGATGATGGTGATTGTGATTGGGTTTGTGATGGTGATGATGATAGTGATGGTGATGGTATAATGGTATGATGGTATGCAGGTAGGATGGTATGATGAGATGAAGGTGTGATATCAACATGATACAATTGTGTGGTGGTATAACGGAATGATGGTTTGATATTTTTAAACATCTCCGATTGAGTTGATTTTTGCATGTTCACTGGAAAGTAAAAAAAAAATCACCACGTATTCCATTTTTTTTAACGGTGATGGTAATGTTGATGGTGATGTTGATCGTAATGTGGGATGATGATGATGATGATTATGGTGATGGTGATTTTGATTGTGGTTATGATGGTATATTGGTACGATGTTTAAAGGAAGGATGGTATGATAAAATGAAGGCTTGATATGGTAACATGATATAATGGCTGATATTGGGCCAGATACTCGATACTCAGATAAGCAGATAAGCAGTTAATTTTTGCGAATTTGCTAGAAATGTTATACACTATAATTTAGCAACCCAATTTGTTTCTGAATTTCAGAAAATGAGATACTTTAACGCACTTTATCGTTTGTGCTGAATACAAAAATATATTTTACTTTGCTAAAATAATCGAGTAGCTTACGCCAGCAAATTTTCGATTAGCAAATCCGCCATATTTATCGATTTGCGAATTGCTAGAGTATCGTGTATCTGGCCCAGTATGATGGAAGGATGGTGTGGTGTGGTGGTATAATGGTTTGATAGTATCATGATGGTGAGATGGTTTGATGGTTATGAGGGTTTCATAGTATATTTGTATGATGGTGCTTTGGTTTTGATGGTATAAAGGTATGATGGTTTCAAGATACGATTGTAACTTGGTGAAATTTAGTGGTGGTATGATGGTAAGATGGTATGATATTATTATGTTATGGTGGTGTAATGGTGTAATGGTATGTCGGTAAAACGGGCTAATGGTTTGATGGCACGATGAGCTAACTGTATTATGATATGATGTTGGGGTATAATGGTATGATGATAATATGGTGTGGTTGTATGATAGTACGGTAGTATGATGTTATAATTGTATGATTATTAATGGTAACGGTATCATTCGCAAAATCTGTCTTTGAAGGCATGTCAAGCATATTTCAATGACAACACGCGAGTTCATCTGTAAATCTACGCCTCATCGAGGGATACGCCAACTTCTTCGATTAAGTAAAGCAAGAATGTAAGCACAATGAAGAACTTGAGGAAAATTTTTTTTAAGCATAAAACTCAATTACCTGAATCATGAGGGTCGTATGGTATGAGAGTTTTGTCTCACATGCTCACATTCAATATTTACTTCCCAGAGACGCAACCACCTACAAATAATTAGAAATTAACAGTGACAACATAGTCAACAGATTGACAGAACTCGATCCTTCTCATTGGGTACAGAGAACGCACCTTCATTCTGAGAGTCGGAAATTCAAAAAATTTGTGTTTAACTCCGAGACCAAAATCAAACAATGTGGGTTAAAGCAAGTATTGCGGTGAACCCGACAAATTATTTTTGTCTAGATTTTATTCAATTCATTTGAGAAATTGAATTCATATGCGCCTTGCTGTATTTTCAATTATATTTAAAATAAAAACCCAAGTTGAAGTACACCAATTGAATTTTAACCCTGCTTTTAATCTGCCGAATTTAAGCATCTCGCATTACGTATATGGAAAAGTTTTCTGTCTTATGAGTACCGGATGTCAATGGACTATGAGTTGCAGATTAGTTATGACTTTAAAATCATCACAAATCTTAAGCGCTCCATTTTGCTTCGTTGCTGTTATGATTGGTGCATCTTTAAATTCCAACTTTTACGGCAATGTATGTGTGAAAAATTAATGGTTCAAGACTTTAAATATTTTGTTTGGATTTCTGTTCTTAAACCGAAATATCAATTTCGAAAATTAATCGAAATTCAAATTTTTAACTGAGGGAATGAGGACTGAGTTTAGATAAATGGTTAAATGAAATTAATCGTATACTCTTATCCGAAGGAGCGGTTCCTTGATTGAGGGGGTTAAAATATGTTTTACCCCCTTTTGAAGAGTACATTGGAAAAACTATATAAGTTAATTTAAAAAAAAAGAGATTTTGTTGCTCTCTGCTAAATAAAAATATTTTATTTACCCCGGGCAACGCCGAGTACCTCAGCTAGTTAGTTTATAATTTGTACCTTCCGTAATCAGTTTCAAGTCAGATGCCTTGTGGATTACGAACCATGTTTCGTCTGTATTTGCACTTCGTAATATGCTTTTAAGTTCTCTTAATAATGAACAAAATTTGTTGGAATAGCAGTTGGAGTTGGGTAAAATATTTATGTGGACAATCCCTTCACCACTTATCACCGCAATTAAGGTGTCGTTTCCACCGCGAATAATGGGTATTATTACCGCTGTACAGGTGCCAACCTCCAACGCTTGTACTGGCTCTTGTCCCTCCCAAATGTAGGTAGAAGCCGCTTTCATCAATAAAAATGATTTTTTGTCTGTTCTGCCTCACACTTTGGGTAAAAACAGAGCGTCATCCCTCCATAAATTCTCCATAAGACCTCTACTTCACTTGAGCTCATTTTAGGTACTTAGTTAACTATCCTTTTGTTACACGGAATAGGCAGACATCAGCCAAACTCGAGATTTATATACTCTAATAACGGTGTTATTGTAAAGCAACTTTTTCTTCAAAACGCCATCACAAGCAGAGCAATAAAAAACGTTGGTGGTTTTCTAGTTCCATTATTGTTTATGGGTTTATGTCACTTCTTCAATCAATAATCCACGGTGTCTTAGCTTCCACGGTGAATCACAAAATGATTAATGAGTAAGAAAATGTTCAAGGGAAAGATGAAACGCACAAATACTACTATGTTAAATAATATGTTTGTAAATCAGTGGTGAGCAATCTTATAAGCCAGAAGGGTATTTTAAAAATTTTATTTGTTTCCGCATTTTTAAAATTTAATAAGAAAATTTAAATTAAATATTAATTTTTGAAATGTATTTGTTGCTCGTGATACTGCACCGATTTTGACCCTTAAAGTATTTCTTTTGAATGCTGGTTGTAGCATCAATCCAATTATACCAATAAATTCATGGCATTACAATAAATTGATTTGTAGGAGTCTATTATAGCACATAATGTATTCGTGAACATACATTTCTGCAGTTATTGCGAGCAACAAGGTATGGTGTTAAAAGTTTGACTGCCATATTAATATAATTATTTTGAATGAATTGTGGCTATTGAACAATTTTATAAAATTTGTTGTAAATTTAGTTTTCAAACGAAATACCTAAAAATAGATGGAATATCTAAATATAGTGTGGCGCGGGCCACATATTTGGTTGAAAGGGTCAGCCCGCGGGTTGCGAATCACAGATATAAATAAAACGATACATTGATTTCCATAGCTTTTTTAAAATAAGCTTTGAAAATTGGGATAAGTAATCGATAATCAGTTTAATGCTTTTATACTTGGGTGATTGATAGCAATTTTCATTTAGAGCTGTTTCCTTTGTTTTCCATAACACTAACAATTTTTTTCCAATAAACATTCGATTTTTTTAGATTCGATCCAGATTATTTTATTCTGAAGTTTTTTATTTTGATACTAACTTCACCAAAATTCACGGTTAATTCTTCATTCATGAATTTCGTTCCCAATCCTCAACCATCGACTTCTCATGCTACACTGCAGTTCAGCGAGCCGCATTTGATATTACCCAAACAACATCAAAATAATATTAACGTGCGGAAACGACGACACTATGTGCCTTGAAAGAGGCAAGCAAACCCGTCAATGTATCCGAACCTCAGCCATCGACATCCCGAGCTAAACCGCAGTTCACCCAGAGACTAGAGGTGCACACATCCAAACCAGTTTTTGCATCGACGAATCAGACACCAAAGACCACTCTTCAGCGATCGCGAGAGTCCAGGATGCGCCAAAGGGTGCAGTTTAAAGAATTGGCAGAAGTCGAGAGGGCCACTGCTTCGAAAGATTTCAACCAATGTCTAACGGAAGCGAGAGTACAGAGGGCGTCAAAGGGCAACAAAGAAGATTATAGACAGTCGGATATACGATTAGATCTCAATGTATCTATTGCCGAGCGGCCACACTAACCAATACCAGCCGACTCTACGGAGGATTGTTACAACCGGTCCGCTGATTATCAACGAAGATACTTTCTCGGTAGCGCCAAGTTTCAAAAATTATTTATTAACAATGAGTTCGGCCATGTTTGTAGCATTTGTGACAGAGTATGGTTTAAGAGCGATTTGAAACCAGTATTAGCTAAACAAATCCATTTACTGCAGACAGAATTTCCTGGGGAGCGAATTTCCGATTTCAAGTTGTGCACTATACTTGTAAGAAAAGTGTAAATGGTAACAAAATTCCCAATCTCTCAAAGACAAATGGTTTCAAGTATCCAGAGTATCCATCACATTTGCCTCCACTCGATCCGATTAGCGAACGATTGATTTCGCCTCGGCTACCTTTTATGCAAATACGACGTTTAAAGCAACATACTGGTAGCTATCAAATAATCGGACAAATTATAAATGTACCCGTAAATGTTGATACTATGGTGAAACAGTTGCCGCGACAATTAGACGATGATTGTACATTTAATGTTAGCCTGAAGAAGAATTTAATCCACAAGTCCATATACCTCTCTGAATTTGTGAAGAAAATTATATTAAAAAAGTGGCTGCAGTATCTGGAAGACACACAATTGTACTGACGATTCGATATCCGTGTAAATTGGGAATTCGATGAAATTATTGACTTGGAGAACATAGAAGCAAACAACGAAACTGAACTTCTTATCGCGCAGCAGCAAACCATGCTATGGAATGAAAGCTAATGTTTGGAAATCGCACCGAGTCAAAATAGACAGCCGCTTTCAATCATTTATGATGGCTATGCTGAGGAACTATCTTTCCCAGCCATTTATGTCGACCACCCTAGATCGTTTAAAAAAGAAGTGCGCGTGACTCCGTTTATGATGGCCACTAGTGAAATACGCCGACGGGACAGACACGGTGTGACTCCGAATCACATTTTATATATGGCTATGAAGATTCTTCGTTTGCGGATCACAGAGGGATTATACTCAACATTTAAATGTATCGGCTCAACTAGGAACGTAACTCGCCGAATGATTGAGGATCGTGCTTTCCTAGATTGAGGATCGTGCTTTCCTAGATTGGAGTGGTGGAAAAAAGGATCAATTTGCTATGATCAGACAGCTTGGAAAGCACACGATGTTTTTAACCATGAGTTACAATGAAATTCGATGGCCAAACTTACTCAAAATTATTCAAAAGCTCAGCAAGGAATATAATGGCGTAGAAATACAGGATTCCACTCCAAATATTTTTCACCGGCCCAACGGGTTCCGGTAAAACATTTACACTCAAGCTGCTAATGGAAACCTATGCCCGATTCACACAATTGCACAGAGCCAATACTAACGCCTACATGCGCATCTGCCGGTAAGGCAGCAGTCGCGATCAACGGTACGACTGTGCATTCAGCTTTTCGGATAGCATTGTCGAGAGGAAGAGACCAAAACAGTGCCCTGGCTCAGGAAACGCTACATGCGTACAGAAATGCTTTTGTTAATGTGAAAGTAATATTGGTCGACGAAGTGAGCATGATTGGTGCCGATATACAAAATTAACTCGCGTATGGCCGATATCACTGGCAATTTTGACAAGCCGTTCGGAGGCCACGATATAATATTCTGCGGCGATCTCAGGCAACTTCCACCTGTGAATGCAAAAGCGATTTATAAGCCGCACCAGAATTCAATGAACGGTGGGTTTCTGTGGCAATCACTAAATTTATATTCGCTTAATAGGGTGATGCGGCATAATAAAAGTATTTTTATATTATAGGCATTTTCTAGTATACTTACCAAAATTGGGAACGGTGACGCACTTACAAATGAGAAGGTTGATCAACCTCAGATTTAGAACGACTGACTGGTGTAGCGAAAATGTACCGGGCGCCGTTAGACTATTCCACCGCAACACTGCTGTTGATAATTACAACATACACCGCTTTATTAGAATGCACGGCAGAAGATCTTTATACCGGGTATAAGAACCAGGACCAGCTGACAAGTGCGCGAAATAAGGTGCACAAAATGAGTGTTATCGAGACGGGGGGTTTACCGTATCTACTAAAGGTGTGTATCGGAATGCCTTTTATGATTACGACTAATGTAGACGTTGTGGATGGAATTGTAAATGGCGCAATTGATGAGCTCAAGCATCTCGAGTTTGAAGACGATATTTTGAAAAGAATATGGCTTCATTTTGAGAATGAGTGTATCGGATGCAGGTTGCGAATAAAATCGAAACCTCTCGTGTTCCCGAAGCAGAGCGTATTGCGGCGGGAGTGGACGCCGATAAAATGCCGCCGCTTTCAATTCCCATTAGTACCAGCGTGCGCACTCACGATTCACAAATCGTAGGGAGGCACTTTTAAGGAGATCGTATTCGAGTATAACAAAACGCAAGACCACCAACTACTTTACGTCGGTTTATCGCGCGTCACTTCGATGGACGGCCTTTACCTCACCAATGCGGCAAACAACTTTCAATTCCATCACGGTAAAGGTAGTACAACACCAAAAATTAGAGAGTTGCAATCGGAGCTAAAACGGAGCGGTTGGCCTCAGACTCGTGGCCCTCAACGTACAGAGTTTGCTGGCACATAAAGGAGACATTGAGAGCGACGATATTCTACAGAGAGTAGATTTGTTAATTATTACCGAAACTTGGTTTGATAACGATGCGAGTATAAATATAAATGGATTTCATTGCATATCTAAATTTAAGGGACAAAACGAAAGAGCACGCGGTGTCGCGATATACGAAGGGGACGGTGCACTTACTGTGGCAGTACCACACATCTTTATGAATGTTGACAATTGCTATGATAAGTTTGGTGATATCTGTGGGGCGGAAGCGGTCATCAACAATCACAAGGCGATTGTATTTTCGGTTTATATCTTGCCGAATACGACTCAAAGTGACATACGATGCTTCTTAATTCGAAGTTTGCTCAACAATATGTTTTTTTTTTTACATATTTATTTATTTACTAATTAATTTTCGTGGTCATAGGCAAATTCTATTTTGAGCAAGAGCTCATTCACAATAGGGTGTGCCAAAAGGAACAAATGACAAAACATAATACAAAAACGTGTATTTTCCTGTATCATTGCGATGAAGCGAAAGTCTTCCTGTCAGCGCCAATAACTCCATCGAAAGGGTAGGCTAATGTGAGGAACATCAAATATTGGAATTTATTACTATATTTGCAGCCAATATCACAAGCTAAGTCGTTCAACTCCGGTAGTTTTTAATTTGGGTTAAAAACAATGGGTTGGTTTTTTACTAAACAGTTTTAATTCTGAATTACTAAATTTTGGTTTCAATTAAACTGTAAATAAAGTTGTTTCGTTGTTTTAAATAAGAATAGTAAAACTGTTTAATCATTTAAAGTTCTATATAATCATAAAAATGTATTTATCTCTAAATTATTTACAGTACATTTTAATTAAATTGTACAATATACTCCTTAATATTACAATACATGTTAAATTTATAAATATTTAGTTTTTTAAGTACACGTTTAAGTAAAATTTTTATTATACAAATTATTTGTGTGCGGTGTATTTTGTATTTTTGTGTTTATTCATAAAACCTATTTGGATTTGTACTTAAAAAACAATTGCAGTATTATAGATATATATATAATATATATAGTGTGTTGCATAATAATGCACTCGATCTTCAGATCCTGATACATAAAACAGCTGTATATAATTCTGAACAAAAAATTTCAATATATACCATACCTCATACCATTCATACATACAGGGTGAGGAAAAAGTATGGAAACTCCTAAAAATCTCGCGGATTTCGGTAAAAAAAAATAGGGATCTTGGTTGTGACCTTGACCTTCATCTTCAAGGTCATTTGTAGGTCAAGGCCATTTTTTTAAATTAGAACCCCAATTTTTGATGACAGAATCGAAAAGAGCGATCAATTGTAAGTCCGAATATTTATTTTACATGACCTCTCAAGGTCACCTGAAGAAATAATAATTTGCTATGAAAATTTAAAATAAAATTTAAAAAATCATAGGTAAATACTGAACATTGTAATAATGCTTGTGTTGCTATGAAAATTATAAAAAAACAAAAAAATTAAATTTTAAAATGAAGAATTAATTTTTTTAATTTTTATTTTATTTTTTTTAATTTTCCTAGCGAATCATTATTCCTTCAGGTGACCTTGGTAGGTCAGGGAAAATACATATTCGGACGTACAATAAAAGGGATAATGAATACAATGATAGGGAGTTTCCCTATAAAAGAATGTCATGACCTCAAAATGACCTTTAGACCTCAAGATCACAATTCTCTCAATTTCGAAAAAATTCCATTCTACTACTTGACACACAAATGTATTGTTCCAATGTTTCTTTCTCTCCTAGAAATTTTGTTAAAGTTTTGTTGTTGCTGTTGTTGGTATATTTAATTTCAGTTTTGGTCAGAATTATAACGGATATGAAGAGCTAGTGTATTATTATTAAGTACCTACTATTGCATGAATGTTAATACACAATCATTTTCTGTTTTTTTTTTTTCGCGTCCTCTAAAACTTAAGAATTTAATTTTATACTTAAAAACAATCTATTTTTGATGAGGCATCATATATTTCATTAATTTTGGAATAGTCGATCTAAATTACATGATTATTTTAACCCCGGTTAGAAATGGGTAAAAAATCATCCAGTTTTGGATCAGGAATGAGCCGATGAATTTACTGTACTAGGTTCGAGGACACCCTGTATATAATTATAATCACAATCTTAATTATATATCAATTAAAAACTAACTTTGGTTTAAAAAAAAAAATATAAATATCGCGGTTAAACTCATACATTGGTTGTTATTTTAATATGGCAACAATTAAATAATACTACGTGGTCTTTTTTATCGGAGTTCTAAATACATTACATAGTTTTCACACCATTGTTACATTTCGGCGCTTTTTATTCGTTAAATTATCACCACCGCCTGAATTTACCGAACATATTGAACCCTGTAGTGATGGATTAAATGGCAAACCATTTTGAATTGGATAAATAATATTGCTAACGTAAGGCAAGGGAGGAACTGGTGGCGGAATCTGATGTTGCTGCTGATGATGCAATATATTATCATTTTGATGATATTGGGTTGTTGTCGTACCCGTTCCACTTGTTGTAATTGATAAATGATCATCAAGTCCAGGAGAAATACGACGTTCGTGCTCATGCAATAATTGTGATGCGGTCCACGACTCGTATGGACTTAAGATTCGATTGCTATTGTGCATTGTTAACTCGTCGATTAATTTTTGCTCATTTTGATTTACAATTGAGTATCTCTTATAATTGTAATCACAGTCGCTTGTTATTGTTGTCGTTGTTGATGTATAAATTGGCGGTAAACCAATTGTATGATGATCTGCACCATCCATATTCGAAAGATGATGATTATGATGACGGTGTAATGATGCATCCTCATCAATAATTGATTGATGTTGTTGTTGTTGCTGCTGTTGTTGTTGTTGTAATTCTTGTTGCTGTTGTGCCAATATTAGTTGATTGTTTTGTTGCTCAATTTTTAATTTTAGTTTTTTTTTACTATTCATATTTCGTTCGTTTAGAATTTTGGAGCTTTTACTACCACGTCGTTTTAAAAATATGATAAATATTATGATGGCACTGAATAGCACGACAAGCAGGATTAACGAAATTAAAATGATCAATCCGACGTTACTAATATTTTTTGATATGTTCGGGATTAGTTCATCAATCTGATCATCATAATTACTCTGACCTATGCCTATTTCATTATCGTTAATACCACCAATATTCCCAGGATTATAACTATCTGATCCACCAATTCTATTGTGATTTAAATTTGGTATATAAACGTTGATCCAATTAGAAGTTGGCCCATTAAGAGCGTCTCGTGTCGCATGACTAAATGCACGAATCGCAATATACAAATGTTCTCCGTATAATTGTGCAATTTCATTCGTCAGATTCATTGTGAATGTTGTTAGATCGCCAATTGCATAAACAAATGGTTGCTCGTAACTCCAGGTTATAGCCCCCGCATCATAGTTCAAAATAATATCAGATAGTCGGGTTGAATATTTAACTTCGTAGCGGGCAACATTTAAACCACCCATATCTGGCGATGTCCAAGTAAGCCTTACTTTAGTTTTATTAAATATTTCACCGCGTAAATCTCCAATGCGACCGTAAGTTTTAGAATTTTTGATCGATTGATTTTTTTGCAAGTATATTGTATGTGCCGGCAATATTCGCTGAAACGAGGGCAGGGTTTGTTTAATGGGAGTTGGTATACGGCTTCCGCAACATTTTTGATTGTCCTTAAATAGTCGAACATTTTGCATTCCCATTGTGTACGCGGTATTTCGTTTATCAGTTACAACAACTACGAAACGATAAACACCATTCGATTCGGGATTAAAATACCTTGAATATATTCCGTCGCCTTCCATGATATCAGGATCGCCAGCCCCGTTATCAAACAGTAATATTACTTCGCTACATTCCGCTGTATCGCTGCATTGTAAATCGGGTCGCGTAACGGTAACTTCTACATCGGCTGATAGTACGGGAAGATCACCTTTACGAACCTCAACATATATTATAATTGGACCATTCAACAAATATTTGATCCATGACTGTACAGTTATAACATTATTGGAATATTTCACGGGTGTTGCTAGAACTTGAACATAGTGCGGCTGCGGATTACCCAAAATACGATACATTGAATATGTCCAGGAGCCCGTTTCATTTATATTAGACGATAGTGTTATTTGTTTAACATTAAATAGGCGGGAGTCACTTCGCTGCGAAAATATTTTCCCACAAGGGCTTATTAATTTTAATCCCTCGATCAGCGGTTGCTCCACATTGTGAGTATATATGTAAAATCCTGATGGTGATGACATTGATGAATCCAGGAAAAAACTACCGGTTATATTTTTTGTGTCATATTTTGTCGATAATGATCCATCGCCCTCGTTTAAATTTGAAATTAATTCTTTGCGATGAATTTCAATGGGGAAATTTAATTTATTTCCCTCATAATTTTCATATCCAATTTGGTATAATACGTTCGATAATTCAAAGTATGTGGTTAAAAGAGATTTATCAATATTTTGACGTGTTTCGTAAACAGTGTAATATTTACTAGATGTTAGTTGTGCTATAGGGTCTAGGGACTGGCGTCTTATAATTCCTGGATAATTAATTGTTGTGATTTTAACATTTGCTCGATTTGCGTAATTTGTTACATTTAAATATTCTGTACCGGTACTCATGCCAGGTGCGACCAATACAACAACTGATTTGGCTGGGCCGTTGCTTTCATGTTGACGGTTAAGCATATCGACCGCTTTACTGATACCGCATGTTATACAAGCATACTGTCGTTTCTCACTAGGCGAAAATGGAAAGAATGATGCGATATTATCTCGTTTATCATGCAAAAGCGGTGTCAACTCAAGTATACTATCAATGTCATTTTCTTTTAAGAGCACTACTCCGACTTCGGTATTATCAGGTAAATCATATACCACCCATTTTCGTATTGCATTTCGTAAAAAATTCCATGATTCACGCTGCAGTATATCCTGGGTTTCGTCGACCACAATCACATATCGTGTAAAAAGCCTTTTTTTGTATGTAAATTTTGGTGTTGTATTAAGTATAACCGATGGTTCATAATTTAGCATATTTTCAATATTGAAATCATTACTTTGTAGTATCACGTCCAGAACACTTTGATGATTACAGAAAAAATTATGCTTAGTTGGAGCAAGTTTATTGTGGGTCCCCTCATCACAAAACATTGAGATACTTGTTGATTCAGCAGAGTAGAGTATACTCTTTCGTGACATCTCATCAACAGTGTCATTTAGGCTCGCTTCATCGTCATTACAGTACCTGTAGAAAAACAATAATTTATAAATACAATATATACAAAAACATACAAAAAAAAAAATCGACATACTCATTCTCATTAATAAATGGTAAATCCAAACACCCGGTCACATGTTTTCCCTTCTCATGCGTATAACATTTTGGATAAACTTTATCGTTCGCATATCCAATTTCATCAAAAATCCCATATCGATATTTTGCCCATTCCCTCACCATTTCCTTACCAATTGTATTACGTAAAATACTATTTGGTGTTAAATAAATTTGTAATCCAGGTTCTCCACATCCACCATATTGTTTTGTCCACACCTGATCATTGTAGATTGGATGAGATTCAATTATTGTAAAATCACTTTTTTCACCCGATGACGGAATCGTTGATTGATTGTGTGGTACACAAGAGGCAGGCCAATTATCTGGATACACTATTACGATATAGCCTAAATATGCCCGTCCGTCTAATGAGTCAAGCAAGAATTGTGATGCCTTCTTGAATGCAACCTGAAAATGTAGCAAAAAGAAAAAAAAAATTTAATTTGATCTCATTGTTTAGTGATATCCGGGCATTTTGTAATTTTTTTACTACCCAAATACCCGAGTAATAGCTTCGGGTCTGCTGATATTAAAAAGTATAAACTCAATAATTATTTAGCATTTTTATGATCTTACTGTATACTCGTCTGTTCTATTCTCTTGAAATTTACTAATCTTAAGGATAAACTGCCTACGATAGGCTACAGGGGTGTCTTAATTTAACATATACGGCAGCTAAATTGCCAAAAAACATTATAGCTTCGAATACAAATATTAAAAAAGATTTTTAGCGAATTAAATAGAAGAAAGTGGAATATAGTAGTAATGTGCAATGGACATCAGACACTGCTCATCAGATTTTGGATCTAGATTATAGCGACCGCTGGATTGGCAGAACTGGTTCAGTGAATTAGTCTGCTATATAGTACATCAACAGACCTAACAAGTCTAGATTTCTCCTTATTGAGCTTTAGGGTAGCTCAATAAGAAAGATTTAAGCTTCATTTTCCAGAATTTCAATTTCCGTTTCTGGTTAATGGAGATTTACTATTAAAATAAAAATGAAAATCTCCATTTTCCAGAATATTTCAACAAAATATTCTGGATAAGGCAGATTTAAGCTTCATTTTCCAGAATATAAATTTTCGTTTCTGGTTAATGGAGATTTAATATTAAAATAAGAATGAAAATCTTCATTTTCCAGAATATTTCAACAAAATATTCTGGATAAGGAAGATTTAAGCTTCATTTTCCAGAATTTAAATTTTCGTTTCTGGTTAATGGAGATCGCCATTTTCCAGAATATTTCAACAAAATATTCTGGATAAGGAACATTTAAGCTTCATTTTCCAGATTTAAATTTTCGTTTCTGGTTAATGGAGATTTAATATTAAAATAAGAACGGAAATCTCCATTTTCCAGAATATTTCAACAAAATATTCTGGATAAGGAAGATTTAAGCTTCATTTTCCAGTATTTAAATTTTCGTTTCTGGTTAATGAAGATCTCCATTTTCCAGAATATTTCAACAAAATATTTTGGATAAGGAAGATTTAGGCTTCATTTTCCAGAATATAAATTTTCGTTTCTGGTTAATTGAGATCTCCATTTTCCAGAATATTTCAACAAAATATTCTGGATAAGAAAGATTTAAGCTTCATTTTCCAGAATTTAAATTTTCGTTTGTGGTTAATGGAGATTTAATATTAAAATAAGAATGAAAATCTCCATTTTCCAGAATATTTCAACCAAACATTCTGGATAAGGCAGATTTAAGCTTCATTTTCCAGATTTAAATTTTCGTTTCTGGTTAATGAAGATTTAATATTAAAATAAGAATGAAAATCTCCATTTTCCAGAATATTTCAACAAAATATTCTGGATAAGGCAGATTTAAGCTTCACTTTCCAGAATTTAAATTTTCGTTTCTGATTAATGAAGATCCCCATTTTCCAGAATATTTCAACAAAATATTCTGGATAAGAAAGATTTAAGCTTCATTTTCCAGAATTTAAATTTTCGTTTCTGGTTAATGGAGATCTCCATTTTCCAGAATATTTCAACAAAATATTCTGGATAAGAAAGATTTAAGCTTCATTTTCCAGAATTTAAATTTTCGTTTCTGGTTAATGGAGATCTCCATTTTCCAGAATATTTCAACAAAATATTCTCGATAAGAAAGATTTAAGCTTCATTTTCCAGAATTTAAATTTTCGTTTGTGGTTAATGGAGATTTAATATTAAAATAAGAATGAAAATCTACATTTTCCAGAATATTACAACAAAATATTCTGGATAAGGCAGATTTAAGCTTCATTTTCCAGATTAAAGTTTTCGTTTCTGGTTAATGGAGATTTAATATTAAAATAAGAATGAAAATCTCCATTTTCCAGAATATTTCAACAAAATATTCTGGATAAGGCAGATTTAAGCGTCACATTCCAGAATTTAAATTTTCGTTTCTGGTTAATGGAGATTTAATATTAAAATAACAATGGAAATCTCCATTTTACAGAATATTTCAACATAATATTCTGGATAAGGCAGATTTAAGCTTCATTTTCCAGAATATAAATTTTCGTTTCTGGTTAATGGAGATCTCCATTTTCCAGAATATTTCAACATAATATTCTGAATAAGAAAGATTTAAGCTTCATTTTCCAGAATTTAAATTTTCGTTTCTGGTTAATGGAGATTTAATATTAAAATAAGAATGAAAATCTACATTTTCCAGAATATTTCAACAAAATATTCTGGATAAGAAAGATTTAAGCTTCATTTTCCAGAATTAAAATTTCCGTTTGTGGTTAATGGAGATTTAATATTAAAATAAGAATGAAAATCTACATTTTCCAGAATATTACAACAAAATATTCTGGATAAGGCAGATTTAAACTTCATTTTCCAGATTAAAATTTTCGTTTCTGGTTAATGGAGATTTAATATTAAAATAAGAATGAAAATCTCCATTTTCCAGAATATTTCAACAAAATATTCTGGATAAGGAAGATTTAAGCTTCATATTCCAGAATTTAAATTTTCGTTTCTGGTTAATTAAGATCTCTATTTTCCAGAATATTTCAACAAAATATTCTGAATAAGGCAGATTTAAGCTTCATTTTCCAAAATTTATATTTTCGTTTCTGGTTAATGGAGATTTAATATTAAAATAAGAATAGAAATCTCCATTTTCCAGAATATTTTAACAAAATATTCTGGATAAGAAAGATTTAAGCTTCATTTTCTAGAATTTAAATTTTCGTTTGTGGTTAATGGAGATTTAATATTAAAATAAGAATGAAAATCTCCATTTTCCAGAATATTTCAACAAAATATTCTGGATAAGGCAGATTTAAGCTTCATTTTCCAGATTTAAATTTTCGTTTCTGGTTAATGGAGATTTAATATTAAAATAAGAATGAATATCTCCATTTTCCAGAATATTTCAACAAAATATTCTGGATAAGGCAGATTTAAGCTTCACTTTCCAGAATTTAAATTTTCGTTTCTGGTTAATGAAGATTTAATATTAAAATAAGAATGGAAATCTCCATTTTTCAAAATATTTCAACAAAATATTCTGGATAAGGCATATTTAAGCTTCATTTTCCAGAATTTAAATTTTCGTTTCTGGTTAATGAAGATCTCCATTTTCCAGAATATTTCAACAAAATATTCTGAATAAGGCAGATTTAAGCTTCATTTTCCAAAATTTATATTTTCGTTTCTGGTTAATTGAGATCTCCATTTTCCAGAATATTTCAACAAAATATTCTGAATAAGGCAGATTTAAGCTTCATTTTCCAGAATTTAAATTTTCGTTTCTGGTTAATGGAGATTTAATATTAAAATAAGAATGGAAGTCTCCATATTCCAGAATATTTCAACAAAATATTCTGGATAAGGCAGATTTAAGCTTCATTTTCCAGAATTTAAATTTTCGTTTCAGGTTAATGGAGATTTAATATTAAAATAAGAATGGAAATCTCCATTTTCCAGAATATTTCAACAAAATATTCTGGATAAGGCAGATTTAAGCTTCATTTTCTAGAATTTAAATTTTCGTTTCTGGTTAATGAAGATCTCCATTTTCCAGAATATTTCAACAAAATATTCTGAATAAGGCAGATTTAAGCTTCATTTTCCAAAATTTATATTTTCGTTTCTGGTTAATGGAGATCTCCATTTTCCAGAATATTTCAACAAAATATTCTGAATAAGGCAGATTTAAGCTTCATTTTCCAGAATTTAAATTTTCGTTGCTGGTTAATGGAGATTTAATATTAAAATAAGAATGAAAATCTCCATTTTCCAGAATATTTTAAAAAAATATTTTGGATAAGGAAGATTTAAGCTTCATTTTCCAGAATTTAAATTTTCTTTCTGGTTAATGGAGATTTAATATTAAAAACAGAATGGAAATCTCCATTTTACAGAATATTTCAACAAAATATTTTGGATAAGGAAGAATTAGGCTTCATTTTCCAGAATATAAATTTTCGTTTCTGGTTAATGGAGATCTCCATTTTCCAGAATATTTCAACAAAATATTCTGGATAAGAAAGATTTAAGCTTCATTTTCTAGAATTTAAATTTTCGTTTCTGGTTAATGGAGATTTAATATTAAAATAAGAATGGAAATCTCCATTTTCCAGAATATTTCAACAAAATATTCTGAATAAGAAAGATTTAAGCTTCCTTATCCAGAATTTAAATTATTGTTTCTGGTTAATGGGGGTTTAATATTAAAATAAGAATGGAAATCTCCATTTTCCAGAATATTTCAACAAAATATTCTGGATAAGGCAGATTTAAGCTTCATTTTCCAGAATTTAAATTTTCGTTTCTGGTTAATGGAGATTTAATATTAAAATAAGAATGAATATTTCCATTTACCAGAATATTTCAACATAATATTCTGGATAAGGAAGATTTAAGCTTCATTTTCCAGAATTAAATTTATTTTCCGTTTCTGGTTAATGGACATTTAATATTAAAATAAGAATGGAAATCTCCATTTTCCAGAATATTTCAACAAAATATTCTGGATAAGGCAGATTTAAGCTTCATATTCCAGAATTTAAATTTTCGTTTCTGGTTAATGGAGATTTAATATTAAAATAAGAATGAATATTTCCATTTACCAGAATATTTCAACATAATATTCTGGATAAGGAAGATTTAAGCTTCATTTTCCAGAATTAAATTTATTTTCCGTTTCTGGTTAATGGAGATTTAATATTAAAATAAGAATGAAAATCTCCATTTTCCAGAATAGTTCAACAAAATATAATAAGGCAAAATAATAAGGCAGATTTAAGCTTCATTTTCCAGAATTTAAATTTTCGTTTCTGGTTAATGGAGATTTAATATTAAAATAAGAATGAATATCTCCATTTACCAGAATATTTCAACATAATATTCTGGATAAGGCAGATTTTAGCTTCATTATCCAGAATTTAAATTTTCGTTTCTGGTTAATGGAGATTTAATATTAAAATAAGAATGAATATCTACATTTTCCAGAATATTACAACAAAATATTCTGGATAAGGCAGATTTAAACTTCATTTTCCAGATTAAAATTTTCGTTTCTGGTTAATGGAGATTTAATATTAAAATAAGAATGAAAATCTCCATTTTCCAGAATATTTCAACAAAATATTCTGGATAAGGAAGATTTAAGCTTCATATTCCAGAATTTAAATTTTCGTTTCTGGTTAATTAAGATCTCTATTTTCCAGAATATTTCAACAAAATATTCTGAATAAGGCAGATTTAAGCTTCATTTTCCAAAATTTATATTTTCGTTTCTGGTTAATGGAGATTTAATATTAAAATAAGAATAGAAATCTCCATTTTCCAGAATATTTTAACAAAATATTCTGGATAAGAAAGATTTAAGCTTCATTTTCTAGAATTTAAATTTTCGTTTGTGGTTAATGGAGATTTAATATTAAAATAAGAATGAAAATCTCCATTTTCCAGAATATTTCAACAAAATATTCTGGATAAGGCAGATTTAAGCTTCATTTTCCAGATTTAAATTTTCGTTTCTGGTTAATGGAGATTTAATATTAAAATAAGAATGAATATCTCCATTTTCCAGAATATTTCAACAAAATATTCTGGATAAGGCAGATTTAAGCTTCACTTTCCAGAATTTAAATTTTCGTTTCTGGTTAATGAAGATTTAATATTAAAATAAGAATGGAAATCTCCATTTTTCAAAATATTTCAACAAAATATTCTGGATAAGGCATATTTAAGCTTCATTTTCCAGAATTTAAATTTTCGTTTCTGGTTAATGAAGATCTCCATTTTCCAGAATATTTCAACAAAATATTCTGAATAAGGCAGATTTAAGCTTCATTTTCCAAAATTTATATTTTCGTTTCTGGTTAATTGAGATCTCCATTTTCCAGAATATTTCAACAAAATATTCTGAATAAGGCAGATTTAAGCTTCATTTTCCAGAATTTAAATTTTCGTTTCTGGTTAATGGAGATTTAATATTAAAATAAGAATGGAAGTCTCCATATTCCAGAATATTTCAACAAAATATTCTGGATAAGGCAGATTTAAGCTTCATTTTCCAGAATTTAAATTTTCGTTTCAGGTTAATGGAGATTTAATATTAAAATAAGAATGGAAATCTCCATTTTCCAGAATATTTCAACAAAATATTCTGGATAAGGCAGATTTAAGCTTCATTTTCTAGAATTTAAATTTTCGTTTCTGGTTAATGAAGATCTCCATTTTCCAGAATATTTCAACAAAATATTCTGAATAAGGCAGATTTAAGCTTCATTTTCCAAAATTTATATTTTCGTTTCTGGTTAATGGAGATCTCCATTTTCCAGAATATTTCAACAAAATATTCTGAATAAGGCAGATTTAAGCTTCATTTTCCAGAATTTAAATTTTCGTTGCTGGTTAATGGAGATTTAATATTAAAATAAGAATGAAAATCTCCATTTTCCAGAATATTTTAACAAAATATTTTGGATAAGGAAGATTTAAGCTTCATTTTCCAGAATTTAAATTTTCTTTCTGGTTAATGGAGATTTAATATTAAAAACAGAATGGAAATCTCCATTTTACAGAATATTTCAACAAAATATTTTGGATAAGGAAGAATTAGGCTTCATTTTCCAGAATATAAATTTTCGTTTCTGGTTAATGGAGATCTCCATTTTCCAGAATATTTCAACAAAATATTCTGGATAAGAAAGATTTAAGCTTCATTTTCTAGAATTTAAATTTTCGTTTCTGGTTAATGGAGATTTAATATTAAAATAAGAATGGAAATCTCCATTTTCCAGAATATTTCAACAAAATATTCTGAATAAGAAAGATTTAAGCTTCCTTATCCAGAATTTAAATTATTGTTTCTGGTTAATGGGGGTTTAATATTAAAATAAGAATGGAAATCTCCATTTTCCAGAATATTTCAACAAAATATTCTGGATAAGGCAGATTTAAGCTTCATTTTCCAGAATTTAAATTTTCGTTTCTGGTTAATGGAGATTTAATATTAAAATAAGAATGAATATTTCCATTTACCAGAATATTTCAACATAATATTCTGGATAAGGAAGATTTAAGCTTCATTTTCCAGAATTAAATTTATTTTCCGTTTCTGGTTAATGGAGATTTAATATTAAAATAAGAATGGAAATCTCCATTTTCCAGAATATTTCAACAAAATATTCTGGATAAGGCAGATTTAAGCTTCATATTCCAGAATTTAAATTTTCGTTTCTGGTTAATGGAGATTTAATATTAAAATAAGAATGAATATTTCCATTTACCAGAATATTTCAACATAATATTCTGGATAAGGAAGATTTAAGCTTCATTTTCCAGAATTAAATTTATTTTCCGTTTCTGGTTAATGGAGATTTAATATTAAAATAAGAATGAAAATCTCCATTTTCCAGAATAGTTCAACAAAATATAATAAGGCAAAATAATAAGGCAGATTTAAGCTTCATTTTCCAGAATTTAAATTTTCGTTTCTGGTTAATGGAGATTTAATATTAAAATAAGAATGAATATCTCCATTTACCAGAATATTTCAACATAATATTCTGGATAAGGCAGATTTTAGCTTCATTATCCAGAATTTAAATTTTCGTTTCTGGTTAATGGAGATTTAATATTAAAATAAGAATGAATATCTCCATTTACCAGAATATTTCAACATAATATTCTGGATAAGGCAGATTTAAGCTTCATTTTCCAGAATTTAAATTTTCGTTTCTGGTTAATGGTGATTTAATATTAAAATAAGAATGAATATTTCCATTTACCAGAATATTTCAACATAATATTCTGGATAAGGAAGATTTAAGCTTCATTTTCCAGAATTAAATTTATTTTCCGTTTCTGGTTAATGGAGATTTAATATTAAAATAAGAATGGAAATCTCCATTTTCCAGAATATTTCAACAAAATATTCTGGATAAGGCAGATTTAAGCTTCATATTCCAGAATTTAAATTTTCTTTGCTGGTTAATGGAGATTTAATATTAAAATAAGAATGGAAATCTCCATATTCCAGAATATTTCAACAAAATATTTTGGATAAAGAAGATTTAGGCTTCATTTTCCAGAATTTAAATTTTCGTTTCTGGTTAATGGAGATTTAATATTAAAATAAGAATGAAAATCTCCATTTTCCAGAATATTTTAACAAAATATTCTGGATAAGGAAGATTAAATCTTCCTTATCCAGAATTTAAATTATTGTTTCTGGTTAATGGGGGTTTAATATTAAAATAAGAATGGAAATCTCCATTTTCCAGAATATTTCAACAAAATCTTCTGGATAAGGAAGATTTAAGCTTCATTTTCCAGAATTTAAATTTTCGTTTCTGGTTCATGGAGATTTAATATTACAATTAGTATTAAAATCTCCATTCTTTTCAAATGGTTAAGCGTGCTTGCAGTCTTAGAGTAGGCCTACCAAAAAATCATAGTGGCGGTGGTGATAAACATGGAAAATCTTAAGTTACAGCCTTTCTTAAGAAAATCCTATATATGAATTACCAATATGGCAATTTGACCATGTGAAAGGCAATAGCTTTTCAAATGGTTAGGCATGCTTGCAATCATATATTAGGCCTCAAAATATGGGACATTTATTTCCAAACGCGTTACCTCCTGTCATTCCACTTTCGAATATGCCTTTCACGGGATTTCCCAATTATATTGCACCTCCGTATTTGTATCCGGCACCAACAACGGTAAACTTATCAAGTAATACGGTACCGCCTTCGGTAGTTCCACCGAGAAACTTCCACGCCCGGATAATGCGCACCAACCAAACTTACAATCTAGTGATAGTACAGAGTCACATTCATCCACACATTTTCCAAATACGCCCATTTATAAATGGAACATTAAGTTTGATGGGTCTATGTCTGGTATCCCAATAGAAAAATTTTTGTTCCGCGTGGAACATTTAGCAGACAGCAACAAACTCATATCTCATATGACAAACTAGTGAATGGAATTCATTCCTTGCTAGATGGCATTGCTAAGGAGAACTACTGGCTTATGGTAGAAAGACATCCCAGAATTGCTTGGAACGAGCTGCGTAGTTTAATGCTCCATAGATTCCAGGCACGGAAGCAAAAATCAAAAGAGTTCTTTGTGGACTTTTACTACGATTTGCTGAATTTGGCTATGCCTTTGAATACTCCACTCACGGATCAGGAACTGTTAGAGATTATAAAGAAAAATATGAGGATTGGGTTGCGAAATCACTTGGCAGGTCAACAATTTCCCACTACATCCAGTCTAGTAAATGTTTGCATTTTAACGGAAGATACTTGGCGTAGTATGAATTATATTCCGGAACAGCGTTAGGCTACCCTAAAATATGTTCACGAACTCACTAGTCCAGTTGAATTCTCTAATAATAATCCGAATCCAGTTATTAATGCGTTTCAACCAAAAGCATCCGCTTCTCTAGGTCACAAAGCGATCGCACATGGACCTATTACTTCAAATTCCTAAATAATTCAATGTGGAATTGCAAGCGTGTTGGTCACCAGTATGACCACTGTGATATTCCTCTTCAAATATTTTCTTTAGGATATGGTGCACCTGGAGTAATACGAGCTCACTGTATGACCTGGAATCCTGTTCTGCGGGCAAACCTGAATACGGAAATGAGGAATCCTGGGGCCCTACATTTCCGTTCTCAACACGTTACGCAACCAGGACATCAATACAAAACTTCAATCGAAATCTTCAACCTGTGATTCACTCACAGCAAACAGAACAGTAATTGACTCACCCAATATTTGTCTTTCCAATATTTCATTAAAGCCAAAATCTTCCCCTAATTATATCACACGAGTAAAACGAATTAATCAATATTTCCATTATCTTGCAAGTATAGCGGAGTCAAAATTTGAAACACCTATTGATATGTACCAAGATCATCGACCTTATGCCAAAATTTCTTTAAATAGAGTCGATCACAAAATCTGCAGTTGCATCCCATTACGGCATCCATTCAAGTGGCAAATGGCTCGTTTCATTCAGTATTAGGTTACATAAACGTAAATATTTCTCATAACAATGAAACAAAATTAATAAAGTTACTCATTGTCCCTCTCCTAAGTTCATTCTACTCCCGCTCCTACTTTAAATTTTCAAAATACCAACATTTCATCTGAACATCACATTTTATCTCAAGAACAACAATATCGGCTCCAGACAATAATCGACACTTTACCAAGCTACGAGAAATTCGGCCTCGGCCGTACCCATTTTTAACGCACACAATAGACACTGGGGATGCCCCAGCAATTAAACAAAGGCACTACGCAGTGTCTATTGCTAAAGAAGCGGAAATGTACAGCGAGATCGACCGCATGATTGCTTTGGACGAGTCCCTGGAGCTCCCCAATGGCCATCGTAAAGAAGCCGGGTAAAGTGATATTATGCCTAGACGCAAGAAAGTTAAATAGCGTTACTAAAAAGGACTCCTATCCTTTACCTCTGGTGGAGGGTCTCTTAAGTATGTTAGATAAAACCCGATATATCTCGAGCTTGGATCTCAAAGATGCTTTCTGGCAGATACCCTTGGATCCAAGTTCGAGAGAAAAGAGTGCCTTTACGATTCCCGGCAGGCCGCTTTTTCAATTTAAAGTATTGCCTTTTGGGCTCTGTAATGCTGCCCAGACTTTGTGCCGATTGATGCAGACTGTTATTCCTCACCACCTACATGACCGAGTGTTCGTCTATTTGGACGATCTACTCATCTCGACCTCTCAGTAACCGGATGGTAAAGTCGGTTTATAAAATCATACTCAACCGTGGTGGCTCCTCTTACCGAACTTTTGAGAAAGGGGCGACGATTCCAGTGGATTGATGAACATGAAAATTCCTTTATATCACTTAGAACCGCTTTGGTTACCGCACCGGTACTAGCAGCGCCTGATTTCACTAAACGTTTTTATATCCAATGTGATGCCAGTTCCACGGGGGTCGGAGCGGTCCTTTTTCAGAAGGATTTGGAGGGGGAAGACAGACCAATTTCTTTTATGTCACAAAAGTTAAACGATGCTCAACGGAACTACAGCGTGACCGAGCAAGAGTGTTTAGCCGCCGTTTTGGCTATTAAAAGGTGCCGGTCCTATGTTGCGATCCACTGTTGAAATCTGCACAACGGGAGCTCATTTAGGCATTTCTAAAACTAAGGAAATTATTCGGCGATATTTTTACTGGCCTACGATAAACCACGATATCACCAATTTTGTTAAACTTTGTGAAGAATGCAAATGTAATAAAGCTGTTAATTATTCCAGGCAACCACCTCCTCATACTTTCTCTAGTACTCTCCGACCTTTCCAAAGGATCTATTTGGATTTTCTAGGACCGTACCCTAAAACGCGATCAGGCCACTCGTCAATTTTAATTGCAGTTGATAATTTTTCAAAGTTTGTAATAACAAAACCTGTGCGGAGGGCCACTGCGCAAAAAGTGGTTCGATTTGTCGGAACACAAATATTTTTAATGTTTGGAGTACCAGAGGTGTTAGTTAGTTAGTTACCGATAACGGACCTCAGTTCAACTCACGCGTCGTTTCTACACTTTGTGAACGGTACTAGCATCTCTTCGAGGTTATATTAAAACCGACCATAGAACTTGGAATGAAAATTTGTCAACCACCACTCATGCACTGCGTAATGCAATTCATGACGCCACAGGATATTCACCGCATTTTTTGATTTTCGGCCAACATGCTATACTGCATGGGTCTATTTATCCGACCAATTTTTATCTGAGGATAAACCGGAAATGCTGCATAAAGTTTTTCAAACAGGCAAAGATACATTGACAGAAGCCTCCGCAAGGAATGAATGCAATTACAACTTACGATATCGCTATCCTAAACTCTCTATTGGACAGAAAATGTATGTCAAAAATTTCACTCAAAGCAGCGCGGCTGACAAAATTACCGCGAAATTAGCCCCAAAATATCTTCCGGCACAAGGATATTAAAACATAAATTTAGTCGGTTCATTGATTCCAATTATTGATTTAACAATATCCGGCATGAGTTCTAAGGGGTAGGTCGTCCCCACGACTGTAACGAATTTGCATTGTTTCGTTCAATAGTTTTTGAAAATTTAAGTTATGTGAATAGCCTACAAGTACACTAGCGCTGGGAATTTTGAAAATTCTATTTAATTCAAAAATAATTTGTATTTTATTCTTATAATTAGGCTTAAGTTGACGAATGTTTTACTTAAATTGTTTTTTTTTTTAAATGAGAGCTTAGGCTGTTTAGATACTGAGATGAGCTGACGGGTGAGTATCGCTGGTGATCACTACATTAGGGAGAATCTACGCTTCCAGGAAAATAATTTTCGCAGTCTAGCAAGATCATTTGATGTTTTGGCAAACCCCACCCCGTACCATGAATCATTAGCCGGCTATGTAGACTGCGCCAAAACCTCTCAATTGATAATATCAAACTCAGTGACAGAAGGGTGTTCTTTGTGTGTGGACTCAACCACATAACTTTCACAGCCCTAACAAATCTGTTTTCTCACGCATCCTCTAATTCGTGTTCGTTTTCAAATATTTCTCTCGAGGATTTATAGTCTGCCATTTGGAATGTTATATCGGAATTTACGAGTTTTCCTTTCGTCTGAAAATTCTTGTTATTATCTTCAATTTTATTATTTCTTTCCAGACCAATGGATGCTAATTAAAACAACTTATATCCCAAAAATTAGTAATCCTTCAGAACTATCCCATTTTAGACCAATTAATCTGTTAAGTTCTCTCTCTCTCTCGCTAAAGCATTCGAGATAGTAGTTAAAAATCAAATTCAATCGCATCCAAATAGCAAAAGTTTAGTTTGTTTCGTACAACCTTGATTTAGAGAATTGCATAGTACTTCTACTGTGTTAATAAATGTATGTGATGATATTAGGCGTAAAATGAAGTAAAATTGGCTTCTTTAACTTTCTTAGATTTTTCTAAAGCTTTTGATTCTAATTATCACAGAATATTTTTTTAATAAACTCTTATATCAGTTCACCTTCAGTTTGCCGGGTGACAATAAAATACGAATACTAATTAATATCCAAATATTTCTAAAGCATTAAAACCAAATCATTTGAAAATTTTATAGATTTATAAATAACACGTTTATTTAACAGACAAATTAAAAAATTTCAGAATAGCCTCCATGAGCATTAATACATAACTCGATATATGTATATGTATATATATGTGTGTTCACACACATAATGCAAGAATAATTTAAAGTATGGTAGATAATTGCGTGGAACTATAATTTTATCCATCCATTACATTACTAAATTATTACTAAATTTTAGTTTTTTTTTATAGCTTTTAAGAAAATATGAAGATTTTAATTTAATTTTTTTTTAATCGGATTTGAATTATGTTAAAGTAATTGAAAGTTATATGAACAAAACACTGCGTTATAAGACGAATAAATGAAGAATTAAAATATAGCCAAGCAACATTAAAAGATGTGGTAATTATCTTTACATTTTTTTTTTTGGTATTTCTTTTATAATTTAATAAAGTTTCTTCAGCATACTTCGCATTTTGACATTTCGTTTGGATTGTAATACGAAAAACAGCTATTTCATCTCTTTTCGAATTTATTATTTTATATGACCTATGAACTTTTAAAAAAGAAGAAAAGTAACGGAATATTTGTGTATTAGTACCTACAAAATATTGATCGTCTTTATTTTAAATATTTTTTTTTATTTTTCATATACAAGATTGTTCTACTAAAACAAAAAGAGATTGTACGTCGTCTAAAACCATCTTCAAACATCTTACATTATTTTTCTGAAATCGCACAGAAAGTAATTTAATTGAAGTATGATCTTATTTTATGATGTAAATGAGGTAATTAAACATAGGTACAAAAACTATAATGAAAGAATAACGTTCAAGATCACTACGATCACAGAGTGTTTTTGACATAATTTCGTATCATTCTCTCTTTTGAATTTAATATTGTATAATGTAGCATCGACTGAACTAATGTAGTGAAATTAAATTGTACAAAAATTATTAATTAAAATTGGAAATAACCTAAAATTCTCAGAAAACTATTGTTTATTCAATTCGAATATTTTGATAGTAAGAGTCTTTTTGATCACATGCTAGCTGAATATGTGAAGATGGTGCTATAAAAATGCTTTGAAAAAGATATCCCTGTACACCACCTATTTATAACTTTTAGCATGCAAAAATAAATTTAAAAAAAAAAAAAAACAAGGAGATGTAATCAAGCTCTCTTCGGCCTATCATTAAAATATATCATCCTCCGGTATTCAAAATTAACTCAGCGTACGATGATGATATTTGCGTGCACCGCAAAAAGAGAAAGCGAAACATTTAAAATATTTAGGATTACTGATCATTGAGCAAAATAATGTTTTTGTGGACGTTTCAATCACATCAGTCTGCCAAACATCAACATCTTCAAGTATATATTGTGTACATAAAATAAAATTAAAATGAATCGACCATAACCAATATTTTGAATATTTCCGCATAAAATTCATTATTTCATAAAGGTGTCTTTAAAAATATACGGAAAAAAAATGTTTCGTGGTTGCTGTCAAAACGAATAAGTAAAATCAATTTGGGCAAGTTCGTCATTAAGCCGGAGAAACGAGCCAACAACAATTCGTTCGCCATCAAAAGCTCAACCATCGTCTCATTCGTTCGTTGCTACTTCGACTCCAACCAGATCACTGAGCTGTCCATTCTGCAGCGAGGAACACAGTGCGTTCCAGTGCAGCAAATTTAAATCATTATCGTTCGATCAGAAATCAAACATAATTCGTGAAAACAATCTTTATTTCAACTGCCTGCGGAAGGGACACCGTAGCGCAGACATCACACCCTAATCCATATATCGGATGGGTCATCTCGAACTCCAGTCACCAACACAAGTAAAACATCGAATGACAACTTGCCAACTGCCAAAAATTTGAACGATGCTAATTAGCATCACACCACATCGTCCTGCGATTCGAGCCCTGCTTGACTCCGGGACAATCGATCATCGAATTCGTTCTTAAATCACGTGTTGATTCAAGATTCACGATTTTTATCACAGCAGTAGTCGTCGAAAGGATAACTGGCATCTTGCCATCGTAATACATCGAATCGGAACAGTGGAAACATCTAGACGAGCTACAATTGGCCGGTCCTCATTTCAATCGTCCTCACAAAATCGGCGTGCTACTTGGGGGCAGATATCCTCGGAATGCTTCATATGGATGGATGCATAAAATCTGTCAACGGTTTGCCATTCGCACAAGAAACCAAACTAGGACACATCTTGTTTGGGAGATTCGATCGAAAAAATCACACACTCCTTAAGTGCGACTGCAATCATCGAGAATTACACCAACGTTTACAACACTTTCAATTAACACACTTAAACGCACTTTCAATCAACACACTCTAGAAACAAGGAAGGAAGATATATCGTGCATCTCCCATTCGTTGATCAGTCATTGCCACTTGGAACATCTCGAGAAGGTGAAATCGTGAGACTGAAGCACATGGAACGCCGATTTTCGAAGAATCCGCAGTTACGCATCGGATATCGAGAAAATTACAAATCCAACGTGCTTCCTCCCACACCATGGCGTGATACAGGGGTCTAGCTCAAAGCCAAAATTAGGTGTGGTTTTTGACGCCTCACACCAGACGACTTTCGGTCCCAATCTTCAGCAGAATCTATTCACGATTTTCACTCGATTTTGAACCAACACAAATTCGTGTTCATCGCAGATATCCGACAAATGTATTGACAGAGAACAACGCCTGAGGATCCAATTCAAGATTATCGTCTGCGCACAGCAACCTACGGTACCAACTGTGCTCCGTATTTGGCAATACGCATGCTCCATCAGTTGGCACATGACGAATCCAAGCAATTTCCCATCGCTGCGAAGGTCGCTCTTGCCGACTTCTATGTAGACGACCTGTGCAAGGATTTTGTTCAAAAAATGAGACTTGAGAGTTGCAATTTTCGTGTACGTACTAGATATACAACGGTAAATATTAGTTTATTTGGTTTAATTTTATTATTATCGTACATCTAGTACGCCGATAAAAATTAGAACTCTCTAGTCTCATTTTTTGAACAAAATCCTTGGACTGATGACGGGCACAAACGATGTCAAGGAATTGCTTGAAATCCAGCAACAGATGGTGGCATTACTCCAACGTGGCGGCTTTGAGCTTCGAAAATGGTCGTCAAATTGCCAAACTCTACTCGATCAAGTGTCGTCAGAATATCACGAACATTGGCCATTGCGGGAGTGGAAATGGGAAGAATCGGTCGAGGCACTTGGGTTACATTGGGCACCATCGGGAGATTATTTTGCATTTAAAATCGAAGACTTTTCAGAAAGGCCAGTAACAACCAAACGAATCATTCTCTCAGATCCACTCGGCTGGTTATCCCCTAGTATCATCATCGCAAAAATCATCTTTCAAGATGAGCTTAGCAGCGAAAACCAAGGTCGCTCCACTCAAAACCGTCAGTCTACCGCGCTTGGAACTATGCGCCAGTGTGTTACTAGCCAACCTCATGCACAAGATTGTCCAGTCACTCAATCTCAATGACATACAACAGTTCGCATGGACCAATTCGCAAGTGGTTCTTGGATGGCTCCATGGTCGTAATCCCAGTTTCACCACGGTGCCTGGGATACCTGTTGAACAAAAGTATGCTTGTAGTAAGATGAAATTCTACGAGTCGGCGGACGATTAAAACATTCATTCTTGCCGTACCAAAGCAAGCACCCAACAATTCTACCGAAAACCAGTCAACTCATTACGTTAATCGCGTACAGGCACATCGAACCACACTCCACGGTGGTCAACAATTAATGCTGGCACATCTTCGAAGCCGATTTTGGATAATTAATATCAAGAAGCTGGTCTGTGCGCCTGTTCGCCATTGCGTGACATGCTTTCGTTATCGTTCAATGTCAGCAACTAATGGCTAATCTTCCAGCACCACGCGTTACCCTATCCAGGCTGGGGCTGAGTTTAAATTCATCGGTCCCGAACCAGTTGCTTCCTTACCATTTAGTTATCTTAAGAAGGCGATAAAAAACTGCGCTGTAAGTAAATTAAAACAGCAATGGCTTGCTTCTCGTAGCTGTCGCATTGCCAAACTTTTTGTTAGTGGACCTAATTTTAGGGCCACTAAGTTTGCTTTATCTCTCAGTAAGAAACAGCTGCGAGTCTTGATCGCGACTCTTACTGGGCACGGTCATTTTAAGGTACACCTTCAGCGCATGGGGCTATCTCTTGACGCTGTATGCGAGGATTGCTTTGAAGACGATGATGATTGCATTCACTTCGTGTGCAGTTGTCCTGCTTTCAACAGAGTTAGGTTGCAATTATTTGACTCCAGATCCATTGCTGATAATCAGCTGAATTCCTTGCCTTGGTCTAAACTACTTCAGTTTATTAAGGCTGCAGCACGCATTCACGAGTTAGGATAGAATCACTGGTATGCACCATGGGCCCATCGTGGCATTGAGTGCGGAACCTCTGATGGTTCCAACCAATTTTAATAATAATAATAAAAATAAACTATCCAGAGCTTTTCTACACAGTGGAGTGGATTACGCTAGCCCGTTCTCGATCAAACAAAGCAAAGGCCGCGGCGTAAAATCAACGAGGGATTACGTGTGTCTATTCGTGTGCCTATCAACAAAAGCGCTTCATCTGGAGATGGTGTCAGATCTCACCGCAGATGCGTTCATTGCTTCGTTCAGACGATTCACCGCTCGAAGAGGCAAGGTTCAAGCATTGTACAGCGACCGTGGCACCAAATTCATCGGATCTAATCGTCAACTAACGTTGCTTCAGCACCACACCACAAGGAATGTGAACCCTGAAGTCGCCACAATGCTGGCTCAAGACAACACGAATTGGCGCTTCAACACACTTCAGAGGCTTATAATGGGAGGCAAGGGCAGTGGCGTAACTACAAATGTCGGGCCCCTCCGCGAAATTTTTTTGGGCCCCTAAAAATGCTTTTGGTACCTATGAACAAGTAAAGCTTTAAGTTTAACTTATTTCTTCCTATTGTCTATTCTCGCATTAATTCAAAGTATCTGATTTCACGATGATACTCTGAGGATTTATAAATATATCGATAAAGCATCAAGAATTTCGAAATAATCTCAAAAATGTCGAATTTTCAAAGTATATATCTTGCATATATCGAATTATTCGTAAGTTTTGTTCAAAAATGGTTTAAGCATAAAATATGTAACTGCAAAAATTGTCAATTAGTTTTAATTTTGATAATTAATTTAAATAGGTTTGGGTTTAAACTTAACCTTTAATGTTGAGCTTTTTCATACTTTTAGGTTTTTGTTAAATGTACCTATATGCAAAAAAACCAAAAACTTCTAATTTTATAAGCTTCAATTACCAAAGCTTTTCTAAACAAACGATTTTACTCAGAAGTATGATCTTAGTAGCAGAATTTCGGCTAAAATTTGATCGTAAAATTAATAATCAATCATCAAAAGCTTTCAGTTTTAAAAGATTTTCAAACCAAACCATTTCACTACGAAACTTGATATTATAAAGGAAAGTGGTATTTTCAGATACATTTAGAATATTTGTTTTCAATGGGCTTTAAGCTTGACAATTAATTTATACCTTTTTGGTTTGAACTTAACATTGTGGAGAATTTTCATAATTTAAAGTTTTTCTTAAAATGTGTTATGAGTAAAAATTAAGTTTTGTAAAAAATGTCAAGCACAATTAGTTTTAAGAGCTTTCAATTAGAAAAGCCTTTTAAACGTATCCATTTTACTCAGAAATTTGATTTTACCTAGGGTAACGGAATTTAGGGATAATTTAGTGTATTTGTTCTCAATGTAAATTTTCAAGAGCTTTAATCAAACCAAACCATTTCACTAGGAAACTTCGTATTATAATATAAGGTTTCGTTTGTCGAAACTTTTTGAATCAAATCATTTTACTCCAAAATTTTGTATTAAAAAGCAGTTCAGTATTTTGGGATAAATTTAGAATATTTGTTACAATGAGCTTTGGGCGTGATAGATATAAATTAATACTAAGTATTTGGGTTGAATCTTAACATTTTTCAGATTTTTAATAATTTCAGGTTTTTGTTATACGGTTTTACGTGCAAAAAATTTGTATTTCCAAAAGGTTTCAAGAGCTTTTAGTTTTAAGAGCTCTCACTGATCGAAACTTTATAAATAATTTATCTCAAATTTACACTTTGTAACGGGATTTTGGGATATATTTAGAATATTTGTTTCCAATGAGCTTTAATATTGATAATTAATTTATACTTTCTGGGATTGAACTTTATATTTTAGAGCCTTTTCAAAATTTGAGGATTTTGCTAAAATTTTTTATTTTGTATTTCCAAAAAATGTCGAACTTTTAATTTTAGGAGCTTTCACGTATCGAAGCTTTTTAACCCAAATCATTTTCTTTTTATTCTGAAATTCGATAGTTTAAAATAAGGTGGGATTTTGGAATAAATTTAGTATTGGTTTTCAATAAGCTTTAAGCTTGACAATTAATTCATCCTTTTTGGGTTCGAACTTAATATTTTTGAGCTTTTTAACAAAATGTTGTATGCGCATAAATTATATATGAATTTGAAAAAAATTGTCAAGAGCTTTGGTTTTAAGAGCTTTTACTATTGAATCTTTTTAAACAAACCATTTTACTTCGAAATTTCATAAAACAAGGGATGATGGAATTTGTGGTATGATTTAGTATATTTGTGCTCAATATAATTTATTAAGAGTTTTTAATTTTAAGAGCTTTTCAAACCAAACCATTTGACTTTTAAATTTGATATTATAAACGAAGGTTTATTTTGGGATTAATTTAAAGTTTTTGTGTTCAATGATCTATCTATAAGCTTGATAGCTTATTTATACTTTCTCGGTATTTTTTGTACCTTTCCATAAATTCTGTCTTTCATTAAAATGTTTAAGAGCTTCCACTTATCGAAGCTTTGCAACTCAATCGTTTTACTCAACACAACTTACAATAACCTGGACATTCTTGAATAATTTAGATTTATATGTGTAACTCGGCAGGTTCTTACAACTCAAAGCTAAGCGCAGAACATTGCCTTACAAAATTCGAATAAATTCGAAAATCTTTAAAATTCTCGAATAGTCCTATGAATGTCGAAAAAATTTCGATTACCCCACAAAAATAAGAATAGTAATAAGAATAGAACCCTCGGATCTTATTGGGTGATTTTTTAAATATCGAATTTAAATAAACAGAACTAAACCATGTGCTCAATTAAAAAACAATCATGTTTATACATCCACCAAAGGACGCCCTTTGGTTTACAGAATGTTCACGTGTGCTCAAATGGTTGAGCTATTATTGTTTCGTCTTATTATTATGTGATCAGGGTTTTTATTCATTTCAGAATACTTTAACTGCTAAAGAAACAAATGGAAAAAATACATACACACATACTGTTTGACGATCATCGGGGCTCATCATTTATGGGAAGATTACATTTCATGAGAAAATATTTCAAAAATACAAAAAAAAATATAAAAAGAAATACATAAGAGCACGCAGAAATCATGAATCCCTTATGTGCTTTTCAATAGAACAATAAACATCATAAACAATACAGTAAAATAAAAACGTTTCAAAACCTAACCAATGACTAAAATACATTAAAATTTCAGAAACAAAGATGATCGATCAAATTTTCGTGATTTCCAGTCACGAAATCTTATAATTCTGTTGCGGTGTATTAGTGCCGTACTAAATATTCTTGTATGATTTTATCATCTTCTTCTGATGTATGTTATACGTAGGTATATACGAACAATATAAAATCTATTCTTTTAGAATGGAAACAATAAAACAATATTCAGAATATTCTGATCACAGACATAATATGTGTTTTACATATATCATATTAAAAAAAAAAAAATGCTTTTCGATTTGTAATTAAATCTATTGAGATGTTAGAACATCTCTGTATAATCCGAATACTATATTTAATTGGTCTTCCGTTCAATAGACGATTATTTATGATGACCTGTATTCTTCCGCATGCATGTGAATACTATATACCCACATACTACACATTAAAAATAATTAAAATAAAATTTCGAAATCGATCTCTCACCATTATAGCGCGGTGTATGGTTTTAAGTACTAACAAAAAAAAAATTAAAAAATGTTAAATTGTAAAGTCTTACAGTAAAATATAACTAACAAAAAACTAAAGTCGCGCAGCATGATCTTGCGTTTCCCTTGAAATAAAAATTAATAACATCAATTTTATTCTACAATGAATGTAAAATAAAATTTTTCGATATGTGTGTGTGTATTTATTTATATTTAATTGAAATAACAATTCGTTCTTATTGGTAAATAATATATTTAAAGAATTAAAACCGATCGAGAGTGGTATTCCTGTATAAGAAGTTTCCTAAACCTTCAAAAAAATGTTACTAATCCATTTTTATTTCGTTATACATTTTACAAAATTAAGATGCATCTAATTTGCTCATCCGGATCGAAACTTAAATTGTAAAAATTGATGATTTCATTCTTCGTGTCCGAAGATGTGAAGTGTATAATCTATTTGAACTTTTATAAAATTAAAATGTATGGATTTATAAATTATAATTTTTCGTGCTGTTTCAAATTTATCCAAACTTTATCAAGTACATATTATATCAAATCACCTTTCAAACAAATAAGATACCAAACAAAAATTATTTCAAATTTGGCTCGCTTGTGTCTCAAACTAACCATCAATATTGTGACAAGAGGCAACACCTATTCTAAATATTAATTTTAAAAGTAGTACCGGGGTTAGTATGTTGAGAATAATGTATTATCGCCACAATCTATCTCATTTCCTTAATTGCAACTGAATCCGATCGATGATTTCGATTTAGTAAGGCTCCTCACATATTAGACAACAGAACAAACTAATAATTAACAACTATTCAAGAATTCAGATTTTTAGATACACCGTCAGCCAGCCAGTACTCCTTCTAAATTCCTTGCCCTAGATACTAATTAATTTTACTATATTGGGAGTAACACTTCGAGGAATTCAGAAGCAATGATACCACAGAAATCAGAATGTCATCAGCCTTATCTACGAAATAACTAAGAAGAGCTTAAGTACCAGTCAAGGATAGATGTGGAGTATAACCTATTGGTTAGCACCAAGTTGGCTACTTCATTACTTTAGCTATGCTGGTTCTAAGGGCTTTCATCGTAAATCCGCATTTTGATGTTGACTACTAAGGCACTGTATGTGTTTCTTCGCATAATTCCTAATTTCTTCACTGACGTATCCTTTTTTTAAATCCTTTTTTTGAAGATTATTATTCCTTATGTACCATGGTGCATTCACCATGCTATGCAAGATTTTATTTTGAACATTTTGAATTACTTTTACGTTAGTTTTCTTGATACAGATTTCAATATCTGCCGATATAAGAGCATTTTATTATGTAATGTTAACTCAGAGTTATTATATTTGATGTTTAACTCTATTATATTTTTTTTAACCTGCTCTTTCCACTTGAAATTAGCATGAAGAAGGGTAATTCCTAAGTATTTTGCTGCGTTTACATGTGGAATTAGTTGCGAATTCAGTCGAACAGATAACCAATTAACATTTTTGTTGGTAAAATTATATGTATAGATTTAGGTTTGAAGGTGCCATTTCTTCGTCCAACTACTCTATGAATTAGAGGCGTTTTGTAATTTACTGGTTGACTACTCGATGTTGTTTTTAAATGCCTAAATTGCAGTATCATCCGCAAATATTGCAATACTTGTTTCTTTCATGCTTGGTATGTCTCTCGTATAAATTATATAGAGTATTAGCCTCAGAACACTTGTAGAACTCCAGCCGATATTTTACGCGAAAGTGTCGATCAGCTAGAAATGACTTTAAAATCAGGTAAAACTGTTTTCTAGTTTATATTCCAGGCCTTGAGACACATCCAAGAAGACACTTGAACATATTTCCAAGAGAATCTTCAATTAAATCTGTGTTTCAAATATTTTAGGCCCTATTGTAACGTCTAATGCAGAGAGGAAACAAAAACTAATTCGAAAGATATACGGCCATCCTTCATATATCAAAAAAACGCGCGCGCGCTTATAGCTAAAAAAAGTAATTCGTTATTGAAAATACCTGTTGATTCAGAGCAACAAAAAGTTCCAGAAACCAATAGCGATCCTTATGTCCAGGCCGATATAAATCGTTCTGAATCGATTTTGCACAAAATTTTGGAAAATGTCACTTCGTTTAGAGACAACATGATGACTAGGATGTCAGCATTGGAAAAGAGAGTCAGTTCCATCGAAAATCAGATTGGAAAATTACATTCCTTAATGACGGAAGCTGCCAAGTATGGTCCATTTAGAAATAAATAATGTGTTGTTTTATAAATCATCTGGTTATTACTTCAGATTTCATAGAAAAATTAAATTTTTATTGAAAAACACCAAAAAAAATTCTGGGCCAAAAATGTATACTCTGCTACCACATTTCGATTGCCATGGCCGATACCACAAATAATAAATTTTGACATTTGTAAATTGGTTCAGGAGTACGAAAGAAAGGATGCAAGAGACGTACTTCGAATGCTTCAGATGAATCTGTGGAGAAAATGGGAGAGTGAATTTAATGAAAAAAGTTTGACGAAAGGAATGAAGTACGGAGTGTTCCGTGGTACTCCTTTGAGAACGCCTTTCTATAAGAATCTCAAAGGAGATTCGCTAATGTTGCGAACGGTTGAGAGAATCAGACTGAACCATGGAAATTGGAAGGAATGTTTGTGGAAACGTCATTTGAGTGAGGACAAAGATTGTGAGTTGTGTGGAAGTGTGGATGATGTTGAACATCTCATATTGGCTTGTCCTAGGTACAACCAATATAGATCGCGGTTCAACATCCTTCGGAGTGCAAGCAATCTAATTGATTTAATGAATGAGGGCGGATTGGTTTATAAGGAAATGTATGAATTTATTAGAATGAGTGGAATAACAATTTGATATAAAAGAAGTAGTACCCGACAGAATATGTGTAGGGGGTAATCTGGATCCATTTTATAGATTAAAAATTAAATTATTCAAATTGAAATTATAAATTAAAATTATGTAAAAAGGAATTGTATAAATTTGGGTTTTTTGGCAATATGGCTCTATTTTATATAGGAGCCAAGCATAATAAAAAAAAAAAATAAAAAAAACATTTGCAAATATTGTGCCACTTTGGGTTTAAATCGCCTGGTTATTATTTCAGATTCCATAAAATTTGATTTTTAATGAAAAATCCCAAAAAAAAAATTCTGGCCCAAGAATGTTTACTCTGCTACTACTATTCGATTGCCATGGCCGATACCACAAATAATAAATTTTGACATTTGCAAATATTGTGCCACTTTGGGTTTAAATCGCCTGGTTATTACTTCAGATTCCATAAAATTTGATTTTTAATAAAAAATACCAAAAAAAAAAATTTTGGCCCAACAATGTTTAGTCTGCTGCCACATTTCGATTGCCATGGCCGATACCACAAATAATAAATTTTGACATTTGCAAATATTGTGCCAATTTGGGTTTAAATCGCCTGGTTATTACTTTAGATTCCATAAAATTTGATTTTTAATGAAAAATACCAAAAAAAAAAATGCTGGCTCAAAAATGTTTACTCTGCTACTACTATTCGATTGCCATGGCCGATACCACAAATAATAAATTTTGACATTTGCAAACATTGTGCCAATTTGGGTTTAAATCGCCTGGTTATTACTTCAGATTCCATAAAATTTGATTTTTAATGAAAAATACCAAAAAAAAAAATTCTGGGCCTAAAATGTTTAGTCTGCTGCCACATTTCGATTGCCATGGCCGATACTAAAAACAATAAATTTTGACAATTGCAAATATTGTGCCACTTTGGGTTTAAATCGCCTGGTTATTATTTCAGATTCCATAAAATTTGATTTTTAATGAAAAATCCCAAAAAAAAAATTCTGGCCCAAGAATGTTTACTCTGCTACTACTATTCGATTGCCATGGCCGATACCACAAATAATAAATTTTGACATTTGCAAATATTGTGCCAATTTGGGTTTAAATCGCCTGGTTATTACTTCAGATTTCATATAAAAATTTAATTTTCCTTGAAAAACACCAAAAAAAATTCTGGGCCAAAAATGTCCACTCTACTACCACATTTCGATTGCCATGGCCGATACAACAAATAATAAATTTTGACATTTGCAAATATTGTGCCACTTTGGGTTTAAATCGCCTGGTTATAACTTCAGATTCCATAAAATTTGATTTCTAATGAAAAATACCAAAAAAAAAAATTCTGGGCCTAAAATGTTTAGTCTGCTGCCACATTTCGATTGCCATGGCCGATACTAAAAACAATAAATTTTGACAATTGCAAATATTGTGCCACTTTGGGTTTAAATCGCCTGGTTATTATTTCAGATTCCATAAAATTTGATTTTTAATGAAAAATCCAAAAAAAAAAATTCTGGCCCAAGAATGTTTACTCTGCTACTACTATTCGATTGCCATGGCCGATACCACAAATAATAAATTTTGACATTTGCAAATATTGTGCCACTTTGGGTTTAAATCGCCTGATTATTACTTCAGATTCCATAAAATTTGATTTTTAATGAAAAATACCAAAAAAAAAAATTTTCATGTTTAGTCTGCTGCCACATTTCGATTGCCATGGCCGATACTACAAATAATAAATTTTGACAATTGCAAATATTGTGCCACTTTAGGTTTAAATCGCCTGGTTATTATTTCAGATTCCATAAAATTTGATTTTTAATGAAAAATCCCAAAAAAAAAATTCTGGCCAAAGAATGTTTACTCTGCTACTACTATTCGATTGCCATGGCCGATACCACAAATAATAAATTTTGACTTTTGCAAATATTGTGCCACTTTGGGTTTAAATCGCCTGGTTATTACTTCAGATTCCATAAAATTTGAGTTTTAAAGAAAAATACCAAAAAACAAACTACCACATTTCGATTGCCATGGCCGATACCACAAATAATAAATTTTGACATTTGCAAATATTGTGCCACTTTGGGTTTAAATCGCCTGGTTATTACTTCAGATGACATAAAATTTGATTTTTAATGAAAAATACCAAAAAAAAAAATTTTGGCCCAAAAATGTTTACTCTGCTGCCACATTTCGATTGCCATGGCCGATACCACAAATAATCAATTTTGATATTTGCAAATATTGTGCCACTTTGGGTTTAAATCGCCTGGTTATTACTTCAGATTCCATAAAATTTGATTTTTAATGAAAAATACCAAAAAACAAAAAAATTGGGGGCCAAAAATGTTTACTCTACTACCTCATTTCGATTGTAATGGCCGATACCACAAATAATAAATTTTGACATTTGCAAATATTGTGCTACTTTGGGTTTAAATCGCCTGGTAATTATTTCAGATTCCATAAAATTTGATTTTTAATGAAAAATACCAAAAAAAAATATTCTGGGCCAAAAATGTTTACTCTGCTACTACTATTCGATTGCCATGGCCGATACCACAAATAATAAATTTTGACATTTGCAAATATTATGCCACTTTGGGTTTAAATCGCCTGGTTATTACTTCAGATTCCATAAAATTTGATTTTTAATGAAAAATCCCAAAAAAAAAAATTCTGGCCTAAAATGTTTACTCTGCTACTACTATTCGATTGCCATGGCCGATACCACAAATAATAAATTTTGACATTTGCAAATATTGTGCCACTTTGGGTTTAAATCGCCTGGTTATTACTTCAGATTTCATAAAATTTGATTTTGAATGAAAAATACCAAAAAAAAAAAATTCTGGCCCAAAAATGTTTACTCTGCTACCACATTTCGATTGCCATGGCCGATACCATAAATAATAAATTTACCAAAATTATCAAAATTATGATTGAAATATGATATATGACCACTGCAGATTTTGTGGTCAACATAATGACTAATTTTTAACGTTCGAATCACCGGATGACTAAAATAGGACCAACATGTGATCAATCAAGAAAATTAATATGACTTAAGGTTTACTGGATTGTATATCTATGTACTAAATTTGAGAAAATTTCTAATTCGGTAATTTGTTGCAACAGCTCATTTTCATTCCAATTGGTGATTCTGAATGTGTTATTCATGTTCATAGATTAGTTTGGCAGGGAAGCGGTTTCATTCACGGTTTCTTGATTATTTAACCGCTTATTTAAAGCAATCAGTATTCTTTCTTGTTTTAGTAACTATTCAAGAAAATAATTATAATTATTCACTGTTTCCGGCTGCTATGCAATCTGTGAGTATATTTTTCAGCCTACTATTGCACTTGGTTATGGTAGTTCTACCACACGGTTTTTTTATATTGTCCTATTACTGGGAATCCCACTAACTAACTAACTTGTGATGATCTCAATTTCGGTGTGCTTGTAATTTCGAAAACTAACGTGTTTTTTTTTTAAATTTCAATTTGAAAGAGTTTTAAAATCCTGAATCAAAATGCTTAGATTATATAGAAAAAGTATGCTAAACTTTTTAAAGCAACCTTCTTGAGATTGTGGATTTAAAATTCTCATTAATCGTTTATAATTTAGTTTTAAAAATTAATATCCAAATCGAGATTTAAAATTTAATTTTATTTGGGGTTTCAAAAACATTTTCAACAACAAGAAATAATTAAATATGTTTGTATATTATGATCTTCAGATGTAGGAATATAAATTAGAGTAATTTTGTAAATATTATAACTTTCTATCAGACTATGAAATCTATAACGTTATGACATAATGATGCAGTATTTTTGAGAGCTGAACCTAATTGTGCAGTAAGCGCAACTAAACAAAAAACATGAAACGATGTGCTTTTGAATTTTGTTAATAATACATCATTTTTCATAAAAAAGAAATTGTATAGACATATATTTAAAATTCGGCTTACCTCAATTTCCAAAAATAGTTTTGTACATTCACTATAATCGATTTTACTATCAATCTCAATCACAACATCGTGATAAGCTGACTTTTCAATCCGTACACAGACTACAATATTAATAAGCATTATCACAAGTAACACGATAATTTTACACATTTTTGCACTTTTAACTTATTTTTAGGATAACTATATACTTATTATGTAATTAACAATTTAGGTAGGTACACCCAAAATACCATAATATATTTTTAAGTTTTATCAATAAACGCAAATTGTCATGGCAACATATTTTTGCCTCACACAAAATTTCCGTGCACTAAATATTATAATCGTACATGGTACATCAACTAGTTTTTAATATTGTTTTGAAAAAAAAATAAAATAAAAATACAACACAAAACAAAATTGTTCCGCTTGACTAGATTGCACTTCCGTTAAAAACTAAAAAAAAAAAAAATTATGTACATATATTTTTAAGTACATAAATTAACGACAGGTGAAATATGTTGATTAAATTTTATGTTAAATAAAACTAAGTACACATATAGGCATATTTATATAGGGTAATGTATTTGTAAGCACCCACGAAAAACGAAACTTTATTTAAATCAATTTTGTAAAATTGCGCTCAAATCACTTTATTATTATTTACACACCGGATTGGCAACACACCCGTAGTAGTTTAATTTTTTAACCGGAATTTTCTTAAAATTCTTAATTTTTAAATTTTTTTTATATACAAATATGAACCCGCATCAATCACTAAAGCGCATCCGTCTTACTCAATTTCTAACCAACGACTGACACTGAAATTAGTTTTCAACATTTCTGTGTTCTGTGTAGTGTAATAGTTTTCGATCATATTTTTTTATTTTTTTTTTTCCAACGAAACATAAAAGCAAACAATGCACCTCACTATATTCTCTTATTTATGTATATGTACACTGTACAGTATTGTATTATTTCAGTTCTGAATGGAATATTAATAATAAAGTGAGTAATGTTAAAAGGGGAAGACAGGGGGGAGAGGAAATTAAAATTGAAACCCAAACAAAAAATAAAAAAAAATGTAGAATAATAATGAGAAAGCAGAAACGTTAAGAAATGAAGAAGACATACAGTTAAACCTTATGGAATATTAAATATTTGAACTGTTTCACCCGCGTTCTTTAGCAGGGGCGTAAATTGCAGACATTATATATTTTTCTCTGGTTTAGGTGGCTCAAATCTATTCAGGCAAGTTCAATCGGGTTCATAACATTAATTTTATAATCACGATTAGCAGGAACGTTAAAACGATTAAGCAATCCAACAGTGATTATCAAGAAATTTTAATACTGGCTGCCACTGTTCCATCGCATTATATTAAAATAAAAAAATATATATTATTCAACAAATCACGTTTTAACGATCGTTCTAAATATTACAATTTGAAATAATATCCATTCATCACAAACTACCCATAATGATTATAAATGCGCGAACAAAAAACGCGATCATGAACTGAATTTAAATTTTTATTTTTATTCCTTGACGATCATGTTGGTATTTTTTGTTTTGTACATACAATTCTTTGAAATTAAATACGACCCATCAGGATAATCTGAAGAAAATACAAAAAAAAAAAAAAATCAGTTCAAGAATTGTCAGCAATACGGTATGTATTATGCATAGTTATGTAAATTGCAACAACTGCATGTAATATGTAAATTAAGACCTAGCCGGCCATGTACATATGTAGTAATTTTCTATGTAGGTGATCGTTTTTTTTTTTAATTATGCATTTGCCCCAATGGAGCTATAGTGATTTGAATGAGCAAATGTCATGAGCGCAATTTACCTTACATACATGATCATGTTGGTCTATATTTTCCTAATCAAACACTAAATTATTTTTATTCAAAATCTTAACAAATAAAATTTTATATAGAATACGTAATCGATATACCAAATCTAGAACATTTTATGCATTTATTAGCCACATGAGTTTTATAAGTACATACTACACTATGTACTTTTAACTTATCATTAATATGTACATAGTGTTGTAAAATTTTCAATATTTTTAAATTTGGTAATTTTACCGGTAATATTAGTGGTAACACGGATAAAATAGGTAACACAATTTTATTCAATCCAATTTGTTCCAAAGAACACTAGTAAAATTTTGACGTCTCGACAAAAGAGGAACATCAACTTGATCTGCATCTAAACATAACACTGTGATCAAAAAGTGGTAAGACTTTTTAAAAAAAAACACAAACGGATTATTAGTCTTTTAAATTTATTTCATCCTCTTCCACTTATGCATCGTTTTTTCAAAAACCTTCTTTGAAGCGGCTTGAATCTCTTGAATCGTGTCAAATGATGTCCGCGGTTGCGGAACGTTATGGGTCGAATTTCTGGATAAATAGTCACCCAATGCAGCTTCAACCAATGCAGTGTGAGATGGCGCATTATCGTGATGTAAAAAACAATCGAATATAAATATGCAGCTTCATCAATTAATAAGTGATTTGTATTTGATTCCGCAGGAATAACTTCATCTTCTTTATCCACACTTCCCACGTTCGATCTCGTCATGTGGAAGTTGCGCAAAATCAGTGGATTACGTTTTGAACTGCATGTATAAAACCATAGGTACAGAATGTGCTTTCCATTGCAGCTGTCGATACATGAATGCTCAAAATATCATCCACCAACGCATTTGAAGGTGAAGTATAACATGTTCCCGTTCACTAAATCCCACCAAAGAGCTGCTGCGTTGAAATAACAAACGGTCGTGAAAAAAGTTCACTTTCAACATTGTAATGCATTAAAGATTCAATTATTTTGTTCCCGTCCTAATAGTTTGAGTGAAGTTCTGCGACATTAAGAACTAAACTCAGTCGCTTCAAGTTTCTCTGATTCCGAAAGAGTCTTTGCTCGAATAGCTGACTTAAGCAAATTTGCAGCATAATGTTGTGATTGTAAGCATTTCTTGGTCCGTGATTTGGGGATACTTATAAGTTCTTCGTAATTAGCGCATTTATTTTGTTCAAAAGTTTGTTTTATATTAACAAAACACTCCACCACTTTAGACCAAATTGCTTTATTGTAGTTCTTAGAAAAGATGGCCATCTAGCAATCGGGGGTGTGAACAGTTTTAAGTTTTAATCCAAAACGATTTGCTTAGGAGAACGTAGATGTCTTCATAACTAACTGCACTTCATCTTCAATAACCAGCGCTTTCAGGGCATATCTGAAACAAGAAAGAAGGACTTGATAGGAAATTACAAAAGAATTCCATCGTGTTTGTACAGGTTATTCTCTTTTTTTTTTGATTTTTTTTTTTTTTTTTGAAACATTGTTTACAATAATTTTCTGTAAACCTTATATTTACTTTGTCACATATTTGCAGAATAAATTTACCCGCCCAAGGGAATGGAGCTATCAGCTTAATGTACATACGTATGACTGAAGAGCTTAATCTGTTGATAGACTGAAGTTTGAAGATATATTCAATGAGCAAGTTAAGTCCATAATAAGGATAACTTTTGTTAACCGTTTTTGGGGCCGCTTTTATGTTCGCTCCATTGTCAGTAATAAGTTTAATACATTTATAAATCCCGATATCTTTCAATATCGCTTCAATTTCCTCGATAAGCAACTTAAAAAGCCATATGACGATTTTGTTGGGTGTCAGTAGATTTATAGAAAATGGTCTTGGGAGTATTGATGACATAACGTATTATGGAGTCCCTGCGTATGATCGACCAAGCATCAGTCTGCAACTTCAGTATAGATGTGTCGGCAATTTGTGCTAAGATTCGCTCTTTAACACGATGGTATTCAACAATTGATTAAAAAGTTGGTATCGTGAAGGAACTTTGAACAAATCAATATAGGGCTAATAGCTCATCAAAAGATGCATCATATTCAGGGTCAAACTCTAGTTCTATTAGCGGTTTTTCAAATGAATATGTAAATGGGACAGGAAAACGGTGTAGATTATTATATTTTACAGCAAAGTATGGTGCAGTGGATAAATATTACAAACGCGTAAGGAAGTATAATCCAGTGGTATCACAACTCTTTTTGCATTTAGACTGCTTGAGTTGTTTAACCTTAGAATCGTGTACTCACTGACCATCTTAATCCCGCGATACGGGGAGTTGTATTTTCCCCAGTAATACATGCCGTACATTTTGTAGGTAAGTAATGAATTTTTTGAAAACATTGAAACAATAATTATTCATGTACTGATATAAAAATATGTAATTAGATTTTTATAGATTACATTATTATAATAGATATTATTTATATTTATTCATTCAGTTACGGAAAATAAGAAATGAAAATTCAAATGTTATGTATGAATTGGTGAGCCTGAACTAATTCGGGCTCGTTTGGCCGCCGATGCTGGATCTGATATAGACGGACCTGGTGTGGGCTGAGCGTCATTCTCGTAATATTTTTCTCCGCCGGAATTAGATTCCATGAATTTTCTTAGATAACATGGTTCACAAACCCGAATATAGTGCTTTCCGCATGTTTGCTTAGTATTTACATAAATCGCAGACAGCAGTTGTTTAGGTGTCTATGTTTTTCGTCCGGTAGCTCTTGCATTGCTCACATCTGCGCGATGCATTGTTTACCTGCGCATTTGTGAAGAGACATACTTATGAATAAGTTAAATTTAAATTAAAAAATGGTTTGGTTTTAATGGAAGTTTGCTGCGGTTGTCAAGATGTTGCTGGACCAACTCAAGTGCCAATTGTTTGAGAAATATTTTTCTCTTCTCGAATTTATTGGTGTTCCAAGCCGGATGACATAGTTCGAATAATCGGAAAGCCCCAAGTCCGGCTACATCAAGCATATTATAAAATAACACCATTGGCCAACGGTTACATTTCCTTTTGCAGGTGTAACCGCGCACTATTTTGTCAAATGTGTCGACGCCGCCCTTTTACTTTCTTTTACGTAATTAAAATAAAGTATAATAATCATGAAAATTTTCGACCTTGAGATTATTGAAGATTTATCTGTTTTAAGGTCCCCCGAAACTGAAACTTCAGATTTAAGCTTTTTGATAAATTGGGAGGCCCCAGTGAATTTTACTCCAAATCGGTCAACCGGAAGTGGCTACTCCCTTCGGCCAGAACATTTATTTTGCAAATATCTTAAAAAGTATATAAGGTTTACAAACAACTACGTAATAAAAAATGTTTCCAAAAAATAAAAACAAAAAAAACAAAAATAAATTATAAAAAAAATATGAAAAAAACAAAAAATTTGCAAGAAATTTGCATAATAAGTTTCTCAAAATTCGCTGTTCGTAAAAGAAAGTCGTGTGTTGGCCACACCTCAATTTTTATCGTTGTAATCATAAATGATAATTGGTTTTCTTGTAAGTTCGTTTAACTCCTCTGTGGCATGTGCTGTCGACATTAGCAGAAAATTTTTTTTGGAATCAGTAGTATAGCTGACCAGCGACACCTCGTTTGAAAAGCGAAAAAACGGAACTAAACGATCCTGTTTTTATAGCTTCTTCTAACGACGCGAATAGTCATGGTATTTCTTGTTTATTTAACCTGATTGGGCCAACTAAAGTTGTGTTGCAGGCCGATAATGTTTTTGTCAGTGCATAATTTGTAAAAAAATTATCCATGGTTTTGTTCGCGCCAATATTCAAATAGCGTTGTGCAAGTCACATTACCAATGCATGAGAAATGCCATTGGATCTTTTTTCGTTGGGCTGGGTTCCCAATTATATTTTGGCTGATACAGCATAATTTGTTTTGGCGTCTACAATCCAAAATATTTTGATGCCGTACTTTCCTGGATTCGATGGTATATATTGACGAAAGCTGCATCTGTTTCACGATGCCACCAACTGCTCGTCGATTGTGAGTTCTTTCGATGAAATGAAAGGCAAATTTAAATTCATTTTGATTAGAGTCCATATATGATGGGTTGGAGCCAATTTGTCTTCTCGTAATCTATCTATACGAGATCTTGAATCATTATTGTGATCATCTTGAATCAACTTGAATCATTAACAACATCACTCCTCTATAAAACAGCATATGAGGCTTGTGGAATAAATCTCAAGCTGCCACTAAACTTGATTTTTCAGCACCAGCGTAAAGCACTATGCCAATAAACGCGTACATTTTCTTCGCTTTTTTATGGTTTCCAAAACAATATTTTCAACAATGGCAGTTGCAAAAAGACGATTGAATGCGTCTTGCTTTTTAATAAAAGTTTCGGTGCTGCAGGCCACAGAATCCAATCTCTTCTTTTTTAAATCTTCAGTTCTCGACTTCTCTGAAGCAGAATACATCGACCACCAATTAGTTTTATCGTTTTTGCCTTGCCCCGTATATTTTTGGCCACAATTTGCCTCGATTGCTGCTTGGAGTACTTCCTCTGAACCTCCTTCGTTATCAACGTTATCGATACTCTAGTATCGATTCAACATGTACTCTAGTATTGATTATATCGGCAGATAACACTGCAGCTGTAGGATGATCTCGCCCACTAATCGGTTCAATCACAGTTTCGACATCATCGTCTTTATCAAAATAATATGCAAGCTTAATAAGCAAAATGTTGTTCCTCTGTGGTCAAATACCGACGAATATTTGCCAAATAAACAATTCTATCCGTTTTTTATATGCCCTGATAAAATGAAAAGCTATAGGTACTGATATTTCAGGTACTGATTTTTCAAATAACACAAACTTTTATCTTTAACACTCTATATTTGTTCGTATGCATCTCTGTAAGTGTTCGAAGAAAAAAATTTACTAGATACAAAATGTACTGAAGAAAATACGGGGTATGCAGCTCCCCATACACGAATATAAGCCGTTTGTGTTTTGACATACTCATACCGAAACTAACACAGAATAAATTATGAATTTACTTTGTTTTGTATAGCTAAACGTACAATACATTAAAAAATGCAACGACAAGATAGTCGTGTGGAATAAATAGTGTCTTCTATTCAATGTGGAAATACGCTTGGGGAGCCCAGTACCCCAAACACGATTCTAAGGTTAAAAGATTTTAATTTATATTACCGATATTACCAATCTTCTTTCCTTCAGGTGTTCAGCCAATAAATAAAACAACTATTACCATTTTAGGTAATATTACCCAAAATTACCTATATTACCCGTAATATTACTAACGAGAATATTACCGTTTAAATCACTATATGTACATATGTAGGTAATATTACCTAAACTAGTCATTTTAGCAGCTAATAAAAAGATTAGGATTCAATGGTTCGTATTGGAAGAACTTTGAAAGTATTGGAGTCAATGTTCAGTTGAACCTCTCAATTTGTCCGTTTGCTTGAGGTGCAGCACTGGCGAAGCAATCAATGGTATCCTTGGAACTAGTTATTTTCGTTGCGAACAGTCGAACATATTTAGTAAATCCATCTATAATTCCAAGAATAAATCGTTTTTTTGATTTTGTCAATCCTACTGGCCCGTAAAAATCTGAATGTACCACATAAAACAGCTTGTTGTTTCCCTTTAGGAATAGAGTGCATGTAACCCCCGACTTTTCCGCTGGGCTGATTAAACTTGATACACTTCAAACAATTTAAAATATAATTTTTGACAATCGTTCTCATATCTGGAAACCAATAATGCCGACTAACTATCTCAATAGTTTTGTTCAATCCGAGATGTCCCATCAAATCGTGTGAATTTCGAATTATTTGAAGCTGCATAGCTTTCGGAACATAAAATCGTAATTTTCGTTTATTTAGTTTTCGATAAATTAATCCATCTCTTAACTCGAAAAACTGGCTTTCTTCTTTTTCTAAACTCTACCGCAATTCTTCTAACTTTGGGTCTTGCGATTGTAAAATCGCTATTGTCTGCTCAAAAGGGTTATCTTGTATTACCAAAATAGTTTGCGATCTATTTAATAAACTCCATCATCTCAAGTGCCCATCTAGCAATCCTTGGATTTATCACTTTCTTCTCGAGTGTCAAAGTCAATGCTGCACAATCTGTAACTATTTTAAAGAGACGACCATGCAAATACACACGAAATCGGCGCAGAGCGTACACAATCGCCAAACATTCCAACTCATAAGAATGATATCGGGCTTCGACTGGTGTTGTACGTTTTGAAAAATACGAAATGGGATGAAATTTGCCATCTTTTTTCTTTTGTAAAAGGACCGCTCCAAATCCTACGGCACTAGCATCACAATGCAACTCCGTCTCATCTTGCGGTGAGAAAATCGCTAGAACCGGACGTTCAACCATTTGCAATTTCAATTTTGCAAATGATTCCAGCTGCGCCTCTCCAATCTCGAACGTCGAGTCATTTTTGACTAAATCTTGCAAAGGTTTCGCAATCAACGAGAAGTCTTGCACAAATTTTCTAAAATAGGAGCACATTCCAAGAAATCGTTGCAACTTTTTAACATTACGCGGAATCGGGTACTTCTCAATCGCTTTAATGATCATAAAATTGGGACGAATTCCATCTCCGTCAACCGTATATCCCAGGTACCCAATCGTTTCGTACAGAAAAACACATTTGCTCAACCGAAGTTCCAATAAATTATCAGATAACCGTTTTAACACTTCAGTCAATATTAATAGATGTTCGGCAATCGTTCCGGTGGCAATCAATATATCATCTATGTAAATCACAAGTTTATTTTCAGTAATCAATTCTTGAAAAATCTTATTAACAAACTTCTGAAACACGGAAGCTCCATTCTTCAATCCAAATGGAAGCCTTAAGTATTCAAACTGTTCAAATGGTGTTATAAATGACGTATATTTTACGGAATCAACTGCTACGCTCACATGGTGGAATCCCGACTTTAAATCCAAACTCGAAAAATATTTTTTCTCGTACAGAAAATCCAACAAATCTTCAATCACAGGAAGAGGGTAGTTGTCCTTGACAGTAATTTTATTGAGATGTCTGTAGTCTACAAACATCCGATATTCATCTTTATTACGTTTTTTAATTAACACAATCGGCGAACAATATGGACTCTCACTCGGCTGTATGATTTTCTTCTTTGTCAAATCCTCAATCATGGCGCCTACCACTTCACGCTCAGCGTATGACAATCTCCTTGGTAACGATCTAATTACTTCATTTTTCATCAATTCAATTGTCATTTCAAAATCTATTTTAGGTTTATCTGGTTTTACTGAATTTACGTAACAATCATCAAAAATTTGTAAAACTTCATTTCGTGTTTCGGATTTCAATTTTTTATTAATATTTCAATTTTACGTTTTTCCGTTTCACGTTAAAAGAGACTTATCCCACCAATTTCAGCATTTTCTGCACAATACTCGTTATCAATGTTGGAATTGAACAAATTTAAAAATTTCTCAAAGATTTTTACAGATGGTTCTATAATTAATAAAGAGGCTGGAATAGGAGTTTTTGTGGAAGATTATAACTGGAAATTCTACATTAAATTAAAAAACCTAACGGATATAACTTCCGTTTTCTTTTTTTCCGTGTTTTGTGTATTTTGAAGGATAATAAAACTAAAATATTAAGAATTGTAATTATTAAAAATATAATTACATAATAGTAAGTGTTTGTATATATTACTTACGTTTGTTTAAATAAAATAAAAATATAAATATAAAATATGGATTGCGGCAAATGCAGCTTGACAATTGCAAATAATCCGACTCTGGTTTTTGTGGTAAAATATTCCACTATGGTTGTGCTGAAGTGGACCGTGTGGCATACAGTCAAACGCGGAAATGTTCAAATATTATGTGGTTCTGTTGCGACTGCAGAGACCTCATGAAAAATCAGTAATGAGGGACTGCAATTCTAGTGCGAATACTGCCCTGCAGCCCTTTGTTGAGAAGCTGCTTGATGAGATTACTAGTCTCAAACAACAACTTGGCATGATCCTCGATCGCCTACCTGAGTTGTCAGCCACGACTACCACATCGTTTGTGCCTTTAAGTTCTTCTGCAAGAGCAACTAAGGATTCGGCTTCAAGAATTATATCCGACGCTTCTCTGAATACGTCTGATAAAAGCGTAAAAGGTATACCTAGTAATAAATTGCCTGCTGTTATGCCTATTAGTCCTGTGGTTATATAACCAGCCATGCAAAATCCTCCGGCCTCTACTGGAACCTTTTCTGATGTAGTGACTTCGTCCTCTATGAGTTCCAGTGTTGTCGTGAGTGCAGTTGGGAACAAGTATCTTCAAAATCTGGGCACAAAAACTATTTGTGGTACCAGACAATTTTCGAAAAATTTTGGGGTAAAGGTCATTGTACCGACGATATGGCTACACGTCTCAAAATTTTATGCGGATACTTCCGAAAATGAAATTGCGTCCATGGCAAAAACTTGTTTGGAGATTGAAGACTGTAAGGCATTCAAACTAGTCCCTAAACAAAGAAGCATCGAATCTCTGGAGTTTGTTTGCTTCAAATTGTGCATTAAAGCTGATGTACGTATTAAGGCCCTAAACCCTAATACTTGGCCAACCGGTGTACACATTCGGGAGTTTTATGATAAAAATTTTCGGCCAACATTTCCTCCACGGGTGAAATTTCGAACAACTGCTGCTCTCAACATGTCAGCAGAATAAATTATAATAGCTTACTAAGTAGTAAATTTGTCCCAAGTAATAACCTACAGTGTGAAATTTCGGATACAAGCTGTACCAGCCAACTCTCCCGTAATGTAAGCGATGTAGTTTCGGGCAGGGTGCTTCCGCCTATAAGTTCTGGACAAACCTCTTTTACCTCGATGTACTACCATAATGCCTCTAGCATTCGAGGTAAAGCTAAATTATTCTTGCTTGGCGTGCTTGACAATGATTACGATGTGATCATTATCTCGGAAACATGGTTTGCTAAAAGTTTCAATTCGGCGGAATATTTTCCACCTAACTACGTCGTTCACAGGAATGATCGGCATGATTTTTGTACGAGCCTGAAGGGGGGAGGTGTGTTGGTCGCTGTTAAATGTTCGATTTCAAACGAGCTCATTGCATGCCATCCAACTTATGATGTTATATTGCTGTACGTATTAATGTAGCCAGTGCCTCCATCCTCGTAGTAGCTGCATATGTTCCCTGCGGATCTACCCTGGAATATTATCTGAGAATTATTAATTTCATCGATTCTGCTGTTGCGCCATTGATTCGTGTTGGTGAACAACTAATTGTTACTGGTGACTTCAATCTTCCTGATATTACTTGGATTGATGTTGATGGAGTTTTCACGGGCTGTTCCAATGACCAAAAAGGATTAGCAGTCAATAATTATTTTGCTAGCACAGCATTGATGCAGGTGAACCGAATAAGCAATAGTCGAGAGAAATTCCTCGATTTGGTTTTGTGAGGACATCACTGACTGTACGAGCGTATATCATACTCCAATTATGATATACATTTTTTAAGAGAATTGTAATACTATGTGCACTTCTAGTGATTCTTTTCATTTCGATTTTAGACATGCTGACTACGTTTCTTTAAACAAATTTCTTGTCAATTCGGACTGGGTATTTCTAGAATGAGGAGGAGACTTGAACGATAGTGTATTTTTGTTCAACGAGCTTCTCAAGTCTAGTATTTGCTATACGACAATTCAAAGGATCATGAAATTCACACGGATGCAAGTACTATTGGATTAGGAGGCGTGTTGTTACAACAAGAAACCAACAAGAACTGGCATCCGGTGGCATATTTTAGCCGGAAGACTTCGGATCTGGAAAAAAATACCACAGCTTTAGCCGTAGTAGAAACAATAGACCGTTTCAGACCGTATGTACTGAGGAAGAGGTTTGTCGTTGTTACCGACTGTAACTCTCTGATGACGTCCGCCACTCAGAGGGACTTGGTGGCAAGAATTGGACGGTGGTGGCTTCGCCTTCTGGAATACGATTTCGACGTAAAACATAGAAATGGAACACAAATGTGTCACGTAGACGCTTTAAGCCGTTCTCCAGTCGAGGAACCAGCCAAATTAGAACCTGCCATGTTGGACGTGTTAAACATAAATGTAATCAACGAGGATTGGGTAGTTGCACTACAAGAAGCTGATCCTGACATACTTGCTATGAAAGAACAACTAAACAATTCTACAAATCGACAAGCCAACACTGATTATAAAATCCAAATTCCAAATTTTAATTCTTCAATCTTAAATTTCAAATTTTAATTCCAAATTTCAAATTTTAAACTCTAAATTCCAAATTTCAAATTCCAAACTCCAAATCCCAAATTTTGTTTTAGAAATCTGACACTTTATTAACCTTCCGCAAACCTACAATGTTATGAACAAACTATTTCAATACAACAGCTCTTCACCTTGGACGAAAAAAAAATAAATTCTAAATTTTAAATCCCAAATTCCAAATTTCAAACTCCAAATCCCAAATTTCTAATTTCAAATTCGAAATTTCAAATTCAAAATTTCAAATTCAAAATTTTAAATCTTCAATCTAAAATTTCAAATTTTAATCCCAAATTTTAAATTCCAAACTCCAAATTCCTTTAAATTCCAAACTCCAAATTCCAAATTTTAAACTTCAAACTCCAAATTCCAAATTTCCAATTTCAAATTTCAAATTCCAAAATCTAAATTTGAAATTTCAAATTTAAAATTTTCAATGTTAAATTTCAAATTCCAAATTCTAAATTTCAAATTCCAAATTTTAAATTTCAAATTCCAAACTGCAAATTCCAAATTTCAAATTCTCAATTTTAAATTGCAAACTTCAAACTCCAAATGCCAAATTCCAAATTCTGAATTATGTTTTCCAAATTTCAAATTTAAAATCTTCAAATTTTAAATCTCAAATTCCAAATTTCAAATTCCAAATTTCAAACTTCAAATTCCAAATCCAAAATTTCAAATTACAAATTTTCAATTCCAAATTTCAAATTAACTAGAAATTCCAAATTCCAAATATCAACTTTCAAATTCCAAACTCCAAATTCCAAATTTCCAATTCCAAATTTCAAATCCCAAATTTAAAATCTTCAAATTTTAACTTCCAAACTTCAAATTCCAATTTTAAAACTTCACACTCCAAATCCTAAATTCTTAATTCCAAATTTATAATTCCAAATTTTAAATCCCAAATCTCAAATTCTAAATTAAAAATTCCAAATTTCAAATTCCAAATTTTAAATCTTAAATCTAAAATTTCAAATTTTAATTCCAAATTTTAAATCTTCAATCTTAAATCAAAATTTCAAATTTAAAGCTGAAGTTAAGCTGAAGTTTAAAGCTGAAGTTTGAAGTTAACTCCAAATTCCAATTCCAAATTTCAAATTCAAAATTCTAAATTTCAAATTCCAAATTCCAAATTTATTCCAAATTTAAATTCTTCAATCTTAAATTTACAATTCCAAATTTTTGATTTCAAATTCCAAACTTCAAATTCCAAACTCCAAATTTTAAATCTTCAATCTTAAATTTCAAATTCTAAATTTCAAATTTTAATCCCAAATTTCAAATTTTAAATTCCAAACTCCAAATTCCAAATTTCCAATTCTAAAGTTCAAATTCCAAACTCTAAATTCCAAATCCCAAATTTCAACTATCAAATTTTAAATTCTAAATTCCAAACTCTGAATTTCAAATTTCAAATTATTGCCATAATCGAAAATTTCACATTCCAAATTTCAAATTTTAAACTTCAAATTCTAAATCTGAAATTCCTAATTTAAAACTTCAAACTCCAAAACCAAGCTGTTCTCGAGATACCGTGTGTCCAGACATCCAGACATCCAGACACGCAGACATCCAGACAGACTGACGGACATTTTTTTTTTTTGCATTTTCAGACTCAGGGACTTTCAAAACGTCGAGAAAAGTGGTTTTGGACCAACCAAATTTTTCGTCAGTTTTGACAGGATTTCAATACTTTGGTCTTTTTAGACCGAAGTAAAATGTGCAAATCATTTTGTGTGAGCTACTAACACACCTGACGGTATTTGGTGCTTTTTAACAAGCAGAAAGTCCCCGAATGCTTTATCTAAAGTTATAAATTCGCAAATGAAATAAATAATCTCATCAAAAAATACTAAATAATCTATAATCTTCCTAATTTAAAACTTCAAACTCCAAAACCAAGCTGTTCTCGAGATACCGTGTGTCCAGACATCCAGACATCCAGACACGCAGACATCCAGACAGACTGACGGACATTTTTTTTTTTGCATTTTCAGACTCAGGGACTTTCAAAACGTCGAGAAAAGTGGTTTTGGACCAACCAAATTTTTCGTCAGTTTTGACAGGATTTCAATACTTTGGTCTTTTTAGACCGAAGTAAAATGTGCAAATCATTTTGTGTGAGCTACTAACACACCTGACGGTATTTGGTGCTTTTTAACAAGCAGAACGTCCCCGAATGCTTTATCTAAAGTTATAAATTCGCAAATGAAATAAATAATCTCATCAAAAAATACTAAATAATCTATAATCTTATTTTAAACAGATTTCCCGAAGACAACAAAATTTTCATTACCTTGTGTATCACTGGTGCATTCAAACCCTCTGTTGATGTTAAAGAAAAATATATACATGCACAAGAAATGAAATAATATATTGTTACAAACAATTTCCCATTAAAATAGCATTAAAATTGTACCCTAGAAAAATTTTAAATTTCACCCTACAACTACTCGATCAGATTATTCGATTATAAAAACAGAAGGGTTCCCGTGTACTACAAGAGATAGATTATGATTCTTTGTTATTTGGAAGATACCTATTGTGTATCAATGCACTGTATATGACGATTTATTGAAAATATACAGCAGGTCATCATTAACATCTACTTTGTATTCTAACTTGTTGTGTGTCGAAACAGAAGCATAAATACAAGAGAAGTGAAAAGTATTTTTTTAGTATTCTCATGGGGGCGAATGAAAATGAGAGGAAAAGCAACAAAGGAAAAACGTATTTATGTGTTTTTTATTTATTTTTTTTTGATTAAATTTCTAAGAGTATATACACTATTTTAATCACAGGCAGGGAGACAACAATAATACACAATAAATAATATGATGAAATTATTGTTCTTGTTTTTTTTAAATTTTGAAGCCAATTGAAGTTCACCATTCTCATAGTATAATGTAAATATTATATTTACAAAAATAATTCATTCATATAGTAAATCATCAACTGAATGAGTCGCGTGAATGATTTAAACATTTTATTTCATCGAATTTCCGGTTGTAAGGTACATTATGAGACTTACTCCCTTTATACTAATTCCGGAACATGATTATCCAACCAAAACAATATTTCTGTGTTTAGTGTGTATGTACCAGTGTAATCGAAAAATAATTTAGTTTGTTGGCGTTTATCTCGAAAACAACAATTCAATTAGGAAATACATTTTCCGTTCTTCTTGTTTCCGTAAGTAATTTTTATTTTTTTCTGTAAATTTTTCAAAAAAATTAAAATCTGTTGGTTTTTCAATATGCCCAAAACACATTAAATTTTTGGTACATATTTTTTGTCGGATGAAAATTCATACAGTTTTGGAAGTTTTTTTTATAAAATTTTTGTTTATAGGATTCCATTTATCACTATATCGCACTATATCGCTCAAGGGTATCACCCGAACAGTCAGACAGAAAGGCCATAATAAATGTCTTTTAATTAGGAGAGGAGACACTCTTATCTCCACGTTTTAAATTAAATATATTTTGCGAGAAAAGGTTTATTTTCAGATGACAATCTAAATTTAACATATGAAAAATAAGAAATCTAATTTCCCGCTATTCATCATCATTCATCAATCTTTTGATAATTTGAAGTTTAAATAATTTGTGGAAAATAGTGATACTTTGGAATTTAGAATTTGTGAAGCGGAGGCGACTCACTTTAAAATATGATAATTTGTTGAGGTTTACCTCGTTTATCAAAAATTTGAGAAATTTTAGGTAATTGTCGTTTTTTAATTTATTTTTACTAAAATCTGTAAAAATCTGGTAAAAGTAATGTTTTTTGTTAAAAATCTGGAAATATTGGATTAAATCTGTTTCTCTGTTTTAAGAAGAAAAAAATCTGTTAAAAACAGAAAAATCTGTCGGCTTGGCAGCACTGCGATGTGACCATCACGATGAGGTATAAGAGATCATCAACATGAATGATCATTGATCGCTTTTGGAGTGATCAGTCGTACAACAGGGTATGAAAAACCCGAAACTTTAACGAATTTTTGTACGGGAGGTACCCGAAGGAAACGAAATTTAAAAAAAAAATCGTACGATAGAATTCAATCTGAGATTAAATTCATACATGGTAAAATTTTCATGACGATCGTTTCAGTGGTTTAGATGCCTATTCAACACAGACAGACATGAAATCGCCTATTAGTTTAATTTATAGATGATTAAACGAATTAATGAGTAACAATGCGGAGTACACTCTAAAACGGAACTGCCAGGGCCATCAAAGAATAATTGATGAACAAACTATTTAACTTTCCGCCAATCTTATTAGTAATACCAGTTTAATCCAAGCGTTAGATAAAATTTCAATCTTCGTTTATGATGAATGCTGGATTTACCTAAATATCCAAGCATTGAACTGATATATTCATCTATAATCTCATTGTTCGAATAAACAATCAATCATTCTAATATGTTTGTGTACCAAAAATCAAATTTAGATATGCTGCTGTAATTTAATAAATCGCGCGCATACCAACAAATACAAATAAGTTGAAAGAAATGTTATTTGTTACACACTTGATAGGATTATGGTCCCTTGTCCCAACAACAACAAAAAATAAAGCAACTTTACTTTTTCTCAGACATCCATATAATAAAAAAATTAAAATTTTGTTTTTCTTATGATTCTTTTACCTAACCGTATTGTATTTTCTTCTCATTCACGATCTTATACTCCCATTCGCTTCATTTAAAAGAAAATAATCTTTAAACATATATGTATGTATGTATGTATAATATACGAATGTACAATATGTTTATACAATTTTGTTGTTATATTTAGCTGCTGCTTACTGGCTGATGATTATAGTTTGTATAATCGCTTTTCATATTATTTTTACCTTAGATTAAAAGAATAAAATAAGAAACGATTTAAATCGGATGACATTGAGCTTAAAATTATATTATAAACAGATTATTTCATGCATCTGCGCGAGTAAACAAATGGGCATGCAAAGAGAAGAAACTTTTTGTCTTAAAGGGAAATATCAAGATTAATTATGCTCTGATCACCATGTGGGCCATACTAAGCTACTGTACTCTTAACGATAAATTTGGGGTAAATATACGAAAAATAATTAATTTCCTGGTGACTAACTATTAGTAAGATTTGGACACTTTTGGTAAAGCAGCTTTTTCACATAAATAGGGGAAACTGAAAACAGCTTGGTGTAGAAACATATTTAGATTCGTTAGCTCTTTCATGTCGGTTGAAGCCTTGACGTAATAGTATTTGTAAACTAGACAAACAATCCCAATATTTCGTTTGGTTTCTAATGATTCAAGAGAGTTTCCGGTGGTACTGTGGCAGCGTCTGATTGCTTTCCCGATTCAGTAAGCCTAAAGTATACTAAAAATAATGAAGTATAAGAATTACCTTTTAGCAAGGTATTTAATCATTATTTGACCTATTTCCGACAGTACTGTTCTTTTCGTCGGCCTAGAAGTCATTGGTAAATCAACTCGGAACTTAAATATATCTTCGTTTGGATCATATTGCAGTCCTAAAATCTTTACTGCTCTGTCCATGGGTAAGTCTTCGATTGATCTTGCTTGATGTTCTCTGTCTTCAAGTGGAATATCTTTTAAAATTTCAGGATCATTGGACACCCACTTCCGCAAGTTAAAACCATAGCTGGATAAAATTGTTTTTATTGAATCTTTTAACGTTTGTACTTCATCGAACGTGTCACCACCTATCATGAGATCATCAACGTATATGTTTCTCTCAATCGTTTTAGCTACAATTGGATTAGAAGTTTTAAAATCTTGAGCGATTTGGTTAGTTACTCTTGTAGCCAAATAAGGAGCAGAGGCCAATCCATACGTTACCGTACACAATTTGAAGTATCGAAGCGGACGAGAGGGCTCTTCTCTCCAAACAATTTTTTGAAATTTCATATCGTCTTCATGAAGTAGAATTTGCCTATACATCTTCTCAATGTCGGCACAAAACATTAGGCGATGTTCCCGAAAGCGCAAAATTATTGAGTAGAGTGTCGATTGGACAGTAGAACCAACTGCTAAACAATCGTTTAATGATACACCAGAGCTTGATTTCGCGGAAGCATCAAATACAATCTAAGTTTATTTGTCGAGCTGTCATGTTTTATGACTCCATGATGCGGCAAAAAGAAACCGCCATCATTAACTGTATCGTATGGAATTTCTTTCATGTGACCAAGAGACAAATATTCACTTATGAAATGTTTATAAAGCTTATGAAACTCCTTATCACGAAGATATCGACGTTCCATTCCTCTGAATCTTTGTACTGCCATACTGAGTGTTGTTCCTAATTTCGTGGTAGATTTTTTAAAAGGTAATCGAACTTGAAAGCGTCCATCCGAATTTCTCTGAAGATTTCCTTTAAAACTTTTCTCACAAAGTTCTTCCTCTGGTGATGGAAAATTGACGTCATTTGGAATTGACCCCAGTTCCCAGAAGCGCTTTAATGTCTCGTCTATGTTGAATTCTGGCAAATGGCTAGTGAAACCAAGTAGGGAATCTTCTCCACTGGGTGTACTATCGTTAATTGTACCTGCAACAACCCATCCAAATATCATATTTTGAAGCATAGGGTAGTAGGTGAAAGTGGGGGATCCTGGCCCATCCCAAATGGGATGAATTTTTATATGTAAATTACAACAATACAAACGATTACATATGTTTTTTTATATGAAGATTACAGTAGAACCACGATAATTAAATCTCTATATAAAATGTAAACGTAAGTATATAATTTTATTAAAAATCCGTTGTTCAACTGTACATTAACTGTACAATATTTTTTTAAGACATTTTGTTAGATGGCAGCACAGTCATAAACTTTAAGCTTTGAACTTTTTAATATTAATTAACTTTTCGATAGATGGTGCACATTTCTTACAGTTTTATTATCAACCACGATAACTAAAACTCTATATGAATTTATCCAAAATCAGGTATTCAACTGTATATTGTTACTTTTTAAAACTTTACCTATAGATGTCACATTTCAAAGTTTATGTATATTATGTAAACATGGTTTGTAACTTAGACGAATACTATTTATTTATTCTCCTCTTCTTATATTTATTTTTAAATTGAAATCGGATGCTATAAAGTTATAATAATATTTTATAATTTAACCTTGGCATTGAAAAAACTAGTTCAACGTACAATAAATAAAAACTGTAAAATGTAATCAGCATAAAGTAAGAAAAGAAGATAAGAAACAAAATTGTATAATTGAAATTGGATAGTACGTTATGTGTATTAATATTTTATAATTTAACCTTGGCATTGGAATCTTGATCATAATTTTTTTATTTTACCAGCTTTATCTGTATATCATCTTTTTTTTCAATTGTTGAACACAACTAAAATATACCGTCTTATATTTCTTATTTTTAATTTATTTGAAGTTACTATTTTCGAAAAATTGTAAGCGAACCTACTTAATCCAGTTTCGAACTGATGAGATTATGATTATAAACAAATGAATCTTCTCATCAAGCCGCGGCGACTGGACTGATTGTACCACAATTTTCATTCTATATTTTACAGAATGAATTGCGTAGGTTAAATTAGCGAATTATAATAATAGATCCAAATTATCTTACAATTTTTTTTTGTCACATTCACACAGCGCTATTGCTGTGTAAGCAAATTTAATAATTTTCTTTTCTACTTTAACTTGCATTAATCATTTAAAACCATTTAAGTGGATTACTGGCCTTTTCTTTAGAATAATAGCCGCATTTCTTGACGCATTAGTGATCCGGATCAGATTATTCGAATTGAAGTGTATGCTACCTTTCAAAATTTGTATTATGTATATGGTTTATAACTTGGACGAATAATTTTTATCACATAATTGAAATCGGATAGTACAAAGTTATAATAATATTTTATAATTTAACCTTGGCATTTAAAAAGAAAACTAGTTCAATATACGTATATATAAAAACCGTAATATGTAATCAGCATAAAGTAAGAAAAGAAGATAAGAAAAAAAATTACATAATTGAAATCGGATAGGACGTTATATGTATTAATATTTTATAATTTATCCTTGGCATTGAAATCTTGATCATATTTTTTTTTTTTTTTATTTTACCAACTTTATCTGTATATCATCTTTTAAACTACATGTAACAAAATCCCCCAAAAGGGATTTTGTTAACAGAACATAGCAATAGAGGTCTGGTTGCGGTATTGCACTGGCTGAAGCTCGCCGCTAGGCGTGGGGGTTACCAGACATATTACTATGCTTGAAAACCGCATAGAGATAAAACGAAGGGGACAAGAAAATTATTCTACCGTGCCACGACCACAGTGGTAGATAATCATAAAATGGGTTTGCGTTCAGCAAGGACGCCGGTGCCACTCCGGCGACCCTGCTCAAGGCCTAGGTCAGCATAAGGCCGCCCATCCTCACGCGATCACACAAAACTATTTAGTTACACATCACTTAAATTAACTTGCCAATGATAATAAGAACCAACCAGAAATTACGGATGAAAAACCCAAATCAGACAAAAGAAAAAATGAAATGAAAAGAAATTTAAAAGAAAAATGAACCGTTATCAAAATTTACAAAAAAAAAAAAAAAAAAAAAAACGTGGTGCGAATCGATTTTGTGGGGTGTCGCATGTGACGCCACCCGGAACCTGAAAAAAAAAAACCGCGAAAAATATATATAATAAAAATAAGAAAACAATATAGTAATAAAAAATCAAACATCACCCCCCAGTCAAGTGAGGATTACAATATATATATATATATAAAAAAATTTTACGCGGTGCTAACGGTTTCTTATATATTTTACCGTTTAGACACCTTACCTGAACACAAAAAAATTTCCTTTGGCCCGTCCGACCCACAGTAACAGCGCCGTCGCAGGTTCCCCCTCGCACGAACCCCACTCCGTTTGGCGGAGTTGCTGCCACAAACCCAAAATTCACCAAAAACCCACTCAACTGGCAAAATATATCAACAATACAACGCAACAAGATTTTCAATGGGAAAACACTGGGTTTTTTTCCTTGATTTTTTTTTTTTTTTTGTTTTTTTTTTTTTTTTTTTTTTGTATTTTAGATTATAATAAGACACACGCCTTTTTCAATTTAATTTTAGATATATTTTTTATTTTTTTATTGTATAATTTTCTCCTTTAACTTGCAATTATTAATATTTAGCGGTCTATAATATTCACATCACTTGCTAATTTTTCTAGTTTATATCGACCGCTGTACGGTATTCACACAACCAAAATGTTCAAGGAAAAACAAATAGAAACAATTTTTATTTACACAGTACTTAATTAATTGACTTATTTATTTAACCAAAAATAGCAACTTAATTTAGTCAAAATACAATGTTATATTTTAAATATAGTCCGCTTTTTAAGAGTAAATCCTTTATTTTCTCAAAAAAAAAATTATTATCACACACAATTTATTTAAAAAAAAAAAATTTTTTTTTTTTTATACACAAAAATTCCGCACTTGACTTCTCTTTCAAATTCAAAACTAGACTATCCCAAAAACATTCGACGCGACCGTACAAAAAAATTTTTCCCCCACCCAAAAATTAACAATCAAAAAAAAAATAAAATATAACCCGACCGATAGATTTCGGATGACGTACACATACGACATCACCCAAAATCGATTCGCACACACCAACACTATTTAATTTAATCACTGGAACATTCCATTTACATGGAAAATCCACGCGCTAACCAAAACAAAACAGATGAAGCAACACACCAACCACTACACGTCATTACATACCATCAAACAAAAAATGATAAAACGAATCGAGTAACCGACCAAAATACGGAGAAGTATAAAATGCTAAATGGTACACTCTACCAAAAAAAAAAAAAAATATATTTTCTATTACAAATTAAGCCAAAGAAAGAATGACGTGTAGTGGAAGAGATTTTATGCAGCGCAGTGGATAAACATGCAACCTTGTTGGGATTTCCAACCGTAATTACAGATTTAGATTAAATAGAACATAACAACCACAAGCGGTTGTTACAGCGTGGGGACGACTCACACCCGAGAAAAGATCTCAAAGCCAGGCATGAAAGTAAGAGGGAAGGAGAAAAAAAATTTCACTAATAATTTGTCACAATCGTATATCCTTGGCATGATAAACTCCCAAAGGTTTTCCATCAAGATTTCTGATATTATAAGAGACTGTTCCGATTTTATCAGTGATAAAAGCAGGAATAAACTTAGCAGCTAACTTTGCAGAAAATCTATCAGGAGCACTACTTTGTGCGAAGGATCGGACAAACACAGGTTGATCAGGCAGGAAATTCCTAGTTTTACTACGCAAATTATATCGAACCGCTGATTTCTCATGTGCAACTTTCAGGTAATGAGTTATTTGATCACGAATAAGATTTAATCTATTAGACTTGGACAACACATGTATTTCGTTATCATCCTGAGGAGATAAAAGTTTACGTACAGCATAATCTGAACCGTTTAATGACATGTGTTGACCAAAGACCAAATAGTGAGGAGAAAAATTCGTGACGTCGTGTTTAACATTTCGCAATGCCGCAGTGATTTCAGAAAGATGGCAATCCCATTCATTATGTGCATGATCATCAAGATAAGAACGAATACTAGACAGTAACGTCCGATTAACTCTCTCAGAAGCGTTGCTTTGAGGAGAGTAAATAGGAGTACGTATATGATCAACATTATATTTTTTCAAGAGATCTTTAAATAAGTTAGATATGAATTGTTTGCCATTATCAGAAGTAATCACTGCAGGCACAGAGAAAAGTAAAAACACCTCATTTTCCAAAAAGCTACACAGAGAAGAGGCGGAAGCTTCTCGCAAAGGCTTGACTAGAACAAACTTTGAATAATGATCCAACACTATAGCGATACAGGTATTACCTCGTTTGGAGCGAGGATAAGGTCCAAGGAAATCAACGAACAATTTTTCAAAAGGTCTGGTAGACTCAGTTTGAGAACCCATCAAAGGTTGAGTGCTAAAATTTACAGGCTTATTCATCTTGCATTGTAAACAATTAGAGATGAAAAGTTTGATTTGTTTAGTCATACCAAACCAGAAAAATTGCCGCTGAAGTCGTTCTACAGTTTTTTTAATACCCATATGAGCAGAAGTAGGAGAAGAATGAGCCAGTTCAATTAAGTTTGCAGTCAAGGACAACGGAACTACTAACTTCCATTCAGACAAATCAGTGGACGTATAACGAGAAGCGTAGGAAGGTAAGATCAAGAGTTTATTATCACGAATTTTGAAGTTGTGATCGCAATCTTTTAATAGTTGTACTCGATTGATCTGTTGTACATATTCATCGTCCTGAAAAGCTGAAGAGTTAAGATCAATATGTAGAACCGAATTGTCACTTGAAGAATTTAAACTAGACACATTTTCTTGTATAACAGGAGAATCACAAAGTAAGGAGGAATCATCATTCAAAGTAGTTACAACAGGAGGAAAAGGTTGATCGTTACTTACATCGTCTGTGGGCTCACTATAAAAAGCTCTAGAAAGGGCATCAGGTACAACATTCACCGTTCCTTTACGATATCCGATATCAAATTTGTACGCTTGCAGCTTTAAACTCCAGCGGGCGAGTCTACCAGATAGATCTTTTTGGGACATCAACCAGCGGAGACTAGCGTGATCGGTATAAATCGTGAACGAGTATCCCTCGATATAGGGCCGAAATTTTTGGACGCTAAGTACTGCTGCGTAGCACTCCAACTCAGTTACAGAATAATTCCTCTGAGCGGCATTAAGTTTGTGCGAAAAGAATTCAATGGGGTGTTCAGCGCCATCAGGATCAAGCTGAAAAAGTACACTACCCACGCCAACAGCACTGGCGTTGCATTGGATAAAGAAAGGGCGCCCATAGTCAGGGTTAGCTAAAACAGGAGCAGACGATAAAGATAATTTAAGAGCTTGGAAGGATTCCTCAGCGTGAAGATTCCATTTAGACTTAGATTTTTTCCCTGTCAGATCAGTTAGTGGAGCAGCTAAAGACGCGAAGTTTTTAATAAAACGCCTATACCACCCACATAAACCCAAGAAACTACGTATTTGTTTAGTTGTTTTTGGTCGAGGAAATTCTCTAATTGCCTTACATTTTTCTGGGTTGGTGCGAAGGCAACCATCACCCACTAAATAACCCAGGTATTTAACCTCCTTCAAAACAAACTGACTCTTTTCCAAATTTATGGTTAAACCAGCCTTTACTAGCAACGAAGCCACAACTTCCAAAAGTTCCAAGTGTTCATCAAAAGTGGACGAAGTAACCAATAAATCATCAAGGTAGACGAATACTTTGTCGTGCAGTTGATAAGGAATCACCCGATGCATAAGGCGACACAGTGTTTGGGGAGCGTTGCACAACCCAAAGGGCATGACCTTGAAGTGGTACAAGGGACGACCAGGGACAGTAAACGCCGTCTTATCTCGGGATTGCGGGTCAAGAGGGATCTGCCAAAAGGCATCTTTTAGATCAATAGTTGATATATAGCGAGTTTGATCCAAACGACCCAACAATCCGTTGATAAGTGGAAGCGGATACGCATCCCTGACCGTCACCTTGTTCACCTCACGGGCATCCAAACACAAGCGTACTTGGCCATTAGCCTTATGCACCATGGTGACAGGAGAACACCATGAACTGTGGCTTTCTTCAATCACATCCAGTGATAACATCCTATCTAGCTCATCATACATTAGTTTTTGCTTAGCAGGAGAAACAGAGTAAAAACGTTGCTTAACAGGCTTGGATTCACCAACATCAATCTCATGAGAGATTAATGTAGTTCGTCCAAGACCCATTTTAGCACTTGACGGAAATTTTTTAACTATTGTAGAGAGCTTTAAGTTATCATCTGGAGAGAGAGAATGGAATTTAGGAGAACAAGATATTTCTGCGGAGTCCGATAATTCACTCAACGCAGGTAATTGCAAAGTAATGCCGAATTTATTCCAAAAGTCAATCCCTAAATAAAGAGATTGCTTTAGAGAAGGTACTAAAAAGAATCGCATGTAATGAGATTGGGAGTTAAAGCTAACCTGAACATTTATGTAACCAATGACGTTCTGAGATTGACCACTCGCAGTCTGAATAGAAGTAGGAAAATTATGAATATGAAGGTTGTTGTCCGCCAACAACTTTTCAGAACCACAACCCAACACACTTACACTCGCTCCACTATCTAATAGACCTCGGTATGGAACATCATTGACAAGAATATTGGCATAAGGCCGTTTATCGCTTGTCTCAGAATCGAGTACTGAAGAAACAACAAAGGATCGCAAAATCCGACGTTGCTCCCAGTATTTTTTTGAGCGAAGTAACTGAGCTGAGATGAGTTTCCCAAAAGTGTTGGGGATAGATGGAACGGAATCAGAAAAATTGGAACTATTGTTAAATGAAGAAATTGAAGGAATGGAGTGTTCCAATTTGGAAAAGGAATTTACTCGACATTCAGGTGGAGAAACAGGCAAGCAAGAGTCCGATACCATTAAGTCGGAACCAGCTGAACCAGATCCAGAAGGGATTGCGGAATCAAAGGACTCAACGCGAACTTTCACTGGTTCGACTGATTCTTCCCATCTGGCATCAGTCTCTTCCGAAACTCTGGGTCGGTATTGCTGACTGCATCTACTTTGGTAATTATTGTTGGGGTTGAGGTGGTCTGTGGTTCCTGGCTCCCCGATCTCCATGAACCACTGATCTGGTTTCCCGCACAACGAACACAATTTGTTGAAATGGTGCCTTTGAGACCACAACGATAGCAAAAGGCACCCAAGTGAGGACGAGGACAGTCTTGAAAACCATGCCCTATATCAGAACAATTATAGCAAATGTAATTGCGGCCAGATCTAGAGGTATTGGTTACATTAGGTGAAGGAGAAGTAGAGGTGTGTTGAAAAGACTTAGAATTTGTAAAAGTCGTTCCCATTGGAGCACGATAAGAATGGCTAGGGCTGATAGCAGAAATATGTTGCACAGATTCGGACGTCGGAACAAAAACACCAGATGGAACGCGATATGCGGTTCCTGACGTATCTGCGGATAAAACTGACGGATTAGAAATTGGAACGACTGGTTCTGAATCATACATTCTCTCAACACCGAGTTCATTGATACTACGACGAGGGTGCATCGAGTAATCAGGTGGAGAACGAAAACGTTTTAGCGAATCTTCCCATGAAGTACAACTTTTGATGAGCTCATTGATATGTGAGAAGTGTCGATCAGTAAGTTGATACTGAAGGACAGGCTTCATATTGTTCATCAGTAGTTGTATGAATTCATCGTCGCTGTAAGGGGTGTGACACTGCAGGGCCAAATTCCACATGTGATGATAAAACTCCAAGAATGATTCGTTAGGTAACTGTTTGCGAGACTCAACCATACGACGAATTTCGTAGGGAGTACGCCTATCTTTAAATCTTTCTTGGAAGGCTAATCGGAGGCTATCCCAAGGTGCTGAAGGATTATACCTGCGGTAGGTCCAGTACCACTGCAGTGCCACATCTTTCAGGACAAGATGCAGATCCAGAAGTACAGAGGAAGGTGATAGATTGTTGGATTTCACTACAGAGTCCAGCTGAAAAAGGAACATGTCCACAGTTATGCCGGAAGGTGAACCTGTGTAGGAAATCCCACAACGAGATAAAGAACGCCTATTGAAATCAGGATTATATTGAGTAGATGGATTATGAATTGCTGAAGGCACGGGATTCAAAGTACTATTATGAAGATCTCTAGCATCTGGTGCTGACTGAAAATTGGAACGTTGGGTGGCCTGCTCCGGAGATGAACGCTCTTTAGAGACAGGTTCCATGAAAGAATGAGTTAATTCAGGCAAATTATTGTCCTGCGGGTTTATCGCCGTGGAAACAAGTGGATCTCTTGCAGGACCAGCAAAATCAGGGTGAGGAGGTGGCCCAAAAGACACCTCCGGAACAGGAATTTTTAACGTTGGATTTAACTGACTATGCACACCGGCTGCTTGTTCCGCATCCAGCTGTATTCTCACTTCGTTGGTCAGCAGTTGAACTTGAGCCGTCAATACTCTCATCATTTCCGCCTGATCAATTGAATTAGGATCCACATTAAATGCCTTAATTAATTCGTCCATTATGAAAAGATTGAGTGAAACAGAGAAAAAAAATTTAAAGCTACAAAAAAAAATTAACCAAAATTGAATTTAAACGTGATTTTAAACGTAATGAGAGTTAATTTTCGACAAATGTAAATTAACAATATTATTTTAAAAAATTTCTAACTTATATTTACTTTATAGAAAACTGAATAAATTATAGTTATAATTAAAGTTACCTAAACCAAAAGTTAGTAAAATTAACGTAAATAATAAATGAAAACCAGCGATACTGGCACTTTCAACCACAAAAAAATCAAATTATTTAATTGAAGAGATTACAAAAAAAAAATTTTTACCCACCAAAAAAAATTAAATATAAAAATATTTGAATATATATATATATATATATGAAAAAACAAGATAGAATTACTTAATTTAAAGCAGAAAAAAATTTTTTTTAAATTATTAATTAATTATTTAAAGAAATTTATTGAAAACATATATTGAAGCACCAATCTCCAATTAGACTCACTATGACCAAGTAGATATCCACAAGCCGGGCTGTTTGAGGAGCTGCGAGCACAAATTACTATCCACTGGACCACTCGCGTCAATACTGAACTAGCGCTCAACTCAAAACCTTTTTCTCATCCGTACTCGCCAGTCTATCCCAAGGTAATGTGTTGGAATCTAAAGTGTTGCTTAATACCTCAATATAATTTAAAGGACAAAAAGAATTTATGTTTACTGAGTTTACTATTGAACTGAATGTGAGAGACAAAAAAAAATAAAATAAAGAAAATGAATTATATTTATATATATATATATATATATATATATATATATGTATATACACAAAAAAAAATTACCGAAAGAAAAAAAAAATTTACTTTAAATATCAATAAAAAGATTCCCGATCAAAAAAAAAAAAATTATCGAATAATAAAAAAAAATATTAATTAAATTAAATAGTAATTTAAGGATTTCCAAAACCGAAAAAACTTTAATGTAAATAAACAAAAAAATAATCAAAATTAGTATAAACTTTTAACTTATAACTGTAAACAAAAATCAAAGTAACGAAATGGAATAAGAAATCCACTACCATAAGTAACTGAAATAACTAAAATTATTAACCAGATGTTAGCGGCTCCACTAACCAAAGCTGAAAAACAAACAATAAGAAATAAATGTTCCCAAAGAAATAAAATACCCAAAACAAAAAATGAAAAAAATGAAGAATATAATCAAAGAAGTGTGATCACATGAGAAGTGAGCACGGCCCCATGCTGAGCCAGGCGTGAACGCTATAATAATAATAAAAAAAAAATAAAATTACCACTGTGGTCCCAGTAGTTTAATTAGAATTGAACAAAAAAATTTGAAAAATAAAATTTTACCTGAAAGTAGAAATTGACTAAAGATGTGCCAATGAGTACTGCGATCACGAACTGTCCAATCAACACCACATTGGTGGAAACAACAAGTTCGCGATCCCAACACCCATGACACATGGAACCAACATGACGAGCGATCCAGCAAGATCAAATAACCAAAGGTTAGAACATGCTGTGATCCCTCCCCATGTAGGTAGTCGGACTGAAATAGAAAATTACGTTAATTAAAAGGTACGAAGACTCTAAAAATTTAAAAAGACTAAACCCAGAACGAAAGAAGAATGAGCTTAACCACAATCAATGCCACATGGCAGAAATGGTAAGCCCATTCATCAGACGAGCTGAGAATAGGGATCAACATTCTCATCTGCATGCAATCAAACAGCTTACGCTGGTTGCAATGCAGATTTGAATGTTGATCGGGCAGAAAACGTTGATGTGAGCACCCGTGCAAGCTCAAACAACGCAAGCGTTGGACTTTGCACGTGGTACTCACAACAAGTAAGCTGAAAAAAAAATTGTGAAATCTGAAAAGACGAAACTCAAAAAAAATTTAGCCGGAGGTTTGGGCGCCACTGTAACAAAATCCCCCAAAAGGGATTTTGTTAACAGAACATAGCAATAGAGGTCTGGTTGCGGTATTGCACTGGCTGAAGCTCGCCGCTAGGCGTGGGGGTTACCAGACATATTACTATGCTTGAAAACCGCATAGAGATAAAACGAAGGGGACAAGAAAATTATTCTACCGTGCCACGACCACAGTGGTAGATAATCATAAAATGGGTTTGCGTTCAGCAAGGACGCCGGTGCCACTCCGGCGACCCTGCTCAAGGCCTAGGTCAGCATAAGGCCGCCCATCCTCACGCGATCACACAAAACTATTTAGTTACACATCACTTAAATTAACTTGCCAATGATAATAAGAACCAACCAGAAATTACGGATGAAAAACCCAAATCAGACAAAAGAAAAAATGAAATGAAAAGAAATTTAAAAGAAAAATGAACCGTTATCAAAATTTACAAAAAAAAAAAAAAAAAAAAAAACGTGGTGCGAATCGATTTTGTGGGGTGTCGCATGTGACGCCACCCGGAACCTGAAAAAAAAAAACCGCGAAAAATATATATAATAAAAATAAGAAAACAATATAGTAATAAAAAATCAAACATCACCCCCCAGTCAAGTGAGGATTACAATATATATATATATATAAAAAAATTTTACGCGGTGCTAACGGTTTCTTATATATTTTACCGTTTAGACACCTTACCTGAACACAAAAAAATTTCCTTTGGCCCGTCCGACCCACAGTAACAGCGCCGTCGCAGGTTCCCCCTCGCACGAACCCCACTCCGTTTGGCGGAGTTGCTGCCACAAACCCAAAATTCACCAAAAACCCACTCAACTGGCAAAATATATCAACAATACAACGCAACAAGATTTTCAATGGGAAAACACTGGGTTTTTTTCCTTGATTTTTTTTTTTTTTTTGTTTTTTTTTTTTTTTTTTTTTGTATTTTAGATTATAATAAGACACACGCCTTTTTCAATTTAATTTTAGATATATTTTTTATTTTTTTATTGTATAATTTTCTCCTTTAACTTGCAATTATTAATATTTAGCGGTCTATAATATTCACATCACTTGCTAATTTTTCTAGTTTATATCGACCGCTGTACGGTATTCACACAACCAAAATGTTCAAGGAAAAACAAATAGAAACAATTTTTATTTACACAGTACTTAATTAATTGACTTATTTATTTAACCAAAAATAGCAACTTAATTTAGTCAAAATACAATGTTATATTTTAAATATAGTCCGCTTTTTAAGAGTAAATCCTTTATTTTCTCAAAAAAAAAATTATTATCACACACAATTTATTTAAAAAAAAAAATTTTTTTTTTTTTATACACAAAAATTCCGCACTTGACTTCTCTTTCAAATTCAAAACTAGACTATCCCAAAAACATTCGACGCGACCGTACAAAAAAAATTTTCCCCCACCCAAAAATTAACAATCAAAAAAAAAATAAAATATAACCCGACCGATAGATTTCGGATGACGTACACATACGACATCACCCAAAATCGATTCGCACACACCAACACTATTTAATTTAATCACTGGAACATTCCATTTACATGGAAAATCCACGCGCTAACCAAAACAAAACAGATGAAGCAACACACCAACCACTACACGTCATTACATACCATCAAACAAAAAATGATAAAACGAATCGAGTAACCGACCAAAATACGGAGAAGTATAAAATGCTAAATGGTACACTCTACCAAAAAAAAAAAAAAATATATTTTCTATTACAAATTAAGCCAAAGAAAGAATGACGTGTAGTGGAAGAGATTTTATGCAGCGCAGTGGATAAACATGCAACCTTGTTGGGATTTCCAACCGTAATTACAGATTTAGATTAAATAGAACATAACAACCACAAGCGGTTGTTACATACATTTGGCGAAAATAAAATGCTTCAATTAGAAATTTTTAAAGCTGCGAAAATAAACTTTGAATTGTTTGCACTTCATACAAAATTTAATTTAGAAGATGATTCCAACGTTAGTAAATTAACATCGTTTAATACTACGAATTATATAATAACTGAAGCTAGCGATTTTAATGCAATATTTTCCGAAATTGTTAATAATTTAAACATTAAAAGTGAAGATTTTCAAGAAAAAGAATCTGGCTGGGCTCTCGAAAAGATCATGTTTCTTGAACTTAATATCAACAAATATACTCCATTGCGAGGTTCTTCATATATTGATCTACCAGAAACTATTAAAAGAAAAAGAGCTATAATTAATATTCAAAATTCTGATCAGGCATGCTTTGCCTGGTCAATTATGGCATCTAGATATCCTAACGTAAAAAAACCTTATAGACATACATCATATCCACACTATTCTTCGGAATTGACTTTAGATGATATTAATTTGCCTATGCATCTAAAAGATATTTCAAAGTTTGAACAATTAAATAATATTAGTGTAAATGTATATGGTTTAGATGGTAATGAAATTGTGGGGCCATTATATTACACAAAATCTAAAAAACAGGAACATGTTAATTTGCTATTTTTAGAAGATGATGTAAATACTCACTATTGTTTGATCAAAAATTTTAGTGCGCTAGTGGGAAACCAGTTATCCAAAAGAGCAAATAAAAAATGGATTTGTGATGGATGTTTAACTTTTTTTAGAAATGAGGAAGGTTTAAATAATCATTTGCAATATGGTTGTAATAAAATTAAATGTATTCTTCCTAATGAAGAAAATTGTATACTAAAGTTTAAAAACATCCAAAACAAAGAGCGAGTACCATTTATTATCTATTGCGATTTTGAAGCTGTACTAGCACCAATTTTTACATGTTTACCAAACGATAAAACCTCATTTACAGAAAACATTACAAAACATGAACCATACAGCTTCGCATATTACATTAAGTGTTCATACGATGATAAACTTTCTAAGTTTGAATTGTATAGGGGTAAAGATTGTTGTCAAATTTTTATTGAAAAATTAAAAATCGATTTACAAGTAATTTATGATAAATTACATACAAACATAAAAATGATAACACTAACAAACGAAGAAAAAGAACAATATGACAATTCATCTACTTGTTATATATGTAAAGAAAGTTTTATTGACTGTTTGAATTATAAAGTAAGAGACCATTGCCATCTTACTGGAAAGTTCCGCGGAGCCGCTCATAACAATTGTAATTTAAATTATGGTTTACCTGACTTTGTACCAATTGTTTGTCATAATTTGAGTGGATATGATTCTCACTTTATTATCAAAGAACTTGGATTTGATACAGAAACAATTAATTTAATCGCTCAAAATAAGGAGAGATATGTATCTTTTACAAAACATTTTAAACTTTTAGATAATAAAACAATTAAATTAAGATTCATAGATTCATTCAAATTTATGTCTTCAAGTATTGATAATTTAAGTAAAAATCTTGAAGAAAATCAATTTAATGAAATACATAAATATTTTCCAAAGCAAAATGAATTTAATTTGGTTAGGAAGAAAGGTGTATTTCCATATGATTTTATTGATAATCATGAAAAGTTTAATCATACATGTTTACCCCCTCAATCTAGTTTCTATAATAAATTGAATGATTCCAATATTACCGAAGATCAGTATAATCATGCAACTAAAGTGTGGAATGAGTTTAAATGTAAGAATTTGGGGGATTATTCCGATTTATATTTAAAAACGGACGTTCTTCTCTTAGCTGACATTTTTGAAAATTTTAGAAATGTCTGTTTAGCCACTTACGATTTAGATCCAGCACACTATTACACTTCCCCAGGTTTAAGTTGGGATGCCATGTTGAAATTTACAAAAATCGAAATGGAATTGCTCACAGATATTAACATGATCAATTTCATTAACAAAGGGGTTCGTGGTGGATTAGCACAATGTTCGAAAAGATATAGTAAGGCGAATAATAAGTATATGAAAAATTATAAAGAAGATAAGGATTCTTCATATCTTATTTATTTAGACGCTAATAATTTATACGGATATGCTATGAGTCAATATCTTCCATATGCGAACTTTAAATGGCTAAATGAAAGCGAAATTGATAAGTTTAATATACATTCAACAAGTGATGAGGCGGACCTTGGATATATTTTAGAAGTTGATTTGGAGTACCCAGAAAATCTTCACAAAACACATAATGATTTACCATTTTGTGTGGAAAATGCTAAACCTGATTATGCATCATCCAAACAAAATAAGCTGTTGGCTAACCTTAATCATAAGTTTAATTATGTCATTCATCAAAAAAATTTAAAACAATGTCTAAGCGAAGGTTTGATTTTAAAGAAAATACACAGAGTATTAGAATTCAGTCAAAAACCTTGGCTTAAGACATATATTGATCTGAATACGAGGCTTCGGACCTTAGCTAAAAATTGTTTTGAAAGGGATTTCTTTAAACTGATGAATAACAGCGTTTTCGGTAAAACTCTCGAAGATGTTTTTAAACGGAAAGATATAAGGTTACTCACACATTGGGAAAATACATAATTTAAAGGAGTTAGAGATAGTTAAAATGTTAAAGTTCAAAAGTTTATTAAAATTTAAAGTTAAGACAAAAAATAAATTTCTGATCATGACAACATTGATAAACCAACTAACAATCTTAATGATTCATAATTTAAAGGAGTTAGAAATAGTTAAAATGTTAAAGTTTATTAAAATTTAAAGTTAAGACAAAAATAAATTTCTGATCACGACAACATTGATAAACCAATTAACAATCTTAATGATTCATAATTTAAAGGAGTTAGAAATAGTTAAAATGTTAAAGTTCAAAAGTTTATTAAAATTTAAAGTTAAGACAAAAAATAAATTTCTGATCATGACAACATTGATAAACCAACTAACAATCTTAATGATTCATAATTTAAAGGAGTTAGAAATAGTTAAATTTTAAAGTTTATTAAAATTTAAAGTTAAGACAAAAATAAATTTCTGATCACGACAACATTGATAAACCAACTAACAATCTTAATGATTCATAATTTAAAGGAGTTAGAAATAGTTAAAATGTTAAAGTTCAAAAGTTTATTAAAATTTAAAGTTAAGACAAAAAATAAATTTCTGTTCATGACAACATTGATAAACCAACTAACAATCTTAATGATTCATAATTTAAAGGAGTTAGAGATAGTTAAAATGTTAAAGTTCAAAAGTTTATTAAAATTTAAAGTTAAGACAAAAAATAAATTTCTGATCATGACAACATTGATAAACCAACTAACAATCTTAATGATTCATAATTTAAAGGAGTTAGAAATAGTTAAAATGTTAAAGTTTATTAAAATTTAAAGTTAAGACAAAAAATAAATTTCTGATCACAACAACATTGATAAACCAATTAACAATCTTAATGATTCATAATTTAAAGGAGTTACAAATAGTTAAAATGCTAAAGTTCAAAAGTTTATTAAAATTTAAAATTAAGACAAAAAATAAATTTCCGATCATGACAACATTGATAAACTAACTAACAATAATGATTCATAATTTAAAGGAGTTAGAAATAGTTAAAATGTTAAAGTTTATTAAAATTTAAAGTTAAGACAAAAATAAATTTCTGATCACGACAACATTGATAAACCAATAACAATCTTAATGATTCATAATTTAAAGGAGTTAGAAATAGTTAAAATGCTAAAGTTCAAAAGTTTATTAAAATTTAAAATTAAGACAAAAAATAAATTTCCGATCATGACAACATTGATAAACTAACTAACAATAATGATTCATAATTTAAAGGAGTTAGAAATAGTTAAAATGTTAAAGTTCAAAAAGTTTATTAAAATTTAAAGTTAAGACAAAAAATAAATTTCTGATCATAACAACATTGATAAACCACTAACAATCTTAATGATTCATAATTTAAAGGAGTTAGAAATAGTTAAAATGTTAAAGTTCAAAAAGTTTATTTAAATTTAAAGTTAAGACAAAAAATAAATTTCTGTTCATAACAACATTGATAAACCAACTAACAATCTTAATGATTCATAATTTAAAGGAGTTAGAAATAGTTAAAATGTTAAAGTTTAAAAGTTTATTAAAATTTAAAGTTAAGACAAAAAATAAATTTCTGATCATAACAACATTGATAAACCAACTAACAATCTTAATGATTCATAATTTAAAGGAGTTAGAAATAGTTAAAATGTTAAAGTTCAAAAAGTTAATTTAAATTTAAAGTTAAGACAAAAAATAAATTTCTGTTCATAACAACATTGATAAACCAACTAACAATCTTAATGATTCATAATTTAAAGGAGTTAGTAATAGTTTTCTAATTATAATGAATTTAACCTTATAAAGACAAAAGGTGTTTCCCTTCCTATGATTATCTTGGTACTTTCAAAAAAAAGTTTAATGAAAAAATATAGTTTGGTGTGGTCAAAATTAAATGTAATGTCACTTTTAAAAGCTGATTTTATGCGCACGGTTTGTAACTTGGTTGAATATACAATCAACAATTAAATTTTAAACAATTGTAGGCCTTTTTAGAAGAACGCAAAAACAAAAATTAAAATTTGAATGCGACTCATTTTCATTAAAACTAGAAATTTTGCCATACATAAACGTTTATGCTGTTGTAATTTCCTTCGCCTGTGAAAAACAAAAATAATTCGCGGACCCCTGGTCCGCAAAGCGGACCCCGCGGGCAAAGCCCGCGGGGTCCGCGAATTATTTTTGTTTTTCACAGGCGAAGGAAATTACAACAGCATAAACGTTTATGTATGGCAAAATTTCTAGTTTTAATGAAAATGAGTCGCATTCAAATTTTAATTTTTGTTTTTGCGTTCTTCTAAAAAGGCCTACAATTGTTTAAATTTTAAGCGGACCCCGCGGGCTTTGCCCGCGGGGTCCGCTTTGCGGACCAGGGGTCCGCGAATTATTTTTGTTTTTCACAGGCGAAGGAAATTACAACAGCATAAACGTTTATGTATGGCAAAATTTCTAGTTTTAATGAAAATGAGTCGCATTCAAATTTTAATTTTTGTTTTTGCGTTCTTCTAAAAAGGCCTACAATTGTTTAAAATTTAATTGTTGATTGTATATTCAACCAAGTTACAAACCGTGCGCATAAAATCAGCTTTTAAAAGTGACATTACATTTAATTTTGACCACACCAAACTATATTTTTTCATTAAACTTTTTTTTGAAAGTACCAAGATAATCATAGGAAGGGAAACACCTTTTGTCTTTATAAGGTTAAATTCATTATAATTAGAAAACTATTACTAACTCCTTTAAATTATGAATCATTAAGATTGTTAGTTGGTTTATCAATGTTGTTATGAACAGAAATTTATTTTTTGTCTTAACTTTAAATTTAAATAAACTTTTTGAACTTTAACATTTTAACTATTTCTAACTCCTTTAAATTATGAATCATTAAGATTGTTAGTTGGTTTATCAATGTTGTTATGATCAGAAATTTATTTTTTGTCTTAACTTTAAATTTTAATAAACTTTTAAACTTTAACATTTTAACTATTTCTAACTCCTTTAAATTATGAATCATTAAGATTGTTAGTTGGTTTATCAATGTTGTTATGAACAGAAATTTATTTTTTGTCTTAACTTTAAATTTAAATAAACTTTTTGAACTTTAACATTTTAACTATTTCTAACTCCTTTAAATTATGAATCATTAAGATTGTTAGTGGTTTATCAATGTTGTTATGATCAGAAATTTATTTTTTGTCTTAACTTTAAATTTTAATAAACTTTTTGAACTTTAACATTTTAACTATTTCTAACTCCTTTAAATTATGAATCATTATTGTTAGTTAGTTTATCAATGTTGTCATGATCGGAAATTTATTTTTTGTCTTAATTTTAAATTTTAATAAACTTTTGAACTTTAGCATTTTAACTATTTCTAACTCCTTTAAATTATGAATCATTAAGATTGTTATTGGTTTATCAATGTTGTCGTGATCAGAAATTTATTTTTGTCTTAACTTTAAATTTTAATAAACTTTAACATTTTAACTATTTCTAACTCCTTTAAATTATGAATCATTATTGTTAGTTAGTTTATCAATGTTGTCATGATCGGAAATTTATTTTTTGTCTTAATTTTAAATTTTAATAAACTTTTGAACTTTAGCATTTTAACTATTTGTAACTCCTTTAAATTATGAATTATTAAGATTGTTAATTGGTTTATCAATGTTGTTGTGATCAGAAATTTATTTTTTGTCTTAACTTTAAATTTTAATAAACTTTAACATTTTAACTATTTCTAACTCCTTTAAATTATGAATCATTAAGATTGTTAGTTGGTTTATCAATGTTGTCATGATCAGAAATTTATTTTTTGTCTTAACTTTAAATTTTAATAAACTTTTGAACTTTAACATTTTAACTATCTCTAACTCCTTTAAATTATGAATCATTAAGATTGTTAGTTGGTTTATCAATGTTGTCATGAACAGAAATTTATTTTTTGTCTTAACTTTAAATTTTAATAAACTTTTGAACTTTAACATTTTAACTATTTCTAACTCCTTTAAATTATGAATCATTAAGATTGTTAGTTGGTTTATCAATGTTGTCGTGATCAGAAATTTATTTTTGTCTTAACTTTAAATTTTAATAAACTTTAAAATTTAACTATTTCTAACTCCTTTAAATTATGAATCATTAAGATTGTTAGTTGGTTTATCAATGTTGTCATGATCAGAAATTTATTTTTTGTCTTAACTTTAAATTTTAATAAACTTTTGAACTTTAACATTTTAACTATTTCTAACTCCTTTAAATTATGAATCATTAAGATTGTTAATTGGTTTATCAATGTTGTCGTGATCAGAAATTTATTTTTGTCTTAACTTTAAATTTTAATAAACTTTAACATTTTAACTATTTCTAACTCCTTTAAATTATGAATCATTAAGATTGTTAGTTGGTTTATCAATGTTGTTATGATCAGAAATTTATTTTTTGTCTTAACTTTAAATTTTAATAAACTTTTGAACTTTAACATTTTAACTATCTCTAACTCCTTTAAATTATGTATTTTCCCAATGTGTGAGTAACCTTATATCTTTCCGTTTAAAAACATCTTCGAGAGTTTTACCGAAAACGCTGTTATTCATCAGTTTAAAGAAATCCCTTTCAAAACAATTTTTAGCTAAGGTCCGAAGCCTCGTATTCAGATCAATATATGTCTTAAGCCAAGGTTTTTGACTGAATTCTAATACTCTGTGTATTTTCTTTAAAATCAAACCTTCGCTTAGACATTGTTTTAAATTTTTTTGATGAATGACATAATTAAACTTATGATTAAGGTTAGCCAACAGCTTATTTTGTTTGGATGATGCATAATCAGGTTTAGCATTTTCCACACAAAATGGTAAATCATTATGTGTTTTGTGAAGATTTTCTGGGTACTCCAAATCAACTTCTAAAATATATCCAAGGTCCGCCTCATCACTTGTTGAATGTATATTAAACTTATCAATTTCGCTTTCATTTAGCCATTTAAAGTTCGCATATGGAAGATATTGACTCATAGCATATCCGTATAAATTATTAGCGTCTAAATAAATAAGATATGAAGAATCCTTATCTTCTTTATAATTTTTCATATACTTATTATTCGCCTTACTATATCTTTTCGAACATTGTGCTAATCCACCACGAACCCCTTTGTTAATGAAATTGATCATGTTAATATCTGTGAGCAATTCCATTTCGATTTTTGTAAATTTCAACATGGCATCCCAACTTAAACCTGGGGAAGTGTAATAGTGTGCTGGATCTAAATCGTAAGTGGCTAAACAGACATTTCTAAAATTTTCAAAAATGTCAGCTAAGAGAAGAACGTCCGTTTTTAAATATAAATCGGAATAATCCCCCAAATTCTTACATTTAAACTCATTCCACACTTTAGTTGCATGATTATACTGATCTTCGGTAATATTGGAATCATTCAATTTATTATAGAAACTAGATTGAGGGGGTAAACATGTATGATTAAACTTTTCATGATTATCAATAAAATCATATGGAAATACACCTTTCTTCCTAACCAAATTAAATTCATTTTGCTTTGGAAAATATTTATGTATTTCATTAAATTGATTTTCTTCAAGATTTTTACTTAAATTATCAATACTTGAAGACATAAATTTGAATGAATCTATGAATCTTAATTTAATTGTTTTATTATCTAAAAGTTTAAAATGTTTTGTAAAAGATACATATCTCTCCTTATTTTGAGCGATTAAATTAATTGTTTCTGTATCAAATCCAAGTTCTTTGATAATAAAGTGAGAATCATATCCACTCAAATTATGACAAACAATTGGTACAAAGTCAGGTAAACCATAATTTAAATTACAATTGTTATGAGCGGCTCCGCGGAACTTTCCAGTAAGATGGCAATGGTCTCTTACTTTATAATTCAAACAGTCAATAAAACTTTCTTTACATATATAACAAGTAGATGAATTGTCATATTGTTCTTTTTCTTCGTTTGTTAGTGTTATCATTTTTATGTTTGTATGTAATTTATCATAAATTACTTGTAAATCGATTTTTAATTTTTCAATAAAAATTTGACAACAATCTTTACCCCTATACAATTCAAACTTAGAAAGTTTATCATCGTATGAACACTTAATGTAATATGCGAAGCTGTATGGTTCATGTTTTGTAATGTTTTCTGTAAATGAGGTTTTATCGTTTGGTAAACATGTAAAAATTGGTGCTAGTACAGCTTCAAAATCGCAATAGATAATAAATGGTACTCGCTCTTTGTTTTGGATGTTTTTAAACTTTAGTATACAATTTTCTTCATTAGGAAGAATACATTTAATTTTATTACAACCATATTGCAAATGATTATTTAAACCTTCCTCATTTCTAAAAAAAGTTAAACATCCATCACAAATCCATTTTTTATTTGCTCTTTTGGATAACTGGTTTCCCACTAGCGCACTAAAATTTTTGATCAAACAATAGTGAGTATTTACATCATCTTCTAAAAATAGCAAATTAACATGTTCCTGTTTTTTAGATTTTGTGTAATATAATGGCCCCACAATTTCATTACCATCTAAACCATATACATTTACACTAATATTATTTAATTGTTCAAACTTTGAAATATCTTTTAGATGCATAGGCAAATTAATATCATCTAAAGTCAATTCCGAAGAATAGTGTGGATATGATGTATGTCTATAAGGTTTTTTTACGTTAGGATATCTAGATGCCATAATTGACCAGGCAAAGCATGCCTGATCAGAATTTTGAATATTAATTATAGCTCTTTTTCTTTTAATAGTTTCTGGTAGATCAATATATGAAGAACCTCGCAATGGAGTATATTTGTTGATATTAAGTTCAAGAAACATGATCTTTTCGAGAGCCCAGCCAGATTCTTTTTCTTGAAAATCTTCACTTTTAATGTTTAAATTATTAACAATTTCGGAAAATATTGCATTAAAATCGCTAGCTTCAGTTATTATATAATTCGTAGTATTAAACGATGTTAATTTACTAACGTTGGAATCATCTTCTAAATTAAATTTTGTATGAAGTGCAAACAATTCAAAGTTTATTTTCGCAGCTTTAAAAATTTCTAATTGAAGCATTTTATTTTCGCCAAATGTAGTTTAAAAGATGATATACAGATAAAGTTGGTAAAATAAAAAAAAAAAAAAAATATGATCAAGATTTCAATGCCAAGGATAAATTATAAAATATTAATACATATAACGTCCTATCCGATTTCAATTATGTAATTTTTTTTCTTATCTTCTTTTCTTACTTTATGCTGATTACATATTACGGTTTTTATATATACGTATATTGAACTAGTTTTCTTTTTAAATGCCAAGGTTAAATTATAAAATATTATTATAACTTTGTACTATCCGATTTCAATTATGTGATAAAAATTATTCGTCCAAGTTATAAACCATATACATAATACAAATTTTGAAAGGTAGCATACACTTCAATTCGAATAATCTGATCCGGATCACTAATGCGTCAAGAAATGCGGCTATTATTCTAAAGAAAAGGCCAGTAATCCACTTAAATGGTTTTAAATGATTAATGCAAGTTAAAGTAGAAAAGAAAATTATTAAATTTGCTTACACAGCAATAGCGCTGTGTGAATGTGACAAAAAAAAATTGTAAGATAATTTGGATCTATTATTATAATTCGCTAATTTAACCTACGCAATTCATTCTGTAAAATATAGAATGAAAATTGTGGTACAATCAGTCCAGTCGCCGCGGCTTGATGAGAAGATTCATTTGTTTATAATCATAATCTCATCAGTTCGAAACTGGATTAAGTAGGTTCGCTTACAATTTTTCGAAAATAGTAACTTCAAATAAATTAAAAATAAGAAATATAAGACGGTATATTTTAGTTGTGTTCAACAATTGAAAAAAAAGATGATATACAGATAAAGCTGGTAAAATAAAAAAATTATGATCAAGATTCCAATGCCAAGGTTAAATTATAAAATATTAATACACATAACGTACTATCCAATTTCAATTATACAATTTTGTTTCTTATCTTCTTTTCTTACTTTATGCTGATTACATTTTACAGTTTTTATTTATTGTACGTTGAACTAGTTTTTTCAATGCCAAGGTTAAATTATAAAATATTATTATAACTTTATAGCATCCGATTTCAATTTAAAAATAAATAGTATTCGTCTAAGTTACAAACCATGTTTACATAATATACATAAACTTTGAAATGTGACATCTATAGGTAAAGTTTTAAAAAGTAACAATATACAGTTGAATACCTGATTTTGGATAAATTCATATAGAGTTTTAGTTATCGTGGTTGATAATAAAACTGTAAGAAATGTGCACCATCTATCGAAAAGTTAATTAATATTAAAAAGTTCAAAGCTTAAAGTTTATGACTGTGCTGCCATCTAACAAAATGTCTTAAAAAAATATTGTACAGTTAATGTACAGTTGAACAACGGATTTTTAATAAAATTATATACTTACGTTTACATTTTATATAGAGATTTAATTATCGTGGTTCTACTGTAATCTTCATATAAAAAAACATATGTAATCGTTTGTATTGTTGTAATTTACATATAAAAATTCATCCCATTTGGGATGGGCCAGGATCCCCCACTTTCACCTACTTAGGGTCCTTATAAGAACCCTTAATCTGTCCATCGACTAAAATATTGAAAAAATTATCAATACCAATTAGTATATTTACCTCGTTGGACTTGTGAAATTCCGGATCAGCTAATGGTAAATTTTTCCAATTATTCAACTTTGAAGAACTAATGTCAATTTGAGGAAGTTTTGTTATTTGTTTGAAAATAAATACTTTAACGGTTAAATATGGACCTGATTGTGGTTGGATGCGTATGGTTGTAGTTCCATTGGTGACACCTGCTTCGACTTTCCCAAGTCCTTTAACAGTAATTCTCCCATTATAACGAGGCAGTCTAAGACGCTTCAGGCATGATTCGGTGATAAAGCTTGCCTGTGAGCCTGAGTTCAAAAGAGCGCGACAATGTACAGCTTGGCCCAAAGAACACATGACCTTTGCAAGAACAGTTGGTAGAATGGATTGATTTATGTTATTCTGACTATTGTATGACAACACGGCATTAGCGGAGCTTGTAGTAGGTTCATCTTTCTTTTGTAGTGTCACGGTTTCGTTTATAACCTCATGTTTCTGACAAATGCAGGAGGATGTGATGCTTCCGTCTGCACATTGGACATCTTCGCTTTGATAAACACCGATATATAGCATGCTTATCGCTTCAACAATTAAAACAACGTTTGTTGTTCTTAATGAATTCGCGCCGTTTGTGCACATCCATTCAATTTAACACTGGACATTGGTATATTAAACGCCCGTCAGCTTCACAAATAGGACATTTACCATCATGTACTGCTACGTGGCCTTTGATTGAAGACGGTTTATTGACTGAACTTGAACTGCGTTTAGTTGAGCTGCGTAAAGATTCTAAAGCATCACCTCTTCGTAATAGGAAATCAAAAAATTCTTGAATTGTCGGACACTCCTTTTCTGCTGTGGATTGTGCCCATAGACCCCTTGATTCATCGTCTAATTTGTTAACTAGGATATAAACTAACCACGGATCTCGTTGTTCACCTTGTGTTCCCATAGCCTTTAAGCCTCGTAAAACCTCATCGGAAGTGTCAAGTAATTTTTTAATGTTACTATGGCTAGCCAAACTAATTGATGGTTGCTCTATGAAAGTTCTAATGAACGCATTTATTGTGTGTCGTTTTCGATCGTATCGTTGTCTTAACTTCTGCAAAGCTTCAATATAATTCGCTTCGGTTATGCTAAAATGTCGCAAAAGACTGGCAGCTTCATCCTTTAGTAATCCTTTCAAGTATTGAAATTTTTGTACCGGGGACAGCGAGGCTGAGTCATGTATGGGTGACACATACAAATCATAAAATGACTGCCACTCGGTATAGTCACCAGAAAATGAGGGTATATTTAATTTTGGTAGCTTTACGTCTGCACATACTTGCGTTGCATTCGCATTGTTAAATCCCAGTGTACGAATTAACTTATTCAGTCCGGTAACTGCTTTATAATAATTTTCTTCGTACTCCAAATCAGGTTCTTGTGTTTGGTCGAGGTCAAATATGCGGTTTTCGATCACTGTAAACTCCTCCATTAATTTCTCCACGCGATTCAATGTGGCTCTGCATTCTTCAATAGACATTTCGCTTGATTCTTTTGCGCTATTTAATATCAAGGTCAGCTCGCCTTTGTTGACAAACCGTTGCTTCTTTAACGCATTAATGTGTGCCTTGTTTCTGACCAAGTTTGCGGTTTTTTCAAATACAACCTTTAATTATTCACTATAATTTACGGTTAATTATTAAATTCAAACGCGGAATTGTTTAAATTGAAGCAACTTATTTAACGATTTAAAGGGTTTTTCACTAGTTAGCTACGCGTTGGCAAAGTTCTCGGCACAAAGAAACAGATTAACTATATTTCACAAACAGTTCCCAAAAAATTCCCAAACAATTTCAGAAAGTCACAAAATATTCCAAAAAATTCCAAAAATTCCCAAAAAATTCCAAAATATTCCCAAAAAATACCAAAAATTCCCCAAAATTACCCAAAAACACTACAAAAATACCTCAAAAATAGCTCAAAAATACCAAAAATTACCAAAAAATTACCAAAAATTCGAGAAAATTTCTAAAAATTCCCAAAACTTCCAAAAATTGCCAAAAAATTCCAAAAAGTCACAAAAAATTCCTAAAAATTCCCAAAAATTCCCAAGAAATTCCCAAAAAATACTAAAAATTACAAAACTATTCCCAAAATTTTCCAAAAAATTCCAAAAAGTCACAAAAAATTCCTAAAAATTCCATAAAATTCCCAAAAATTCCTAAAAAATTCCCAAAATTCCCAAAAAATACTAAAAATTAAAAAAATTACAAAAATATTCCCAAAAATTCCCAAAAAATTCCCAAAATTCCCAAAAAATACTAAAAATTACAAAAAATTACAAAAATATTCCCAAAAATTCCAAAAAAATTCCCAAAATTTCCCAAAAATTCCAAAACAAATACCAAAAAATAACCAAAAAATACCACAAAAATACCAAAAATTACCATACAAATTCCAAAAAATTCCAAAAATTCTCAAAAAATTTCCAAAAACTCCCAAAAAATTCCAAAAATTCCCAAAAAATTCCAAAAATTTCCAAAAATTACCAAATATTTCCAAAAATTTCGAAAAATTACCAAAAGATTCCCAAAAAATAACAAAAATTCCCAAAAATTACCAAAAAATTCCAAGAATTCTCGAAAAATTACAAAAATTACCAAAAAATTCTTCCCTAATATATGTTTATAGGTATTTTTTGGGAATGTTGGGAATTTTTTGGAAATTTCTGGAATTTTTGGTATTTTTTGGGAATTTTTGAGAATTTTTAGAGTTTTTTTGGTAATTTTTGGTAATTTTAACATAACAATACTTGTAATCACATCCAATTTTAATGATAAGGATAACCATAATTATGATTTTGCTCATTATCAACAGAATTTAGTTACGATTGCAGTAATTATAATATTAATGGATTTATCAAAATATGATTAAATCTAGCATTGATGAATAATGGTTTCTGCCATATGTTTTAATATCGTCTCGCACTTTGTGGATCATTTCAATTTGAGTACGCATTTGAAAAGCATTGTTGTGCAAATATTCTAAAAAATTCTAAATTAAATAAAATATAAAAATTTATTGATCTATTATTTCTTTTTTTACTCTTTGCAGTTCATTGTTGGCTCCAATAAAATTTGAGCCGTTGTCACACCATATTTGATTGGGCAGTCCTCTATTTGAAACAAATCTTTTTAGCGCGGCAAGAAAAGATTCGGTACTTAGACTGCTTACCACCTCTAAATGCACGGATTTTACTGCAAGACATACGAACATGGCGACGTAAGCCTTAATAAATGCTGAATTTCGATATTGGGATGCTTTAATATAAATAGAACCCAAATAATCAACTCCAGTGTTTAAAAACGGTCTATTTTTCGTGCACCTCTCTGCCGGTAGGTCTGCCAATTTAGGTTTCTCTTGGACACTTCGGTATTTTATACAAATAACGCCCGATTTTATATAGCTTTTAATGAGATATCTTGCACCAATCATCCAATATTGTTGTCGTAGTAAACTTAACAGCAATGTATTTCCATAGCATGTAAATTTCGAATATGTAGTTCTTGAATTATCAATCTATTAGCAGCGTGCGATTTCGGCAAAATAATTGGATGTTTAGCCCCATAACTTAGATGGGAATTTCTTAGTCTTCCACCTACGCGAAGAATTCCTTTAGAATCTAAGAATGTATCCAATGAACTTAAGGCGTTGCTGGATTCTAATGGTTGATTTTTATTAAGTTTATTAATTTCGCTCTTAAAACTTGCTGCCTGAATTGATCGAATAATGTACAGTTCGGATGAAATGTATTCCTCATATGATAAATGTTTATTATTTCGCATTCTATTTTCCGATTTGGGCAGTTGACAAAAACGAAGAACATATCCCATAATCTTTTTAATTTTGAACCAAGAGGAGTGTTTATAAATTAATTGGTCGACAACATCGAACTGATATATTTCCAACATTGTAATGACTCCTTGTTTTCTGACTTCAATATCCAATTCCGATGATGGTGGTCGTATTGTAGTTTTAGGCCATTTAGATTCATCTTGCTGTAGCCAAGTGGGTCCATTCCACCAACACTCCAAATTAGGGATGAATTTGTGAACTACTGCTTGAGTACAGCTCTTTTGCTCCAAAAATAATTGGATCAATGATGACACTATTGACTTGGGTTTATTATACCGATCAATTAATTTAGTCCAACCTTCTTCATAGTTTTGCTCCGTAACCTTGATATCCCGTACTAAAGCTGCTGCATCTCCTTTTTGTAGTCCATTTAGCACATGTAATTTATGAACTGCACTTAACCTCTTATTATTATGAACCGACGTTAAAAATAGATCGTGAAACGAAGGCCATAATTTGTAATCGCCATCGAATGGTTCAATATTGAATTTTGGTAAGCGTACGTTGTGATTTTGGTTTAAACCTTGCAAGAAGCTTTGCTGTTGTCCCATTAACTGGCCTAACGTAGTATTCAGATCTTGAGCCTCAGCTTTATTTCCTTGAGACCTTATGTTGATTTCAGCCTTTAATTTAGAAATCGTGTCCAAGTAAATTTCGTGTACTTCTTCGGCTATCGGCTTATAATTATCGAAGGCTAGTAATTCCACCTCTTGTTTACCGGCTATCCAAATATTCTATCTCCAACGTGGTATTAATATCAATGAATTCGGTCCATTTTAATCACTAAAACTTCACTTTAAATTACAGTAAATGCTTACACTTTGTTTAATAGTTAATTGCTTCACTGTTCACGTTAACAAAATCTTTCTTAATTGTTTATAAAAATGTTCCGTATTTAACGTAATTTTATGTTAATAAAGTTTTATTTTGTATATTTTAGATTAATTACAAAAACTTTAAACAGAAAAGATTTACTAAATGATAATTCAAAAAATGGCTACTTATCTGGAATGATCCAGCAAATTCTATTCAGCTTTACAATAGCTCGATTCTACAGACGGCTCCCGGGTTTCGGTACCAAAAAATGTTTCAAAAAATTGTATTTTCTTTCTTGTTTTAAATTATTTATTACAATAAACTTTTAATCAACATTAACAAATGGTTTTTTAATCCCTGTGAATTTATTTTATTTTAATGGCACTATGATCTTATTGATCTGAGAATATTTTGAATTCTAAAATTTCTGGTTGATTTTATTATAAAAAAATACAAACGGCGCGATTATCATTTGGTGCAATAAAATCGTTGTTTAGTCCAGTGAAATTCGTTTACATTTAAATAGATGGCTGCGAACTTTCTATGATCACATGAACTTATTATTACCGATTAGTACAATATAATTAATTTGTATTTACAATAGGTGGCAGATAATTTGGTACGATCATATGAATTTATTATTATCGAAAACATCGCATAATTTTAATGAATGAATTTTTAAATGTCAACTTTAGGTAAACAACAATAATTGTGACGAAACGATAATCTCAGGTAGGTTCTTTAAAGATAAATTATTTAATTACAATTAACAATAATAATAAAATTGATTTTAGCAAGAACGGTTACTACTGTACAACTGAATTTAAGAAAAGTTTGTTTACAATTCTATATTGATTATTTTTATGTTATGTTTTATGTATAATTATTTGTTATTTTTCAGATGATTGCAACCGGTACTGTCATAACAATGTAGGTAAGTAATTACAATCATATTATTTCAGTGAACTTGTTACTTCATTTTATAATAATAGTTTTAACTTTCAAGGTATTCAAATAAAATTCCCAAAATTCCCAAAAAATTCCCAAAAAATTCCAAAAAATTCCAAAAAAATTCCAAAAATTCCAAAAAATAACCAAAAAATACCACAAAAATACCAAAAATTACCATAAAAATTCTAAAAATTCCCAAAAAATTCCCAAAAAATACCAAAAATCCCCAAAATTCCCAAAACTTACCAAAAATTCCCAAAATGTCCCAAACATTCCCATAAAAATACCAAAAAATAATCAAAAAATACCACAAAAATACCAAAAATTACCACAAAAATTCCAAAAAATCCCAAAAATTCCCCAAAAATTACCAAAACTTCCCAAAAAATTCTAAAAATTCCCAAAAATTCCAAAAATTTCCAAAAATTACCAAAATATTCCAAATCTTTCCAAAAAATTTGAAAAATTTCAAAAAAAAAAACCAAAAATTACCAAACAATTTTTGGGAATTTTTAGAATTTTTTGGGAATTTTTAGAATTTTTGGTATTTTTTTGGGATGTTTGGGAATTTTCTGGGAATTTTTGTAATTTTTTGGGAATCTTTGGGAATTTTTAGAATTTTTTGGGAATTTTTGGGAATTTTTAGAATTTTTTTGGGAATTTTTGGTAATTTTTTGGGAATTTTTGGTAATTTTTTGGGAATTTTTGTGGTAATTTTTGTTATTTTTGTGATATTTATTAGGGATTGCCCATTCCCTGGAAATTCCCGGGATTTGGGATACGACTATGCCTCGGAACACGACTATGCAGTTTAATGAGCAGTCTTGAAATTGGATTTTGCATTCCCCGGAAATATTTACAACATTCCCGGGAAACGGAAATACCTTTTATTTCTTAAATTCCCGGAAATTTTAGGGAATTTTTTGGGAATTTTGGTATTTTTTGAGATTTTTTTGGGAATTGCTGCAATCGTAACTAAATTCTGTTGATAATGAGCAAAAATGCTTGTAGCAATCATGAATTATGGTTATCCTTATCATTAAAATTGGATATGATTACAAGTGTCGTTATGTTATAAACTCTACCTTAAATGATTGAAATAATTAAATAAATGATTTTTCTAAGTAAAATATAATATGAAATATCAAAATTATTTTATTATGATTTTTTAAATCTGTAAATTTGAACTGAAGGTGTTAGGATGGCTTGATTAGTTCGACCAATTTCATAGAAAATTCAATTGTTTTTAGAAAATTACTAGATTTCGCAACACTCTTCTTGCACAAATTTAAATATTTCTACTGCACAATTGCATTACTCGGAGATTCACAATATAAAATAACAATTATAACGAAAAGACAGAGAGCCTCATGAATGAAAATTTTATAATCGAAAATTTTGGTATCAGCAATATTAATAATTCGAATCCTAAGAGCGACTGACGGATATTTTTGAATTGACTTACATTAAAAATAATTATGTTATGCCAGTTATACAAATTTCTCACGAAACCATTTGACTTCCTTTTTCAATTTTGTGTGTCGTATGTGGTTCATAGACATAAAAACATACGTTATGTCTGTATACATATGTATATGAGTAAAACAATTAAAAATGTTGCATTTTGGTGCATAATGTGCTTCTCAAAATACACATGTCGATAAATTAAAAATGTTCGTACTGTAATTTGATATTTATGTTACAAAATCATAAATAAGAAGAACTCAAAACTTCTTATAAAACAAGCAAAAGTAAAAAAAAAAAAAAAACACAACGACGAAAGGCAATAGGAAAAGAAAATGAACAATTCTAAATATTTTGCATCTGGGACTATTTATACGAGTTTATCAAAATATAAATGAACACATGTGTGAATTTTTATAGGGTTTTGTCGTCATCAAGTAGTTACGCTTACTACAGGAACCTTGTTTTACAAAGGATGATACACTGATGTAGACAAAATTACTTTGTACATCTTAATATTTTTCTTTTGAAATTTAGCGACGCGACGTTGTTTATAAACGGTATGGGTATCAAATAGAGAGAAATGTGCATAAAGTACATACGAGTGTTACCACTTAAAAAAGCGAAAGTATATAATTTATAATATATAGAGACGACATAAAATTTTGTTTTGTCTGCATCATCGATTAAGTAATAATTATGTATTTTGAAAAAAAATCCATTAAAAAGTCAAGTTCGGGACAGAATTTAAAATCGTCGATATATTTTACATTTTATATAACCACTCCAGATTTTTCTCAATATTTTTAATTAAAATTGGTCACCAATTATGATACAATCAGTGACGGCTTAAGGTATCGGCAACCCGGGCTATTGCACGGGCGCAGTTCTGCTTAGGGCAACATAAAGATTCATCGAAAATAATAAAAAGGGGTCATTTCGCTTTGGTTTAATAATGAAAAATATTGGCTGGTGTAAAAGAAAAAAATATATATATTTGGCGGAAAAAACACAACATTATTTTAGTTGTACAAACAAATATTCATATGAAAGTTGGTTATAGGTGTTCATATTAATATTTGTACATGGTTCCTGTATATTTCTTGCACTACTAATTGATAACTGACCTACATTCTTCTTCTTCTTCGGTAAGCAGCATTAACTCAGGTTTCCTAAGTACAAGACATTCCTTGGCCCCGGCTGACGAAGGTGAAAAGAATTTCTTCGCCTGTCGCAAACCTGGAATTCCGTGTCAGTAAGAGGACTTTTGCACATCCTCCCAGCGTTTAACCGCTCCCCTATGGTGCCCCTTAGTGACGCCGAAGAAGGGCTCTGATCCAATTAATGGAGAGGCAGAACCCTCGCGGGCGAAGCCATCAGCTGCCTCGCTTCCCACAATTCCAGTGTGACCTGGCACCCAAACAAGTGTTACCTTATTTGAGCTTGCCAGCAACTTAATAACCGTCAGACAATCCCATACCAGCCTTGACTCAATGGTAAAAGACCTAAGAGCCTTTAAGGTCGATTGGCTGTCTGATACGATATAAACCTTTGCGTCGTTTAGGCCTTTAGATATGCCTATCCTAGCGCAAAGTTCTATAGCATGCACTTCTCCTTGAAAAACGGTAGCATTAGTACCCAAGGACTTCGAGAGTGATGTTCCACTCCCGTGTATTCCTACCCCCCCCCCCCCATCTTCCTTCCGTTTTTCATCCATCTGTAAAACACACCAAATCGCTCAAAGGATGGTCTCCCTGTACTCCACTCCTCACGGTTAGGTAATCTAACACAAAATGGTTTTGTGGAAATCCAGTTTAGTTGGCATACAGTCGGAAGGCATTCCTATAGTTGGGTATGTCTGAAACTCCTTGAGGATTTCCAGATGGCCCACCATATTGCCTGGTTTGATGTTACCATTCGCCTGCATCTTAAGGGCCATAGTAGCAGCATCCTTTTTTACATGCAGATGCAATGGAGTTAGTCCTACGAGTGTCTCCATTGCTGCGGTCGAACATATTTTCATTGAGCCCGTAACCCCAATGCAGGCCATACGCTGAACCTTATTCAATAAAGTTTGCGCTGTCCTTTGTTCAGTTTTAGGCCACCACACTAGCGATGCGTAAGTGACCATAGGCCTAATGATTGTTAGAAATGACCAGTAGATCATTTTTGGTTGTAGTCCCCAAGTACGTCCATATAGAGTCTCTGATAGGTCCAGAAAGCCTTTGTGGCTCTATTTTGAATTTTTTGTAAATTTTTGAATTTGTTGTTCCCAGTTCAGTTTATGATCTAGGATAACCCCTAGATAATTAATCTCTTTTGAAAAGGCAACTTCCTGGTCATAGCACTGCCATATTAAATTGAGTGCATTTTGCATGAGATCAGAGATGATCCCATCAAACTTGCTTCTAATCATGATAGCCACGTCATCCGCATAGCTCTGGACATAGCCCTACTCAGGAGGACCAGTAGTCCATCAATAACCAATGACCATAACAGAGGAGGCAGTACGCCTCCTTGGGGACAGCCCTTTACGGCCCTGATGGTTACTGACTCGCCACCTAATCTGGCTGTAATATCGCGAAATTTCAGCATGGAGCGGCTCCACCTAGTTGTAGAAGGCGGAACTCCCTTCTCCATAGCTACCCTCTCTATTGAACCATAGGAGGTATTATCAAAATCCCCCCTCAATGTCCACAAAGGCATACAGGGCAATTTCCTTAAAAGCTTTCAATCCTCGTGACTAGACCACTAAGAGCCATCACACTGGATTTGCCAGCGTGATAAGCAAACTGGTTCCGATGCAGCGGGTTATTTATAGGGATTTCATTTCTTATTTGATTATCCAGAATTTTTTCCATCGTCTTCAATAGAAACGAAGCGAGGCTAATTGGCCGATAAGCCTTAGGCTGGGTGTCCAGACGACCCCCTCTCTTTGGTTTAAACACCATATTTACTTTCCTCCATAGTTTCGAAATATAGTTAAAAGCATAACTTGCCCGAAACAACTGGACCAAGCTGTGGAGTATTGCCTCAATACCTTTTTGAAGTAAAGCTGGAAAGATACCATCCCCTCCAGCAGATTTGAATGGTTTGAAAGAGCTAATAGCCCATCTCACCTTGCTGGGTATTAAAATTATTCCAGAGAGGCTCCAGATCCAACTGTGGGGTGAATAGGCTACCTCACTTGATGGGTCATGCGGGTCCTCCTGGGCACCTACCACTATTGAGTCCGGAAAGTGGGTACCTAATAGTAACTCCATGGTTTAATTCCGGTTTTCAGTGAACCTCCCGTTTTGCTTCTGAAGAAGCCCCAAACCATTTGAGTGATCCCTAGAAAGGACTTTCTGGACGAGCTGCAGAGGGTAATTTATTGATTCCCTCACAGAAGTTTCTCCAGGTAGCCCTTTTGAATCTTCTTAATTCCAGATTATATTCCGTTAAGGCCATCCTATACTCACCCCATTCCCCGATGCGTTTAGCCTTATTGAGTAACCTTCTCGATTTTTTCCTCAGCTTACTCAGCGCCCCGTTCCACCACGGGACCAACTTAATGGACTCTCTTCGCTTAACCGGGCAGCTGTTTTCGTAAGCCAAGTATATAGAATTATTCAGCTGGTTTGAACAGAATTCCAAGCCCTCTGGAGACTCTATGTTCCCAATAACCGAGGGCATTTCTGATTCGAGTGAAACTCTATAAGAGTCCCAATCGATCAGTTTTGGAATTCTAATCTCCTGCCGCTGCAAGCATCAAATCTAAGACCTCTTGCCTAATCGCATTTATAATGGTAGGTTTCCTTCCCCTATTGACAATATTTACATTATTAGTAATTATATACTCAAAAAGGTACTCACTCCTATTATTGATGTTTGTGCTGCCCCACACCGTGTGGTGCGCATTTGCATCGCATCCTATCTGGTAAGCAGGCCCATTGTGCTGGCAATGAGCTATGCGCCGCCTAACTTCGAGAGGAGGTGTCATTTCCGAGTCTCCAGGAAAGTAGGCGGAGGCCATTATATCGTCCTGTTTTCCTCCACCGTTACCGCAACTAAGTCCCTGGAGATGAACTCTGAAATGGGAATAAAATTAATTTGCTAGCTGGCCAAAATGGCCGCTCTTGGACTCTCAGTTCCGTTACAATAAATCAACTTACCCACTCGTTTTGGTATACCTTTAATTTGGTTACCTATTACTCATGGCTCCTGTATTAGAGCCTTGCCAATTTTCTGGCAGATAAACCTACGACAAAGGACGTCCGAAGACGCCTTTGCATGATGCAGGTTTATCTGTAGGCAGATTATGTGTGCCTTTATTCTAGCGACGTCTGCTGAAGGCCTGGATTAGCCTCCTTACTCGCACCGCCATTGCTAGATGGCGAATCGATCTTCTCCATCTTGCTACTGCTGTCCATAGCTGACTGAGAGCCACCAGGCCTCACCAGTGGTTTGCGCGGGGGGGGACCAGATTAGGCAATTTAAGCCGAAAACTATTAAAGAACAGAAAAAGTTAATTGAAAAAGTATGGTTCGAAGAAATTTCAACAGAATGAAATTATAGATTCTATGCCAACTCGGATTGAGGATTTCATCAAAGCCGAGGGAAGGCCCACTAAATATTAATTTCATTGTTGAACCTTTTATTAAACTTTTATTGTTTTGTTTTTTTTTTAAATATATTTTTTTAATCATGTTTATGTTTAACTTTAATAAAAATAACCATTTTTATAAATAAATTGTTTTGTACATTTTTATTTTTGTTCAAAAAAGTATTTGAAACATACGCAACATTTTTACGATAAACCTAAGAAATATTCGCTGCTCATAGTTTAGTAGGTTTAAAACATCCGACCACAAAAATATTTATCGAAAATATATAAAATAGTACAAAAATGTGTCCTTTAGTCATATAGCAAATAATATGTTTTCAAATATTTTCCTTTAAATTTTAAATCGCACATTTTTATGGCGCTGGGTGTATATCAAATTTTTGGTTGATTATTAAAATAAATATTTTTAAGGACTGCTATAATTTTGAAAAACTGAGTGTCGTAACTATTTTTATTGTAAAGACTGTACATACATAGTGTTATGTGTAATTACACCAGCAATCACAAAACAAAACGAATGGATTCAGATAAAAAGAAATTCATCTTTAAACGAAAAATACTAGGGGGAAGTTACAATGCTCGGTCATTTACCTTACAACTAAATACAATAAAAGTAATTGTTATATAAAATATTAATTATTCTTGGTACTTGTTGTTGCTTGTGTCCATACTGAAATAATTTCAATTAGTCATCGATGAATAACATAAACTATATAGAAAATAAAGAGCAAATTGTCATTACTTATTGTTCTTCACCGGAACTTATGTCTACTTTTTCCACAAAATATTTTTATGATTTTTAAATATGATAAGATTTATGATTTGTCTATGTGAATGCTTTATTACGCAGGAACTTTTGAATAGTGTTCCGGGTATTTTAGTCGACCACCATCTATGTATATAGTAATAAATTATTTATATTGAGAAAAATCCACTTGACACAATTTATCTCTTACCATGCGCATTATTTTGATTCACATCTGGATTTACACAAGTTCTCGTTAAGTTAAATTACGCGTAATTACGATAAAAGACTTTTGTATATTCTTTCAAGATTGAAAGACAAAAACCCTGCATTCACTTCATTCGGTCAGAATAAGTTAATGGATACATAATTTTACTGCATCTCATCCATGCATTCAATTTTAATAAAACTAATTCTTGCTTAAACTAATTTTCATGCATCGTTTGCTAAATTAGAGAGTTGTCGTTTATTTAACGTGACGTGGTTGTCACATATTATTCTTAAAATTGATTGATGCGTAAACAAAATTTTGTTAGAAAATTTCATAATTCAAGCAATTTCTATTTATTTCATTTTTTTTGGATGGATAGATATAAGATGAAACGTTGAAGGGCATACTGTAAATAATTTCTTTATTAACTGAATAAATTAAAGCAAAAATTCGTCAATTTAATAAGATATGATGACGACAGGCAAAATGAAATATTGTAACAAAGCTTTTAGGAGTATTCATGTTTAACCAAATAAATTCATATTTAGAACTTTCTCCCAAGAGTGCATTAAAAATGAAAATCTTTTAAAAACTAAAACGAACCCATTTTGAAATTACAAGTTGTTTATTTAATTTCTTTGAAAATTTAAGTTAAGTTCAGTTTATAAATGTGTCAATCTGTTGTTAAATTTTTGTTTGTAGAAATAATTTCATTTTGACTAAAAATGCCATCGAAAAAAAGATCTATTGGAAATGTTACGGCGAGATCGAAGAAGATGAAAGCTACAAGAGCGGTTGAAACACCTGAACAGCATGACATACGACTTCAAAACTATTGCTTACGATACCTTGAAACTAAATCAATCGCCGTAGAAGAACAAACGACAGCTACCCAAAGGTTTCGAGAGCTGGCAGAAAGTGCATTCAGTAATGAAGCAGCAATTCCTGAACATTTTTTTGGGATTAATGAACATCTTGTGCAAACATTGCTTTTCGCTTAACTCCACAGAAGAAAAAACTGAGTTTACTCGATGTTACCAGAGGGCCAAGTTAAATTATCTCCACTTGATAACTATATCCTGAGTATTTAGAAAATCGTATGACCAATGCTTTGAAAGAAAGCAAACAATTTATAGAATGCATACGATCGTATAATAGTTAATTTGCGTTTGCCTCGACTGGAGCTAACATTAAGCCATCTCAAGGAAAGGGACCGTATTGCTATCGCGTATGCGGACAAATAGTTCATCGGATTAGAACAGTCCATCCTGAAGGAAATTGTAACGATGTCCGTGGTTGTCATCGTTCCGAACTCTGTTGTTTTAAATAAATTTCTTGAATAGGGGAAACATTGTCTATAAAAACGCTGTGCAGACGTTTATTCGGGAGTCTAGTTTGTGCGCGCAAGCAAACCTGACCAGTTACGACAGTATAACTGAATAAGCTAAGGTCATGACTGATTGATTTTACGGTTCATTTCTTTAATTTTTTTACCGCCATAACTTCGCAGCATATTCAATTAATCTTTTTCCAGCATTATGCTGTTCGATACTAGAAGTTGAATGCGCTGAAGTTATTAATTCAATTTCATTCAAATTTAAATATTCAATTTTTTCTCTTGTTGATAAATGTATTGAGGCGAGATACTCAAGTGCTTCCACTTTTAAGTGTAGACTGCCGTATGTTTCTCTCATTTTCAATCATTTCACTTTATTATTATTTTTTGTCTAGTCTGTCAATTTAACTTATATCTTGAATTCTCATTTATTGGTTGATATCTGGATTATTTTAAATTGATATTCTATACCTAGTCAAGTTGCAATTACTTCCAGTCAAGATTTTTGTACTGTAGATGTAATGACAAACTTTTCTAATTTTTTTTTTTCCTTTTCATTCCCTTCCCTTATATGTAACGAATCACTCAATACAGGGAATATGCCTGAACTCATCATCTCCGTAATTATTAATAATATTTTACACAAATTCACTTAAAATTCACTATTTAATATTAAATTCTTCAAATTCATCTTTAAAAAGAAACAACAAATTTTTTTTTTGTTTCGCATATAATACAAAGGATATCAGGAAAATGAATTTCCAGTTATTGCTTCCGGATGAGTTAGAAGTCGAATGTAGGGTCCGTAATTTGAAAGTGAATCCCGCTGACGTTATAATCCAACTTGGAAACGCGCTGAAACTTGAAGAGGGAATGCCTTCATTACGCCCTTACAAAATGCATACCGCTGATCGTAAAAAACCACAGCATGAAATAAAAAAATGTTCCACCAAATTGTCCGAACTCAAAAAGCGGATGGAAACTTTGGATTCTCAAGAAATTGATAATCAGGTGTTACGTCGCATAGAAACCCGGTTGATTCATTTGATCGATCGATTGCATCGAGCGCAATTATCCCCTACATATGGCCACAAAACTAAAGAATTGATTATTACAGTTCAAACATTACTTTTAAAAGCTCAATCTGTTATGCAAGATGAGATTAACATTGATCAAACTTTGAGTGAAATTAAAGACTTGCAATTGAAACAACCGGAACAACTTTCCGAATCCGATCTTGATATTGATCCACCCATTTTTGTTTATTCCGCTGCGGCAAAGCTTAAAGGTTACCATGATGCCAATAGTACCCCAATTCAACGGCCTGAACAATCCGCTACAAATTTCGAAAATCTAGAAGGACAAAATATAGGAAATCAACCTAATATTCAACCTACTAGTATAAATGTTCAAAACCAGATAGCGAGTATTGATATTGAGTCTCCAGATAGTACCCCGCAATCCACTAAATTGCGTAAATACATGTCGGATACGCGGACACTAGCTAGATCTGGAATTTCTTACGATGGTTCTCCTACCGCAGTTCCGATAGATTTATTTATCTTTCAATTAGAAACATTAGCTACATCTCTTAATTTATCGGAGGTCCTACTCTTTACCGAAATATGTTTTATTTTAAAGGGTAATGCACTACGTTATTATTGGACGTATAGACGATCTAGTCCAAGAGCAACGTGGGTTCAGTTCAAAAACGATTTGATTGAGAGATTTAAAGACCGAAGGACTGAATTTGATCTTCGTCGATTAGTCGTATGTCGTAAACAACATAATTGAGAATCATTCCTAAATTTTTATAATGATGTATGGAGTCTTACGTTGCAGTGCAAAAAACATATTCCGAAGAGGATTTAATTGATGTATTAAGGTTAAATATGCAATTGCAGTTGACAGACAAATCTTTCGAAAGTGTGCAAGATCTAGTTAAAAGCGCAACCGCGTGGGAAACTACATGGTTACGATTAGGTGTCAATCCGGATGTTTATGTTCCTAGTAAACGATCAGTTCACGAACTTCATGTGTTGGACGTACATTATAATAATTCACCCAGTTCGTCTCAAGGTAACAAATCATCCTGATATTAAATTACATCATCTAACAACCACTATCTTCACGGCTAGTGGGGAATCACAGCGAGTTTTTGGTTATGTTAATGCCAAAGTCACTTTCAATAATCAGTCCCATCTCATTCAATTATTTATTGTTCCTACACTACAACAACCATTATATCTTGGAATTGATTTTTGGAACAAATTTGGGATCCATATCACCCTTTTTCAATTTTCCAGTCAGTTCCACTCTTCACACAATTCCAAGAGTTTACATGAAGGAATCAACACAGCTGAAATAGTTGAAGGAACTGACAAATCTGAACAACATATATGTACTATCTCCAAAGGACCAAGAAAGACTAGCACAAATAATTGAGCAATTTCCTTCCTGTTCGAAGCTTGGGCTCGGGAGAACGCATCTTGTACAACACCAAATTAGGCTAACCGATGATAAACCGATCAAGCAGCGATTTTACCCTGTTTCTCCTATCAAGCAGAAGCAAATTAACGATGAAATCGCTCGAATGTTGGATATGGATGTCATCGAGGAGTCTACAAGCGGTTGGAGCTCACCTATAGCTCCTGTTCCAAAGAAAAATGGACAAATTCGTCTTTGTTTAGATGCACGACGTTTAAACGAAGTTACACAAAAAGAAGCGTACCCGTTGCCACTTATTGAAAACCTTATTAGTCGCCTAGATAACACGCGATATATATCAAGTCTCGATCTCAAGGATGCCTTTTGGCAAATTCCTTTGCAGCATTTTGATTTGCTTGCACAGGTCGCGACATTACTATCAGCTGCCAATTTGACCATCAATCTCGAAAAGAATCATTTTTTGCTTAAGCAAATCAAATATTTGGGCTATGTGGTAGGCGATGGATGTCTGCGTACCGATCCTGACAGGGCTCGTGCAATTGTAAATTTTCCTACTCCGCACACCCGAAAACAAATTCGCCGCTTTATAGGAATGTGCGGATGATATCAGCGCTTTGTAAAGAATTTCTCAGTAATTTCTGCTCCATTGACTGATCTCTTAAAAAAAAAATAATAAATGGAATTGGTCCGAAAGTACTCAGGCTGCTTTACCACCGCTAAATATTCCCCACAAAATAATGCAAGCGAAAGAGCGAATCGCACTATCTTATCAGCGATCCGAGCGTACTTAAGTGATAACCACCGGGAGTGGGATACTCATCTACAGGAAATAGCGGCCGCTATGCGGAATTCGTTACACTCTGCTACCGGATATTCTGCCCATTACCTCGTATTTGGTCAACATAAGATCCTGAAAGGCTCCGAATATAAACTGTTGAGAGAATTAAAGTGTTTAGAAGATTGTTCTGTCGTTATCCAACCTGCGGATCGACTCTCTCTAGTTCGAGCTCATCAAAGAAATAAGAAGCGTTATAATCTTCGATCTCGTATTCGAGACTTTAAACTTGGTCAGATCGTTTATATACGTAATTTTACTCAGAGTGATGCTGCAAGATATTATTCAGCAAAATTGGCTCCAAAGTTTAAAATAGGTAAAGTTAAAAAAATTATCGGGAATATAGCGTTAGAGGTAGAGGATATGGATGGTCAGATTTTGGGTGTCTATCATATGAAAGACATAAAAATGTAATTGCCTGGCTGGATGAGACTTATCTCGGGTGTGGGACGTCCCCACGATTGTAACGATGTCCGCGGTTGTCATCGTTCCTAACTCTGTTGTTTTAAATAAATTTCCCTGTATTTAGTTGTTTGGAATTTATTTATTTTATGACCGAATAGGGGAAACATTGTCTATAAAAACGCTGTGCAGACGTTTATTCGGGAGTCTATTTTGAGCGCGCAAGCAAACCTGATGCTTGAAAATATAAACTGATCTTAAGTCAGTTATTGTTATTTTTTTTTTATTTGTATGATAAGTTTGGGTTGGAAGAATCCCTGTTTAAATCATATACGCGTGGGGATCGCGTCTTAGTTAAATATATCTATTTTACATCGTGTAATTTATCACGATAATTATCTTATACGTGTTTACTGTGAACTTTTATTTTCTTTTTTTTTTTATAAGTGAATTTGTGGTAAAGTGCCGGTATATCATTTAGGTGTTTCTTATTTTGCAAAACCGTTATTGATGCAAAAAATGCCAAAACGAACATAAATTGTGATATACACTAATTGATTTTATTTATTTATTCCGAAGAAATTATTAATTAAAGGTTACAGTACCTTATTGAAACCACAAAACAAATATTTTTGTTTTGTGGTTTCAATAAGGTACTGTAACCTTTAATTAATAATTTCTTCGGAATAAACTTATAATGGAAACCACGGCGGCTCTAGTATATAATAATTTTTTTTGATTTTATTTGTTTTGAAAAAAAAAATCTTAAGTATGCCATGTTATTATCTATATATTAATACGTGAAGAGAAAACTTTGTACCCCTTTTACGACGAAACTACCCAACGGATTTTCATAAAAATTACATCATTCGAAAGGTATTCTTTTGTGACGTCCCCACGATTGTAACGATGTCCGCGGTTGTCATCGTTCCTAACTCTGTTGTTTTAAATAAATTTCCCTGTATTTAGTTGTTTGGAATTTATTTATTTTATGACCGAATAGGGGAAACATTGTCTATAAAAACGCTGTGCAGACGTTTATTCGGGAGTCTATTTTGAGCGCGCAAGCAAACCTGATGCTTGAAAATATAAACTGATCTTAAGTCAGTTATTGTTATTTTTTTTTTATTTGTATGATAAGTTTGGGTTGGAAGAATCCCTGTTTAAATCATATACGCGTGGGGATCGCGTCTTAGTTAAATATATCTATTTTACATAGTGTAATTTATCACGATAATTATCTTATACGTGTTTACTGTGAACTTTTATTTTCTTTTTTTTTTTATAAGTGAATTTGTGGTAAAGTGCCGGTATATCATTTAGGTGTTTCTTATTTTGCAAAACCGTTATTGATGCAAAAAATGCCAAAACGAACATAAATTGTGATATACACTAATTGATTTTATTTATTTATTCCGAAGAAATTATTAATTAAAGGTTACAGTACCTTATTGAAACCACAAAACAAATATTTTTGTTTTGTGGTTTCAATAAGGTACTGTAACCTTTAATTAATAATTTCTTCGGAATAAACTTATAATGGAAACCACGGCGGCTCTAGTATATAATAATTTTTTTTGATTTTATTTGTTTTGAAAAAAAAAATCTTAAGTATGCCATGTTATTATCTATATATTAATACGTGAAGAGAAAACTTTGTACCCCTTTTACGACGAAACTACCCAACGGATTTTCATAAAAATTACATCATTCGAAAGGTATTCTTTTGTAGGTGTGCGCAAAATATGTTAGATTTTGATTAAATTCAGCTTGTACGATGGAAATAGGATTCTAAAACGGTTTTTAGATAAAGTTCTGGAATATGGCTAATTAGGAAGGAATTTGGCCATTTCTGATCTGATTTTGAGAAATTCAGGTACTTGGCAATTCTTATCCGATTTAGATGAAATTTAGGATGTACGATGGAAATGTGATTCTAAAATGATTTTAGATAAAGTTCTGGAACTGGTCAATTAGTAACGCTTTTCGCCATTTCTAATCCGATTTTGATTAAATTCAGATACTTGGCTATTTCTTATCTCCCATTTCCATCGTACGATGGAAATTTGATTCTAAAATGATCTTTTATATAAAGTTCTGAAATATGGTCAATAATGAAGAAAGAACTTGGCCATATTTATCCAATTTAATGAAATTCTGATAAAGTCCTGGAATATCGCCAATTAGGAAGGAACTTGAAAATTTCTTATTCGATTTTGATGAAATTCAGCATCACGATGAATGATGAAATCATTTTAGAGTCAATTTTCCATCGTATATACTGAATTTCATCATAATCGGATAAAAAATGGTCAAGTTCCTTCCTAATTGGACATATTCCAGAATTTCATCTAGGAATCATTTTAGAATCCTATTTGCAACAAACAAGTCAAATTTCGTCATAATCGGTTGAGAACTAGGCAAGTTTCATCATACTTGCCCATATTACAGAACTTCATCCAATAATAATTTGAGAATCCCATTTCCATCGTGCATGCTAAATTTTATCAAAATCGGGTAATTTTAATCGGATTTATATATAATATGTGTTGCAAATACATTAAATAAAATAAAATAAAACATTCATTGTTTACGTTTATGTCAAACACATAATATAGTCCGTCGTTTGCTTACATTCATACTGCCAATGTCAAACACATAATAGTCTGTGGCCAAACAGTCGCACAGGGTAGAGATTGTCGTTAAAAAATTTTAAAATGTTGCCTAACAAATAATTACTGACAGATTAACTGAATGAGCTGTGTATTTTGTGTGATTTCAAATATTCCTTTTTTCAATAGCCTGTGGAGTGTATGTCAAGTGAAAAGGGCGTTTGTTTTATATTTTGAACATACATCTGTTGCAAAGGGAAATTGTGAGCAGCAATTTGAATTGACTAACTGTCGACTAAATATTATAATACTTATTAGTGTTTTCAACAAAATGAGTAGGTAAGTACATTTTATTACTTACCGTATTTGCCGGACCATAAGACGCACCTTTTTACTCTGAAAATTTAACCGAAAATTGGGGTGCGACTTATGGAACGAAGTGCGTCTTATAGTCCGATCGAGAAATCCCACGAAAATAAATTAGGGATTTACATAAAATTAATCGGGAACTCACGTAAAATTTAGCAAATTTTTAGTCCGATTGGGAAATTTTACGAACATAAATTGGGAATTCACATAAAATGAATCGGGGACTCCCGTAAATTTTAGCAACCATGAAAATGAATCGGGGATCCCCACGGGAATGTCAATATTAGTTAGTGTAGTAGCGTATGTGATTTCGTACGGTTTAATAAAGTATTTTTATAATTTGAATTTATTCTTTAAATGTTATAAAATCAGAAAATGAGTTTAAAACAAAAGAGACTTTCTTATAATGTGAATTTTAAATTAGAAGTGATAAAATATGCCAAAGAACATGGAAACCGCGCAGCAGAAAGACATTTTGGTCCACTACCTACAGAAAAAATGATTCGTGAATGGAAAAAACAAGAAGAGCAATTGAAACTGCTCAGTAAACATAAGAAAACATTTCGTTCACACACACTTACCAAAATGGCCGGAATTTGAAATACAAATAAAAAATTGGATAACAGATCACCGAAGCAATGGAATATCGGTTTCTACGAAAATGATAATTTGCGTCTGCGAATGGTATTGGTGATTTCACAGGATCAACTTCTTGGTGCTTCAGATTTATGAAGAGACACGGGGCTATCCATGCGTACGAAAACCAGTCTAGCCCAAAAAATGCCGGTTGACTATGAAGCTAAAATTATAGAATTTCATAGATTTATCATATCAGCTAGACGGAATTTTAACTTTGATCTTAGCCAAATTGCTTATATGGATGAAGTGCCTCTAACATTTGATGTTCCTTCAAATCGTACTGTAGATTCTAAAGGCACCAGATCAGTAACAATAAAGACAACAGGTCACGAAGAAACGCACTACACTGTAGTTTTAGCATGTTGTGCGGATGGTAAAAAGCTACCCCCTATGTTAATCTTTAAAAGAAAAACATTACTAAAAGATGAAATCCCCCGTGGAATTATAATCCACGTTCAAGATAAAGGTTGGATGGATGAAATGGGGATTAAATTATGGCTAGAAAGGATTTGGGAAAAACGTCCAGGTGCGATGTCAAGAAGGCGCGCGTTGTTAGTGTGGGATCAATTTAGAGCACATACAACAGATTCAACTAAAAACGCTTTTAAGAAAAATGAACACAGAAATAGCGGTCATTCCTGGAGGCCTTACAAGCCAATTACAACCTCTTGATGTGTCAATTAACAAGCCATTTAAAGATTTGATGCGGGAGGAGTGGAACAAATGGATGACAAAACCAAATCACGATAGGACCGCAACAGGAAGAATAAAACGACCTACAAATTATTGAAGTGTGTACTTGGGTGAAAAATTCTTGGGAAAAAATAAAACAAGAAACAATTGTAAAGTCTTTCAAAAAATGTGGGATTAGTAACGCGATGGACGGAACAGAAGATGATTTTGTATTCGAAGAATGTGAAGAAGCCGACAGCAGTTCAGAAAACATTTTAATAAGCGACAGTAGCGAGTTGAGTGAAGATGAGTTGAATAATGCAGGAAAATGAATGTTTAATATTTGTAAACACCAATTATGAAGTAAAATATATTAATTTTTTTGTTTTTGTAAAAATTGTGTCTTTGTGCGTCTTATCGTCCAAATTTTATATTTTTTTCGAAAAATTGATAGATACATTTTGGGGTGCGTCTCATAATGCCATGCGTCTTATCGTCCGGCAAATACGGTAAATTAAACCTTGTGTAATCTTAGCTTTAGTAATTTCATTACATGTTTTTTTTACATTTAGATATTCGCACCTACTTCCATTATGCCACGACATAGAACATTGACTGGCCGGAGTGAGAGACAAAGAAGAAGGAATATATATTCGCGTGTAAGTCTAAATCATAATTATCCGATAATGAATATTACCGCAAATAGTAGCTATGGACGTTACATTAATTCATCATCATTGATAATTATTGATGAAATTTCTATGTGCCCACTGCAAGTGTTGAAAATCATAGAGAGATTACTGCAGGATCTATGCGATGAAAATAATAAACATAAACCATTTGGAGGGAAAACGATACTTCTGTGCGGTGATTTTCGGCAAATCTTACCAGTTGTCCCACATGGATCACGTGCAACTTTAATTGAAAATTGTGTCACGAGTTGGCATAAATTTATGTATTTTCATAAAGTAACGTTTACTCTAAATATGAGAGCCTTGCCAAGTGAAATAGAATTTGTCGAATTCTTGAAAAAATTGGTAATGATGAAGCCCCACAATTCCCTCAGTTTGGTGAAAATATTATTGAAATACCGCAGCAATTAATAGGAGAAGAAAATAATATTATTAATGAGGTGTATGGAAATATTTCCGAAAACCTACTCTCAGATAACATATTGAAGTCAGTTATTTTAGCACCTAAAAATGATGATTGTACTTTTATTAATACTGAAATACTTAATCGAATACCGGGTGAACAGAAAACTTATCATAGCTACGATAAAATAATTTGTGATGATGACAATGAAATCAATAATTATCCAGTAGAGTTTATGAATTCTTTGACGATTAGTGGTTTGCCACCACATAAGTTAGTATTGAAAGTTAATTGCATCGTTTTACTGATCAGAAACTTAAATACAAAGGAAGCATTAGTCAATGGAACAAGAATGCGCATCAAGTGTATGCATCGTAATGCCATTGATTGCGAAGTCTTAACAGGAACCGCACGCAATAAGAGAATTTTGATTCCACGTATAAATTTAACATATTCTGGTACTGTTTTACCATTTAACTTTCAAAGAACTCAATTTCCAATTATACCTGCATTTGCGATGACAATAAATAAATGTCAAGGACAAACATTCGAAAAAATTGGAATTTTATTGAGGCAGCCAGTTTTTACACATGGTCAATTGTACGTCGCAGCAAGTAGAGTTCGATCATTCAATGGTTTGAGATTTTATATTTCCGAATATAATGGCCAAGGGCATTTAGCAAATGATGAAAGAGTTTTTACAAAAAATATTGTTTACTCAGAAGTTCTGAATCATTAAATTCATTTTTAAACTATTTTATTTTCAATAAACAATATATGAAAATCTATGAGAAACGCATTTTTTATTTCATTTTTCATTTTGTATTAAGTTTTTATTTAAATTTTATATAATCGAAAAAGATGGGCAAAATACCTGTGTATCTTTGGCGAGACCTGATCAGTTTGGCAATAAAAAAAACGCAAGGAAAAACCCAAGGATGTTAGCGTTTATTTGATTCTATAATAACACAAAAAAAAATTAAAACTGAAAATGATATGTAGCTATATAAAAAAATAAATACGATTACAAGCTGTATTTTGTTTTTTTTTTCAATTGTTATCATACTAACATTATATTTTAAATTTCATAGGTATTGCAGGGAATTAAGGCAAACCAATACACGCTAATGACGTATTTGTACTGCAAGCGTGTTGACGCAATAGGGCAAAATGCAAAAAAAATGATATGCAATGATTATAGAGGTATACTCTTTGACAAAAGAACCTCAATAACTCTCAAACTTAAAAATTTTATGAATAACGGTCGAATTTCGACCCACTGGGCGACCACTAGTTTCAATAATTGTTCTTTGGTATTTTCTGGTAAAATGTGTTAGTGTTAAAAAAACCTATACGGGGATAATGTGTTGAGGTAAGTACCTAAGTTGATTCGTTACATTCCTTGTCCTTCGCGGTTACTCAAGCTCCGAACATGCTTTGATATTTAAAATCCCACCCAATCGCTGAGCCTTAGCCGGCTATAACACCGCGTTTCCAAACCTCTGTCGGAGATTCTACTAACGACATTCTGGTGTGCCTTGGAGTTTAAATGGTAGGTGCTACTTCAGATCAAAATTCATAGCACCGCCAAACACAAGCCACTGGAGTGTCGTTACAAAATGAAGCCAGAAAATTTGCCCAGATATACTTGTTGAATCCTGATGATGCAGTCTATACCATCGAATAAACCTTCCAGAGAAGAAGCAGTGCTCAGAAATGATCATGAGCAAATTAGCTGATATAATTAACAAACATCCACTTGCAAAATCAATTAAAATGCTTCATGAAGTGGAAAAACAAGCTATTGCAACTACCGAAGCAGGAGTCAATGACCAAAGGCGGTACAATGCTCCAACGGTTAACGAAGAGGCCATAGTGTTTCAAAGTAAAGATGGAGAACCACCGTTTCATCTGGATATTGTTATGCATTTACGTGCTATTCAGCCTGACCAACCACAATTTAAACGGATTAAAAATTTGTTATCCTCATTTAGATATCATAACTTACCCGATTTTATTTCCGACGGGTCAGGAATGATGGAGCACACAAATTTGTCGCTGTAAAAAGAACGAGACAGATGATCGATCCCGAGTATCAATGAAGGAATATTTTTTTTATCGTTTGTCAGTTAGAGAGGTATTTTCCCAGTTGCTGAACGCAGGACGTTTAACCCAGAAGTATGCATAGTTGAAGCTTATATTCGCGCAGAGTTAAATGATCTTCAATGGATCCGAAACAATCAAGCGGCATTGAGAGCAGATAGCTATAAAGCTTTAATGGATTACCTAAATCCTATAGCTTTCAGGGTAGCCCTTGCAATATACAACATTACCAGGTTGCAATGGCAATTGTTAGAAAATATGGGAACCCGGATTTTTTTGTCACCATGACCTGCAATTCAAAATGGAAAGAAATCGTAGAAAACCTTGAGCCCTGGCAAAAAGTGGAACATCGGCCGGACTTGGTAGCTAGAGTTTTTCGGCTAAAGTTAAATAATTTAGTAACGGACATTATGAAAAAATCTCTTTTTGGAACTGTGAAGGCAATCGTCCATGTAATAGAATTACAGTGCACCATTTGGAGAATTTTTTGTTTCCCAATGAATAAACACAGCCATACCATATACCGATTGCCAGTTTATTTGCAGGAAGTTGCAATAAAATTTTAATTGCGGGGTTTTCAACAAATTATTATCAACCGTCATAGAAATATTTGCACATTTCAGATGAAATGTATCCTTGCATTCACCGCTACATGGCACCATTTCATCTTTATTATTCCATTCTACTTTATATTTTCCGCATTTTACAATGGACATGACGAAATTAACTTGAGTGTAATTAATATAAGTGCGAAATTTATAAATAACAGCTGATTTCTGAAACAGTGAATATTTGTTTCAAAAATATGAATTTCAATAATCTTCGAGTTCAGTTTAAGTAGTATTTAGTAATAATGAACTAATCTCAATCCCAATTGTCAGAAATACCCATGAAATTCCAGAATCTTAAAGCATCCGGCGGATTTGTAGATTAGAAATTGTGTTGTGCTAACTATTTTATCATATAAAATATATTACTAACAAAAATTACCAACTATTGACAACTTAGGTGTCTGAAATCATGTCAATTCCGGGCTTGGTCGTTTATCCAGATCAATCAATCATTATAGAATTGGGTTAGATACGTATAGGATCAACAGAATTTTTCGTAATTCAAAAATAATTTTGTTGGTCTAAATTAACCTTGGGTTGTATAAATGACACATCAATTTAAAAATTCTGTTAAAAATTATTTTTATATAGATCGGGGTTGTATTATATAACCCATTCTATCATCGTTTTAAAAATGTCGACCCAAATCTTTTATTTCTTTTTTTTTTTCCAAAAATGTAAGTGGATTAAAAACACAAAAAGAATTCGAATAATACATAATACCTCTATACAAAAGGGAGCTCAAATTCTAATTCCACCCACAGCTGTTTCAGATAGTTTTCTTATTACATTTCTTAATATTTCCTTCGTACAGTATTATAAAGAAATTCATTGTGTTACCTGATCAATTTATTTCTTTTTTGTGTAACAATCTCATCCGCTTTAAAATTGAACCTTATTTATTATCACAGCAACATGAATCGTGAGATATAGTATCCCAATATTTTAAACAAGATTATCTAGACCTTTAAATACATAACTATAAGGTACCATAATTATTATTTTCTATTATATTCTCTGTATTGTCTAACCACATATAGTAAAAATAATATCTCAGTGAAATTCTGACAGATCTCGCGCATTTAAAAAAAAACAAATAGCATAAACACAGTGATGTATTTAGGCTAATTTGTTTACATGTTTTGTTGTTGTTTATATACACGATGGCGATGGTGTTTTGTACTTTTCATGACATTTAAGATAATTTAAATCAATCAATTGATTGAAAAACTACTCCACCACCTATTTAACTTAAAATTATAAAAGAAAATAACGAATTTAAATAGTTTCTAACTAGCACTTGAATTTGATCGTTTAACATAAACACTACTCGTGGATTGATGGGTTCAGTCCGGTATTACATATGTTGCTGGATATTTTGACGGCAAACTATGGTACCGTCCAGGCTATGCGTGCAAATGCGGTTGAATTGATCTTTAAACACAGCGTGATTAAAGAATCAGTCCAATAAAAGTAACCTTTTACGAGTAACTAGATCTGTCATAAGTTTAGCCGCTAAAAGTTCGAGTCGGGCAATACTGACCGTTTTTGTTGGGGCCACCCGTGATTTCGCGCAAACCAAATGGCAGGATGCTGAACCGTCATCATGAAGGCATCGTAAATAAACACAAGCGCCGTATGCTTTCCACTGGCGTATGAAAAAGAAAGAATTTCAATAAATTTACAATCGCCCTTCAGTAGGGAAAATCGAGGAATGTAAATGTCCTTAAGTGACATCATTTGTGTGCGGAAATTATCCCATTTTGAGGCCAATTCCTTATCTAGTGGCTTGTCCCAGTCTTTTTTTAATCTCCAAAGCTCTTGGTAAAATATTTTGGCCAAAGTGATAACCGGATACGCGAGGCCCAAAGGGTCGAATAGGCTTGCCATCTCTGATAAAACGACTCTCTTGGTAATAGGTGCCGTGGATTCTACCGACTGGTACGTGTAGCAAAAAACGTCTTGCTCAGGTTGCCAAATTAATCCCAAAGTCTTGATAACATCTTGGTCATCGATTTTCAAATATTTCTCGCGATATTACGGCTCAATTAGCGACAATATTGTGTCGCTGTTAGAAAAAAATTTGCTAAGTGTGAAGCCACCTCTCTTTAGAACCGCGATTGACTCATTTATGATTTCACTCAGCTCAGAGACTGAATTTGACCCAACCATCATGTCGTCCACGTAGAAATTATTACGAAGTACCCGAGCACCGATGGGAAATTCTTCTTGCTCATCATCTGCTAGACGGTGTAAGGTTTTAATCGCAAGGAAAGAGCCGGCTGCCGTTCCGTAAGTCACTGTGCACAGTCGAAGGATCCTGTTATTGGATACTTGTTGTCTACTACTATTGTTGTCAGGATACTCGAGACGAACTTGGCGGTACATTTTTTGAATGTCGGCTGTTAAAACGTACCGATAGAGTCTGAACCGCAACAAAATGAAAAATAAGTCATCCTGAATGTTTGGTCCCGAGTGCAAAATATCGTTGAGGGACCCACCAGTTGAGGTCTTACATGACCCATCGAAAACCACATGCAACTTTGTACTGGAGCTGATTTTTTTATAACCGTCGAATCAAAATCTTGAACATTTTCTAAGTGTCTCAATTGCCCATACTCATTGATGAAATCTGTATACAGCTCCTTCATCTCAGGCTGTTTATACAGCGTCTTTTCCAAATTATAAAAACGTTTCATGGCAATTCCCATCGATTCACCTAGAACCGATGCATCCTTTAAAAATGATAACCGAACGACGTATGATCCGTCCACATTGCGACGAGTGTGGAGTGCGTAATGGTTTTCACACTCTTGATCTCTAGAGCTCATTCTTTCCTCAGAGACAGGTAGAGTATCGACCTCCCAGAAAAGCTGAACAATCTCGTTTAATGATGACTCTGACGACTTATTTGAAAATGGCGTATGGTCACAAAATAGTGATGTTGAATAAGGATTGATTTTTGTACTCATTGGACCACCAATAATCCAGCCAAGCCTAGTCTCCTGTAGTACTGGCAAATTTTCACCGAGCTTAATTTGTCCGGGAAGAATAAGATTCCAGAAGAGCCCAGCTCCGATCAACAGATCGATTTTTTGAGGCCTGAAAATATATGGATCAGCTTGCAAATTAGTTGGGATCGCCAAGTCCGTTGTTGAAATTGGAATTGCGGGATGTGAATCGGAGATTTTTTGCAAACCAGCTGCACAAATTTCGAAACGTTTTAAATTGTGAAGGTGAGACAATATCGTAATAAAACATGTTGCTTTTGATTTTGTTGAAGTAGCACCAATTCTGCCAATATTCATTTTGTTCTTTTGTTTGCGAATATTCAAAGTTTGAACAAACCGGTCCGTTACAAAATTAGCTGTAGCTCCGCCATCTAAAATGGCTCGACATGGAACAAGCAGTCGCTGTAGCCAAAACCGCTGGCTCATTGCCAAATTCCTCAGTCACCAATGCGGTATGCTTGGTTTCAACACTGCACAATGATGCATCTGATGGACCGCTGGGTGGTGATTCGAAGTGCACCATAATGTGATGTTACTTGTTACATTTACCGCACTTCTTTGCCTTGCAAAACCGTGCGGAATGTTTTGCCTCCAGGCACAACACGCAGAAATGCAGGCGTTTAATCTCTTGGTATCGTTCCAATGAAGAGAGCTCAATGAACTTTGGACACACAGCATGAGCTTTACTTGGTTGCGGAGGATTCCGAGTTGTGGTTGGTTTTGACTTACTGGATTGCTGTTTATTGTATTCCAGTTTTTTCAATGTCATAGAACGCTTTTCGAGGAAAGAATGAAACTCGTTCCACGTCGGGATCTCTCTTGTTGTCGTCTCTTCCCACTTCTCAACCGTGATGGCGTCCAATTTCGGCAACATCAAGCAGATAACGAAGTTTTCAGCTAGCTCCTTATTAGATCCCAATGATTTCAAAGTGCGAAAGTGGGCGCTGACTTGATCCACCATTTCACGAACGCCGTCGGCAGATCCTTTGTGAAGCGTTTGCATTTGGATGATGTCGTTTATATGCGACTGAAGTATGAGTGACATATTCTCATATCGTGTTGTTAATGATTTCCAAGCTGCCTTAAAATTGGCTTGCGTTGATTCCATTTTTAAAAGGGTACGCTTAGCGGAGCCAGCTAAACAAGACCGTAAAAATCGGAATCTGTCAACATCCGTTAACTCTGTGTCCTCGATAATCATTGAGTTAAATTCATTTTTAAAATCGAGCCAATCACTGTAGGTGCCCGAGAATCTTGGTGGTTCAATTTTGGTAGCCTTACGGCTTTTGTGGCCACGAGTTGTATAGTAGATTCCAAGACTTCTTTGGGTTTCGATTTTTCAAGTATTTCGTCAATTAAAGCCATTATATCGGCCTTGACATCAATATACTTGGATTCAAAATCGATAAATCCTGAATCAAAATCCTCTTCATACTCAGACTCGATATGATCCAATATTTGGTCCTCAACGTCTACAAATCGTTTGTAGTGCGACTCCAATGCGCCTCCATGCGCAGTTACCTAATTTTCCAAGTTTTTAACCGCTCCTATTGATAATGATTGCGATTTGCTTAAACGCTTCCGTTCCGCGGCTCTCTGCTTTTTCTTTTCTTCCTCCAAGAAATTTGAATTAGCGATAAAATATTAAAATAATTAGAGCACAGTTCGTACAGCAAAAAATATATTTACCGCTTAGCCACACTAGTTGGCAATCAATTTTCCCGTTGAATACTTACTCCAATCTTCAAGGTCACTGGTGAAATGTGCTCAAGTTAAACAACACAAAATTTCGGTAACAATAACTGCTCGAACCAAATGATTTCGTTGCCGCTACGTATAAAACTCGTATCGCAGGATTTTTATTTGATTAAACAAACGTGATTACGAAATTAGAATACACCATAAGCAAAATTATTGGGAGTGTAAACAAACAAACAAATTATTAGCTTTGCTTTTTATAACAATAATACAATTAAGAAAATGATTTTTAACAACAAACCAAGAATTGATCGCGTTTCCAAGTCTGGCGTTTATAAGAACATTTACAATGATTGTAGTTCCTCTTAAATCGGACAGACTGGGCGCAATTTTGAAGTTAGCAAATATTGTGCCACTTTGGGCTTACATCGCCTGGTTATTACTTCAGATTTCATAGAAAAATTTGAGTTTTATTGAAAAATACCAAAAAAAATTCTGGGCCAAAAATGTATACTCTGCTACCACATTTCGATTGCAATGGCCGATACCACAAATAATAAATTTTGACATTTGCAAATATTTTGCCACTTTGGGTTTAGATCGCCTGGTACTCCTGATGATGGCCTAATAATCCGAAATCGGTCGAGTGATTTTTTGAACCTTTTGTAATTTTGCGAAATATTTAACAAGTGTTTTTAAAAATTTAAAAATGTGTGTATTAATTTGAAACTTAGCTCAGTGATTTTGTTTCTTTATTTGCGTTTTAAAATAAGCTTTTATTACTAAAAATTAAATTTATTTAATATAAGCAACTGCAAAAGTAAAAAAATGTGTAGCATACTAAATTGTTATCAATAATACTTGCATTACACCATGTACCAAAGCAGTTTGACATAAGACCACCTTCGGCTCATAGCTATTGCGTCGTCTCTTGCGGCGCTTTAAATGCGAAAGTCTACTCAATATATTAATAGGCGTTTTCGATAGTAGATCCTGAATAACTTCAAGCTAACTTTCGACCATTAAACTTATTCACCTGTTTACAAACAAATAGATAACTTCAAGCTGATTTAGATGTTGTGGTTTTAACTTTCTTTTTTTAATTAGAAAGAATACATTATTATGATCAACATGAATGTGTTTTAGACAAATTATTTTGTATTTCTTTGAATTATCGATCAAAATTCATTTTCGAAATTTCTTAACTTTCTGAATGGGATGGATAACTTGGATACTTGTTTACCAATATAAGAAAAATTTAAAATTAGCCTAAAATTATTCAGGACCTATTTCCGAAAGCTCTTAATGTCTTTGGGCTGAACATTTGTAGAACATGTTTAAACGGTAAATTCTCTTTAACCGCGGACAATGCTATTTTCACAAAAAAATGAATTTTCACATTTCATGCATTATCAATAGATGTGAATGTAACGATAAATGTGCTGCATTGCCACATGACAAATACAGACGTTTTCCTAAAAACTGATTTATTATAAATTTTGGAATATTTTTGATTTAAATTAATATTTATTAATTAAAATAATAATATTGGAATAAATTAGGAATTTTTATTGAATAATGAGCAATTTCAATTCTGCCCTTTCTGGGAATGGTTGAACTGAAAATGCCAATTTTTCAGTTAAAATTGTTAAATTATTGTAATTTAATTATTTTAATTATTTCTTATTAGTTTAATTAAAAATATTCAGTCATTACTCATAAGAAATTAGCTTAATCGTCGTTAATTCACGAAATATATATTGTAAAATTTAACAAAATACATAAATGTATATCTAACATTGACTATTCGACTTTAAAGTGCCGCTAGAATCGCTGCAATAGATAATAGCAAAGGTGATCAACAATTATTTATCTGTCAAATTGCATACAAAATTGGTGTACGGTAAATTTTATTGATAAATTATTAATATTTCACAATAATTCTTAATAAAACAACATATTCTATTATTAGGCACAACATCTATAAAATACATTGTTATTTTATTTCAAGAAAATCAAGTTATTTTTTATAAAACAAAGTGCCTAGAATTTTTTTTTACACGAAGCCGGGTTATGTTATTTTGATGATGACAGATTAACAAATTGATATTAAAATTGCGGTAAGCAAAGTTTTGGTTTTAGTTTGACCAGCACAAAAAAAAATCTTTAGCTTTACAGAAAACTGACTCATAAATATACGGTTGTATAGCTAAGAGTCCAGTTCATAATTGCTAATGCTATGTTCAATCAATTATATCAAATGTAATGATTTCCAATCTATTTATTTTCACGGAGCTTTGATTCTTTATCAATCGTAGGCTTCTCATTTTTGGAGGTGGTCTTGAAAATGGAGCGTGAAAATTTTGTGATGGTACAGCAGTTGTTTTAAATGTTTATTTATCTTATCTAAACCAAAGAAAAATGATACAGTTAAGATACAAAATATTTCGTACAATCACTAATGCTGTTTCATTCTACTAATTTGATTGATTGATTGATTGATCAGAGTGTACGACCAAGCCTAAGCAAGACTCCCGGATGACACCGAGCCCTCCGTACACCCTTTACAAATAACAAAACCGAAGGAAAGGAAAGGTATGTTAATAACAAAGAATCAACCCGGTTCCAGACACCTAAGTAGTTGATAATTAGTAAATTTGTTAGTAGTATATTTTAGTAGATTATTTATCACAAGACAACACAATTTCAAGTTTACTGCTTAAGTTCCTGGAAAGTTGTTTCAGGTCCTTCAAAAATTTTCTAAATTTAAAATCTGCAATAGCCTTTATAATAACTATTCTAAAATTAACTAAGTATAAATTTAATTCTCTGTAATAAATTTAAATTAATCTTTATATAATTCAAATAAATTACCACCCCGTCCATTGCGCTATTGCCTCAGCCAATGACAGATTGGTCGAGTTCCTCAGGTGTTTCGAAACTAAAATCATGTTAACGATTATTTATTAATTTTAATATAAATACCAATATCAACATAAATACCAATATCCACATCGATACAAATTATTTACCACATTATGACTTTAATGATTCGATTAATCGAAAAATTAATTTCACTAAATTTAATTTAATTCCACCAAATTCAGGGGCGGTAGTAAACAATTGTATGAAAAATTTAGAATAGATTCAAAAAATGGTCAAAGTTACCCAAGTTATTTTGTATGAAATTGCAAATAAGTGAAAGTTTATCGACAAATTTTTATGCGACAGATATTTCGTATCGATCAGAAATTTGCCGTTAAACCTTCACTTATTTACAATTTCATACAAAATAACTTGGGTAACTTTGACCATTTTTTGAATTTATTCTAAATTTTTCATAGAATTGTTTACTACCGCTAAAATTTACCGTCCGGATTTCATCATTCTGCCCCAGACAAACCCACAACATAATTTACCCCATAATTAATTCTTTATTTAAAATCAGCCATTAACACCCTTAAATAAATTAAATTCGGTATCTAAATTGAAAATACAGAAAATTAATCACTAAATAAATAACCTGAAATTCAAGATGCATACAAATTTTAATTCTAAATTATGAATTTTAAATATATTTTTTTTTAATATTTTAAACTAAAATTCTAAAATTAGAAACCAAAAATCTGAAACCCTATAAAAGTCCATTTCCAAATCTGTACCTTAACTGGTTATTAATCGAGGAACTACCTACATATATAATCAAAATTAAAATAAACAATCGCCCATGGCCACTCTGCCCAAAGTTCCACTTTAAAACAGTCCAAATTAAAGCTGGAACACATTAAATATGTATATTAAATAATAACAGCTACAAGCTATCCACTCCAAATTAAATTAAATAATTGGGGTATAAATCAACATTAGTATATTCTTACAAGTACCATATATGTCAACACAATATGCTCAACAAAATTCCCGATAGTAGAAGACATACATATAAATTTAAATTCAGATTCCTTTTAACCTTGCTACCAACAATGTTATGAACAAACCTTCTAAATCCAAAACTCTTCATTTTGGATGATTAAAATAAATTCTAAATTTTATCAACACATTTCATTAAAATAAAAATGGTTTTCAATCCATGTCCAAACACACTTTTATTTGTGAGTATTTACTTATAAATAAATATTCGAATAAAAGAATGGAACTCTATTCACATTTGAATCCAAACAAAATACGCGCATTCGCGATTTTAGAAGGTAGTAGTATCAACATATTACAAGCAATGTCAGGGCATAGACATTCATACTATCATAGATTTCTCATTTCATTATAACTAAAGGAAAAAAACAAAACTTCTGATAATTCCAATGTATCGTTGTGTTGTGTATTTTATAAGGCAAAGATTTTAGAATGCGTTGCAAATATAATACGTATATGCAATACACCGATAAAATTTGAATGGAAAATTTTTATTTTTATTTTGTGTTTTTACTCAAATGAGAAATCTATTATGATTGTCTATGGTCAGGGTAATCGAACTTTATTCTTTGAAGTTTTCAAGTCAGTTTAAAAGTCATTAATGTGTGACCCACCGGTTAGTCACGTGGCAGCCAATGTGTTAAAGAACAAGCAATATATCCAACAACACACAAGATTCTTCAACAATATAACAAACAATAAATATTTATACACACACACATCAATCTAAAAATAAATACATTCAACCTCAACATAAGTACATATAATATTTTTTATACACCCTAATTAAACCACTTTCCAAACATGGCACTTTAAAGGTTGAATTTATACAAATTTTTACATTCTATATGGCCTTTGATTCAAATGAATTTTCCCGAACTCCCCACATAAAACTTGTCCTAATAATTTTTCTAGAGATAACTGTTGGCTAGGAACACTAATTAAACCACTTTTCAACTAATGCTGTTTCATTCTACTAATGTAATCAAAATCCATAAAATGCTTGAAACACACGTAATAATTTTTGGTGATGGATTTTGCAATTTGAGTTGCTTCACCATTGTTTTTTGCGAAAAACATTCTTTAGTAACTGATATAAAACAATATTGTTCACCTTATCACAGTAAGAAATGCAATCAGGAATAGAACACAATTTTCTATTTTTCGGTTTACTCATTTTTGAGTAGAATAAAACGAACAAACAAAATTATATTCGTACAATATATGGAATGTCAAATTTTGAGAACCTGCCAAAACAACCTTGTCCACTTCTACACTTCTGTCATTTTTATTTAGAACGGCCATCTTTGAAAAAACATGACCTACTATTTTACCAATAGTGACACCCCTTGGCAACCATATAACACTAAATTTTTTTTTTGTCTTTTGTGCTGCCTCTTTCGGAAAATATGATCTATTAATTTTTGACATTTGTAAAAATTAGTTTATGATATTTACATCTGATGCCAATAATTATCATGGAACTGAACCTGAAATATATATATGTATATCAATATTTAAAACCAGAAGCAGCCATGAACTCAATTTATATGCATTTTGCCTGTCTGGCAAATTCCGAAATAATGTTTGAGAAAGATTTTGTAAAGTAATTGAAAACTAGTATATTCTAAAATTTATTATTTAAAAACAAGTTCATGCATATAGAAATCAGTTAAATATGATCTCTTACCCGTATATTAGAACTACTACGATAGTTGCATGTACATATTTATGTTGGAATGCACTCAAAATTACTATAACAAATCCATACAAATTTCTGTTCGTGTGTCTGTGCATATATCATTAATCTCTTTAAGTTTTTTATAAGTTCTTTCATTTTATTTTGGTTAGTTTGTTTTGTCTTTTAATTGAAAGGTAGTTTTGAAAAGGTAAGAGAACTTCTGTGTATGCGTGTGTGTATACGTTTCGTGTATAATTGATATTCTTTATAACATCGCGTCTCTGTGTTGTTGTAGATTCAGTATTTATTCGGTTTGATTGTTTATACATTTCTTAAAGACAAAACACAAAAATACTACTAACCATGTATATTTATGATCATTATTATTTTGAAATATTAGGTTATTCCGGATAATAGCCAGGTAATTATTTTTTACGAAGACAATTTCACCTTCTTCGTAAAAAATTAGTAAATTAGTATTATTAAAAAAAAAAAACTATATAGCTTTAAGAAAACGAAAATGTAACTATTTGGTTTTATTTATAAAAAAAAAAAGTGTGCCGCGAAATCGATGTGAAACATCACATACAAAGTCACTGTGTATTACTGATAATTGTCTTAACTTTTGAATGTGTTTTGAATGTGAAATACGTTGTCGTGATTGGAGAACATCCAAATAAATCGTATGTTTAGTGAATTGTTTAGTGAGTTTTAATATAATATAACGGAAATATCATTGATAGATCCAAGTGATCCAAATGTAACTGTGTCATATCATGTATAATTTATGTCATTGTATTTGTGAATAAGTAATAGTTTTTCTATATATGTGTATAGTTGTACATAAAATACATATATACATTTCACATTGAATTTTGCTTCCGGAAAGTTTTACTTATTTTTGTGAATAAATTGGACACATTTGAAAGAATTTTTCATTTTTTTTTGTGAGTTCAGTGATCTTTGCAATAATTCTAAAGTGAGTGATAACAAACAACAAACAAATCATCATGCTCCTTTTGGTCGGTGCAGTGTGCCAAAATGAAAACAGTTTATATGTATATATTTTATTGTTATTGTTTTTATTGTTTGATATAAACTGTTTTCTTGCACGCGAAATATTCAAAAGCTATGCTTACACTATAAAAACTTGTACAAAACCACAAATTGTGTGTGTAAGAATTCTTATTGTTTTAAAAGCATCATTACTTTGACTCCAAATTTTATATAAAATAAAAGATAATTGTAACTTTCACCTCTATATACATAATTCCCATTGTAAATATTATTCAAAATGACAATAGTTTCATCATAATAACAATTTCTCGGTATATTATGCATTACGCATAATTACGATTATATTATTCTGTGCGATGATGAAATGTAACCCACTCTGAATCATAAAAGTCAAAAATAATTATTATGTTTTTATACAGGATCGCAGAGCTCCTCAGATATTAATCCCTACCTCTAGCTCTGTCAGATCAACAATAACAAAATGTGAAAAATTATCAACCCTTCGAATAAAATTTGTATAATTTAATATACAACACCATATATCAATCTACAACGATTTGGCGATACATCTGAAAAGGAGTATTTAGCACCCATTTTAGCCACGAATGTCAGTCCAAAAATATTTCTCTTGCTAACAATAAATACAAAATATTGATGAGCTTACAAAAATGCTCTTACATATTTCGTAAATTGCATATTTAAAGAATGACTTGAATCTTTATATGTATATGTATATGTATTGTAAACATATGCTCCTAATCATAATTAAAATTGGTTTGTATAGTAATCTGTTATACTGCAGAACATATTCTACGGTAGAATGTGGTTTGTTATTTGTTAGGATACTCGTAAAGATGTTTAACAGGCCGGATTCCGAATGTTGCAGTTATGTTTGAGTGGTAGTCTATTCGTGGCTTTATTTATACAGGGATGGGCGAAAGTATGGAGCCATTGAAATATCTTTGAAAGGCTAAAGGCGCCAAGTTTATATAACGAGCTTATTTTTGTGTTGGTTAAAATTCAAGGTTTAATCGAAAATGTAATCCAATTTTTTTATTTCAAATAGAATATCCTGTTTATGATTAAACTAGGGGGTATACAATTTATATATAATGATGATGTCCAGCGGCCATGCTGCTACAATCACCATACCATTTAATATTTGGTTAGCCGTTATTATTTAGCCGAGTAGGAGTAGCTCGAGATTAAAGGCGTTTAAGGATTATTGTACCTTAAATAGACCTTAAACCAAAGAGTAAGGGCTTTTATAGATTATTTTACAGTACATGTGTTGCTGCATCACACAAAAACCTTATAGAATGACAACTGTCACAGTTTTTTACGCCCAAATAAATGAGGATTCTCTCCCTACATTGTTCTCAACTATTGTAAACTGCTCGGATTGCATGAGGTTCCCAGCGCGACGGCCTCGCCGCCTGATGATTTCATTGCAAGAATATTATGCGTAACGCATGAAGCCTAAGGACCAACCTAAGAAATCATACATTTTAGTTAAAGACGACCAAGGGCAACATTTCGTGTGAATTTGTTGAATTTGCGGTGTAAAATGTTATAACGTCAAAAAATATAAATTGGAAAACAAAGCTAAAATGGCTTGAACAAAATGGAACCCCTGACCTAAGCAGCTTTAGTCCAATACGTTACTATTAAGCCACATCTAACGTTATAAGTTTTACACTAATTACGCATTTATATTCTCTTCCTGCATATAAAAACATGTGTAAGCTCAAATAACTACGTCAACAGTATTTAGCATTAATGAAACAAAAAAGTTAACCCAATATAATTCAATAACTAAAGAATTAAACAGGTTACAATTTATAAGATAAATGACTGATTAAAAAGAAAAATTTACAAACTTTATACATTCCAAAATCAAGTGAAAACTTTTTTTACTTATTCACCTAATATTTATGATTATGAGTTTATGACTATACCGATTTAGAACTGACTTATTTCCTATATAGCACAGCATTTTAATCGATAGGAAGAGGGACTAATTTGACAATGCTTCTTTGAATTTCTCCATGAGGTGTCTTTACCGTTGCTACCCATATGTTTCCATCACATCCTGGGAAAACCTGGCTTATACGGCCTATTAACCAGGCTGCCTTTGGTAAATTATCTTCCTTGATTAAAACCAGTTGATTTTCTTTTAAATTTGGTTTTGATGACTGCCATTTTGGTTTTTGTTGTAACGTAGTGAGGTAATCCTTTGACCACCTTTTCCAAAACATTTCGACCCGTAATCGTAAGTTTTGATATCTGGTTAAACGATTAATGAGAACTTCTTCCAAATGTGGCTCTGGTAATGCATTCAATGGAGCCCCAATTAAAAAATGGCCAGGCGTCAGAATATCGTAGCTGTTAACGTCCTCAGATAATGGACATATAGGCCTAGAATTTAAAATTGCCCCAATTTATGAGCTCACTGTATATAATTGCTCGAATGTCAGGGATGCTGTGCCAATCGATCTTAACAATAACTGTTTGTAGGATTTTATATTTGCCTCCCATAACCCTCCAAAATGTGGCGATCTGGCTGGAATAAATTTGAACTTGATTTTTTGGAGAGATAAAAATTTTGATATTAAGTCAAAGTGGCTTTGTGACTTGAATAATTCAAACAACCCATCCATCTCCCTTTTTGCACCCACAAAATTGCTACCGTTGTCCGATAATAGTTCTACCGGCTTGCCTCTTTTAGCAATGAATCGATGTAACGCCATTATAAAAGCCTCGGTTGTCAAATTTGATACTACCTCGATCTGAATTGCCTTCACTCTGGTACATATAATCAATGCCACGTATAACCTTTTATTGGTTTAAAAGGACCACGACCTGACCGATCACGAATCCATATTGGCCCTACATAGTCTACTCCCGTATGCAGAAAAGGTCTACCTGTTGTGATTCCATATTGGGGTAGCTGGCCCATAATTTGCTCATTTGTGTGTTTCCGAAGCTTGAAACATGTTATACATTTCAATATATGTTGTTGGACCGTGTTCCTGCAACCAACCATCTAATACCTTTGACGAATGATTGAAATTAATGTGTTTGCACCAACATGTAAATGAGCCTCATGTAGATTCTTAATCACATTCCATGAATAAATATGATTCCTCGGTAATATTATAGGGTATTTTATATTGTAATCACAATCCGACATCGACACACGACCGCCAACTCGTATAATTTGATTTTTATCCATGAACGATGTCAACATTAATAATTTGCTGTTTCGATTAATATTACTTCGTTGCTGTAATGCCTTGAGTTCGGTTTTGAATACATCGGACTGTGCCCATCTAGTACTTATATTTTCAGCAATTTCCAATTCCATCACGTTTGGCGGTAATATGAGTTGAACATTAAGGGCATTTCGCTCTGAAACTTTAACATTAAGTTTCTTACGAAATGTATTGATTTGATACCGAACAACATAACTTAAAACTCGGTAAATCTTTTGTAAAGATGAATAGTGGTTAAAAAGATCTTTACAAATCTTTGTGGCCACCTTGACATGATTCTATTCACACGTTCCATAATTTGACAATATTTTCACCTTGCGTTGTTCAGGCAGATTAATGTTCATTTTGTTGGAAACAACTGGCCAAAATGACTTTTCTAATTTTAAGTATGCTGGTCCTGACCACCATTGCACGTTATTTGCTAATTGTTGCGGGATCAAGCCTCTTGAAGTAAGATCGGCAGGATTTAACTTCGTCTCTACGTAGTTCCAATGGGCTTCTGGTAATGTTTTTCAAATGAATGATGTACGGTTAGCCACAAAATTCTTCCATCTACTTGGATGATCGGATAACCAAGCCAATACTACTTGAGAATCGGTCCAAGCATATACATAGTCGTATGATAATCCAAGTGCTTGTTGTAAGTACTTGAAAAGTTTGGTTCACAAAACAGCAGCGCACAATTCAAGGCGTGGTAGGGTAACCGTTTCCATTGGTGCAACTCGACCTTTTGCTGCTATTAATTTTACAACAACATCGCCAACTACATTCTTTGTTCTCAGATAGGCAGCTGCTCCATATGCTTGTTGTGAGGCATCACAAAAAACATGCATCTCCCTCGTAGTGAATTTTGATATTGTAATACATCTACCGACTTCGATAGTTTCCAATAATTTCAATGATGATTTAATATCATGCCAGATATCAGCTATGTCTTTAGGAAGCTCTTCATCTCAGTCAATATTACGACGATATTTGGTGGTAAATTACTAGTACTGTTGAATGCTCTACACACCCAGTCAACATGTCATCAACGTAAAAATCCTTCCTTATGATTGAAGCAGCGTTTGGATGAGTTGATTCATGAATATTCGCTAATTCAAGCATCGTTCGAATTGCTAAAAATGGAGCACTAGTAATTCCATAAGTTACTGTATTTAACCTATAATGTTGAAGTGGCTTATCTGGATCGTCGCGCCAAACGATTCGCTGAAAGTCACGATCTTTGTATTCAACTTTCACCTGGCGATATATTTTTTCGATATCCGCCGATATAGCAATGGAATGGATACGAAAACGTATTAGTATGCAGGTGAGGTCATCTTGAAGAGTTGGACCAGGTAATAAAATCTCGTTGATTGATACACTAGACGATGACTTGCACGACCCATCGAAAACTACACGCAGTTTCGTAGTAGTGCTTGAATCCTTGCACACTGCGTGATGAGGCAAATAAAAATGTGGCTTATCAAATGTTAGGTCACCACTTGGAATACGTTCCATGTGCCCTAGAGTTAAATACTCGTCCATAAATTGACGATACTGAATTGCTAGTTCCTGTCTTCTCGCAAATTTTCATTCCATTGATAGCAATCGTCGTTCAGCACTCAACAATGATAATCCTAGCACTTTAGACGTTTCTTTGAAAGGCAATCGAACCGAAAATCGGCCATCCTCTCTCTCTGTGTTGTAACCTTAAAATATTCTTCACACTTTGTATCTTCTAATTTAGGCTGTCTTTAAGTACAAACCTCTTCAATTCGCCAAAAAATTTCTAGAAGATGTAGTTCCTGATTTGTTGTTGTCGTTATGTGAATGCAAGCAACTTTTCAGTTGGCTCTTTTGTTACCAATTTTCCACCAATAACCCAACAAAAATAACAAAAAAATTTCGGGTAACAGTACATCCAGAAACACATCGTTTCCCAATATCAAGTCAATGTGTCCGGGTGTTGCAAAATTAGGATCAGCTAATTTTAAATCTCTGACTACTTCCCAGTTCGTTTTATTTACTTGACTGGCTGGAATTTGCGTTGTTAATCTTGGCAAGATTAATGCGTCTACATTTAATACCTTTTCGTTGGAATGAATTGATGTCACCTTTAATTGCATGTATCCTCGAGCTGAAGCAGCTGCTTTTGCTGCCAATCCACTAACCATACAGGACGTCGGAAATCTTCGTAATTTAAGCCGTTGCGCCAATGACTCCGTTATTAATGTTGATTGGGATCCACTATCCAGCAAACCTCTAGCCTTGTAAATAACATTATTTTCATCAATAATATTCAACTGCACTGTAGACAATAGTGCTTGAGAATACCAATCTTCGCAGGTATAAGCTGTAGTTGAACAAATTGCTTGTGAAGAATTGAATTTACAAGTTGATGCTGGTTCTATCTTATTATAATAATTTGCGTCTTTTGGATCTAATAATTGTTTATGTTCTTCATTTGTTTTGTTGGATGCACATGAATCAGTAGTAGTATTAATTGATGAAATTTGATTGAGGCTCGTACTGTTACCATTAATGAGTGACGTATTCGTTGTTTTAACAGAAACTAAGGTGTGGTTATTATTAGACTTATCACTAATATATAGTAGTGTACTATGTTTTTCTGCGCACATCAAACATTTTCGGTTGGATTCACAGTCATTTGAATAGTGACCAGAACGGAAGCAATTTCCACACAGTTTATTGTTTAATACGAATTGTCTCCTTGCTAGTGGCCTTAAACCTTTGAATTTAAAGCATCGATATAATGTATGATTGCCCTTGCACATAGAACAAAAATTAAATTATATATCTTCATTTGTAGCCGCATATATCTTCGTGCTTGATTGTTCATTATTTACTATAGATGGCCGTTTGGTTGCGGTACATTCCAATGCATCACACCTTCGAGTCAAGAATTATAACAGATCATAAATTGTTGGCTTTACATTATCTGTGGAATAGATTGCCCATAACTGATGTGTTTCTGGATCCAACTTTTTTAACAAAACATAATAATAACCAAGGATCGCGACCTTCCCAGTTTCCCACTCAGTACCCAATGATCGAATGCCCCTTAATATTTGATCACTGACATCGCATAATGATCTCAAGGTTTTGGACGACGACTGATGTACATTTGATTGATTCATAAATAGTTCAATGTAGTCCTTGATAATATTTTTTTTTACGATCGAAACGTTTAAATAACTTATCCCAAGCCTCAACATAACTTTCCTCAGTAATTGGTAAATGTCGCAATAACTCAGCGGCATCACCCTTTAATAACGTCTTCAGATATTGAAATTTATTGACATTGGTAAGTGACTCGTTGTTATGACTTGCTGTCATGTATTGATCATAAAATGACGGCCCCCTGGGAATAATCGCCAGCAAATGAATCAATTTGTATTCGAGGCAAATGTACATCGCCATGCAATAAAGACTTATCGACATCCAAATATGTTCTGTTGGTTACTAGACTATTTTCTGGTAATAGGTTAGCGCTAGTCAGACGTGCTTTCAATAGACGTCGCAGGATGGCTTCAGTATCGAAAAACGATTCTTCAAATGCATCTACTTCGGCTTGTTGGTTACTATTCGACAAAATAACAATTGAATCATTTATGTCATGAAATTCATTCCATGGCTTTTCCAATTTCTCAAGCCTCGTTTCGATTTGTTCCTTGTTGATTACTTGATTCTCAGGTGGTTCTCCAGCTTTCTCATCCGCAAATTTCTTAATATTTGTCAAAATAGTTTTGATTGTATATCGTGTTTGCTTCAGTTTAGCTACTTCAGCCATCTTGGTAACAAATAAATGTAGTGCGATGTCTTTGTTCTAAAGCACTTCCGCTTGCACGCCTTTTGTTAGATAATTTTACAGTATAACTATTGAATGTTGCACAGTTTCACACTCTGATTATGATGATATTAATTTTTACTGCCTTTTGTGACTGAATAAAATATATCGCGCACTAAAGTTTAACTTAAGTTCTTTATGTACAAAATAATTCACTATATACTTTGAAAATTACGTCACCACGAATCAGTTTGATACCATTAGGTAGATTAAAAACTGTTTGTGGAAATCAGCAAAACCTCGTTATATTAAATGATATTTCACCTCATAAAATTGCGGATGTTACAGCGCACACTGGAACACTATGACAAAAATGTTCTCAAATGATAAAAACACTGATCAACTTATTCCGATGAATTCAAATTCAAGCAAGGCTTAATAAAGAATGTCTTTTAAGAATTCCACCGAAAATTGGAAGAGTTGTGGCCTGGGGAGTTTATCTAGGAAAAAACCGATCGAATGCGCTGCATTAATTCCAAATCACAGTAGCTATTTATCTGCAAGTCCTACATAACGAATTTGAGCCCTCTGTGTTAGAGCTTTTCGACGATTCGAGATTTATTTTTCAACTCCATGCAAAACTGCCAACGTTTTGTCTTGTTTTGAAACTAGTGTCATTTGATGCAATGAATTTATAAAATAGTATTTAAATCTTTTTCGATTATATGTAGGAATTTTAGCGGTTATTTTAGGGCCAATTACGCATTTGTATTCTCTTCCTGCATGTAAAAAGGTGCTTAATCTCAAATGACTACATTTTGAGGATTTAACATCAATGAAACAAGTGTCATAATTAATTTTTGGAATATATGTATGTAGGAATAAAAGCGGTTGTTTTAGGCCAACTACGCATTTTTATTCTCTTCCTGCTCTTCACTGAATTTATAAAATAGTATTAAATTGTTTTTGGAATATATATAGAAATCTAAGAGGTTGTTTTAGGCAAATTACGAATTTATATTGTCTTCCTGCATGTAAAAACATGAGTAAGCTCAAATAACTACGATTTAAGGATTTTATATTAAGGAATGATTGTATAATACCACTGACAGACTAGGGATTAGCTAACCACGATTAGAGAATTTTTCGAGATTAGCTCAAGTGTGTCAAGTTCAAGATTAGCTAAACCCATTTTATTTCGAGATTAGTGGCAAAACGCGATTAGTGAACTAATCTCTCAATATTTTGAAGTTTATCTCTTTTTAATGAGTTTAGGGAGAGTGCAAATGGCGCCATTATATTTAAATGTTAAAATAAAATTGTAAATACAAGTTGCGCTATATTAATATAGATGGAACTATTATCAACATTTTTAAAACGACAAAAAATTTGTGGTAGGTATAAATAAAAAAGATTGAAAATTGTAATTAATAATTAAAGTGTTTAAATTATAATTTGTTTTTTAATGTCTATGTTGTTTTTATTTTGATTTAATTATTGAACAAAATCAAGAAAATCAACTCAAACAAGGTGATGATATTTCTATTAATACCGATATCATATACTCGTGGCGCCACTTACTAAACCTTAATCTGTCAATGCAATTAGATTAGTGGTAGATTAGCTAAACGGGTTTAGCTAATCGCGCTTAGCTAATCCCTAGTCTGTCAGTGGTATAAGGCAGTCATAGGTTTTGGATTAACGTATTATATTGTAACTTCCTTTCTTATTGGCCGTATTCCAGAAATTAATTTTTTAAATTATCTTGACTTTCTTGAAATTAACACTGCAATGCAATAAGAAAATGTTTGTTACTTATCTATGCATGTGTAAAATTATTTTTTGAATTCTACAACTGGGATTCTACAACCAGTTTGTGCCTGTGTTAAATACTTACATAGTAAAATTAGAATATGTATTTTGTTATCGAAATTATTTTGACGTGTTTGGATATTAAAATAAATCTGTATTTTATTAAAATTGACGGTAAGTCATTTGACAATCGTGAATATTCAATATATAATTTTACAATTTAAAATATTTATAGGAAAAAAAACAATCAATTAAACCGCAAAAAATACAACCAAAATTAACAAATACAATTATTTTATTTCAGTTTTCAACAACCCACGATGAATGTACAAAATCGCAGAAGATGTCTACTTAAAGTGGCAATTTCCCAATTTTTAGTAGCTCTAAAGGAAACACATAGCTTTTCGTCCATTAAAAAAATTTCTCCACTATATTACAATTATAAAGGCAACCACATGCAACTTGACGTTAGCTGCAACGGAAGGATCAGCGATAGTGGTGTATTGCAACGTTAAAACCTCAAATACATACTTAAATAACCTGAAAAATATTTGCCACACAAGAAATATATAGGAAATGGGAGATTATTGCCTCATACATATGAAAAAAAAATTTTAACTGTCGAATAAATCGCGCCCGTCCAAATATTAATACGCGTTTGGGATTTTAAGTAGTAGATGCAAAATTATCAAAAACAACAAACCTCAAACATCAAATGAAAGTCAAATAAATTTGTCTTTGTTGTTGTGTGCTGCACAACCTACATGAAAGAAATTAATTTGAAAGAAAATGATACATACATCTCATCAGACGGTATCAACTTCAAAAAATCCAGCAACTGATGATGCTGTCAGGAAAGAACTGACAGAGTACATATTTTAATCAAGAATGGTCGATGTAAAAATTAAATAATTAAATTTATGTATAATAAAAATTAAATTAACTAAAGTATATATCTTTTTATGTTTTATTATCTATTGCTTCTTCTGTATGTTCGATAATCTAAAAACGGAAACAGGATTAAGTATATGTATGTATACAATTTCGTTTTATATTGAGATTTGTGTATTTTTTTTTTTTGTTTAATATTGATTTGTTGTTATAAAAGTTTAAGCATTAGATAAGGTAGATCTTAATGATTACTACTTTTATCTAAGAGAAATCCGAAAAATTCAATACTTTTCTTATGATACCCTCGCTCTGTATAAACCCTAAACCTCTAGAGATTAAATAGAACACGGAGGTACTGGGTTCGAATCCCGATAGAGGCGGGGATGCAAAATGGATTTTTCATCATCTGATTACGAGTATAAACGCAACTATGACCCACCTGCTGAGAGTACGGAATCATGAAGCAATGCAAATATGCAGGTGGTTTATACAAAACGGGTCTCTAGGCCGTACGTCCTCGATTTGGCTACCACTGCGTAAAAAAGGACGGTAAAAGTTAACTACGAAAGAGTTGGGGGTGCCGTGAGCCCCTGTAAAAATTGCAAAGAATAAAAAAAAACATCCCAAATTAGGGCATTTTTTCATTTAAAAAAATACCAAAAAATACAAAGTTAAGTGCCCCATTGAAATGGAAGACCCCATTAATTGTTTGTATTTGTTTTTTGTATATGTATGTGAAATACAAACATAAATATTGTTACCAATGCAAACATTTTTGAAATTTTTCTAACGTTTTCCTGTCAACCTTGCGCAAAGGGCCCAGTACTAAGTGGCTTTGGGGAGTCCTCTATTTTAGTGTGTGACTAATTCCTCAAAAAAACGTAAATGTTTCAAAAATGCTCCAATCTCTATGAATTTCCGAATTTAAATAATCGTCAAAGCGGGGGCTTGGGGGCGGTAGCCCCTGTCCTCTAAGGTATAAAACGAATTAAAATAATTTTTGAAAAGTTTATTATGTTTAAAAAAACTAGTTTTTTGGGGATTTCTTGTTTTATTGAGATTTTTTTATTTTGGGATTTTGGGTAACGATACCAAACCAAAATAAAGTTTAGGCCGATTAAATTTTAATGAAAATTGGCCAAAGTGAAGTGGCATATTTCGTAAATCAATTAAATAAAAAATGTTGAAACAAAAAAAAACATTAGCATTCCACCATTAGCGAAAACAAGCGAAACACGTGTTAGTGGGAACGATGATCAATTTGATACCATCGTACGACCCTAACTCGCCAACGTCTCTCAATGCAACGCAATTTATAAACAAAATTGAGAAATTACGCCAAATATATTGTCTCGATGATAGTTTAGCTTTAAATGCTTTAATCTCAAAATTGCAAGGATCCTCACAGATTTGGTTCCGGGCGGTTCAGGACAAAATTGAAATATTTGGTGAGTTTTCTTCTCAATTTAAATCAGATTTCGGTATACAAATAAGTGAAGCAAGTATCCATGAAAAGCTGCGAAAGTGCACACGACCTTCTACGAAATGATCTCCATGAATGATCAAGCAAATATTTTAGTGCAGTCTATGATTTAGTATATAATAAATGGTCTCAATGAATATGAACTGCTAGGGCCATTGCGAGGGACACAAGTAATAACTTTAGAGGATTTACGTGAACGGATTTAGTGGTATCAGAATACGAAACCTGCACGTCCACCTAATATACGACAACATGAGTATATAAAACGAATACTGCAGAAATCGCAGCACAACAAACCTGTTACATCAACGGATTTACCGATTAACCGATAGGAATCGACAAATTTCAATACATATTTACGACCTGATAATAGAAATGTTGACACTTGCTATAATTGTTTTGCTGTCGGACATATGTCATCTGCGTGTCCTCTGCTCTCACGAAGAGAACGATGTCCCAAATGTAGTAATGTTCATTTCAAAGGAACACCTACTCAATATTCGAATATTGGCGTTTCGCCACGAATGTGTATAGATTACCGTGAACTAAATAAAGTTACCGTTAAGGACAGATTTCTGCTGCCCCTAATAGACGTTCTCTTTGCTCGACCTAAAAAACGATTTTATTCATATTCCAATAAACGCGAACTCTATAAAGTATACGAGTTTCTTGACACTAGATGGTCAGTACGAATATCTAAGAACACCGCCTGGTCTGTGTAACGCCACCTCACTATTCCAACGGATTGTCTCTGATATATTTCAAGTACTCAAGTACTTAGTAGTTTATATTGATGACTAACTAATAGCCACTGAAACGGTAGTACAGTAACATTTTCTTGTGCTCGAAAAAGTTTCTAATTTAATGTACGACAATTGTCCACTAATTCAACCAAACAAATGCCACTTTTTCAAATGGAACATCGATTTCTTGGTATACAAGATTAGTGGTAACGAGATTCGCCCAACCGATCGGCATATTTTCGCAATAAACGATTATCCCATCCCAAGTAATTCACACTAGATACATCATACATCCCTTCGCAGGCTTAGCTAGTTTCTTTAGGCGGTTTATACCGAACTTTTGACAATCGCAAAATCTCTTTACGACGTCATAAAAATAAAAGACGATAAACAGTTTCGTTTTGCTAAAGTTGAAGTAAACGCGTTTCAAAAACTCAAATCGTTGCTTACGAATAATCCCGTACTAGCGCTACATAATCCAAATGCACACTGATGCAAGCCACATAGGATTCGGCGCTATTTTGTTGCAAGAACAGGCTGATACATTGCTACATACAGTACATATTGTTCGTGTATTTGCAACAAAAACGACAGACGCAACGGAATTAATTAAATGATTAAATCTGTACTTTAATCAATTAAGTGTTCCAAAACGTATAGTATCCGATCGCAGGTCATGTTTTACGTCAAAACAATTTTTAACGTAATATTTTTATGTAAAACGGCCACTTACTTCCCCCAAAGCAACGGGAAGGTTGAACGTGTCAAACATTTCTTAAGAAACATTACCAATGGGATTTGGCTAGTCCTTTCCGAAACTTAATTTATCATAAATAATACTATAAATCGAAAAATACAAACTACCCCCGGCAATTTATTTTTTTGGTTTAAATCAGCGAATGGCGAACGATGAATTCGAAGATTTTTCGAAGATATTCGTATAAAATGGGAAATTACGTAAACATAACAAACGTTGTGACGGTTCCTAGATTAAGTCATAAGCTGTTGCCGCGATTTAAAGGTCCATCTATTGTAACTCAAGTCCTTCCTGGTGAACGCTACGTTATTAAAGATAATCCTGGACAACAGCAATCACACAAACCGTACAAAAGCGTATATGCTGCGTTCTAATAAATCTACTTTAGGTATTTTTATAAATGTAAATTAGAAGTTTTAGTAACCTGCTTTTTCGTTGTTTTCCTAAATCTCAAAAGCTTTCTCGGAAGGCGATAATAAAAGAAAAAAACATTGTAATTAGGAACGTCAACGAGGGAACATTCAATTTAAACTAATAAACTAAATAAATTAAACACGTTATTGTTCTTTTATTTAAAAGTTTTACGAAGTATATGATTTAGAAATACGAAGATACGACAATAAATTTGCTTTAATTCTACAATATTGTTAACTATCCCTATTTTCAATAAACCAAATCACGAAATGATTAATACCAAATGGAAAGGAACGTGGCTCAAATCACAAAAATTAAAAATGTATGCACTTACCAAGAGTATAACAGAAATTGATTTCATAACATTGTACAGATTGTACTGATCAAAAATCATAATGTTTAAACTTTTAATTTATTTTAATAAACCACTAAAAGTAAGCAACATTAATAAAAACTTTCAAATTCACCATAAACACTTTAAAATACTTCATAAAACATAAAAATCAACACCTTATTCACAAAAAAATCAAAACGACACTAACTAAACATGACCCAACAAGATTTTGTTTTCAAATAAATCAATGAACGCACATTAAAAGTTAATTCATATTGAGAAATAAACGAAAACAAACGGTTGTAGATTTCAATTATTGCGGTGGTTATTCAAAATTCAAAATGAACGCAGCCAAAATTTATTTATTCAGGTTGTTTTCCAATTTGAATGTTGGAGAGATTTAATATTACGGTTTTTTGTTGAGAACATTTAAATCTTAGACAATAGAATTAGAATGGACCGCTAATACAATGACAGTTCAATATAATTTTCAAATAAATGATGATGCCAACATACAACTAGCGGTCAAGAGGCAAATTGCGGCAAAAACGAAAACTAAAGATTTGTCAAAGTTGTCAACATCAATAAATTTTTATTTAATTTTTGGCTCCTTTTCGTGTGTTTTCTATTTTGTCACCGTTTTATAGTTTTAAATTCAATTTAATTTGATTTGAGATATTTTAATTGTGATTTTTGCACAAAATTTTTCCTCGGTTTCTTTTATTTTTACTGAAAATGGGGAGAAAGTGTGTCGTGGTTGGTTGTGATATCAGTTTGCCATTGACAGATAAAGCCGCGTCCACACGGGGTGTGAAATGTACACTTATGCGCGCATTTAGCGAATGTAAACGTCGTGTGGATGGTTTTCACATGAGGAATGTGATATTTTCATTAAAAATTGTATGATCAAGGTACTAAAAATATATACCAGAGTAGAAATGTTCATTAACATTCGCCTACATGTGATCAATGAACATTTAACGAATCGTGTATACCGAAATGTGATAAATGTACACATCCCGCATAACCGCCTACATTCGCTAAATAAGCGAATACGCACGCATAAGTGTACAATTCACACCCCGTGTGGACGCGGCTTAAGGGTGTTTCTTTGCATCTGTGAATACAAAAATAAATGTTTATTTTAATATTCAGTGCTTGCAACTGCTTATAATTTCAAATATTAATGATGTTTTCTTTTATAAAATTTAATCTTAATGTTGATTTTTCGATTATTCCTAATAAATTAAATGGTAACGAACTTTTTAGTTAGCGAATTCGCCACGATTTGCCTCTTGACCGCCACTGTATGTTGGATCGCATATGAAGTAAGCAACTAGCAGTCCATTTAAAAATATATAGTCAAAGATTTAAATATTAATTTAGTTTTCAAATATTTTTTGTCCTTTTCTTTGCTATGTGGTGCTTTACATCCAATGCAACCGTTGTTGTAACTTTGTCAAGGGAATACGCTTATTGATTAGGCGTTTTTCTTTGGTACTAGTGGTTTTCCGAGACATTTGTTTCTAAGCTTTCCGAGATTTGCATAGCGTCGAGTTACATAAAGCAAGGTTAAGTTAAATTTGGAGTATGTTGAGTTATAGGTTTTCGAGAATGTTTCAGACTGTTGGATCCTAGAAATAATTTTATATTAATGTATTAATTTTGTATTGTGTAATAATGTTGTAAGATGTTCGGTAATTTATCGAGTTGGGTAATTTTCCAGATTATTTGAGATTTTTTCACATTATCGAAAATAGCTCGAAGTTACCTGCTGGCAAGTTTATTAGTGATGAGTTGCTTCTTTATGCTGAGTTGCATCATGATCTATTGTCCGCAGTTTCCACGTGCTAAGCAACAAGCTTATAAAATTATGGGCGACCAATCGGAAATTTAGTTCTTTAATAACATAAGAGAAATCCAAATACTATGCAGTGACCGTGCATAATATTACTTCCGTGGTAAAAGCAATGTTGCCTAAAGCGGAAATTAAAGTTACAAACGTATATGACCAATGGTGCATATGTCATGTGATGCTGTTGATTGATGGAAAATCAACAGGGACATATTACGATGGAGAGAGGCGGATATCTAGCGACTGCATTCCAGTGGTAATAAACTTGCCTAGATTGCAGAGGTCTCCAGAGAGTCGGAGTTGCTGATTTCTAGTAAGGTGATTTTCAAAAAATCGAATTTTCTATAAAATGCATGGAAATATAGTCAAACAATCTAAATTTGGATTGGCACAACAATTACAGGGCCTAAAACTTGTCTTTAGAGGTATAAAAACTGCAATCGGAGAGAGTGCAGAGTATTTTACTTTCTTGCAAATTTTTTAAATTTAAATTTTTCGGGCTGATGATTTTTGATTTGATTTTAACAAACTTTAATAAGCTTTGAATAATCACCGAAATAATTTTAATAATTTTTCAGAGTTAATCCCGTTCATTTTTTTTGGATTGACGTGGTGTTTTAGGTATGAGGTTGTGCATGGGTTATCGCAGTTGGTCGATGATTGTGTCGGTAGTTGGGAGTGGTGAAGAAGGATTTTCGATAAAGTATTCACCGGGTAGTTTTATGGTTTGACAGTAAACTAATTCTGCCAGTGAGCACTTAAGATCTTCCTTCACTGTTGCTCGGATGCCAAGTAGTATGATTGGTATTTCCGAACTCTAATTGATTGTATTGCCTCTGGCCAATAATGCAGCTTTCAGTTGCCGATGGAAGCGTTCGAACATGCCATTGGCTTGTGGATGATAAGCGGTTGTGCGCATCCGATGTGTGCCAAGGAGTTTTGTTAACTCAGTGAAAAGCTTGGACTCAAATTCCGTTCCTTGATCTGTTGTGATGTTAAGGAATACGCCGAATCATGATACGTAGTTGTTGACAAAGTTGGTGGCTATGGTTGCAGTTGACATATTGGTCATGCAGTATGCTTCCGGCCAGCGAGTGAAGCGATCGACACAAGTGAGTAAATATGAGTATCCATTAGATGACGGATATGCTCAAATCGACCAGGCGGAATATGAAATTTTTAATGACGTGATTTCGTGTGCCGTTGAATTTTAGCACGTTGGGAGGACAAACAAGACTGAGCACAGTTGCCTACATCTTTGTTTATGCTGGGCCAAATATAGCGAGCTGTAATCAATTTGCGAGTTGCACGGACTCCAGGATGTGAAATATTGTGTAGTGTATTGAATACATTGCGATTTAGTGATTCTGCGATGTATGGGCGATTCTTCCCATCTGCGATTTCTCAGACCATTTCGAGGCCAGGTAATTTGAAAAGCTCTAGTTTCATTAATGAACTAGTGTGACATTCGAAACCAGAAAGTAAATTCTTAAGTTCTAGGTCTGCTTTTTGTGCGTTTACGATTGTTTGTAAGTCGATGGGTGTTTCGGCCGGCCATTTCATGCTGACTGTCCATCGTAAAATTGCCTCGGATTACGTTCAGTTTTAGACTGAATTGCTTATGTCAGAGATTTGTGATCGGCGTTTATTTCACAAGAAAATATTACATAAAAATAATATGAATAATTTTCACCACCAAACAGCACTAACAAAGCGTTTTACTTAAAACTTAAATGTGCTAATCACTGCACGAAGATTACGCGTGCGAATTTAATAAAGAACACGATTTATCACTTATTTCGCGATGCCTAAAAATGGCGCACGATGTTTATTTTATGCCAGTTAGGAAGAGAGTCTGTTTTATATAAAGATTTTGGTTTTTGTTGGTTGAGAACCAATGTTACCAAATTACAAAATTAAAAATATAAGTGTTGGTGTGAAACTACCCATTCCTGATACAGTTAAGCTTGGTAAAGTGAAGACAGAATTAACTACATAAAATTTAGAATTCCACACCTTTAGCACACTATAGAGCAAACCCCTTAAAGCTCCGATCCACGACCGATCTCCTGACGTATGTTACGAACAAATGGAATCTTGCCCTAGAAAACAATGTACGGGATGTGAAATTACCTGCCTAATGGCACCTGAGCAGTACCGTTATTAATGTTTTGAACACATTGTTCAACTACAAAATAATCTTTTCTTTTTTCTTTTTAGTAAGACAAAAAGAATTACACGGGACACGGCTATTCATTTGTTTAACAGATACATACACAAAAGGGCTGCACTAAACGAAATTATGTCAATAATGTTTGACTGCAATAATCATGTAATGAATATGAATTTTAAAGCATTATGACAGATTTTATCGATCCACATTTTATAAAAGCATTATTGTGTGATCCAGAACAGCGTACACTTCAGGTATGTTTTAACATAATAATGCCGCGAATTTATTTATATTTTCTAAATAAATATAAACATAATAGGAACTTCAAATTATTTATTATGGACTCCATGGATTGGAATCACTTTCATCGTATCGTGATTCAGTATTACGTGGCCTATGCAAAGTGGTTCGATATGAAAAGCATCATATCAATGATGTCCTATATTAGTATGTGTTACATAATTCAATTATTTATGTTTTAAAATTATTTGTTCGATATTGTAATTATTTCACAGCACCGGGGAATTATCTACATGCTGGTATATTCTACTATCAGGAGCTGTATTCATTAACGGATCGATGTTCCTACCTGGATCGAGGTGAGTTTTCATATTTTCATTACGTATTATAATGTAGGGAAAGTTAATTGCTTGATTTTTGTAAAAGTGGAGTACCGAGTAATGCAAAATTCTCAGTAACTCAAAGAGTGTTCGAGTAGTACAACAACAAAATAAATTCCGATAGGACTCATTTGGGTCCTGATTTTTGTTATAAAATCAAACACAACTGTGCAATGGTTAGTAACGCTTTATATATATTTTATAAACTAGCCGGAGTTATCCTTGCTTTACTCGGACAAAGTCAGCCAGCTCCTATCAAATGTGAATTTAAAAAAATGAACCTTTAACTTTCTCTCTGCACATCTGGGTCAAATTGACGCCAGTCATTTATAAAATTGTGTTCAACATCTACCCGAACACGAACTGTAGTTATTGATTTAAATTAAACTCCCATCACTGGTCATTTAACTTTTTGAAGTTCTAAAAGTTTACCACACTCCAAAATTAGTCCCTATTTTTCTTCTGGTTCAATTTTTGGTAGCAGAGACTTTTATTTTTCCGGAAACATAGCAGTGGTTAAAAAGTGATTGCACAGTTTGCACAATGGATTTACCAAAATATTCGCAAACGTTTTTAATATAGATGAGGGTACATCATCTGGCCCACAACCATCTCCAAATCCCTTCACAGCTGATAGAATGTCTTCATCAGATATGACCGAAGGAATGATTGATATGTTGCTATTGCTTATTCTCCTAATCAATACTTACGGTTGGTCAATAGACAGATTGAGAAAATGCAGCAAACATGTCCGCTAGCTCTTTGGCGTTTGAGGTGCTGATATGGTTGAAGATTATATTGGCAGGGTACCTCTCAATTTCAGGTTTGAACTAAAATATTTTCAGAACTGTTTTGGATTAGTTCTAATTTTTTCCTGGATGCCAGCCAAACAAGACTTGTACTTAAATTTAAAATAGATATCAAATTCCTTCTTTCCTTCGTGTAAGCTATAGATAGTTTTGTTCTATTTAGTTAAAATTATAACAGATGTTTATAAGCGTATATTTAGAACTTTATTAATTAAATACATAACTCATTTTATTTTACATTTAACAATTTTAATGAAAAGTAATTTCTTTTTAATTACTTATTGGATAATTTTCTATCTTTATCCAAGTTAAATTTATATTTTCTTTAAAACAATTGAAATTTAATCCATTCACCAAAGTAATATTTGAATTTTAACATTTTAAGCCGTAAACCACCATGAGCGCCCATGAGTTCGTTTTTTAATATCGCGTTATTGTGTTTTAGTACATCAGTTCAACCTTTATTCCACTCGGCGTCGCCACGTTACGGGGTCAAAATTTTTGTTTACATTTTTTTTATATGTAGTTTGGCCCAAAACAGCTCTAACAAAAATTAAAAAAATGAATGAAATTTACCTCGACGCGAATAATAATCAAATGATATTTGTTAACAAAAGAAGGATTTGTTTATTTTTAACATAAAATAAACGGATCGCCGTTACAGTTGTTAGTAAAACGAAATATAATATCATTAATTATTTATGTTTTGTATGGTAAATTTTATGTTAAAAGAACCATATGAGCTACCTGGAATAACAAATTTCACAAAAACAATGATCAGCAACGAACTCCTAATAGAAAGAGAGAAGAAAAATTTAAATTCTTGAGCAAAAACAAACATGCGTCTTTTTTTCCCTACACACGTAATTTAAAAGAGAATTTCCCTACGTGTAACATCACTCGACTCGAGTGTGGAACCCATTGCCTTGGCTTTGTAAATCATTGGAATATATTTTGATTCTTTTTAAATTACCACTTAAAAATAAGTTAATTTCTCAACAAATTCAATTGATTTCTATCTTTCTATCTAATTTATTTCTAAAGTACGGGCATGCCAAAAGTGCTCAGGGTTTTCAGCACGAATTCTACAGTCTACACTAAAGAGATACATTTTTTCCATCTCTCTTGCGTTATATTCTAAAAAGTTACTAGGGCTCGTCACGAGCGTATAGATCATGTTTTCCGAAAGAGGCAGCACGATTGTTGAAAAATTACCGATTCTCCAAAAGAGGCAGCACGATTGTTGAAAAAGTACAGAGCGTTTTCCGAAAGGGGCAGCATGGTCAAAAAAATACAGAGCGTTTGTCACTAGATATCATTACACAATCAAAAAAATATTTCTGACGTTTTTCAAAATGGGATAATCAAAATCAATTTAATTATCACGTATTATTAATAATCACTTTTTTAACACGAAAAAATGTTTGTTTATGTTTACAAAATTCACACATAAAAATGTCATACAATTTTTGACAGCAAATATTTAGTGACACCTAGTGGCATTATGTGAAAGTTGAAAGTTACTGGTGTTTTCGGAGTTTCCTGAAAGATGGTAGCTCTTGCGGTTGTTGAAAATTTGACATTTAAACATGATCTATTTGCGTATTTCGTAATTTTGTAAATTTGACGTTTCTTCTGATTGGTTTAAATTATTTCCCCTAAATAAGCACGAAACGTCAAAAATAAACACGCTCACAGGCTACAGTTTTTCAGCGTATTGTGACAATTGGGATTTTAAATAAATATAAATAAATTATATGGATCAAAATATTAAAAAACGGGCAAGAATGTCTACAAAAAAATGGGAAGAAGAGGAATGGATGGATATTTATTTTTATTTATTAAAAATCTGAAGTAATCACAATTGGCACAATACGCTGAAAAAAAGTAGCCTGTAAGCGTGTTTATTTTTGACGTTTCTTGCTTATTTAGGGGAAATAATTTAAACCAATCAGAAGAAACGTCAAATTTACAAAATTACGAAATACGCAAATACGCAAGCTCGTGACTAGCCCTACTAATTTTTGTATGTTATTGTATTATTTTTACTAATGCCTCAATTCTATTGTGTAAAATTGACTGAGCTGACTTGAAGTTGGAAAAAGACAAAAAAAAATAATCCATCAGAATGACAAAGACAAAGTAGGTTGTTATTGTTTTTTTATAGCAAAATTTGATGGACACATTTTGACAGCAAACAAAAACATAACCAAAAATTATTAAACAAAATTAGGTATTAGTATTAATTCGATTATTTTCACGTTTCAAGATTATCTAAAAAATCAATTATTATTTTTACTTATATCAGAATTATTTTTCTCTAATATTATCCGTCATAAAACACAAAATTAAAAAAATCTTTCCCATAACAATGCCACACTATTGTTTATTAGTGTTTTGACAGCAAACAACAACATAACCAAATAGAATAAATCTATCTAGCTTACGCGAGGAAAGGATTTGATCAACCTAATAAATATATTGTTCGATTATATGTAAAATTTAACGGTGCTAAGTTCATTAAATATTGCCTTGCAGAAATGTTGACGTTCCGAAATGTTCTCGTAAACAGTATAAATTATATGTGTTTAGCAGTTGGAGGAAATGGAGTACAATGCAAAGCATGTAGCACTATAATATTCAGCTTGTAACATTTGTACACTACTGGTTGATAGTTAAAGAAATTGTTTTAAGTGTTCTTAGTCTTAAAATGTATAATTTTTGGGGAAATTGTTAGAATTAATTTCACTAACTAGCCGTTTACAAATATGGCATCAACCAACCTTAAGGTAGAACCGAGCGAAGGATAAGCTCAATGAGCAAATTGCGCTAATTGTTTTGATGTATATTGAGTTGAAGAATATTAATCATCAATATATCTAAATTATAACTGAACTGGAAGGAACTACTAATAGAAATTTGAAGATTTATATTTCATTTTTGTATCCGTGCACAATTATTATTATTCTCAGTTCATTTAAATTTTTTATTTTTATTTAATAAGCAAGCTTTCGATTTTGCATATTATGCTATTTTGACATCCTTGCCGTAAACCAACAACAGAGACATCTACTTAAAATTTCTTTCATATCGCGTATATGCGTATACCAACAACAGTATATACGTTATGGTGGATTCAGCGAGAAAAATTTGCTAGCTCGTGATCACGACTTATTGAAATTTCGTCATCTTTTTTACCCCCTCCAATTTTTTGTTTACTTTTTTAAAACAGAAACCATAAGAAAAAGTAAACAAAAAATTGGAGGGGGTAAAAAAGATGACGAAATTTCAATAATTCGTGATCACGAGCTAGCAAATTTTTCTCGCTGAATCCACCATTACGTGATATGAAACACAACTTAAGTAGATGTCTCTGTTGTTGGTTTATTGCAATAATGGTAAAATATGGAAAATCGAAAACTTGCTGAATACAAAAAAACAAATTTAATATAACTAAGAATTATAAAAATTGTGCACGGATACAAAAATGAAATATAAATCTTCCAATTTCTAATAGTAGTTCGTTCCAATTCAGTTATAAATTAGATATAATGCTGATAAATATTCTTCAACGCAATACATCAAAACAAGTAGCGTGATTTTCTCATTGACCTTAGCCTTCGCTCGGTTCTTTCTTAAGGCTGATTGATGCCATGTTTGTAAGCACCTTTTTCTTGCTAACAATTTCCTCAAATTTATACATTTTAAGATTGAACACTTGAAACAATTTCTTTAACTACTAACCAGTAACAAATGTAACAAGCTGAATATTATAGTGCTACATGCTTTGCATTGTCTTCCATTTCCTCCAACTGCTAAACACATATAATTTATACTGTTTACGAGGACACTTCAGAACATCAACATATCACTTTTACGTGTGCTTAGCCATTTCTACAAGGCAATATTTAATGAACCTAGCACCGCTAAATGTTCCGTATATTCGAACAATATAGTAAGTTGATCAATTCCTTACTATTCTTAAGCTAGATAGATTTATTCTAATTGATTATTATAAACTAGTTTGTAATACATATAAGAAATGTCTATAGTCGCTTTCACACGCACAATAATCCACTACCGAAATGGATTTGATAATTCGCTTTCATACGTCTTTTCACACGTATCGAAGATTGCTAATTTGACGTCTTCGAATATTACAAATTGGTTGTCAAAAATGTATCTGTAATCGAGATAAAAATCATTTACATATTTCTAAAATATGAATTTAACTAATCAAAAAAAAACAATTTTCGATAAACTTATCAAATTCAACTAAAATATATTAATTAAGATATTAATTAATAAAAATTGAAAAAAAAACTATTCAGTGGATTACAAAATACCGAATTATAAAGTGTATTTGATAATCCACTTCGGTATTAGATTTGCACATTTCACACGAGCATTTTTCGGATTATGTAATCCAGTTCGGTATTGGATTATGGCAGAATTATGTTAATTAAATAAATAACTACATATTTTTATATAATCAACAATTTTAATTAAAAGTAATTCTTTTTTAATTAGTTAATTTCTTTTTAATTATTTTCTGGCTAATTTTCTATTTTAACCTAGTTAAATTTATATTTTTCTCAAAAACAATTAAAATTTAACCGATTCGCCAAAATAATATCTGAATTTTGACATTTCGAACCGTAAACCACCATGGGCGCCTCTCTTTTAGTTCGCTTTTTAATATCGCGTTGGCGATTGGGGCATCATGGATTACATCTAGTGGACATTTTTTAAATTAAGCTAGCTGATAATTTGGCGTTCGAAATTGTTGTAAACAATTCCAATTTTGAAATGTAAACACAATTTTTACTTATCAGATTGCTAATAATTGTAAATAATCCCAATGTTGTAGTAGCACTATTTTAACTTTTTTCCTCGAGAGGCGCTTTCTCTACATTAACAATCGTCAATAGTAGTTTTCCAATCGATTACCGCAAGTAAACTTATTGACGATTTGAGCATCACGGATTCCATCTAGTGGACAATTTTTAAACTGAGCTAGCTGATAATTTGAAGTTCGAAATTGTTGTACACAATTCCAATTTTGTACTGTGAACTGCGAATTTGGAATTGATTTATTGTCAGTTTTTAGTGTATTTTGGTTTCATGTTTTTCAAAGCATACTCAATTTTTTGGAAAAAAGGATCCATTTCAGAGAAATTTTGTTGTGTAGTTTTCCCTAAAAATTTGTATGCGAATAGATCATGTTTTCCGAGAGAGAGGGCTGATCGAGCGAAAGTAGTATATTGTTAAGTACATTTGCCGCTATATCACTACTAAAATAGAACGAAAGTACTTCATGTTTTAAAAAAGATGGCAGCACTAAACGACACCAGTGGTAAAATCTTCGCTCATTTATCACTGTATCATACCTTTCTTTTTCAAATTCTAATACGAATATACATAATTAATTTATTAAATCGTGAAAAACACTCAATAGATCATGTTTTCCGCAAGATGGCATTTCTAGCGAAAGTAGTATTGACAATTGGAGCATCATGGATTCCACCTAGTGGAAAATTTTTAAACTGAGCTACCTGATGGAATTGTCGTTCGAAATTGTTGTAAACAATTCCAATTTTGAATTGTAAACACAATTTTTATTTACCGGATTGCTAATAATTGTAAATAATTCCAATTTTGGACTATAAAATCAATTTTTAATTACTGCATTGTTGAATTTTCTTTCATCGCATTTGTGACAAATGTCATTTTATCAGGTGCATCATTTTAATTTTTTTCCTCGAGAGGCGCTTTCTCTACTTTTACAATCGTCAATAATGGTAAGTCCATTTACCGCTAGTTGTCACTACTAAAGTAGAACGAAAGTACTTCATGTTTTCCAAAAGATGGCAGCACTGAACGACAACCGTGGTAAAATCTTCGCTAATTTATCATACATATCATACCTTTTTTATCAAATTTTACTACGATTATTAATAATTTATTAAACCTTAAAAATTCACATTCTAAAAAACACCTTTATAAAATAATTTGGCAGCATTATTATAAGAAAAATTATCAGTAGTAGTGACATCTAGCGTCAAGACTGTTTTCTATTATATTAGTAGTGACAACTAGTGGCATCATCTGGAAGGTCATATTTTCTAACAGTTTGACATGATCTATTGACGATTGTAAAAGTAGAGAAAGCGCCTCTCGCGGAAAAAAGTTAAAATGATGCACCTGATAAAATGACATTTGTCACAAATGCGATGAAAGAAAATATAGCAATGCAGTAATTAAAAATTGATTTTATAGTCCAAAATTGGAATTATTTACAATTATTAGCAATCCGGTAAATAAAAATTGTGTTTACAATTCAAAATTGGAATTGTTTACAATAATTTCGAACGTCAAATTATCAGGTAGCTCAGTATAAAAAATTTCCACTAGGTGGAATCTGTAGTGCTCCAATCGTCAATAGTCAAATATCACCTTTTCAAAATAAGTTAGCAGCATATATTATATGAAAAATTGTCAGTAGTAGTGACATCTAGCTTCAAGACCGTTTTCTATATTATTAGTAGTGACAATTAGTGGCATAATCTGGAAGGTCATGTTTTCTAACAGATGGCACATTTCGCGAAAGTAGTATTTTCTTGACAGTTTGACATGATCTACTATTTTTTCCCAAAACATTAATCGATGAGTATACTTTCTTTCGAAAACCAAAATATACTAAAAACTGACAATAAATCAACTCCAAATTCGCAATTCCCCGGGAAAAACAGAATAGTGCCACTTAGTCCCTATTCCTGAATTGCATATCTATTTTCCACATGTGGATATCTGTCAAAATTCATAAAAATAAATGGAATAATGGCATTTTTTCGGTCCCAAAGGAATATTTCCGAATGAGTATTGACGATTGGAGCATCATGGATTCTACCTAGCGGAAAAATTTTAAACTGAGCTACCTGATAATTTGACGTTCGAATACACAAATTTTACTTACTGGATTGCTAATAATTGTAAATAATTCCAATTTTGAATTATAAAAACAATTTTTATTTACCGTTTTGCTAAATGTTCTTTCGTCGCATTTGTGACAAATGTTATTTTATCAGGTGCATCATTTAAACTATTTTCCTCGAGAGGCGCTTTCTCTACTTTCACAATCGTCAATAAGCAGGTGATATAGGGTATTTGGTTGCATTTGTAATATACGATTGTAAAAGTAGAGAAAGCGCCTCTGGAGGAAAAAGTTAAAATAATGCTACTGCCAAAATGACACTTGTCACAAAATACGACGAAAGAAAATTTAGCAATCCGGTAATTAAAAATTGTTTCTATAATCCAAAATTTTAATTATCTAGAATTATTAGCAATCTGGAGCCCTATTCTCGAATTCCACATCCATTTTCCACATGTGGACATCTGTCAAAATTCCCTTAATAGTTCCCTTGGTATTTTTCAAAGATGGTTAAAACGCTAAAAAATCTGACTTTTGGACAATTTTGTCAAAAATAGGTCAAAAACTCTAAATTATATCAAAAACTGTCGAAAAGTGTAAAAACTGTCTAAAAGTGTCAGAAACTGTCAAAAAGTGTCAAAAACTGTCGTAAAGTGTTAAAAGCTGTGCGATTGATATTGAGAAAAATATAAAACAAAATATTCTTATTGTTTCATGAGCAAGTTTTTGAAATATACTGGTAAATTTTGAAAATGTTTAAACTGTTAAAACAGTTTGGAACGTTAATAAAGTTAAAAATTAACATTTTTCAACATTTTTCGCTGTCAAAAAGTGTGGAAAACATAAGTTTTGAAAGACTGTCAAGAACTCGTGTCAAAAAGTGTCGAAAACTGTGTCATAAATACTAGTTTTCGACACTACCCATCTCTGGTATTTTTCCCTATATATTTTCCACATGCAACCAAATACCCTATTCTTGAATCATTCGGAATATTTTATTCACCACTCAGTGCGTTGGATTTATTTTTGATAATTGATGTTTTGGTTTATTTTATACAACGCAATTTTGTAATTTTATCAAAGCAGCAATTGTCAATAAAGTCAACTAAATATTTTTAATGTTTGCAATGTTTTTTTTTTTGTTATATATCAGTCCATTTTTTAAGAATTCGTAATTATTAACTTATTCGTACATGTGGATTTTTTTCCACTATTGACGATTGGAGCCGTGGTTTTAGACAACATAATGTATAGCCACTTCACTTCAAAAAATTTCCGCTATACCATATTTTATACCCTTGACAGACTAGGGATTAGCTAAGCGCGATTAGTGATTTTTTCGAGATTAGCTGTAGTGTGTCAAGTTGAAGATTAGCTAATCTCGTTTTATTTGAGGATTAGTCACTAATCGAGATTAGTGCACTAATCCTTGAAAATTTTCGAGCTTATCTCGTTGTATTGGGTTTAGTGATGGTACAAGTGGCACTACAATGTGAAATAATTATTTAAACATTGCTGAAAATGCAAGTGGGGTGAATTTACGATAGAAGTTATCAAATCAATGACATCTTAAAAAATTTGTGCTGAATAAATTTCGAGGAAAAAGAAAATCTAGTGTATTTTAATGTATAAATCTTAGAAATATTGAATTAAAAAATGAGTCCAGCTGATTTACTAGCTATATTTCAGCGAATCACCATAATAATATATAATTTCTCTGCAAGAAACTAATCCCTAGTCTGTCAACGCATATGGATTTGTGGTGGATTAGCTAATCTCGTTTCACTAATCGCGCTTAGCTAATCCCTAGTCTGTCAGTGGTATTAGTCGTTCTGCGAGCGCTGATGCTAGTTTTTTTATGGTCGCTTCAGTTTTATTTTATTCCGACAGGTAGTGCTTTCTCTACATTTACAATCGTTAATACTTAAACCACAGATGGGTAGTGTCGAAAAGTAGTATTTATGACACAGTTTTCGACACTGTTTGACACGAGTTTTTGACAGTCTTTCTTTTCGACACTTTTTGACATGACTTTTTGACAGCGAAAATAATTGAAAAATGTAAAATTATAACTTTATTTACGTTCCGAACTATTTCAACAGTTTAAACATTTTCAAAATTTACCAGTGTATTTCAAAAACTGGCTCATGGAACAATAAGAATATTTTGTTTCCTATTTTCTCAATATCAATTGCACAGCTTTAAACACTTTCTGACTGTTTTTGACACTTTTCGACAGTTTTTGACACTTTTCGACAGTTTCTGACCATAATTTAGGGTTTTTGACCTATTTTTGACAAAATTGTCCAAAAAACAGATTTTTTAGAGTTTTACCCATCTCTGACTTAAACCCATTCGAAAATATTCCCTTAGTACCGAAAAAATTCCATTAGTAGGGAATTCAAGAATACATGAAATAAAATTTTCGAACGTTTTTGTGAATTTTGACAGATTTCCACATGTGGAAAATCTTAGACCATATAACCACGTTATATAGTCCACGTTATGGATCTCGAGCACAAAAAAAACTAAAATGAGATCAATTACTACTATGAAGAGTTCAGAAATTTTTGATCTGGGTTCCAGTTCAAAGAGTCAATAGAATACGAGATAACAATTTTCCACTAGGTGGAATCCGTGATGCTCACTCCAATCGCCATTTACTTTGTTTCCATGCAGAGTTCAATCTAGGTTGAACCTAGGTTAGCGTTCATGGAAACGGGGTTGAGTTGGATTTTCGTTGAGTTAATTTGAACTCAACGAAAATACCTCAGTTGAGTAGAGTTGAAATTCAAAATGACGCGGAGAATAAAAATGTATGTTGAATTCTATTCACTTTATTTGAAAAATCCAGATTTGATGGTTCTAATAGAACACAGAAACATTTGAACTATTTTTGCAGTTGGGCTGGTAAACATATACAGTTAAAATAAAATTTTTATATTGTTAAACTCACAATACAGCATTCAATTCATAAATGACGTCAACCAAAATGGTGTTTTTAGATTTTTTGCTGTCATTTGTAATAATAAAAAATGTAAATTTCTACGTATTAGTGAATTTGGTAGAAAAGCGGGGGTAAATCTTTAAAAAAAATGCGATTTCTGAAATTTGATCTAGATCAAACAATCTCTTGATTTTTTATGGTAAATAAAACACAAAACCTTGATCTGCCGCCATTTTTTTTGATTCAGATCAATTTTGGGTGAATAGAATATCACATAAGGATTTTTATTATTAACACCATAAAAAAATATTAAAATACTTAAATACAACAACAAAAAATAAGTCCTAAATGTATATAATATAACCGGCTGTTAAACAGAAACAAAATCTTTCAATTCAACCTAATTCACTTTCATGGAAACGATCGACCCAATTGTGAAATTTAACGAAAACTTTATTTCAATCCAACCTAACTCACCTAAAAATTGTTTTTATAATCCAAAATAATAATTATTTAAATTTATTAGCAATATGATAAGTAGTAATTGTGTTTACATTTCAAAATTGGAATTGTTTAAAACTCGAACGTCAAATTATCAGCTAGCTCAGTTTAAAACATTTCCACTAGGTAGGTGGAATCCGTGATGATCTGATATCGTCAATTATCTTCATACTGTTATTTAGTGACATCTGTTAAATTTTTGTTTTACTATCCAAATTGTACACTTGCGTCGATAAATAAATAACGAAAAGTTGAAATGGCAACACTATTTTTTTATTTTGTTTTTATAGTCATCTCATTCAAACTTATGTATTTGAAATGTAAGTGTCTCACTCTCACCCTTGTATTCTTTCGACCAAATAAAAAATAAAACTGTAGAGGAGTAGTTCCTTCACAACTACATAAATTGGTGGACGTGTATTAAATTTGTGATTTTAGTGTACCTGTACATTGTTTTGTTTATTGCGTTGTGTTATTATGTTATACATAAATTAATATGTTTAACATATATGTTATATATAAATGTACATAAATATATATATATATATTGTATATATATTTATATACATATGTGCTTTAACAAATAGATTTTATACTCTTATACTTCACAAAAATAATATCAAAATACTTCAAATGTTTTCATAGATACTGTATTAAACATAGTGCATATAATTCTAATTTTAGTGAAATGTTTAATATAATGAATTATAAATTGATTTATGCATGACTTTAATTTCAATTTTTAGATAAATAAAAGACAAAGTGCGTGAATAAATTGGAATTTAGTATTCCATTTTCCATATTAATTTATGTGTGTATGATGTTGTTTCGTTCTAATTAATGGTGTTCAATGCAAGAATTATATAAGATAAAAAAGAGATAAATATAGAGTGATTGACTTTTTAAAGAGAAAAACAAAGATGGTCGATTTTAAATAATTATTTTCTTTACTAAAAAACAATATGGTAAGAAGAGCTCGATACATTTAATTAATATATTTAAATGTTAATTAATTATTATTAAACTGATTAATGAATATTTTTTCATTTTAACTATGAATACACGTGTGAACGTAAAATACAAGTGCTATTATGAATGTGTGTCGTTCCGTGTTAAGAATTACCGTTAGATGCACTAATAAGCCTGACCAAAAAATTTTAATATAATTTATACGGCGCGGGGGCTGCTATCTGCCTATAATAGCAATGCGGCTTCATAACAATATGATTTTCCATGCCATACCATAATAACACCCCGCTTTTTTTTTTTTTTTTAGTTTTTTGTGTTTATTAGTTCGTATCCATCCTACAGGTCCCTACAACTAGGTGTAGTGCCAGTTAACGCCTCCAAGTTTGTGTACTCTATGACATCATAATCATACAATTTAGCGATGAGTGTTTTAATTAAAATACCTTTGGTTAATTGGAACTGAGAGTGAAATTTTTGTATAAATAAAAGTTTGTGAAAACATTAAAATCGTTTATTTATCAATGAAATTATTGTCGTCTAATTTTGTTAATTTTACAACAACAATGCCATGTAAATATTTAGTATTTTCATTCCATTTGGAATAATATTTCAAACTATACATATGTATATATCCGTGGTCACAATACCAAGGGGCACAAATCGAGTTGTGCCCTTTTACGTCGACCATAATTACTGTTTACAAACACTAAAATTCAAAATATTTATTCGATTTTCAATGATTTTCAGTTTTAAAAACGATTCCCTGAAAAACGAGAATTTTCGAGTTCTTGTGCCAATTTATTTTATGAGCAAATTCGGTGTCTTTCATTTATTTTCATTTTCTATTTTATTTTAAATAGTTTCGGTAAAAGAAATGGTGGGAGCGTACGTAGATCGAGCGAATGTTTCGTTCTTGAAACATCGGAAATGATTGTGGTAAGTGGTTTTTGTTTTTTCTAAAGTCCACTGCATGAACCGTTCCTTATCATACAAAGCATTCACAATGCAAAAACTTTTTACCTTAACCTACTTTCTACCTAAACCTTTAAGTAAAAATTTTTTTCATTGTGAATATGTACTTTGATAGGTGTAGATTCCTTATGTGCAGCAGACTTAAATTGTTCCATTATATTGTAATAAAGCATAACATCTATAATAATTATCAAATTCAATTTATATTACAGATTGATTATCCAGAATTGAATACAAATCTATCAAATCTTGGCTTATCAAATCAGACCAATTTAATAAACTTAAATAATAATTTTGGTGGTGGTGCCGCGATTCAATTTAGCGGCATCCCAAATTGTACTAACGGTGCTGTAAACATTCCAAAACAAACAGGATTAGGAAGAATAATTCCACAATCAGCATCAACTACATATCAATCTGCATCTTATGGCGTTGATGTTATATGTAATTTAAACCTTAATCGGCAAAATCTTACTTTCGGAGGCCACCGAGATTTAAACATGGAACATCATCAAATTCGTCATTCATCTGGTGTTAATATAGTCTTTGATGAAAATACAGTAAGTTATAAATTTTAATTCTTTGAATATATGAGTTTTGTAAACCCATCAGTTGGTTTAATGCCTCACGGCGCACTTTAATCTTTATGTTTACAACCACATACCCGGGTAAGTTTATCCTCAATCAGTTTAAAATTTTGTTTTAGAAATAACCCTTCCTATTGACAACCACCATACCCGGGTATTCGCGTAATTTAAAGTAATATGTATGTCAAGAAAGCAGGAATAATCAAGGCAAAATTTAACATTTAATCAGTAGTTATTTATTTAAAACAATAAAATATAAATATAATAAATTCATTTGAGAAAAGTACAAAATTAAATTAATTCTGACATTGAACGCAACTGGTGACATTCGAAGAATGCTGCGCACAAACAGGTTTTTAACAGTTTGCACAGAGTTTACGTGTCGACCTTCTTTTAGAGCACAGGTAGCAGTTTCCTTTATGTGTAATTCTTTCAGTAGCATCACGTTCTTGTAGAGCAGAAGACGGAACTACTAGATTCAAAATTCAATGTATAGCCCAACATAGCTTCTATTCCATTTTTTGTAGAAAAATGACGGATGGGTAATTTGAATACTTGTGGAACGTTGGGTTATTCCTGGCCTGCGTCGGGAATTAGTTGCAGTTTTTAAAAACGTATTGTTTTCTTTATAAATAATAAATGCCGCTAATGCTGCCACATCCAGTATGTTGTAAAAAAATGCTTGCGACCATCGATTGGTTCTTCTTTTACATGAATATTTTCCAAGCATTTTATCCATAATGTCGGCTCCGCCCTTAGTCCTATTATAATCCAATAACATAGTTGGTTTATTTGCCGAGCCTTGGATTTCTTTGTTCTTCTTTGGAAAGTAGGAACACATTGTGATATTGTTGCTGAATCCAAACACAGATGATTGAACTGGTCGAGGTTAACCTTTCACAATAAGGAAATTTGGAGGTATAAAGCGACGTCTTTTATGACGGTAAGTGATTCCGTCATACACAGCATTCACAATGCAAAAACTTTTTACTTTTGACTTACAGGTTTGTATGAATTTCCAACATAACGAGCAAAAATTTTTATTCGTCAAGTTGGAAATTCATACAAACCTGTAAATAAAAAGTAAAAAGAAAAACTTTTTACTTTTGCGTTCCAGGTTTGTATGATTTTCCAATTTGACGAATAAAAATGTTTGCTCGTTATGTTGGAAATTCATACAAACCTGTAAATCAAAAGTAAAAAGTTTTTGCATTGTGAATGCTGTGTATGACGGAATCACTTGTGTTTTTTGTGTTATGGTTTTCCAGTTGCAAGAAAGAAAAACCGAGTGAAAAACAAGCGAAACTATGACGGACACACACAGCATTCACAATGCAAACACTTTTTACTTTTGACTTACATGTTTGTATGAATTTCCAACATAACGAGCAAAAATTTTTATTCGTCAAGTTGGAAATTCATACAAACCTGTAAATAAAAAGTAAAAAGAAAAACTTTTTACTTTTGCCTTCCAGGTTTGTATGATTTTCCAATTTGACGAATAAAAATGTTTGCTCGTTATGTTGGAAATTCATACAAACCTGTAAATCAAAAGTAAAAAGTTTTTGCATTGTGAATGCTGTGTATGACGGAATCACTTGTGTTTTTTGTCTTATGGTTTTCCAGTTGCAAGAAAGAAAAACCGAGTGAAAAACAAGCGAAACTATGACGGACACACACAGCATTCACAATGCAAAAACTTTTTACTTTTGACTTACAGGTTTGTATGAATTTCCAACATAACGAGCAAAAATTTTTATTCGTCAAGTTGGAAATTCATACAAACCTGTAAATAAAAAGTAAAAAGAAAAACTTTTTACTTTTGCCTTCCAGGTTTGTATGATTTTCCAATTTGACGAATAAAAATGTTTGCTCGTTATGTTGGAAATTCATACAAACCTGTAAATCAAAAGTAAAAAGTTTTTGCATTGTGAATGCTGTGTATGACGGAATCACTTGTGTTTTTTGTGTTATGGTTTTCCAGTTGCAAGAAAGAAAAACCGAGTGAAAAACAAGCGAAACTATGACGGACACACACAGCATTCACAATGCAAAAACTTTTTACTTTTGACTTACATGTTTGTATGAATTTCCAACATAACGAGCAAAAATTTTTATTCGTCAAGTTGGAAATTCATACAAACCTGTAAATAAAAAGTAAAAAGAAAAATTTTTTACTTTTGCCTTCCAGGTTTGTATGATTTTCCAATTTGACGAATAAAAATGTTTGCTCGTTATGTTGGAAATTCATACAAACCTGTAAATCAAAAGTAAAAAGTTTTTGCATTGTGAATGCTGTGTATGACGGAATCACTTGTGTTTTTTGTCTTATGGTTTTCCAGTTGCAAGAAAGAAAAACCGAGTGAAAAACAAGCGAAACTATGACGGACACACACAGCATTCACAATGCAAAAACTTTTTACTTTTGACTTACAGGTTTGTATGAATTTCCAACATAACGAGCAAAAATTTTTATTCGTCAAGTTGGAAATTCATACAAACCTGTAAATAAAAAGTAAAAAGAAAAACTTTTTACTTTTGCCTTCCAGGTTTGTATGATTTTCCAATTTGACGAATAAAAATGTTTGCTCGTTATGTTGGAAATTCATACAAACCTGTAAATCAAAAGTAAAAAGTTTTTGCATTGTGAATGCTGTGTATGACGGAATCACTTGTGTTTTTTGTGTTATGGTTTTCCAGTTGCAAGAAAGAAAAACCGAGTGAAAAACAAGCGAAACTATGACGGACACACACAGCATTCACAATGCAAAAACTTTTTACTTTTGACTTACATGTTTGTATGAATTTCCAACATAACGAGCAAAAATTTTTATTCGTCAAGTTGGAAATTCATACAAACCTGTAAATAAAAAGTAAAAAGAAAAACTTTTTACTTTTGCCTTCCAGGTTTGTATGATTTTCCAATTTGACGAATAAAAATGTTTGCTCGTTATGTTGGAAATTCATACAAACCTGTAAATCAAAAGTAAAAAGTTTTTGCATTGTGAATGCTGTGTATGACGGAATCACTTGTGTTTTTTGTGTTATGGTTTTTCAGTTGCAAGAAAGATAAACCGAGTGAAAAACAAATGACAGAAGCTGTCATTTGTCGGTGTCACGCCAAATTTTTTGGAGCGATGCATTAACACGTCAGACTTTCATCCATATGACCTGATTTTTCCAATTTTCGCTTACAGAGCTTTCTCACGGGAAAAACTAGCTATGGAAATTTGTTTTCTGTATACTGATTTGGCCATCTTTATTAACTCTGCGTGTGTACACTATATTTTTCGAGACACGGTGTGTGTGTACGCACTGGGTCTTTTAGGGAAAAGTCGGGTTTTCAAAGTTTTCTTCGTTTTCAATAAAATTCTGGGTTACTTCTTGAAGTGTCTATTACATGGCCCAGAAGTTGCCAAACTCAAAAGTTTAACAAATATTAAAAACACAAAAAAGGTTATAGGCTTTTGTAGGTTAGATTATGTGCTTTCAAAAGAATATAGTGTCTTTGGCATGGGCTCCAAAAACATGAATTATTTCACCACCTGAATGTGGAGAATATTTTACGGATTCAGGCATGTCATAATAAACGGAACGGTATTTATTTGGCATACTTAAGAGATATGAATTTTTATTATTTTTAAGACGTGTCTTTACATATTTGTATGTATTACCGTAATAAGTAAATTACCACTCGTATTTATATAGACAATTTTGCGTGTAGCATTGCAATTCTCGATAACTGCGTACTTAGTCAATAATATTGAATCAATTGTCAGAGGTGACTCCCTAGTAATCTCCATATACATTATACCCAAACAAAACATTAGCAGTACATGGGGTCTATCTACGGCATTTTTAGGTGTGTATTGGTGTAAGTAACACCTGAAAATAGGTGCGCGTTGCACCTGTCTATATAGAGATAAGATATAATTAAAAGAAAATGAAACATATTTATGTATAATCAATTTTTCTTGAATTGATATAATTTATATACAAAAAAAACTAATTTGTTGCGCATGCGCGCCGAAATATAAACAAAACCGGTTTTGAATGAAATTTGTAAAGCTAATGTGGTTTTCCAGTTGCAACAAAAAATAAACTTAGAGTAAAAAACAAGCGAAACTATGACGGACACACACAGCATTCACAATGCAAACACTTTTTACTTTTGACTTACATGTTTGTATGAATTTCCAACATAACGAGCAAAAATTTTTATTCGTCAAGTTGGAAATTCATACAAACCTGTAAATAAAAAGTAAAAAGAAAAACTTTTTACTTTTGCATTCCAGGTTTGTATGATTTTCCAATTTGACGAATAAAAATGTTTGCTCGTTATGTTGGAAATTCATACAAACCTGTAAATCAAAAGTAAAAAGTTTTTGCATTGTGAATGCTGTGTATGACGGAATCACTTGTGTTTTTTGTCTTATGGTTTTCCAGTTGCAAGAAAGAAAAACCGAGTGAAAAACAAGCGAAACTATGACGGACACACACAGCATTCACAATGCAAAAACTTTTTACTTTTGACTTACAGGTTTGTATGAATTTCCAACATAACGAGCAAAAAATTTTATTCGTCAAGTTGGAAATTCATACAAACCTGTAAATAAAAAGTAAAAAGAAAAACTTTTTACTTTTGCGTTCCAGGTTTGTATGATTTTCCAATTTGACGAATAAAAATGTTTGCTCGTTATGTTGGAAATTCATACAAACCTGTAAATCAAAAGTAAAAAGTTTTTGCATTGTGAATGCTGTGTATGACGGAATCACTTGTGTTTTTTGTCTTATGGTTTTCCAGTTGCAAGAAAGAAAAACCGAGTGAAAAACAAGCGAAACTATGACGGACACACACAGCATTCACAATGCAAAAACTTTTTACTTTTGACTTACAGGTTTGTATGAATTTCCAACATAACGAGCAAAAAATTTTATTCGTCAAGTTGGAAATTCATACAAACCTGTAAATAAAAAGTAAAAAGAAAAACTTTTTACTTTTGCGTTCCAGGTTTGTATGATTTTCCAATTTGACGAATAAAAATGTTTGCTCGTTATGTTGGAAATTCATACAAACCTGTAAATCAAAAGTAAAAAGTTTTTGCATTGTGAATGCTGTGTATGACGGAATCACTTGTGTTTTTTGTGTTATGGTTTTCCAGTTGCAAGAAAGAAAAACCGAGTGAAAAACAAGCGAAACTATGATGGACACACACAGCATTCACAATGCAAAAACTTTTTACTTTTGACTTGGAAGCGTAGTCGGCATTTCTGAAATTAAAATAAAGCTTGTTAGAAAAGGAATCAATTGAACAATTTATATGAAAAATATTTATCGTAATTGGTGTGTGATAGATGCTCCGAGAGCCGGTGAAATCCAAACATGATGAAACCTCCGAATGCATGACGTCATTGGCAAAGAACAGGTCCAGGAGTTTCCCCTGACTGTTGCTATAGTACGACTCAGCTGCTTGGTTGAGATGCTAGCAAAGTAGTATATAATGTATAATGCCCTTTGGTCAGTAGAAAGCGATGTAAAGACACCATCAACATCAAGCCAACATATGTCGGGCAGATTAAAGTCGCCCACAATTACAAGTTGATTATTAGGTAGGACGCACTGAAGGCATCACAACTGATTCGATGAAATTGATTATCCTTTCAAAATATTCCAAATTCGAACCATAGAGAGCATACACTGCGATGATGACGATAGATGAGCTGGCCACCTTAACACGAACAGCAATGACGTCAAGACTAGGATAACAGACAACCAACTCATTAGGAATGGAAGCTTTAACCGCAATCAATGCTCACCCCCTCTAAGCCTGCTGTCAAAATCATATCTGTCCTTTCTGTGAACGACATAGTTCGGAGGGAAATATTCACCAGAATACATATTGACAGAAAGCCAGGTCTCACAGATTATTATGATATCATAATCATTGTCCAGAACGCCTAAGCGAAAATTCTTGGCTTTACCTCGGACGCCTCTAGTTGTGGTAATAGATTGAGGTAAAGCTGGAACGATCGGAGCTTACTGGCCAGATTGGGGTACAGTAGGTATAGACAAAAAATGAAATACACTTTATTTACGACTAAACCAATTAAAATTAAATTAAATTTGCTAAGAGAACGACAAAAACACGTCATTCCTCTTCGAACGTCAACGGCCGACCCCACATGTCGAATTTCACCTTAATGGTTTATAAATAGGCAAGTTCCATCATATAAAAAATTTGTTAACTACTAACTACATCCTAATCCAACCCCAACTCAACTCCAACTCAATTTCAACTCAACCTGCAAATTCTCAATTTTCAAGATAAATATTCAAGAATTCAAACCAATTAGCAATCTGGCATGCTCTTGGATTTAATTCCTTTAATTTATTGTTTAACATCTTGTTACCGTAAAATGGGGTGAATAGAAACAATTTTCAAGTTTACAAGCATGTACTGCTAAGAGGATATTTGTTTTTAATATAATGAAATATCTTAAAATATGGGTTTTGGTGTACTCTTTCCTTCTCAAACTACTTTGATCTATTAGAAATGAATATGGTGTTTTTTTTTTTTAAAAAACCTCACTGTTTCTATTCACTGTTTCAGCCCGATTTCTTTTGGTATTTTGGCATAACCGGCGGTGAGATAATGCTTGCTTGTATCGTTTCAGAAACGAGCAGATGAATTCTTTACCGGGTAAGTTGTCCTTAAATTTGTTGACCTATCTCTCTTGCCGGTTTAACAATTCTTGAATATTCATTCGTGTTGCATATGTTGTTTCATTTATAAAAGTTTCGGCAACATTATCAGCATTCTTTTCTTGCTGATTTATTGATGTTGAAACTATGTTTGTTGATGTAGAAGAAAACAAAGGCACAGTTTTATTGGTTATTCGGCCTCGAGGATATTGATTTGTTTCACCTGAACACGTAGGGTTTGTTGATGATGCACATGCTTTTGCATATATAAAAGTTTCCCCATCATTATCAACATTCTTTAATTGATGATTTGCTTTTAAACGCATAGCTTGATTTGTTGATGCTGAAACTGTTGTTGAAACTTGAATGTGTTCGTTGTGTCACTGATATTCCACATAATTATTTATTTTTAACTGAGTTAGTATTATTTGCTACTCGGTTTGTTGTTTCTAGAATTTGTGTTTTTGAATGACGAGATTTGGTCGTCGTATGACCGATTGGTGCTTTCGAGATACAAGGAAGCTTTTGACCGTTTTGGCTTTTAGAACTAAACACATTTTTCGAATTTGATATTTTTGATTTTGACACGGTATTTTTGAACTGTGGTTCCAATATAATTCCTTGAAGGTCTTGGGTACAAATAGGTGTAAGACTCCGATTTGCCAATACATTTCTAGGAATTCGTGATTGTTGATTGCCAAAAATTAATGGACTATGTGACGTTGATGCTGTAATAAATTTGAAATAAACAAAAAAATATTAAGTTAAATTTATATTTAACTGAAATTGATAAGTTTATGTACTTACGTAGGCTATTAATGCGTAATGGATCATTTTCATGTTTTGGTTTTAGCAACATCCGATCGATTTCCGTACACTAAGTTTCAGAGTCAGTAATATTAATCATCTCTATGGTAATCTCTTCAATCTCACAGTCGTCCTCATCCTGATACTCCATAAATAGTTGGTCAATCGAATCCATATTGGTTTATAAATAGTAAGTACCTATGTATAAGCAAATTTTTATGGAATTGATCAAATAATAACAAACTCAAAAGGTTGTTGGCCGACGAGTATAAAAAGCATTAATTTACTATGAATACGAGTACATTAATATATTTAATAAATATGTGTCTAGATTTGGTGTAAAAATGGTATAAGGGCCCAAGTATTGTCATAGGGCAATATTATTAGTTTAGTGCATTCTGATTCAAAGGGAAATATTTCCAAATTATTTTCGTCTAATCCATCAGTAATTACGATTTGTAAAATATCTTCCGAATTAAAAGGAGTTTCAAATAAACAACGACAGTTTAAAAATCGGTGTGCCCGGATGAATAATTCTCCATTTTCATTTTCAAAACTATTAATTATTATTACTCTAGTTTTTTCTTTAAGAATTCGACACGCATTGGAAAAATGTTTATAATCATCGCGTAGAGGCTGTAACTTTATTTTGGAGTTGCTTAATGTCCAAAAATTTATTTGTGTATTATACACTTGGGCTAATATATTTGAAGGTGAACGAATTCCTTTTCCTAGTTTAGTCACCAAATTCGAGAACGCAACTGGCCAAATGCAATAAATTATGGACGTTATAATTAACGAATTTATTCCCATAAATCTGTGCAAACTTGATAACATAGGTTTGTAGTAATAGGTTCGCATACTCCGCATTAATAACTGCAGTATCGGAATGAGATAAGAGTCGAATGGCCGAAAATAATAATAAAAAAATTTCATATTCGTCCCGACTTATTACATTTTTTAAAAGTATTGGCCCGTAGTAGCAAACAAACATATGACATTCCGTTGCCTTAAATTTAGGCAAGTCTTTTAGACTACGTGGCTTCCGGGAAAATACTTCTGGAAAATAATTAGCGTATTCCTTAATCTTCATGTCCATCTCTTCAAATTTATGTTTATATTTTTTCACAAGCAACGCAAGCACCTAATGCTATTAAATCCCACCCACCTTTTTCTAAAACGCTGAGTTTCATTCTGTACTTTTCAGAATGATGTTCCACGTCGGTTCGGTTTCTAAAATCATCAAATGTCCTCAGTTTGTCAGGAGTGACGCTGTATACTATACGATTTTCCAGTGGATAGCCAACCTGATCACATTTGGTGCAACCATTCTTTGAAGTATTATGTGTACCGAATGAAATTTGTGATTCCCAAATTTATATTATCTCATAGGTTACTACGCAAAAGAAAAAAACTGGTACCGTTATTTTGTAGAAAAACAATTTAAAAAAACGAATAAACGTCAAATTGGGCATTTGTTTTATTTGTTTCGAAATGGACGCATCATAAGGAGAAAAATGTGATTTAATAATTAGATTGTGCAATGATCATCCCGAGTATACCAATAAAAAAATTGGTAAATTGGCCGTTGTTTCCAATAATACGGTAACAAATGTAAAAAAAAATGTCAAATCAATCTTTCTGTATCACGCAAGCCCGGATCCGGAGAAAAATCAGGTGCTCCAAATAAAATGTTGGATCAGAAAATTGTAAGAGTCATTTCGAAACATCCCTCGATGTCTGTGCGAGATTTTGCCAGAAAAACCAAAACAACCAAATCGATTGTGGAACGAGCTAAAACCAGAAATAATCTACGGACATACAAGAAGTCAAAAATCCCCAAAAGAAGTGTTGAACTATTTAATAGAGGGATCGATCGAGCAAAGAAACACAACAAATGGTTGAACGAAAGAAAAGATTCTTGTTTCGTAATGAACGACGAGACCTACGTCAAAATGGATTTCTCGACACTTCCAGGTCCCCAATATTACATCAAAAAGAAAGGTAAAGAACTGGACGGAACAATTACTACCATAGCTGTTGAAAAATTTGGCAAAAAAACATATGGTTTGGCAAGCAGTTTGCCAATGCGGCTTAAGATTACATCCATACATAATAAATGGGATTATAAAAAGGTGAATGTTCGCCGTAAAATGAACAAAAAGTTTGAATGAATACGATTATTTAAAAACTGTACAATATGTGCAATAGAACAAGTACAGAAAAATAATGATTATATATTGCCGTTTAGTTTTAATTCTTCATGTACAAATCACAAATTTCATTCGGTACACATAATATGTGACCTCGTACACGTTAAAAAACTCTTGGCAGGTGCATCGCAACAGAACAATTGAATGCCGAATGTCTTTTTAATCCGTTGTGGCGACACCAGAACACCTTCATTTTCAAGTTTTTGACATTCTGTGACAAAATCCGTGAAAAATAGTTCATGTGAAGGCGGATGTCCAGTTCCAGAATAAGCAGCAATAACAAATGGTGGTATACCTGGTAAACTTCTTATCGCTCCCGAAATAGGCCAAATTGTCCTTCTACTAGAGTTTTTAAATGGCTTGAAACCATCAATGTTGATGTCCAGCCATGATAATGGCGCGATTATTGATTCATCGGCTTTCGGATGAAATTCTTCAGATTCGATGGGCAATGGATTTTAATCGTATTATGTTCGGTTGTCAGAGAATTATCTATATTATCAATAATTGTTTTTTCTTTTTGTTTTTGTAACAGTTGCCTCATGCGAGTTCTTGATACATCCCAAACGTGAGGAGAAAATTTGATTTTTTTCATATCTACAGTAAATATATCTACTAAACATATCTACAGTAGATATTTTGTAAATGAGTTTTATTTGAGCAAATACTTTCCGCACCCAGTGTAAATCAATTTAAATTATTATACAAAATTGGCAATGATCACGAATTAATTAATTAAATGAATGGACCTGTTAAGACGTTATTTTTTTGCAAATTTTATCTAACGTTAGAATGTTAAAAATTTAGCAAATTTTATCTAAATTAAATAACGCCTTAACATCATAATAGATTTTTGTATAACGTTATACAAAACCTATTATAATGTTTCACTTACACAATATATAAAAATTTTAAATAAAAACTTAACTTTTAACAATAACCTTAAATTTAAATAAATGTAAATTTTTACCCTGATAATTGACACTTCACGTGCTAAATTAATTTTACAACAATTGTTCTTACATAAACACCGTAGTGGTTCCCCAACCACATCCTGGGTCATCAACTTAAAAAATTAACGTTGCTTTCTTTTTTATTATGTATTATGAAAAATTATCAAGTTAATTATTTTTTAAAGTTTTGTTTCTATTCACCCCATTTTACGGTACTTGTGATACGTATTTTGTGCTTGTTGGAAAAATCATTGCAAGTCAAATCCTATAAACATGAACATTTTCTCTAAACAAATCAATAATTCTTTTTTAAAGTTGCATTTGGCCAAAAGGAGCAGTTTCAGTAAACGGCACAGTTTTAACAATTTGTTGTGATACACACAAAGTCTATAGCCAAAGTGAAATATATTTCATGTACATATATAAAGGTCGTATTATACGACTATAATATATAAAGGTTTACTTATACTAAACATACATATTGAATAACTCAACATGCCTTTCTTTTTGTTTTATTAAGAAAATCAGAATGGTCCGCTGGTCCAATGTTGAAGGTATGTGATGATCAGTGGTAACTGCCATTGGCTGCACGTTCCTAGGAGGTGGCGTCAAATCTCGCTTCTGGTTCGTCTTAATCGAAGGCGAGCATTCTTCATTTTCTCCTTGTTCACTTGCTTTTTCATTTTGTATGTCCTGATGACGTCTGACTGATTCATAAAGTGGCCTTATGTGCTGTCTGTTCCGAGTGTATTTCTTGCCATTAATCATGAGTTCATAAGCCCGTGTAGATACTTGTTTCGTCACTTGGCCCCTTGCACATTTAGAATCATCCGGTTTGACTTTTACCATCACTTCGGAATCTACTTTCAGCTCACATAACTGCTTGCTATTCTTGTCGTAGTTAGCTTTGCTTGTCACTCTTCTTTGTATGATATTCTCCTTAACATTCACTGGCATTGAAGGTAATAAATTTTGGTCCATTCTTCCTTTGGTCGACATTAATCGCTGCGCGGGTGAATAGCCAATTACATTAGGTGTGTTTCGATATTCCAACAATGCCTGCCATAGACATTGCCCTGAATCTTCACATTTGTTTATGATTCTTTTTACTATTTTCACTGTTGCTTCCGCCTTTCCCTTTCCTCTTGGATAATAAGGTGATGAATTTAGATATATGAAGTTATAGGTATCGGCAAATTCCAGGAACTTTTTATTGTTGAAATTGTGTGCACCATCAGTAACGACTTTTTTTGGAATGCCATAGCGAGCGAAGTTAATTTTGCAGGCAAGCATGACGTCATCAGCTGTGGTTGTTTGTTTTCAAAAAAATTATTTCAAAGAAATCTGAATAGTGATCGACTGTAACTAATATGTTTCTTTTCCTTCCTTTATAAATTATTTCACAGAAGTCCATCGATACTCGTTGAAACGGATAAACTGGAATCTCTTGAGTCAACATGGGCAGTTTCTGTTGTGACTCTCTGTGACTGGCACAAATTAAACAGTATTTTATTTTTTGTTTAATGTCAGCAGTTATTTCTGGCCAGAAAATTGTACGACGAGACTTTTCAATGCATGATTGTATCTCAGTGTGTCCAAGATGTATAAAATCGAGATATTTTTCTCGTAGCAAGTGCGGTATTACAAACCTGTCACCTTTTAGCAAGATACCGGATTTAACTAGAAGCTCTTTTTTCACTGATTGATAAACTCTTACTTCGTTTTCGTCTAAATTTCTCTTCCAATCATTGCATACTTCCACTATAACTTTTTTTAGCACTGGATCTTTTTGGGTTTCTTCTCGAAGTTCCTGTATTTGTTTATCGTCAATTTCCTCGTTACTCATTGGGTTAATTTTCTCTACACTTCTCTGTTTCGTCTGATAATTGTTTTCGTGTAGTCTCCACTGGTAATCTGGACAGTAGATCCGCTATTACCAGATCTTTACCTGGTATGAAACTGATCTTTAGGTCGTATTTTTGAAGCTTTAATCTTAGTCTCTGAATTCGTTTCGTACACTTATGTATTGGCTTGTTAAAAATTTGTGGCAAGGAGATATGATCTGTTGTCTCTACAACTTATATACTGATCAAATCTTAAACAAGCGTACACAATCGATAATAATTCAATTTCACACTGCGAATAATTTTTTTCTGTTGCCCCTAAACCTTGACGAGAACCATCTGTTTGTATTACGATTTTTTCAGTACTGTCGTAATATTTCAGGACTGATCCTGATGTCTAGGACTTTCTTAATGTTAACAAATGAATTACTCTCACGTTCTTTCCATGTGAAAGTCTTTGACTTGACCATTTCTCGCAATGGTTCCGTTAGTTTAGAGTGATTAGGTATGAACTTGCTTAGATAGTTTATCATTCCAAGAAACTTTTGGATCTCTTGAATATCCATTGGACTTCTCATGTTCTTTATTGCTTCGACTTTCTCCTCGTCTACTTTCACTCCCTCCGTCGTTAGTAAGTGTCCATAGAACTTCACTTCTTTGACCGCTAACTTCATCTTTTCCTTGTTTAGTTTGATATTAGCCTGTCGCAGTTTGTTCAGAAGTTTCTCTAAATTGCTATTATGGTCTCGCAGTGCCTCTTCATAGGTGTCTCCTTTTCCATATATCAAAATGTCGTCTGCTATGGTTTCTACTCCAACCAAACCTTTCACAATTTCATATTGCCTTTGCTGGTACACTTCTGCTGCTGTATTTATACCAAATGGTAGTACTTTGAAGCGATATCTATTGAATGAATGGAGTCCAAAAAGTCTTGTACTTGACAGTAACCATTTTTCGCATCAACTAATGTGAACACTTTCGCTTTGTTAAGCTCCGGTAATAACTCATCTATTGTCGGCATTTGGTATTTCATACGTTTTATGGCGCGATTTGGATTTTGTGGATCAAGACATATTCGAATTTTATTATCTTTTTTGTTTTCTTTTATTAAGTTTTTATTTTAATTATTAAAACGATTTATTTGTTTTTTAACTTATTTTTATTTTGTATATGCCCCTACGTTTCGACGGTATATTCCGTCATCTTCAGGGGGAAAATTAATTATAAACAAAATTTTTTCCATTCCGATTTTTTTTCAAATTTTACAGTAATGTCTAAAGTGTCTACGTTTATGGCCAAAAATAAATTTTATATAATACAAAGTTTAAATTTAGAAATAAGATTACATGAAAATTCAATTTAAAATAATATTATCATAATAATTTAACAAAAATTTGGAAACTTCTTGTATATTTAATAAATTTTGCGAATTTTGAATTTTTTTTATATGTATACTTTCCAAAATGAGTCTTTTAGTAAGATTCTCCTCCTTATCCAAAATTGTCGCATCCTCTATAGATAAAGAGTGGCCAGTTTGTCGTAAATGATTTGAGATTGCGCTGTGCGATTGGCTAAAGGTTTTTGTGGAATCATAAATATGTTGGTATAACCTCTTTTTTAAATATTGTTTGGTTTGACCAACATATTCTCTTCCACAAGAACACTTCAACTTATATACCAAGTTAGATTGCGACTCTAAGGGAATTTTGTCTTTTAATTTTGTAAATAAAATTGTATCTAAACTATTAAACGGTCTACCAACAAGTCTTATATCATAATTATTTAATAAAAATTTAATTTTTTCGTATAAATTTTTTATGTAAGGGATCGAAATAAAAAGTTGACGATTATTTTCAACGTGTAAATTTTGATTTCCGTGCGAATTTTGTGAGTTATTTGTCGAAATGGTATTTTTATCGATAGCCTTTCTAATATTTCTGGCAATAACGTTCTTTGGGTAGCCATTTGAAACCAATACGTTCGTTAAAATTTTGAAATTCTCAGAATGAAATTCTCCATCCGATAATCTCAAAACTTTTTCCGCCAATAAAAACACCGTATTGTTTTTGTATGAAGATGGAAGCCACGATTCGTAATTTAGGTATCGACCCGACCAACTTTTCTTATGATACCAGTTCGTTTTTAAACTTCCATCTTCATTACGTATTACCAAAACATCAAGAAAGGCTAAACGACCTTCATCTTCAATTTCACAAGTAAATTTGATTCGCGGAGTAAAAGTATTGAATAATTCGAGAAAATAATCAACCTCTGAATTTGGAATGGCCGTAAAAATATCATCCACATACCTAAAGAAGAAAATAGGTTTAACGGAAGATGTTTTCAACACTTCAGTCTCAATATACTCCATCAACAAGTTAGCCACTGTTGGACTGACTGGTGATCCCATTGGAGAGCCAAAAACTTGTTTAAAACATCTTCCGTTAAAACTAAATTCTGTGTGATTCAAAACAAATTTTAATCCTTCCAAAAAGTTATTCAAATCTAAATTAGTATTGCTTTTCAATTTTATGTCATTCCAAAATGTTTTTACCAAATTTAATACCAACACCGAGTCTACGTTGGTAAACAAAGATTCAACGTCCAAAGATATTAAGATATAATTTTGAGGTAGAACTATATTTTGAATTTTATGTCTAAAATCTTCCGCGTTTTTTATCGATGAAAAATTATTTCCAACAAAACAATTTAGAATATTAGACAAAAATTTAGATAAATTGTACAGCGGTGATCCTAAATAACTTACAATTGGTCTCAGTGGACAACCATCCTTGTGGATTTTTGGTAAACCATACATCCGAGGATTGGTACCATTGTAATTTTTTAAGTTTTTTGCCACTACACTGTCAATTTTCCCTAAACGTTCCCAACAGCTTATGATTAAATTTAAATTTTTTTGAATTGAAGAAATGCCAAATTTTCTAATTTCACAATATGTATTGTTGTCTGACAAGAGTAAGTTCATTTTCTCCAAATATGCAGTTTTGTTCATGAGAACCGTTGTGTTACCCTTGTCAGCTTTCAATACATAAATTTCGCTGTTTTCTTTCAAAAAACTCTTTGCCCTAAATGAATCCCGAATTTTTTGCGCTTCTTCAATTTCTAAAAAATTTTTGTTCGAAATGTTACTGCACTTAAAATTTGTTAGAATATTTATAACTCTATTTCTAATATTACTATGAGTTTCCTCATCTAATTTTGAGATGCAAAATAAACCTATTTTCTTCTTTAGGTATGTGGATGATATTTTTACGGCCATTCCAAATTCAGAGGTTGATTATTTTCTCGAATTATTCAATACTTTTACTCCGCGAATCAAATTTACTTGTGAAATTGAAGATGAAGGTCGTTTAGCCTTTCTTGATGTTTTGGTAATACGTAATGAAGATGGAAGTTTAAAAACGAACTGGTATCATAAGAAAAGTTGGTCGGGTCGATACCTAAATTACGAATCGTGGCTTCCATCTTCATACAAAAACAATACGGTGTTTTTATTGGCGGAAAAAGTTTTGAGATTATCGGATGGAGAATTTCATTCTGAGAATTTCAAAATTTTAACGAACGTATTGGTTTCAAATGGCTACCCAAAGAACGTTATTGCCAGAAATATTAGAAAGGCTATCGATAAAAATACCATTTCGACAAATAACTCACAAAATTCGCACGGAAATCAAAATTTACACGTTGAAAATAATCGTCAACTTTTTATTTCGATCCCTTACATAAAAAATTTATACGAAAAAATTAAATTTTTATTAAATAATTATGATATAAGACTTGTTGGTAGACCGTTTAATAGTTTAGATACAATTTTATTTACAAAATTAAAAGACAAAATTCCCTTAGAGTCGCAATCTAACTTGGTATATAAGTTGAAGTGTTCTTGTGGAAGAGAATATGTTGGTCAAACCAAACAATATTTAAAAAAGAGGTTATACCAACATATTTATGATTCCACAAAAACCTTTAGCCAATCGCACAGCGCAATCTCAAATCATTTACGACAAACTGGCCACTCTTTATCTATAGAGGATGCGACAATTTTGGATAAGGAGGAGAATCTTACTAAAAGACTCATTTTGGAAAGTATACATATAAAAAAAATTCAAAATTCGCAAAATTTATTAAATATACAAGAAGTTTCCAAATTTTTGTTAAATTATTATGATAATATTATTTTAAATTGAATTTTCATGTAATCTTATTTCTAAATTTAAACTTTGTATTATATAAAATTTATTTTTGGCCATAAACGTAGACACTTTAGACATTACTGTAAAATTTGAAAAAAAATCGGAATGGAAAAAATTTTGTTTATAATTAATTTTCCCCCTGAAGATGACGGAATATACCGTCGAAACGTAGGGGCATATACAAAATAAAAATAAGTTAAAAAACAAATAAATCGTTTTAATAATTATCTTTTTTCTTTCTTATAACAATATTTGAAATCCACTCAGTGTGATGTGTTACTTTTTCCACTATCCCTCTAATAGACAATGCCCCTCCCTATTCATTCGGCCAAAAAGACGTAAAGAGTTTCCTTGAGTCAGGAAATATACCACAACTGGCATAACCGGCATGTAGTCCCGATCGTAATCATGTAGCAAATGTATGGGCATATATTACGCAACGGGTTTACAGTAATGGCCGTCAATTTCATTCAACCAAAGAGCGAAAAAATGCAATATTTGGTTGGGAAACCCTTTTACTTCTAGAGATGCATTTTGGGCTGGCGTTGTATTTGTATTCTTCCAAACCACCTGAATTTGGGCCCGTAATATTATTTGCTTATCGTTTTCCTTAGTGACCATTCTAATTTTTTTCTCCCCCTTAGATTCTCGGTTCGTTTTTGCCTTTCTAAATACGTTGTTCATATAGCGGAAGACCGTATAATCATCTAAGTTCTGATTGAGTTTTTCGATATATTTAAGGACATCCATAATCCCATCGATTCTGAAGATAGTCAAATACCCCGAGAAATTAAGCATCTCCAAACCATTACTGATGCACTGCTATGATTCGTTGTTTCTTTTTGGCATATAAGCTCCTGGTTTGGGATTCGTCTTACGTACGGTCTCTTCATCTCTAACCACGTTGGATTTACTCTCACTTCTCCCCGGGTTGGCTTAATTATAATTACACTACTAAACCACGAAGTAAATTAAAGTTTTGTCAATTTTTTTAAATTATATAAGGTAGATTTCCATTTCTTCCGTATTTAATAAACAAAAAGTTAAATGATCTTAGCTAAATTAACATTTAAGTAAAAAGCCCTTTGGGCAATTTTAAAATATAACTAAAATAGAATTTTAATATTACATTCCAGTTTACCGGTTCAAATCGCCCCGATTTATATCAAAAGTGTAATCGTGGCTCACATTCTTCTGACACAAGTTCGGCATATAGCGGTTCAGATACAATGACATCTGTACATAGTTCATCGATAGATGCCGACGAAGTCGATTTATCCGGCTTAGTTGAATCCGTTGTCGATTCCGATGAAGAAGATTTAACCGAAAGCATGGATAGTTTAACGGTGCGTGACACAGTTCGTGAATGTTTAGAAAAAGACCCATCGGATAGAACCGAAGATGATATTGAAATTTTACTTGAATTTACACAAAAATTAAAAGCTTTTACAAATATGACTTTGGCGGTAAGACGGGCATTATGTTCCGTTATGGTATTTGCGGTGGTGGAAAAAGCAGGAACCATGGTTATGAATGATGGCGAAGAATTAGATAGTTGGAGTGTACTAATTAATGGACATGTTGAAATTGAGCATACTAATGGAGATAAAGAAGAGCTACAAGTGGGGGATAGTTTTGGTATATTACCAACCATGGATAAATTATACCATCGTGGTGTTATGCGAACCAAATGCGATGATTGTCAATTTGTGTGTATAACTCAGACCGATTACTATCGAATACAACACCAGGGAGAGGAGAATATGAAAAGACACGAGGAAGATGGCCAGGTTGTAATGGTTACAGAAATGCGGCATGGTGCACTAGAGGCGGGTCGTAAAGGTTATGTTGTGATACGCGGATCACCCGAGCGACTCATGTTACAATTAATTGAGGAAAATTCTATATCTGATCCGACTTATGTTGAAGATTTTCTATTAACTCATCGAACTTTTATCACAAATCCGAATGAAGTGGCTAATAATCTTCTAGATTGGTTCGAAAATTATGATATCGATCAACAGAATATACAAAATTTATCGGCTATCGATATTCGAGATCGAGTCACTCGAGTGGTTTTATTATGGGTTGATAATCATTTCACTGATTTTGAATCGGATGCTATTATGATGAGCTTTTTAGAAAAATTTGAACAGCTGCTAGAGGAGAAGAATATGGTCGATCAGTTGAGATTATTTCATATCAAGTGTTCGGCAAAGGCGAAGGTGCGCACCGTTACGCTAGCGCGGTCTTCGCGAGATGAAAATCTAAATTTTCAAATTGTAGGTGGTTATGATAAGCGCTATTCCGGGATATTTATATTAAACGTGGATAAAAATACCAAATCAGAAGAGATTGGGCTAAAACGGGGTGATCAAATTATTGAGGTAAACGGACAGAATTTTGAGCATGTTACAAATAAACGGGCGGTTGAGCTACTAACGGGGACCACGCATTTGTCAATTACAGTTAAAAATAATTTGCTAGGATTTAAGGAAATTTTACACTCGGTCAATAGTCTGGACTCTAATACATTTCAATCAAATAATTCATCGATTAATTCAACCTCATCGACTGGGTCCTCAGTATCGTCGCGGTCTCGCCAAATGCGCCAGAAGAAAATGTATAACGAAATTGGGAAAACAAAACTGTCCAGTGCAAATTTGGCAGCGGTGGCACAAAGTGGTCAGGACCAGGTCGATAATATTGGAATGGCAGCCTATAAAAAGGATAGTACCGCATCCATCTTATCTAATTCATCGTCTTCGTCATCGGGGTCATCAAACGCACAATTAGCACAATTAGTTGTTACAAATTCACCCATTACAGGAATTTCAAGTAGCAATACCGCCTCGACTCCAAATAATAGTACCAATAATACTCATAAATCCGGTTTCATGACACTAGTACCTAAGCGCCGTCTTCAAAAAGCTCTAATTCGAATGAATTTATTACCAAAGAATATCACCCTGATCGACACACAAAGTAACCAAACATCGTCCCAATCTCCGATCAATGACGAAAATGATACAAATCAATCAAATATAAATCAATCGACGACGTCGTCATTGTACCAAAGTCATAGTAACCCAGATTTAACATCGATACTGTATTATGATGACTTAAGATCAACGGATTATCCTGAGCACGTTTTAAAAGTCTACAAATCAGATCAGACATGTAAATATTTACTAGTCCACAAGGAGACCACCTCGCATGAAGTGGTGATGTTAGCTTTACAGGAATTTGGAATACATGATCCTAGCTCGAATTTTTCATTGTGCGAGGTTTCAGTAGGCGAAGGAGGTATGATAAAACAACGTCGATTACCAGAACAATTACAAAATTTAGCCGAACGTATTGGATTGTCTTCCCGCTACTACCTGAAAACGAACGGTATAACAGAAACTTTGGTCCCAGATGAAATGGCATCTGAATTGATAAGAGAAAGTTTTGTGCATTTTCTTCAGTTGAACGCGAATGAAATCTCTATACAATTAACACTACAGGATTTTGCGATATTCCGACAAATTGAAAGTACAGAATATATTGATGATCTATTTGAATTGAATAGTAAATACGGTACGCCAATGCTGCGGAAATTTTCGGAGTTAGTTAATCGTGAAATGTTTTGGGTCGTGACCGAAGTGGTCGGAGAACATAACATGGTGCGACGCATGAAAATTATAAAACAATTTATAAAAGTTGCGCGCCATTGTAAGGAATGCAAAAATTTCAATTCCATGTTTGCGATAATATCGGGACTTGGACATGTCGCTGTATCCCGACTGCGCTTTACATGGGAAAAACTTCCAACCAAATATCAAAAATTATTTAGTGATTTACAAGATTTAATGGATCCGTCACGGAATATGTCGAAATATCGCCAGCTAGTAGCAGCAGAAATGTTGTCCCAGCATCCAATAATCCCATTTTATCCCGTCGTCAAAAAGGATTTGACATTTATTCATCTGGGTAACGATACAAAAGTAGAGAATTTAGTAAATTTTGAAAAATTACGAATGATCTCGAAAGAGATCCGAAGCCTAACCCATATGTGTAGTACCCCTTTTGATTTATTAACAACCCTAGAATTACGGGGTCAACCGCCTTCGAATGCAATGGTTGCACTAAATCAAATGTCAGTATCGCAAACACCTCAAACAACAGTGAATCATATACAAGGTGGGCAAGCGACAGTTAAACGACGAAAAAAATCGGCAGCAGCACCAAATCCAAAGAAAATGTTTGAAGAGGCACAAATGGTGCGACGGGTGAAGGCGTACTTGAATAATATTAAAATTGTAACGGATGAGGATATATTGCAACAACATTCGTTTGAATGTGAACCGAGTGGGAGTGCCGGAAATTCAGCACCAAACTCCGTTACAATACGAAAGAGGCATCCTTCACCGACACTTTCGACGACTAGCAGTACAAGTTCGACGAGTGAGGGGAAAAAAGGAGGATTGGCTGGGCCCAAATTTGGTAATTATGCTTATTATCTACAAATTTGGTTTTATATATGTATACAGTAGTCTCTCGATTTGCGTGGCTGTATTTTACACAAATTTGTTTGTCTGTAGGGTTTGCCTATTTTGTTCATTTTTTGCTTTACATATTAATGTGTTAATTCTTTGGTGGGAAATTATTCCGCGTAAATTGATTGATTACTGTAGTTTGTTTACGTCAAAATATTTGGAAACTTTTTTGTTGGTTTGTCGGTTGTTGTGTGTTTTGTGAATCGGTAAAATAAATTTTGTGGTTTATAGGGGCCGCATCGCCACAGGCAGTTAAAAAAATCCTATCATTATCTGAGCAAAATAAGACACGACCACATCAACCACGTCATCCAGGTATTGTATTACCAATGACAGCAGGAATAGGTCATCATCATGGTATACATCATCCACTTCATCATTCATCTGTATCGCCATCACCATCACCTGGTGCCCATCGTCGCATGGGCTCTAGTTGTAGTGCTGGTTCAGTTGGTTATTCTACACCACACGGTTTTGTACATCCAACAGGTCGAACGGTACACGAACGTTCTCATTCTGACACACCGACACCATTACCATCGGTTGATTTATCGGTCGAAAGTAGTAGTGTAACATCACTCAGTAATTTACCACTTAGAAAGAATCTGATATCAGGTGGGTTTCTTTAAATTTTTTTGTAAATATGTCTGTTTTATATCGCGGACCGATACACCGTCTCCTTAAACTGCCTTTTTTTAACTGTCACATGTTTTATATTTCTATATCTCTTATGTTCACTAGCAGGTTCGGTAACATCTAGCGATAGTGGTCACAGTTCGTGTGTCCAAGCAGATACACATTCGAATTGTTCAGATGGTAGTAGTTTGTATCATGTAGCTTCATCAATAGTTCATAATTCACCATCACCGACATTACAACAAAGACGGCATTCTGCAATGCATGGTGAGTAGTTTTGATATTGCACAAAACAAACACTTGATAGGGTTCTTTTCTATAATAATTTGTGGATGGTTGGGGTAGTTTGTAATATATATATATATATATAAGTATATTAGGTTGGGGAAAGAGTATTAAGAGATTTTTGTCACTAGATGGTGTTTGGTATCATATATCGGGCAACACTAATAAGATTGCGTCATGACCCGCGTTTGAAAGATGATATTTCACTCTACAATTTTCATGAAGATAGTTTTGTATTTCATCAATCATGTCAATAGTTATATTAATGAAAATGAGTGAAATTTCTGCTTCAAAAACGTTGCCCAAATCCGGGAAAAAATTTATAGTCTTGCCAGCTTGGCTGGCAAGGTACATCCACCGTATAATCCGAGCCTGCACCCTCTAACTACCATTTGTTTCGATCTCTGCAAAACTCCCTTGATGGTCTAAAGTTGGCTTCAAAAAAGGACTGAAAATCACTCAAAAAAATGACAAAAAATCTTCAAATACTTTTTCCCCGAGGTTTATTGGTATCATGTGGGGCTTAATAAAAATGTTCTTAAAAATTTTGTGTTTTATAGTATCATCTCCTTCATGTAACACAACTATGTCTTCATCGTCATCGCGTCCACCCTTTCCTCATGCGGTAGCTGTATTACCCCCCTTGCCACCTCACCCAGCATATATTGTACAAAACTCACAGTTTCATTCATCACGATCGAATGGTAAGTGTATGTACACATTGAAATTAATTTTGGTTTTCTGTGTTCTTTTGACGTTTTGATTAACTTCAATAAAATAATTACATAACCTTTTTTTCCTTGTATGTTCAGGTCATAATTTAATGGCACCACCACCAATTCGTGGTCCAAGACATCCGCCTGCTTATAATGTTGCCGCACAAATGGCACGATTACATCGCTTGGGTCGGGCCCATAGTCATGAAGGTGTCACTTCTTCGGGTGCTATAACCAGCGGATATTATCATACGAAACCAGGTGAAGAAGATGGTAAGATTTGTAATTTTTTAATACTAATTTAGAATTTTTTCGACTCTACTAAATCATTTACTAATCTACTCGACTAAAATTTTGGTGTTCAGACACATTTAGTTACTAAAATACTTGCTACTCGACTAAATTACTAACGTAGTCTGAACAAGGCTAAGATATCATCACCATGATTGATCATTGATCGTTCAGTCGTGGGTGGATATTATCATATTCGAAAGATACGATATCGTTCTACACGCCTAGTAGCCATACCCCGCCGATAACATCCTCTACGCCTAGCACATAGAACGTGACCAAGCCAGCGTACTCATTGTCCTTAAATTTCGTTAACCAAACCAGTGGTGGGATGTTGTAACATCACTTTAGTATCGAATACGATAAAAGTTGTGTCTCTTATTTAATAATTAAAGAGAAGTTCATTAATCTAAAATTATTCATCGGAGTCTGATAAAATTTATCTCGTCGATGACCACAAGCTGGATGTACATTGTCGTCACTAGGAACTTCCTCAACGCGAACGAACTTTGGTTGCCCTCTGGTTGTGTTCTATTGCAGATGTTTTGAGAAAATCTGTTATTAGTGATTGACGACATTCCTTTTGCAAGTTTTTGAAAATTTCTTGACATGGAGCAAGATAAGCATCTAATTGTCTTTTAAATTTCAACCCTTTTTCGTTCTCGAGCAGCAATCTAATATAAAAACGCAGCTATATACAGGATTCCTTGAAGTTTATATATGACATGATGTTATTTGCTTTTTTCTGTTGAAAATCTAAGATGTACTTTATTTATCGTTTTATGTTTTTATTTATTTCAGAAGACGATGGCGCACAGGTTTCAGCAGTTTGAGCAAAATGTGATAAATTAGTAGAACAGACAGGTAATAGAATAGCATAATAAAAAATTGGATCGGAATAGAATTTAAAAATCAACAAAATGGTAGACATTTTTAATTTTATGTTTTAAATATTAAGTATTAAATTTAAGTAGGCTTCCCGTTTTGTGCAAAATATGCATTGTTCAATTCACTTTAAAAGTATAAATGTTTTATAAAAATAATTTTAAATATAATTTGGCTTTTCTTTGGGCCTGCATCTTATACAGTTTATAATTCCCAGTCCAACAGAATCCAAATTATCCAGCTTCCAAATTATCAAATAATTTCGAATATTTTATATAATATAATTTTTGTTAGCAAATTCACATAAATGTCTTTTACAATACAAATAACATACATACATCTAGAATTCTTCTGGCGCAGTAATTTATGGATTTCTAGATACTAATATGGGGGAAAACCATCAAGGGGATGGAGGATTCCATTACTACTGATGAATGAGTATCAATTTATACCTTTAACACATTACGGAGGGTTATTTTTCCTCTAAGAAATATAATCTCAAACGCAACTTTGTACACTCTGCATTTGCAGAACTCAACAATTTCTCCTCATCTGGCTAGTTTTGTTTTATTTATATATCGGTCCCGATTTGGACCATCATCTGAATATCATTATTAATTTATTAATATTAAAAACTAGCGACTTTAATTAAACGGAAACCGTTTTATCTAAAAATTCGGACGGTCGATTGGGCAGTAATGTCCTGCATCTTTATAACATATGAATATCGAGAGAAGGCATCCACACACAGCATCCACGGTTTCACTGCTTTTGGCCAACTTTTGAATTCTCTAGGTGCCGCTGACGACATCTCTTGACAACTGGAGCAACATTTGATCATCACTTCGATATCTAGATCTATCTGTGGCCACCAACAGTAACGGCGAGCCATCTGCTTGGTTCGCACCACACCCCAATGCCCTTCATGTAACATTTTCAGCACAGACTTTCGTAAACTGGCTGGTAAAATTACTCGGGTGTAGTCCGTCTGCAATAGTAAAACATTATTAAAATTGGAAATATACTTTTGTCTTACGCCATATGCCCGCAGCTGCTCGTCTTTGATGGTATCCGGCCAACCTTCTTTTACGAAAGTTCTAATCTTCGACAATACTGGGTCTCGAGCCGTACATGTTGCTACTCTCTCAGAATCGATCGGGAACTGATCAAGCTCTTCGGTATATATTTGGTTAATCTCGAGCATATCTTCGTCTCTGTCGAATTGATTATCCGGACCCATGGGTAATCTGGAACATGCGTCAGTATTTGCGTGCTTAGCCGTCGGACGGACACGCATTGTGTATGTATAACCCGATTGCAACCGATTTACTGTCATTGATGGTAATTGATTATTTGGACGACAAATTGGCATTAATCCGGTATTATCGGTCACTAATTCAAACGGATGTCCATACAGGTACTGATGAAATTTCCGGAATCCAAATATTACTGATAATGCCTCCTTCTCTACCTGAATATAACGCATCTGGTGTTTATCCAGGGTTTTAGACGCGAAAGCTATGGGCTGCTCGGAACCATCGGGGTACAAATTGTGATAGCACGGCCCCAATACCATACTGTGACGCGTCCGTCGCCAACACCAGAGGGTATTCTCTGCGATAATGCACTAACTTGGTTGCCTCGACGATGTGTTGCTTAATTTGTTGAAACGAATCCTCTTGTTCTTTCAACCATCGGTATGGAACGTCCTTTTTTCGGAGGGCATTTAAAGGTGCTGCCAACTGCGAAAAATATAAATCTATTATAATAATTTACTTTACCAATGAATGCTTCCAGTTCCTTTAAATCCTTTGGGAAAGGCATCTGCTCGATTGCCTGAAGACCTTTTGTGGTAGGCTAAATTCCCGCAGCAACTATTATATGACTCACATATTCAACCTCGGTCTGAAAAAATTTACATTTTTCCCGATTGACCCTCAAATTTGCCTCCCTCATTCGTCGAAGAATTTCCTCGTTCTGTATGTGCTCGTCTTCTGTTGCTCCCGTAATTAATATATCATCTAAATAGCTAGCTACATGTGACATACCGCATGTAAGTTGCTCGATGAATTTTTGGAAAATGGTTGGTGCACTGGCAACTCCGAATGGCAACCGTTGATACTGATATAGACCAAAAGGTGTCGTAATGACCATCAGCCGTTTGAACTCGTCATCTAACTCAATTTGCAGGTAAGCATCGCTTAAATCTATTTTGGAAAACTGTTTCCCTCCTTGAAGACGGTGAAACAATTCTTCCACAATTCTTCTTTGGGAGCAGCCCATTGACTGAATTTAACAGGCCTGACAACCTCCAAAGCCTCCAATCTTTCTATCTCTTTCTTTACTACTGCCATCTGCTCGAATGGAATCGGTCGCGACTTGAAAAACTTAGGCACCGAGTTGGGTTTCATGATCAAGTGGGGGCTTTGAACACCGAACAACGACCCAAGGTTGGCTCGAAAACTTTCCCGAATTTGTGGCACAGGGAATCTATTTTGCCTTTCTGCTCAACCGCACCAACAAAACTCTCTTCAAACTGCCAAGTTTCTTTGGAAATTTTGAATCCAAACCGGTTGAACCAATCCATTCCGAAAATGTTCGCTCCATTTGCATCGGTAACCAATATTTTAAAATTTTACGTAAGATTTGGGTATTTTGCTGGAATGTCAACATTTCCGTACGCTTTCACGACTGTATTGACTGGCGTGAGCTCTGGTTTATGTAGCTGGTTATAACCGTCCTTTCCAATCATGGACACTGATGCACCCGTATCCACCAAAAATTGTAAAACTATTCCATTAATTTCAATTGGAATAAATATTTTCTTCCCGATTTGCTGAAGTTCGAGCACTGCCTCTTGTTCCAAACCAGACATCTGTTCGCGAAAACCATCCAAAGAGTCAATTGAACCGTTAGTAAACCCTGCATTATCACTCGACTGAATTGAAACAAACTCCATCTTCAAAAATCTACACTCGTTTCGCTGATGGTTGACTCCACATCCCGGACATGAACGATCTCGACTATACGACCGATTCGATTTGGATTTCGACTGGCTCCGTGATCGTTTGAGAATTAAATGCATTTATTTCTGGACTCAACTCATTGTCCCGCTTCAATATATTTACTGCCGCTTGCGTCTGCTCGTATGCGTTCGCCAACAACAAAACCTCGTCTAACGTAGGGTTTCCTTTCTGCAGACCAGCTGTCCGCACCGGCTCATGTTTCGTGTGTAGGATAATCATATCCCGTATTGCATAGTCGGTGTACGAACCACTGCAACTCGCGCACTTGAACCCGCATGATTTGGCCGCCTTGCAGCGTTGTGTCGCTAACAGATGTTAGTGCATCGGCTATCTCATCATACATTTATTTACAGTACAAAAATTGAACAGTATTTGAATTCATTTACAATACTTATAAAAATATGAAAAAAATATGTTAATTAGTCTGCAAGAGCGCCACAAGTACTCTACTTTTTAGCAATAGCGTTGGGGTATGTTCACCTTTCGTTTTGGTCGATTCGCTGTTATCGATTGTGGCGGTTGTTGAGGCTGGCTATTCGTTTGGTTCGGTAGAGCAATGTTTGTAAACGGTTCATCTATTAGATATATTAGCGATGCGATTGTTCATCTGAATCTTGTAAAATTTGCGTTGCCCCGTTTTATTACTTCGTAGGGTGGTGATACGGAGGCTTTGATAGCGTCGGTGCGTACGAAGACGTGTGTACACGTCTGCTGTTCCTTGCTGATGTAAGATGTTGATTTGCTGATGTAAGATGTTGATTTAACATGGAATGATGTGTTTGTCGGGTTTATGTTTGCCATTGATTCGTGCAGTTTTTTGACTACTTCGTTTTGATCCTCGGAAGATTTATTTATATCGTAAAATTCACCGGGTATACGTAATGTTGTGCCATAAACTAATTCGGCTGGTGTCGTAAGTGTATCCTTCTTGAACGATACGCGTAAACTTAACATGATGATTGGCAAATTATCAACCCATGCATCTTTGCCTACCGCCAGAATTGACGATTTAAGTGTTCTATGCCAACGTTCTATTAACCCGTTCGACTGCGGGTGGTAAGGCGTAGTTCGAATTGGATCCGCTCCAATGATTTTGTAGATCTCCCTCATCAGAAAAGATTCAAACTGCCTTCCTTGGTCTGTGGTTATAAATTCTGGGCATCCGAAGCGTGCGACCCAACAGCTCATCAGACCTCGAGCGACTGATTCAGCGGTTATATCAGATAGTGGAACGGCCTCGGGCCAGCGAGTAAAGCGGTCGATAATCGTTAAACAATATCTGTAACCATGTTGTAACGGTAATGGACCAATAAGATCCATGTTTATATGACTAAATCGGCGATCTGGCGGTTTGTACTGGCTAACCGGTGTTCTATTATGACGGTGTATTTTTGAGCGTTAACACTTGAATACAGCCGCGAACGAACTTTGTGACATCTTTCCGTATCGTTCCGTAACCAATTTGATGGTAGTTTTAATGCCCGGATGTGATAGTTTATGGGTTGAATATATGATATAGTGCCGAAATTTGCGTGGTACGTATGGCCGAATTTTTTGAGTTGATGTGTCGCACCAAAGCATCCGTTCACCACCTGGAATAGAAAATTGTTTAAATATTAATGATGTTAAATTATGTTCACGAATTTCAAATCGATGAGTAGATCGAAATTGCGGACAGACGGCTAATGTTGACACGAGGGTATGTAGAATCGGCTGAACTCGTGTCAGCAGCCGCTGCTAGTCATCCTGATGAATGTTCTTTGGGTGTAGCGTTGCTTGTTGTATGTCGACAGGGGCTCAAAAGGGGCCAAAATGTAATCTTGACTTTCCTTGGCAGGTATCACAAAATAATGTGTCAATTGCTCCCCGTCAGGATTTGTTCTATTTTAACATTTTTGGTTTCAGAAAGTATAATATGTAGGTTGTTGGTGGACCAGCCTCCGTATTTCATGTGGAAGTGGGGGTTTGAGATATACGAATTGAAAATGTGACATTCGGGGTTCACCCACCCACTAAGTTACAAAAGGAATTAAAATAACCTTAAACAATTATATGTGCAAGACAAGTAATTTGTATGCACGAAGCAATCGAATTCTTCAGCAAATGATTCTCGCTGTATATGTTTTAGGATGGTGTCTCTGGCAGTTCGAATTATCTTTACGGTAAGGAAGCTTGAAATCCGGTTGCTCACGGGTGATTTTCAAATACCTCAAGACATACGCCAATACTCTTAACAACTTAGTATAACATGAACTCCTGCATATTAATTTGTCGATGATATGTTCTTCTCTTTAAGCATTGAGAACGAAGAGATTTGTGTATTGTTATAGGTTAAATCCTGGGATGTAAAAACGCAGTCAGGATTCTTCAGCCATTCCGGACCATGCCAACATTGACTTAGATTAATAAGCTGCGATGGAAGCACTCCCCTCGACGCACAATCAGCTGGGTTGTGTTCAGATCTTACATGATTCCAACAGTTTCGTGGTAATTGGCTTTAAATCTCCGATGTACGATTAGCCACAAATGTTTTCCATCTTGCTGGATGACTGGATAACCACATCAGGACAATTGATGCTTTATGGTTTCTTTCACCAGCGCCAGAAGTTTCGTTAGTAAATGCGCACCACCGTGCTGAACCATTTTCATGAACAGTTCTACAATAAACTACAGCAATACTCCTTTTCACTTGCATCTGAAAATCCGTGTAACTCTATTCTGCCGTCTTGTGGAATGCAGCGCTTTATTTTCAAATGTTCCAAAAATTTTACCTCATTTCGAACCTTTTTGTAGGTGCTTGCTACGTGGTCCGGTAACTGATCATCCCAACCCAGCTTCATTAATCATAGAGTTTGGAAAACTATTTTCATTAAAATTATAGATGGAGACAACCACCCAAGCGGATCAAAAACTCTGGAGTACTCGGAAATAATCTGCCACTTTATTGGCTCCCCGCTGCCCTCTAACATTGCCGTAATCTCAGATGCATTTGACCTCCACTTTCTCAAATTAAACCCGCCATCCAGTAACAACTACTTATTTTTATTTTTAGGTTTTGCACTTCCTCTACCGTATCTGCCGCTTGAAGCAGTATCTGGATAATTTTGCTGATTATCATAGGCAATCTATTGCAGAGTTCTAATAGCCAAAAATGATGAACTGGCTAATCCAAATGTAACCGTATTCAGCTTGTAATGTTTGAGCTCCTCAGACACTTCACTGCGCGCCACAGAATTCGCTGAAATTGTGTATCATCCTCGCAAAGCAACACTTGATTGTACATTTTTTCAATGTCATCGGTCAACGCTATTTTGTGGTTTCAGAATCTCACCAAAATTGCCCATAATGTTGGCTGAATAGTTGGACCTACTAGCATTGTCTCATTTTGTGAAATTCCAGTTGAAGACTTGGCCGACAAATACAACTCGCAGTTTGGTTGTTTCACTAGATTCCTTCATCACGCAATGATGGGGCAAATAAAATCATTTCAAATCATTTATATTATGATCAACCGGTTTGAGGAGTTCTAGGTATCCCAGCTTGAGATACTCGTTGATGAATTTTGTATACTCAGAAATCTCCGCTTGGCTGCATTCACCGAATTCCCAAGCTGAGCTGCATTTTTCTTAAATGGAATAGCTACGATGTATCGCCCTTCATTGTTTCGCTTGTGCGTACTCTTATAGTGCTCTTCGCACTCAACATCCTCCGGATCCAAAATATGGGTAGAAGGCATTGTGCAACTAAAGTATTGTTCGAATTTGTTAGTTGCCCATTTCTTATGATGTGAAAAAATCTGTCCGCGCCAGTTAAAATATCAACTAGCCCCACTTGGTTGTATTTAGGATCAGCTAGTTTTAAGTCGCTCAGGAAATTAATATCTTTGCAAGTAAAATCAAAACTTGATAGTCTATTTGGTAGTTGACTGACTATATACGTCAATTTGAACCTTATCCATTGAACAGTATACCGAATTCGCTGTGATAGCCGCCATCCCTCTGGTAGTCACTTTTCCTGATGTCAAACCAATTATCGAAATGTTTGCGTTGGATCTCGGCAATTTCAAACGTTGCATGCATGCTTCCGTTATAAACGAGGCCTGCGACCCCGAGTCCAATAATGCTCTGCAGTTTTGTATGTTTCCATATTCATCAGACTGGTGTGAAGAAGAAAGACAGTTAAAACACAGTTTCTTTTCTGCTACTAACTGTTTTCGTTCAGGAATTGGTAGTCGTAAATATTGTTCACATTTCCACAAATAATGCTCCCCTGAGCACAAAGCGACATGCGACACAGCTTTCGGTCTTTGTACTGAGCTTAGACTTTCAAGCGCATCGCTTCTCTTATTTAGAAACGTAAGCAATTGATCTAATGTAGGGAAATCTGTCTCCGTGGTTTCGTGGGCCCATGCCTCCTTTGGCTCACTGTCCAATTTATTGACCAAAAGGTAAATGAGCCATGGATCACGACCTTCCGCTTTTTCACCTAGTACCTTCAAACCGCGTATGCCCTCATCTGATACATCCGAAAGATGACGAATGGCTTTTGCGCAACCTTGTTGTATGTTAGGTCAGTTACCGTGAAATGTTTGATTAATGCATACGCCTCTCCTTTGAGTAAACTTTTCAAATGTTGTAGCTTATGCACCTTGGAAATTCTGTCGTTGTTATGGACAGAGGTTTCAAAAAGATCATGAAAAGACTGAAAATCTGCGTAGTTACCACAAAAATCTTGAATATTAACCCGAGGTAAGCGAACGTCACTTTCACGCTTGTTGATAGAAGAAATCTCTTGCATAAAATTGCTTTGATTCAACTTTTGTTTTAAATCGGCGTGAATTTTCTCGATTGTTTCCATCGCATCCATATTCGCTTCATCGAATTTTCCTTTCAATGTCTTTTCAAGCGCTTAAAATTCTTCCATTCGTCAGCTAAGAGGGCTATGTACGCCTTAATATCACTGATAGGGGTGTTGGGTGTGAATTTTGCCGTGTGAGCTTTGAAATTCTCCAAACTCTTCAACATTCGCGATTTAGTGCTCGGGCCTCCGCCATTATGCAATTTCACAGTTTAAACTAAATTTCACTGAACTAAACTGTTCTCACTAGTTTTTTTTTTTATAACGGGATTAACAGGATTTTCAGTTTGCAATTTAAATCACTTCACTAATTTTTTAACTTTCAATAAAGTTTAAAGAAAATAAATTACTCACGATTTACCCAAGCGTAATTTGGCGCCAAATTCCGCTTCGAAATCCGGCTCGAAGGACCAATGTACAGTAGGCACTGTACTCCGTTGAATCTTTGTGTTCAGCTGGTTCGCTTCTCGTTATACCAGCACAATTCGCTGTCCAAAGTTCAATAACAAAGTGAAATATCACAAATGCTCGAACCGATCGTAAACGACAATAAATTGATCAACGGTGAATTAAACAGGCGGTATAACGTAAAGTGGTGAGCTTATTTTCGCGGTGAACCGATTCAATCTTTAACTCGAAAAGGAGTGGCCGGAAAGAGATTTCCATAATATCATTTTCAAGGTTCTAAATTATCTATAAAATGGCCGACTTGGATTTTTTAATGAAATATCGAGCAGGTGATGTTGAGCCAAGCAAACCAAATATTTCTAATATTTTATGGCATATCTGGCCTTGGATTTAGTTTTTATGTACAACATTTTGATTAATTTTCCTCAGCTTGTTTTCCAGATTCGTGTCCTAGTTTTAGTAAGCCTTGTTTAAAATTATTTTAAACATTTCTGCACTAAATGGCTTTACGTACCGATACTTTTTAAGGTTCACAAACATTGAGCTTTGACACTTTCGCACCATAAGCACCGTTTTGTTTTGTCAAAATGTAATTTTTTGTGTCTTAGGCTTTCACGATACTATTCTTAAAAGTGAGGTGTCGTGATTTAATTATTTCTTACTACTAAAATTGATTTGTGTTTGTAAAATAATTGAATTTCTCAAGAATTGCATCTCGAGAATTCTTGATATATGGAAGCTGTAGTTTTGGATTCAAAAGGTCTTATATGAGACGCGGTTAATGGCCGATTGCGGTTTTATTTGCCATAGTTTATTAATTTTTATTAAGAAACATATAATTTTATTTTGACAATTCTGATATATAGAAATTGTAACATTCCAGGAATTTTTTTTAGGCAGTAATTTATATACATACACTAATAATTTAATCAAAAAATATTCCAATGCATATTGTGACTGGTTAAAATAACTTACGTATGACAAAAATTTATTAAATTAATTAATTAAAATCCATGTTTCCTATCCAATTCCTTGAACAAAGCAATTAAAATTAAACATATCAATCCGGTATTCTTATAGATAGTGTTTAGAGAGATCCATTCCATGTGTTTTCTATCATTAGGTGTACCTGAATTTTTTTATTTATTATGTAATTCTGTGATTGGACTACTCATATAAACATACACTCGAACCTACGAAATGCACTCAAAAAAACGACCGCATTTTCTTTTTTAATTCACTTAAAACAGCTGTACCTGACAAACTTATGACATTAAAATACCTCCAAACTTCGAATTATGGTTTTATTATTTTATTATCACTTGGATCTCCTTCTAGAAAATTGTATGGTGTATACAATGCCTGTCTAAAACACACCTAATAACTACTCAGTTTATTAAATTTTTGGTTTTCTGCAGAGATACTAGTAAAAGGTATTTTTATAAATTATATAAACTAAAATTAAATGTTAACAGAAATTAAGATTAAATGTTGAAATTTGTCATATAAATGTTTAATAAATCATATAAAGCCCTCAATGTAAATTCCGAAACCTTCCATTAAAACCACAGTGCATTTTTGTTTTAAATAGTACTACATATCACCATTTAAGAATCTCAGATAGTTAAAGACAATAAATGAGGGTGTCAAAACCGAATTACATTAGAAGCGAGCTAGGAAAGAAGGCCGAACCATTCCCAAAATATCTAAACCGTCCTAAATTCGGTCATTTTGATAAATTTTCTGAATCTCAAAATTGTAATTAAAAAAAAAATAAATGTGTAGATACTATTAGTCGGGAGGTACCGGGTTCGAATCCCGAACACAACTATGCCCCCCTGTTGAGAGTGCATAATCTATGGGCCAACCCACCTTTCATGTCAGTACTATAGGCTGGCATGAAACAATGCAATGTGCAGATGGTGGTTTATACAAAACGGGTCTACTATCCGATGCATTATTAATTATGATGAAGAAAATTTAAGGTAACGTTTACGTTTGTTGCCATGTGAAATCAATGAAAATTAATTAAATAAATTCAATTAAACTTGATGCAAAAGTATTTGTAATATACAGAAAAATTTAAAAATAATTAGTAAATCAATTTAATTTAAAATTATATTTAGGACTGGATGTTTATTCACCTCAAAAAATTGACCTGGAATTCGCAAGTTACTTCCATACACTAACTCTACTGAAGTAGCCTGTAAATCTTCGCGATAACTAGTTCTTAATCCTAGTAGGATGGAAGGTAAAATAGTGGTCCAATCAGGTCTGTCACAACACATAATCGCAGCCTTTAGTGTACGGTGCCAGCGCTCGATCATACCATTACACTGCGGGTGATAACTGTTCGTACGTTTATGTTGGAAACCTAACAAGATTGACAATTTCGCGAACAACTGGGATTTAAACTGGGTTCCTTGGTCGGTTACAATGAATAATGGGACACCAAAAACGTACCATCCATTCTGAATAGATCGCAAAAGCGACAGTATTTGCGGTCTTTTCTTATAGATGGCCAAACGACTTGATCCGTAAGTAGCCTCACTGAAGACCTTACTCCTGGATGAGCCAAATTATGCAATGATTCAAAAACTTGTTTTCTGAACGCGAAAGGAATATAAGGTCGAGATTTACCTGTGGATATGTCGCAATACAATGTTCTATCGGCACCAAAACGTACGGGAAATTGTTTAAATCTCAGGGTTGGCCTACTATTGTCTTCGATAAGTTTTAATAATTCTTCGTCGCCAACTTGAGCCTTCGCGATAATTGAGTAATCGATTGATCCAGGGACTTCTATTTGCTCTATGCGGGAAAGAGTATCAGCTACTATATTGTTCTTGCCCGAAACGTGTTGTAAGTCCGTTGTGAATTGCCCTATGTAGTCTAAATGTCGGCGCTGTCTGGGTGATGCTTTTTCACTATTCTGTCTAAAAGCGTAAACTAAGGGTTTATGATCCATAAACAGTGTGAAATTTTGTCCCTCAAGAAGAAACCTGAAATGCCTTATGCCTAAATAAGCCGCCAAGAGTTCCCTGTCGTAGGCGCTGTACTTGCTTTGCAGGCTTGGTTTACCCATTGCTGAACTACTGCCCCAACTGCAGTGTCTGACGCATCCACCATTATTGACTTACAAGCCGAAGGATGAGCTAAAAGTGTTGCCTCAGTCATTACTCTCTTGCACTTCTCAAAAGCTTCGACGGCTGTGTCTATCCAATTGATAACAACTTTGCTATTTTTTTTGTATCCCTTCAGAAAGTCATTTAAAACGGCCTGATCTTTTGCGGCGGCTGGTACAAAACGCCGATAAAAATTGATCATGCCTAAGAACCGTTTCAATTGCTGAACTGTTGTGGGTCGGCTAAATTGGGATATGACTTGAGCGAAAACACATTTATCCATGTTAATGACTAATCCATTGTTAGATAGTCTCTGAAACACTGTATTCAAATGCATTAGATGCTCGTCTCTGGATTGTGATGCTATCAGTATGTCATCAAGATAAGTGAAACAAAATGGTAATCCGCGTAAGATCGAGTGCATCAGCCTTTGAATTTTGTAAAACTCAAATAGTCCGAATGGTGTCGATATTGCAGTTTTAGGTATATCTTTTGGTTCGATGGGGATCTGGTGGTATGCTCGTACCAATTCCAATGTAGTGAAAACGTTACAACCGGCCAGTTGGAAAGAAAAATCCTGGAGGTGAGGCACTGGATAATTACAATCGGGAATCGTCACGTTATTGAATGCGCGGTAATCACCGCAAGGTCTCCACTCTCCGTTTTTCTTTTTGACCAAATGCAATGGACTGGACCAAGAGCTATTGCTAGGGCGGCAAATGCCCTGTGTCATCATGCTCTCGAAATGGTCTTTGGCTATCTTGGTCATCTCTGGAGATAAACGTCGTGCTTTACAACTGACAGGTGGTCCGCGAGTCTCTAGGCAGTGTGTGATGTTATGTTTCACAGGTTTGATGCCGAAATTTTCGCGTGTGATTTCCTCGTATTTTGCAAGAATATTCGAAATATCTGCTCCGAGGGTTATCTTGTGTAAAATGGACAGTGATGGAACCTGTGTTGCTGTCAGGGAACCATTGGTGAACAACGAAGTTAAAGGATCTACTATTCGATTTCTCTTAAGGTCGACAATAAGACCAGTGTTTTTTAAGAAATCTGCCCCTAAAATTGGTATTGATACTTCTGCCACAATAAAATTCCACACGAAATCTCGTCTAAGCCCAATATTTAGGTGAAGTGTGCGAATGTCGAAAGCCTTGATACGGGTACCGTTTGCTGCGTAAAGACTAAAGTCGGATTTATCGCTTATGTGTTTGCTAAAGTTGACTAGTATTACTGATACATCTGCGCCTGTATCGATCAAGAATTTGCGTTGTGAATTTTTTTCGAAAATTAAGAGACGACTGGAAATTGCATCATCAGGACACGTCGTCGAATGCTGATGTGCAATTATTTTTTTAAATTGAGGTCCATCTGGTTTGCATCAGTGGATTTTAATTGATGTTTACAACCTGTAACACACTTATTTGCCTTGTCTTTGATACGTCTGTGATAATAACATTCGAAATTGTTGCTTGATTCGCGAGAATTTGAGCGAGATCCGCGTTGGTTACTACGTCCTCTGGATGTACTACGCGATCGGAATCGGGTGTCTATTAACGCTGATATTTCTTTCATAATATGAGATTCAAAATTATGCCACCTTTTGTCGGGATTTGTTACTGACGGAGTGCTACAAAACCATTTGAAGTTGGCGAAATGGCGACAAAACCATTTGAACTTGCTGTGGCAAACGCTGCATCCACAATTGACATATCGAATCATCGTTGAACCTAACACCGGCATCCAATCGAAACTTCTCGAGTAACTGGGAAGTCTTTTTGTCACCCAACGACAAACCGTGCAATAAATTATGCAGTTTGCTCTTTTCTGACTCTCCCAGTCCTTTGATTACCTCCTGTTTAAAAATGTAGATTTTATTTAATAGAGTGATATATAAACATAATATAATTCGATATTTAATATGGATAAACAAACATTATACAATTGTGTAGTACATATTATTAAATCTAAAAATTAAAAAGTTTTTTCACCTCTTTGGCAAATGGTGTGAGGTGTGTCTCCTTTGTTTCGAGTTATTAAACCAGCGAATTGATCATGTAGCCGTGCGTCCAGTTCACTAACGGCGTGTGAATATCGTGACAATTCCAGCCACATTGAATTGTTGCTCGAGAATTTCGAACCATACCACTGGGTTCTGGCCGAATAATGACTGGGGTGACTTGAAAGCTATATGTGTCACTTCCGAAAATTTAGGAATTGTTTTTTTTTACATCAGGGGTAATCTGTCTCTCGTTACCTAAAATTTCTGGAGCTATGCTTAAATCACTGTCTCAGATAATTGAGCACGAACTAACTCCCTAACACGCGAATCGATAATGTCCCGCAACTGTGCCGTCGACAACGTAACGGTGTCCGTGGCGGGATCGCCAGAAGGAACCGTGGTCTCAGAACTCACCGAGGAAGGCCGCAGTATTGAATCTTGCCCGGGTTGAACTTGACATTGTTCGAGCGAGCACGCTCAAGAACGATTTTCAAAATTCTGTCATGTTCCTCTTCGTTACAGGCTACTATTGCAATATCATCAAAATACACAAAAACACCCGGTATATCATCGAAAATTTATACCATGCGTTTCTGAAAAATCTCTGGCGAAATATTTAAGCCAAACGCAAGTCTATTGAATTTATGCCGACCAAAGGGTGTCATGAATGTTGTCAATTCTGAACTCGTTTCATCCAATTCCAATTGTCAAAATCCATTTGAGCAGTCTAATACTGTGAATACTTTCTTATCAACCAATTCTGAGGTCAATTCATCCACAGTGGGTATCAAATAATGTTCACGCCTGAGGCACTTTGAATTTATTCCAAAAACAAAATGTTTACCACTAAGACTTGTTTCCAATTTCCGCTTTTCATTCGTTGAATTACCTGTTGATGATACATCGTCCCAATGGAGATTGTCAACACGTTCGTTCCCATTTGATTTCGGTTGCGATGCGCTGGCGTTGGATTTGCTCTTCTTCTTGCGACACATCTGGCGAAAATGTCCGTTTCTTCCGCATTCGCACGTGTTATCCTTCGCTGAGCACTTGCTTCTGTGCTCTCGGTTCCATTCGCCACCACAGTTGAAACAGATGTTTTTGCTTGTTGTTTGTTTTAATCGCTACCGTTGCAATCGATTGTTTTGATGCCAAAATCCCTTTGCACATTTCAACCACGCGATCCAATTTTTCATCACGACCGTCGAACAATTTTAACTGAAGCTTCTTGTCAAACACCCCAGTAATGATTTGATCAAGCAACATTCGGTTTTCATACGACAATCCGCACGAACAATTAAATTCACAACGTTCAATTTGCGCACGGAACTCGGTCAAAAATTTGCTTGAATGGCTGACGTTCCTTTTGGTTCAGATTGTTGAATTTAAATGACTCCATAGTCACGTTTTTCTGTGGCAGACAATGATTATCAAATGCCTTCAACACATCATCCAATGTTCGCTGTGTTGTTACCGTTTCGGTGCGTGTTGCTGGGGTTAGCCCCTTAATCTTGCATTACAAAATGTTGCATTACAAAATCTTGCATAACAATTTCCCATACATTTATAGAATTGCACGCGCGATTCAATAAATGTACGGGAAATTATTATGCAAGATAACAAATCGCATTGACAAAATTCTACTGTATAATGATAATTATACAGTAGAATTTTGCTTGAGATATCAAAAATCAAATATCCAGGATTAAATATTCTTAACCAGAATATTATGTTGAGATATTTTAGAAAAACGGAGATTTCCATTTTAATTTTAATATTAAATCTTCATTAATCAGTTATATTGAACTTTTATGAATACGCAATAAATATTATGTTAGACACTAAAGACAGGTACAGATACTAAAACTGCAAAATTTTTTAAATACAAGATATTGTATTTACAAGATTTTGTACTTGCAAGATTTTGTAACTGCAAGATTTTGGGTTGGCAAGATTTTGATTTGCATGATTTTTAAAAAATGCAAGATTTTGTACTTGCAAGATTTTGTAATGCAAGATTTCGGGGCGCTCCCGTGTTGCTGCCGTTTATGTCGCTGGAATTTCTTGTATTGTGATTACTGATTACTGTTCCAAGCAGTGACTGTTCGGATCCATCATTTGGAAACAAAGTATTGTAAATATTAGCGCCCTTTGTTCCAATTAACCACAGTAAAATTGCGATTTTCGTTGCCTCCGTCTGACCATTTTTATCGTTCGCGATCATATACACTAAAAAAATCACGTTTCCGCTTAATTTCCAATGATCATGACGTTAATTTTCAAAAATATGACCGAAAAACGTGTTGTTTAGGCTTCAAATTAGTCCGATGATTACTTTCTGCTGCCCGATGCCGAACACAACGAGTTTAACGTTAATAACAATGTTCTTTATTTTGACTAAAACTTGTGAATGTTGGTTGTAGGAAGGTTGGTACTCCACTGCACTGTCGTTCAATAACTTCCCTTCGCGTAGAATTGACAAAAGTTGGCTCACAATCTTTATTGAGTATTTCTAGCTCAGATGAGCTTAAATAATTTATCAGAACAGAGCCCCGGTTATTAATATTAGTACTACCCCAAAGAGTATGGTGCGCGTTGGCATCACAACCAATTAAGAGGGGAATATTTTTATCCGTACTCCACCTTAAGAGTTCTTTAAGTTCCTCCGATTGGGGAGGATGAGAAGAATCAAATGGAAGATAAACTGATGCAACAATCAGTTCAGTGCAAGCATTACATGATTCGAAAGTGATCAGAACGGCTGAGAGATCAGCCGAACTGCATTAGTGAAGAAGAGAAACAAAAAATTCTGCCATTAGGAATATTTAGCCCACAAACAGAACCATCGAGAAGATAAGGTTCCTGAATAAAACATAAATCTGTATGCGATCCAGTAAGCAACTTCCTTAATTCAAATAAAGCTGACTTACTGTGGTGCAAGTTAATCTGTTTAATTTCAAGCATGGAAGTCATATTAACATACCAGCAACTGAAACAAAAAAACGTAGAGCTTATGGTCCATAGAGATAACATTAAACAAGATCTTCTCAAGAACATATTGTAAACAAAGACTGGAACCAATAATATACTCATAGGTCTTAGAGTCAACCCGGAGAACAATCGATTGACGATAGGCCTCTCGTTTGTACCGGACGACTTTCCAACCGCTGATCGAGATATTTGGATTCATCACACCAATGTTAGTAAACACAACGCTGGGATCCTCTGGTGGACCAGGAATCCAAGTGTGTAATAAAATAGGATTCGGAGGATCACCAACCGAAAGTCGACAATCACGCCAGATATCCTTAATGCTGGAAACCTCATTGCAGAACCAAGTATAGGTTTCCTCGTACGGACCTTTTTTACGGCCAATTCCGGTGTTGTACCAGTGGTAGAACGGGCCCGTTTGGGAGTGTTAGAGGAGCAGCTGTTAGGTGCCTCAGCAATAGTGTCGAGCGTAAGGTCAGACAATTTTCTCCTCATACGCTGGCGGTTACGCTTACCAATGCGTTTCGCTTTTCCTAAATGGCTGAGTTCAGTAGTAGAACCCGCACCATCAGATCGGAGGAGAACACTCTCCGAACCCGAGAATGTATCGGAAACGTGACCCAAGACGACCCAGGAAGGTTGATACATGAGAGCTTAAGATTCATTCACAATATTATCACAATAAGATTCTAACTTCCGAGGCGGGATAGAGACGTAATAAAAATGTTCCAATGGTCCACAAATTATAAGTGACTAAAACACTATTAAATTAGTCAAAAATAATTTTAAATTAAATTGATTTACTAATTATTTTAAAATTTTTCTGTACATCACAAATACTTTTGCATCAAGTTTAATTGAATTTATTTGCATTATAGTTATGAATTTTTATCAAATGAAACGTTATTTATAATTCAATTAAATAAGAAAAAAAAATTCCAAAAAAGTAATTTTCATTTGATTAAATTTTCCTTATCACAATTACTAATGCATCGGATAGTATAGCCGTATGTCCTCGATTTGGCAAATACTGTATAAAGTAGGATGAGTTGGGAGTGCCTTGAGCCCCAGAAAAAAAAATTGCATAGAATAAAATGAAATAAAAAACTAGGCTGATGCTGGAATACTGTATTACACTGCCTGACTACATAAATATATTTGTGCATACATTACAATCAATTAATAATTACTAGCAATTAAATATTCAGCAATGAGAACAAACAATACAGAAAATGCATTTTTAGAAAAACGAAATTAGTGTATTTTGCAGCAAAAATGAAATTACAGTAATCCCCCTATAACACGGTAGATTCGTTCTGCGTTATAGGAAAACGCGTTGTACGAGAATGCGTATATGGGGGAAAACACGTGTTATACGAGGGACATGAAATCGCGTAATATGAAAACGCGTTATAAGAGTACCGTGTTATAGGGGGGATTACTGTATTTTTCGTTTGACGTGTTTTTCAATTTAGTTTTAATTAATTTTAGCATCAATAATTTAATTTTTCCAAAAATGTAGTTATGTAAAATGTCGTTCTCACTAATACGTTTAATTAAGCCAGGAAGCAAAGTAACTGTAATTTCGCGAATTTAAAAAAATTCTTACTAGGAAAATTTATTTAACCAGCAAAAAATCCAAGCACACAGATTATCGAACAGTTTACGGAAAGCAATAAGTATGGCATTCTATTCCAGTCAAGTTTTTTGCTCTGTTGTAATACTTATGTTTAAATTAATAATATTTATATGTATTTATAAAAATATATACAAAAAAAAAAACCTAGCATATATTTTTTTTTAATTAACTTGTTTGTAAGTGTGGGGACAAATACTAGGCTAGAGGGAAAAGCATGAGAATTGATTTAAATTTAAAAAAAATTAAAGAAGAGAGATGACTTTATACCAGTGTTTAAATTCATTTTTTCGTTCCTTTCTTTTATCGTTTATTTCTCTCTTTGTGAATGTGAAATAAAACAAACGAAATCGAAAAACCTAAAATATCTCTCCCTCATATAAAACCCAAAGGAAAGGAGAAAAGAGATATTTTATTTTGTTGAATTTCGTTCCAAAGGAAAGAAACGAAACAAAATATTTTTTCTCTCCTTTCGCAAAAAGAGAGTAAAGCAAGGAACGAAATTTGAATTTAAACACTGATTAAGATTGATGCACGATACTGAATTTAAATCCTAACATTTACATCCATTAAACTCACTCAAATCTAGATTATCTAGATGAAATATTTTAAATTAAAAAAAAAAAGATTTCAATCTAGTCTCGTGCATGCTGCTTTAACAATAATTTATAATACTCGTAAACAAAAGCAGCAACAAACGCTATATAAATATAAGCACAATTCCGTTAGCTCTAGCTCTCTCTTTTTTCATTGTATATTATTGTAAATGTGTATAGGTGTGATAAAAAAAAAAAAAAAAAAACTATGTAATAATAAATAAAGCTCGATTCTCATGTGTGTAATTTAAAACAATATAAATAAATAGAACCCACTGGCATTCAACTTGTTTCCAAAAAATAATATATATTTATATAAATGTAAAATGTAATCAAAAAATGAGAGTATAAAAACAGGTAGATTTATATTAGAAAAATGAGATAACAAAAAGCCAAAAATATATGATATAATATTATTTTATATTAATTTATGTTAATTGAAAAATGCCATTTTTATTTTTTATTTTACTTAATAATTTTTTTTGACATCAAAAATACAAAAAACAAAATTAATTAAAAATTATTATCTATAAAAGTAGACATGAATATATTTATATACATATAATATATATAATTAAAATTTTTCAATTAATTAAAGGCCCATAAATATATGATCACACAGATAAATAAATTATTTGTAAAATGTACAGCCTCTAAGTTGTATTTTTGTTTTATTAATTAGTTTTTAATTTTATAAATATAAAATTTAAATCAATTTTTTTTTAAATAACAATTTTCTTTTTAATTTAAAATATGAGAAATGTTAAGCGAACGAAGAGAAATGTATGTATATACATAGTCGTATACAGGGTGAGGAAAAAGTAATGGTGAGCTTGGTTGTGACCTTGACCTTCATATTCAAGATCATTGTAGGATAAAGCCGTTTTTTTAAAATTAGAATCCCTATTTTTGATAACAGAATCGAAAAGAGCGATCAATTGGACGTCCGAATATGTATTTCCCATAACCTCTCAAGGTCATCTGAAGGAATTTACATTGCGAGGAAAAAGTATGAAAATCCCTAAAAATTTCACGGAGTATGTTAAAAAGAAAAATGAGCAAGGTTTGAGCTTGGTTGTGACCTTGGCCGTAATTTTCAAGGTCATTTTGAGGTCAGGGTCATTTTTTTTATAGGGAAACCGCTGTTTTTGACAGCGGGCAATCAATTGTACGTCCGAATACGTATTTTCCATGACCTCCCAAGGTCACCTGAAGGAATAATGATTTTCTAATCTTCTGATTAGAATCTGATTTTCTTCTTTTTAATTTTTATTTTCTTTTAATTTACATAGCAAATCATTATTCCTTCAGGTGACCTTGGGAGGTCATGGAAAATACATATTCGGACGTACAATTGATTGCTCTTTTCAAATCCGATGTGAAAAACAGGGGTTTCCCTATAAAAAAAATGACCTTGATCTCAAAATGACCTTTAATATGAAGGTCAAGGTCACAACCAAGCTCACCATTAATTTGCTTGTTGAAAATTACCTAAGAATAATAAACCTTGCTCATTTTTTGTTTGACCGAAATCCGCGAGATTTTTAGGGGTTTCCATATTTTTTCCTCACCCTGTATACACATATAATGGATCCGGGTCAAAATGCCGCGTTTTAAAATGTCGCGTTTTAAAATATCGCGTCTTAAAATGTCGCGTTTCAAAATGCCGCGAGGTACAAAATTTCGCGTGGTACAAAATGTCGCGTCTTAAAATGTCGCGTTTCAAAATGCCGCGAGGTACAAAATTTCGCGTGGTACAAAAAGACGCGTTTTAAAATATCGCGTTTCACAATGCCGCGACGTACAAAATGTTCAATTTGGATTAAATTGTGTATATGATATCAACTTCCGATATATAAGGACTTAACTTTAACATTTTAGTGAAGGAATATTCTAATAAATTTCAACATTTGCGTTCTTTTTCTTAGACCCACTTTATAATTACATAAAATTACATTTATAAATAATTTCCATTCAGTGAAGGAAAATTTTACTATATCACGCGACATTATGTACCACGCGGCATTTTGAAACGCGACATTTTAAAACGCGACATTTTGTACCACGCGACATTTTTTACCTCGCTGCATTTTGAAACGCGACATTTTAAAACGCGACATTTTGTACCACGCGACATTTTGTACCTCGCGGCATTTTGAAACGCGACATTTTAAAACGCGGCATTATGAACGGTTCCCACATATAATATATATTAGGGTGGAACGAAAAAAGGATAAAGGGTATTTTTTTAAGCCCGATAGAATTTGAAATTGTAAAAAATAAAAATAAAAATTAAATTTTTATGAAAAATATACTCTGGCAAATCATCATGAATAGATTTGTGGAGGCAATGCGAATTTACCGATACTTAATTGTAAAACACTTATTTATTTATTTTAATTACACGCCTTTACTTATTAGTCCAGTAACTGAAGAGTGAAAAAGAGGCCAACCTGTCAATAACACCCTACGACTTTCATACGGCCAGTAATAAGAGATAATTACACATCATTTAAAATAAGCCAAATTCTACAGGAAAAAAGTAACGGGGTTCAAGTTCCACCTGTACCGCAAATGTTTGGTAAAACATAAGTACAAAAATTTAAAAAAAATAAACATAAATGAGCCATTCATTATTCTTACCAGGACATGTATATTGGTATCTCATGCAATTTCTGTTTTTTGATAATTTCAGAAGCGTTAGCTGCTTTGGTTGTGTATGCCATCAGAAATTGCAGTAGAAATAACTTCAAGTCATCGGAGCTGGTTCCGAGAAAGAGATGTATATAGACACCAGTAAACTTGTGATATCGTTGATTTTAAGTTCGGCAGCGCATATGTCTCCTATACTGCAAGCGGTTTTCGTACGATGACATTGAAAATTTGACCTGCGAAGCTCGTGTTTGATGGCATTTGTAGATTGGTATTGGATAGCTACGCCGCCCGCCCTGATACTTATCGTTTCTGTTGACTGATCAAATTATAGTTGAGAGGAATAACAACATTTGCATCGTCCATCCAAGTTTCAGAGACAGCTAGTAAATTTGCTATTTGAATAATATCATCAACTTCAAGATCGTGAACATGAGTCGCTAAACTTTGAACATTGAGGCTGAGTAAACGCAGTTGGATGATTGGAACGCCACTAAGAAAATCACGTATGTCATCGCTAATTACCCGAAGTTGATGGTTATCCAAACGCTGCAGTTCGTGCATTTTTGGAGTATGATTTTGAAAGCGATGGTAAAATTTCAAATCGTTCTTAGCGTAGTCAGATATAAACCAGGAATTGTCTGTGTTTACACTTGACTGTATTAGTTATTGATATCGAGGCGCTTTTCTCGTAGATTGGAGTCCAATCTTTATGCAACACATGATGTCTATCCAGCACTTCAGATCGCACCTTGAGCCTAAGCTGAACTCCGATATTAGCATTATCTTTGAAATGTATCCAGAGGTGCATGCCAATTGCACCGTTAACTATACCATCCATATTACGTCGATATTGACAGTGATCATGTAGGGTTTTTCGATGAGAAGATGTAAAACGTGAGGTAAGTCGCTAGTATTCGTTACCGTCATTTTATGTAGTGCTGCTTGAGCGCTATTGAGTTGAGTGTTTTCAGAATAGCCGAAAAAGATATCTTGGGCAACAACGGTGTGTGTAGATACCAATGATGTGGCGTTGTATTTGTCTACATCGGCATTACTGTGAAATAGTCTCACTGCCATCGGTACATTCTCTGTACACCACTCAGTCGATCTGAACCGAGTTTCTATCAATCTTTAAAAAAAAAAAAAAATTAATAAGCAAACCTAGTCTCCTCATCGTGCAGTTCGTCGCCATTACCGATCTTAGTGAGAATCGATGAGAAACTGACGTCACTCTGTCGCATGACCTGGGTGAGCTGATAGAAGTTCAGCGACTGCCATAATACAGCACCCCAGACGTTGTTCACTTTAGGGGGCTTGTAAATAGCTCGAGCGTTGACGGGAGGGAGTTGTCGCAGATCGCCGGAAAATATTATGTTTATGCCGCCGAATTGTTTATCAAAATTTCCGGTAATATCTTGAAGTTAGTGGTTGATGGTGTGAAACATGTAGCTGTTTATCATGCTGACTTCATCAATGATCACCGATACAACGTTGCCAACCACGTTTCTGTATTCTTGCAAAGTTTCTCTACCTAATCCATCGCTACCGATAGCTCTTTTAGATCGTGTGAGATGAAATGCTGAGTGAGCAGTAGTACCCTCTATGGCGACAGCTGCCTTGCCCGTTGATGCCCAAGATATGTATGCGTTACGCATATTGTTGTGTTTATTGGTAAATATGTTATAAGTTTCCATGAGTATACGCATGATAACATCTACCAGTTTATTAAAATATCTAGATACAGCAGGTTACTGGATCTTCAGCAACAAGCATAGCTCGCTGTATCGCGGTTAATTCTCTTAAAGGATCTTCTATTACGCTAGCTTGCTCAACAACGGCGTTTCTTGTGTGTAGAATCTTGAGAAGCATAGGCCAACGAATATCGTTGGCGTTTAACGTCAAAACCATCGTTAACGGATCATGGCAAAGAGATCTTTCTTTCTCTTCAGCCAGTATTGTGCGGAATTCGGTATAGACTTTAACAAAGACAAGTTCTTTTCTACCGAATGTTCGATGAAATTTTTGTCTTCTATCTGGGCTCGCGTGATTTGGTTTGTTGAAGCGTAATATTTAAAAGTGGCGTGCAAACCGTCGCTTAATGGTCAACCGCAAAATTTTCATCGCCATATAAAGTAAATGCTGGTGTTTTGCGCCGAGGCGATCTCGCCGTCTTAACTCACTCGTGGCCATTATATATGGTGTTGTAGATAATGGACAGAGGCTGGCGATCTTGACCTGGTGCAATTTCGAGGCATTTGTCCTCGTTCCATAGCAAAGTTTCATTATAAGCCAGCAGGAGTTTCATTTCGTCTTGAGTTTCTATCGTCTCTATATAGAATTTTAGGATACTTCTACAGAAATGATGTCTTGTCTTCAACATACTCCTCACCTTGAAAGAATATCTTTCAATCAACTGGTAACTTGGCAAGTTTGCCCCTCGAACTAAGTTGTCATGCCCGGGATGTACTACAATAATTCTGGCGACTTGCCATTTTATTGGTGGTAGATTATTTTCGATCAATACAACTAAATCTCCAGTTTTCAAATTGGATTCTATCGTTTGCCATTTGTGCCGCTGTTGTAGTGTATTAAGGTAATCGTGTTTAAATGTTCTCCAGAACCTCTGTGTTGTCTGCTGAATAGTTTGCAATTTACTTAATCTGCTTGTCTGGATTTGTTCTAAGTTTGGCTCAGGAATGGTCAGCAATGGTTCTCCGATTGATAAATAGTTTAAATCATCGATGTCATCTGATTGACTACATAGAGGCCTTGAATTTAATATTGCTTCTACTTGACATAAGAGTTTGTAATACTGTTCATAGGTAAGTTTTGACTGCCTGATGCATCTGCGTAAATGAGTTTTCGTTGATTTGACTCCGGCTTCGTATAGATCTTCCATATGACTAGCCGTTGGACACATGAATTTCCAGGTGGTATAATGTGACGATAGGTGACTATTTATTTTGTCGTTGTGTTCCTGCGAGTTGAATTGTTTGGCCAGCTGTCGGAGTTCTCTATCGGCACCTACAAAATTGTTCTCTTCTAGCAGTAAACCGTCGAAGAGCAGCAATAAACGCCTCGGTTGTCAAATCGGTCACTAGTTCCAAGTGCACAGCCTTGCTTGCCATGCAGACGAATAAAGCAATGTAAGCTTTTTGTATTTTTGCATTGCGTATCGTAGATGCCTTCAACAAAATTGGTCCTGCATAATCCACACCGACGTTTTCAAAGGCACGTTTTGGATTTACTACCCGTGCAGGTGGTAAATTACCCATCAACTGCTACGCTGCTTTTGCTTTTAATTTGAAGCACGTAATGCATTTATGAATATATTTCTTCACTTGATTTCGACCTTCTAGGATCCAATATTGTTGCCTTAGATGAAACAGCATCACCGATACGCCACCGTGTAATGTGTATTGGTCTACATCGGTGATAATCAATTCGGTTACGTGATGTTCTCCTGGTAGAATAACAGGATGCTTGCTGGTATATGGAATATTGGCATTTTGCAATCTACCCCCGACTCGAATAAGATTTGTTTCGTCTAAAAATGGATGCAGTGATGCAATTTTGCTCTTAGATGATACGCTTCGACCAGCTTTCAATTGTTGGATCTCCTCCCAGAATGCATAATTTTGTTCTAACCTCGGTATGGAAAGTTGTTTTATGGGAGCAACTTTGGTTTTTGCAGCAACCAGACGCGTAATACAATTCCCCATTTCATTTTTCGACCTGACATAGACTGCGGCAGCATAAGCCCATTCGGACGCATCACAGAATCCATGGATCTCAATTTCTTGATTGTGGACAATTGTTAATCGGGATATCTTGATGGTAGCAAAATGACTAAATGCATTTCGAATGTTTTCCCATTTAGCTGCGATAGATGGTGGTAATCGATCATCCCAGTTCAGTTTTAATACCCATAAACTTTGAAATATTACCTTTATGGTTATTATTGAAGGTGCCAACAGTCCAAGTGGATCGAACAGCCTTGAAGATTCTGACAATAGTTCTCGCTTCGTTGGTGTGAAGATATCTGGTAAGTCAACATTAAAAAAGAAGCAGTTTTCCTCCGAATTCCACTGTAATCCTAACACCTTTGTGCATCGCGGTTCCTCTAGATTCAGTGGACTAATTTCCTGGTGTTCAGCGGGTATCCCTTGTAAAAATTCGACCGAGTTTGATTTTCACTTTCAATTGCTTCGGATATTTCGTCAGCCCCGGACATAACGTCATCTACATAAAAATCATTGTTGATTACAACTGCGGCTAAACGGTTTTCATCTTGATAATCAATGGCTACTTGCTTCAGAGATCTGATTGCTTGGTAAGGTGATGATGCCAATCCATACGTTACAATACCTGACGTTGTCCGTGCTGAACCATCGAAGACGACTTTCAATTTGGTTTTCCCGTTTGACTCCTTCACTACTGCATGATGAGGAAGATAGCAGATGTTTTGATTCTTATGAAGTTCTACGGTTGGAATGAGCTTCATGTGGCTAAGGTTGATGTATTCGTCCATTAATTGCAAATATTGTTGGTGCACTGTAGGATTATTTTCGAACTTTCGTTCCATTGCCATCAATCGCGATGTTGCAGCTTGCAGTGAACTCCCGAGGTCAGGAAAATTTGGCTTAAACGGTAAATATACTACATACCGGCCTTCATCAGTTGGAGAGAATGTCTTTATGAAGACTTTCTCAATTCTTCGACTTCCCAAAATTGCCGTAATAAAACATCAATATCAGTGGTTGCCAAGTTTGATACAGATGAACTACTGCTATGCTTCGCTTTTAAATTTCCACAGATGATCCATCCAAAAATTGTGTTTTGAGCGATCACCTTGTTGTTTCGCTTAATGTTTTCTGGAGAAATTATTTCAAAAAATTCCCCAGCACCAAGGATGATATCGATCCGGGAAGGTTGCGTAAAATCAGGGTCAGCCAACGACAAGTGCTTGATGTGCTGATAATCCTGGTCATTGGTTGAGTATTCCGGTGTGTATGCTGTTAAATTCTTTAGCACTAATGCTTGGCATTCGAGAGATTTGTCATAGTTAAGCCTAGATTTAATGTGTAACTGTACACTGCCTCTGGTATATCCAGCTCCAGCTCCTGCAAGTCCAATTATAGGTATTCTTGCGTGATTCCGTGGTATTTGAAGTTTCTGCACTAAACTATCAGTTATTAAAGTAACTTGCGAGCCTGAATCTAGTAGAGTTCGGCATGGTTGAGAAACTCCCAGCTTGTCCTTCACTAAAACTATTGCTGTTGGTAATAATGATGTTCGATTGTTCACTATGTTTCTGGGTATATTGGTTGACTGAATGACCAGGGAACTTGATACTGTTGTGATAAGTTTGTAGGGAATTCTGGATATGTCAAACCGTTTGATCTGGATAGCGGCGGTATCTTATTGTTGCGTATTTTATAGGTACACGTTTTACAAAGTTTGAAAGTTGTAACATCCTCCAGCGGGAACTCATCTCGCAGTAGTGGTACCGAACTCTCCGGGACGATGCATAAATCGTTTTGAAACCAGTAATGATCGCATACGTAACCAAATTTATTGCCAACATAAATTCTGTTCGAACAACCGAGTCGCCCGTTTGTACACTTGAGTTCGATAATTCCGTTAATATTCTGCATTTCTTTTCCGTCGACCCTTTTCTTGAATGTTAATGGCAGTTTGTGCCGGCATCGTCAACCTATACTACAGTACTCATCGTCAATTTATTGCAAATTTTCGGCAATTTTTTCGCAACAATCAATATTGGTGTGATATAAGACAGTGGATCACCATTCTCCTTCTTGATCATCAACATTGTCCTCATCAAGTTCTCCCTGTGGGTTTATTTCTCCTGGTTCTATAGTTTCGTCTACTTCCACCTCTTCGGGTAACATTACATCTTGGCTATCTTTATAATTCGAACACTGACGAGACTCACACGAACCACAAACAAATGAGCATGGCATCCCTGCTTTCTTTTATTTTATTTATTTATTTATTTATTTATTTACCAACTTTATAATTATATACAATCTGGTTACAAATTTTTCAATAATACAATAATATATACTAAAATCAAAGTAAAACAAACATGAAAAATTACCAATAAGTTAAAAGAACATTAGACATCAATTTCTTAAATGCCTCCCTTGACAGATTAAAATCGAAAGCCGATCGAACTCTATTAAAAGAAACAGTAGATTGATAAATAGGCTCACATTTACCGTAGTTATGCCTAATGTAAGGCAGCTTAATTTGGAAGTCTCTAACGCGAAAGGTCCGTAACGGAGTATATATATCGTACAATACCAAAATCTCAGGACAGTCAATTTTAGACATCAATAAGTCTCTAACCAATAACGCGCCAATTTCGATTCTGCGGATAAAGAGCGGCTCAATATTTATTAATTTACATCTACCACGATACGGTGGAAGTATAAAAGCGGGTAGGTTCTCATCTCTGCGCAACCTTCTCAGAGCAAACCTTAAAAAGCGCTTTTGAACACTTTCAATTCGGTCTGAATAGTTACTATAAAACGGATTCCAAATTGCTGCACCATATTCCAACAACGAACGCACAAACGAAATATATAATATTTTAATAGAATAAGGATCTTGAAAATCCCTCGAAAACCTTTTAATAAACCCAAGCATGGAATTCGCTTTAGAAATGCAAATGTCAATGTGCTTATTGAACGATAAGTTCGACGTAAATGTTATACCTAGATCCACAAACGTATCAACCTTATCAATAATGCAGCCATCCAGGAAAAAATCAAAACTAGCGGGCGCGATTGCACGGGTAAAACGGATTGTTTTACATTTGGAAATGTTTAGGGTCAAATTCTGAGCTGTGCACCACATACTAAAATTATTTAAGTCGGATTGGAAATCTCTTGCGTCATTGATGCATGAGATGGTTTTAAAAATTTTAATGTCGTCCGCATAGATGAGGATGTCGGAATAACTCAAACAATCAACTACATCATTAATGAATAGTATGAAAAGCATAGGACCCAAATGACTACCTTGAGGCACTCCCGAGGTGACATTAATAACTCTGGATGTGAAACCACCAATCTTTACTATCTGAGTTCTGGAATCAAGATAAGATCTGATCCAGTCCAGTGGGAGAAAACTACAATGCAAGGAATCAAGTTTCCTCAACAGCAAGTCATGATCAATCTTATCAAAGGCCTTACAGAAATCAGTGTACACAACCTGCACAATTTTCCCCCTATATAAGGCATTTGAGACGCAATTGGTAAGCAAGAGTAAGTTAGTAACAGTTGATCTGCCTGGAAAGAAACCATGCTGTTTTGGAGAGATAAAAGTTTTCACATGAAAAAATAATTGTTCTTTAACAAGCTTCTCAAACAACTTGGGTAAGACTGAAATTATACAAATACCCCTATAGTTCTCAATGTTACCACGAATCCCGGATTTGAAAATAGGTTTAATAAGCGATCGCTTCCAAAGAGTAGGGAAATATCCCTCTCTTAGACTTCTATTAAATAGAAAGCACACCGGGGCTGCAATTGCGTTACCGGTCAATTTTAAAAATAAAGGCGGTAACAAATCAAAGCCGGCACTATGGTTAATGTCAAGATTTGACAATTCCGATAAGATTGTATCAATTTCCAAACGAAACATTGAAAATTTCATATTGCTCGTGACATTATTCAAGCCGCAGAAATTAGAACCTGAATCTGGATTATAAACGCTCTCAAAGAAATCCGCAAACAAATTAACCTTATCTAGAATGTTATCACAGACTCGGTCTTTCAAATACATTGTGGAAGGGTAACCATCAGATTTTCTTTTATAGTTAACAAAATGCCAAAAATGATTGGGTTTCGATTTAATTTGTGATTCCACCTCCAAAACATAATTACTGTAAAGAAATCGGTTAAGAAATATATACTTTTTACGTAAAACCTTGAATGAGTTGTAATTTACTGTATTCGGATAAAGTTTATAAAGTTTATGAGCCTTATCCTTTCTATTTTTCAAATTTATCAATTCACTGTTATACCACGGTTCCTTCTTGGAGCCTGAAACAACCAGTCTAGGAATGAATGCTTCAATGCCCATATGAACAATTTTATAAAATTCGTCCAACATATCGTCTATATTATTATGCTTTCTTGCATGAACATGTTCCCTTACATTCTTTCTTACATTGACAAAATATCATCTTTAACAGTTCCGGAGGCGCCGGGTCATTAGTGGTCTGTACCGGCATGAGTACATCCTCTACACGTTTCCATTGCCATTTTTCTGGTGACAGTTCGTTTCCAAGCCACTACTGGACTTGCAGATATACCCGATAAAGGTGTTGCCTTGCTGCTTCAGCTGTGGGTAATAAGCTTGCTAGTGTGCTCGCGGTTTGGGTCCTCTTTGCGGTCAATCGCGTGAAGGTCTGATATCTAAGGGATTTCAGTGTGTTTCTTGTATTGTCACTATAAATCGCCAGAATAATAGTTTGCCCGTTCCCAAATACGATCTCGTGGGGAAGGTTATGTTTTTTAAAACTTTCAATGGCCGCTCCCAGCTCCTTGTTCCCGCCCTTCATTACATTTTTCTCTAATTTTTCAACTATTGATTTTTTCCTTTTCCGTGAAGTTACCCGACCAAAATTTGTCTGTACGCCTGATTGTATTAAACCCGTTTCGAACAAAATTCTGATATTCAACTAGTCGTCTATTATTTTCACGATGACCTTCAGTTTGGTAAAGTTTCTCCATGTTTCCAAGGTAATTTCTCATATCCTGTACATACAAATGCGCCGATCGGGCGTAGTTGAAATGACTCGTAGCATGGAAATAAGGGAGCATTTGCTCGATACATTTCAACTGAGAAACCAAGTCGCCCATTTTTACGGATTTAACAAAACATTTTGCTATTTGAAACATGCGCATATATTGTATCCACAACTTGGCTGTTTTGCCTCGGCCCTCAATTTCATTCATTTTATTGATAAATTTTTCATTCGCGGTTGTAATGAACGCAGTCTTTGACATCGTTGTAATCGATAGTATCCATATAGCATTTTCTTGGACGTTCCGGCAGCATAACAAATACTCATCATTTCTTCTAACCCATTGCCGGCCATAATGAACCCAATGCTGCCGAAATACGAGAGGAGCAGATGAAATCCACCGAGTCTGGTAATAATTTTGGAAATGGGATCACCATCAGCCGAGCATTTAACAATTTGAGTTGCTTTCTGGTAGAGGGGCTGGTCAAACGTCACGAAGCAGGTATGAAGATCCAACTCTTTGGATCTTTCTGCTGCATATGTCAGGGCGGTGAAAATTGTGTCGTCTTTACTTGGCTCGTTGTCAACAAACGGCAAGCATATAACTTTACTTCGTTCATACTGCATATTTTGTGTGAGTTTTCCAGACGTTAGCTCTACCGTACATTCATAAAAAATCCGCATTATCGATATTGGCAATACTAAAATCCGGGATATCAAGGGCGGCGGCGATATTTTTATACCCACTCTCATTGGCAGGACCATAAGTTCTCACGCTTATTTTGTGATCGTCAATGGCTGTCTTACTGAGATTCCCAATCTCCCGTAATATGAGCTGCTTGGCCTCGTAACAATCTACGGGCGTTACAGCTAGAATTCCTCCCATTCCGTGAAAAGTATTTTTCCCGTCAATCGTATTTGTGTTAAAGTCGCAATTGTCAAAAATGAATTGAGCAAAGGAACCTTTCTTGATTTTCGGCTCCGGAGCGTACATTATACTACATAGTTTGATACTTCATCACCTCCGAATACGATACGCAAATCCCCAATTGAAAAAGTATATCGATAAGGTTTCGGGAACAAAATTTTCGGAAAAGCATTACACCCCAACCAAGCTGCAAATGCGACAAAAAAAACCGGGGTCGAGCTGGCACCATTATTGCATGGCTGATGAAATATTGTAACTTATCCGGGATACTATCATCCACTTCGGCCAGGAGGCAGTCACTTGGAGAGCTGGATAAATTCGGATTAATTTTATATATTGAAGTAAAGCTTTTATTTTCTTCATCAATGTTGTGTCGATTAAAAAAAAAAATGTAATTTACTGAAGTGAAGTTAGCCACAATCTTTAACTACAGTGAAACATATTATAAAAGATTGGAATGCGTTCAATGCTTATTTCCAATACTCCTCCTCATTTGAATCATCAGTTAACTCCACATGCATCTCGAAGAACATTGACACGAGATCCAGCCAATGGTTTTGTCAACAAATCTGCCACTCCTTGACAAATGCCTCTCGAACATCAATATGTTTGGTACGTGATGATAATTTCTCCTCCTTAATGAATTTCAAACAACTTTGATTGTCTTCAAAAATTGTTGTCGGTTTTTCCATGCGTTAATCGAGATCATTGAGTAAACGACGAATCCAATTCGCTTCTTGACATACTTCAGACAACGCAATAAATTCTGCTTCTGTTGATGATAACGCAATGCAATCATGTCTTTGACTGCACCAACTGAGAATACCGTTACAATATTTGAATATGTAACCAGATTGTGACTTTCTGCTTGCACGATCATCAGCCGAACTTGCATCTGCATATCCGATTAACTGAATTGCAAACCGGTCAGTACCCTTGAGATACTTTAATACTCGTTTCAATTCGTTCCAATCCTCTTGGTTTGGACTGGACATCTTTTGTGCTAGAATTGAAACTGCTGCCGATATGGCAGGTCTCGTGTTGACTGATATGTACAGTAAGCAACCGAGCAATTTTTGATATTTGCCGTTGCCTAACAACAAATCCGTAACTCCTCCTTTACCATATCCAACTGATAATGGAAATTAAGACATCTTTGCATCAGACATTTGAAAATCCTTTAGTAATTTTCCAATGTAAGCAGTCTGATTCAACGTTTAATGGCCATTTGCTTCCTTCTTGACTTGAAGACTCAAGAAATCCTTAATCCCTCCCAAGTTCTTAATCTTGAATTTCGAACTTAAAAACGCTTCGCACTTGGAGATTATCTCGTTGGATTATCAACTGGAGCAAAGACCTGATCATAGTCAGTACCGTATTTTTGCGAAAAACCTTGAGCAACAAGCCTTATGTCTGACTACTTTTCCATCTGAATTGTACTTTAGCTTGTAAATCCACTTGCAGCCAACTAGATTTGCACCTTCTGGAAAATTTTCACAAGCTACCATGTTTGATTCTCCATCAATGACTTCATCTCATCTGTCATTGCTTGAATCCACAGCCTCTTTTAATCACTCTTGATAGCTTCCACTTTGGTTCTTCAATGACTGAATTCACCACGTTCATTTCTTCAATAAATTTGTTTGGTGGAATTCCTTTGTTAGCACGTTGTGATCGTCTAACAGTTTGCTTTTCATCTTCATTCTGAACGTGATCTTGTATTGGATTCTCTTCCTGAACTTCTTCATCGACTAATTCCTTTTGCACCTGATCGTTTTCTGCAACTTGAAAGTTGTTCAACTCTGAATTGACGATAATTTGTTCCTGTTGATAATTTTCACTGGACTTGATAGGTAACAAATGGCCCCTTTCGACGAACTGAACATCTCGACTAACTGTGACTCGATCGGTTTCCCGATTGTAACAACGATTTCTGATTTCTTGTTAAAAATGGTCCGCAAAGGTCGATGCCGGTGATAGTAAACGTAGGACTAGAAACGACATGACCTGCTGGTAAATCGGCCATAATTTGGTGTTGAAGTCTTGATCTTTGACGGTGACATTCGATGCAATTCCTGTAAATCTTGTTAGCGCAAATCGATGTTTCGCTGGCAATAATATTGGCTTTTGTTCATTGCTCTAGAGGATGCTATTGGTTAAACGTCCTCCAACTCGAATAATCCCCTCCGCATCCAGGAAGGGATGTAAACGGTTTATACGGCTTGTTTTAGAAATGGAATTGTTTGTTTTTAAAGAGTTGATTTCAGAAGAAAATGTCTCGCCTTGCACGGCCTTCACGAGTTTCAACAAGGCGATGTGGAGTTCGTCATGTGTTAACCTTTCACAACCTTGATGTATAAATCCTTTATCCTTTATGAAACTACTGCAGAAATTGTTGCAAAATCGAATGCAATATCCAACGACATTTAATAGCCTTCGAAATGAACTAAATTTTAAGATCAGTTCATAGAGAAGGATCTCATTATTTTCCGTTTCTCTACAATGCAAGATAGTGGAATCATCCTTGATTTCAGGCAATTCAAATATTTCAGATTGAACGCTGAATTTCGAAGGCCATTCTGCTTCGATGTTTGATAGGAACTCAGGTCCGTTCCACCACAACTTGTTTGATTGCAAATCATTAGGCATAACCACCCCGTGTAATTATATCCGCTGGATTAATCTCAGATGGTATATGTAACCATCTGACCGAAACTGGGATTTCTTGAATTTCGCACACTCGATTGGACACATAAGTCTTTAACCGACGTGGTGATACTTGCAGCCAAGACAATACTATTGATGAATCGCTCCACAATATGATGCTTCTTGGTTGTAATTTCATGGCATCAAATCGTGCTGTTTTTCAATGGAGCAACACGAGACTTGCTGCAGATAATAGTGGCACCACATGAATTTGTACCGATAGATCGCAAATATAAGCACACTGGCTGGCATCAGCAAATCCGTATATTTCGAAGTATTGTTTATCTTTTGAAGATATACATCTTGGAATCCGTATTGTCTGTATTGATGGTATAAGTTTTCGGAATTGGAGCCAAAAGTCATGTTCATTTGTAGGCAACGGATCGTCCCATTTTAATTGTTTCGACCACAATCCTTGCAAGAAGATCTTAGCCAATGCGATTATTGGGCCAAGAAGTCCAATTGGGTCGAAAATATGGGCTATCTCTGAAAGTACTGAGCGCTTTGTGACCTTAGTGTTGCTAGTATCGACGTTGATATTGAACAAGAAATGATCGCTTGCTGGATTCCAAGTGAGACCTAATGTTTTGACCGTCTCATTGAGCTTCATTGATGATGGTGATGTAGTTTGTTCCTTGTCCTCGTTAGGGACTATTAATAATACTGCGTTAGAATTGGATGCAATTTTTCGTAACTTCATGCCTCCTTTTTCCAGCATCTGACGCATCTCAGCTAATAAACGTATAGCTGCACCCGACAGAAGATCGTCCATATAAAAATCATTAATACGATCCGCCGCCATCGGAAACTGTGCACCTTCATCGAGGCTGATTTGGCTCAACACTCTTGTTGCGAGATATGAGGCTGACGTGGTACCGTATGTGATCGTAGCTAGTGCGAATGTTTTCAAAGGCTCATGCTCATGTTTACGCCATAAGATTAGTTGTAAGGGATGCTGATCTTCAACCACTCTAATTTGGCGAAGATGTCTTCGAAATCTGAGCACAAGCGTAAATAAATCATCCTGTATAGATGGACCGGTAAGTAAAATGTCATTCAATGCAATGCCAGTGGTAGACTTCGATGAAGCATCAAATACGACACGAGTTTTAGTTGTTGTGCTTTCAGGTTTTTGCACTGCATGATGTGGTAAATAGAATTTAGCCACGGCTTCATTTCTTCCTTCTTTATATTCGTACATATGACGCAGCTCTACATATTCTTTGATAAAGTCGTCATACTGCTGTTTTAAATCTGGATCTCGTCGAAATCGTCTTTCAAGCACTTGAAATCGTTTAATGCAGTTTGATTTAGTTTCACCAATACAAATTGGGTTGATGCGTAGAGGTAGGCGTACTATATATCTTCCATTATTATCTCGAGTTTCCTCTGATGTTAACCCTGGTTTGGATTCGATTTGCTCATGCTTGAAAAACACTGCCACCATTGTGTGCAAGTCGTCGTTTGTGACCACCTCTGGCTCTACACGGACATGCATCTGAGTCGACTTAGCTATCTTTCCACCCACAAACTGGAGCAGGATTATGGAATTCTGGATCCGCTCTGTATTTAGGAAGAGGGAAGGTTGGGAAAGGAACCTTTTGTGAAGGTAGATTTCCTGTAATACTTGGAACAACATGAAACTCAAACGTATCTTTGTACGGAATTCTACTATTCTTCGCATGAATAGTTGTGCTAACGCGGTATTTAGATTTAGAACAAGATTCGTTTACACCTGATATTGAAAGAATGCTGAGAATCTTGTATAATCCAAGACGACCTGATAACCCACCTGTAATAAAATTAGACTGCGATGCGGAGTCCGCATCCTCGATTAAAACGATTGCTGTAGCCAGCATAATTTCATTGGGCCTCGTCGAATGAGCCACCACCGATGAACCATCACTGAGAGCCCCTGTATCATGTTTCATACCAGTGCGCGGCTATCATCAGTTTGAGCCACGTGAAGGGTGTTCGATGATTGCACCTGAACTGAATCAGAGCTTGACAATTTCTCCTTAGCCTTGCGATCTTGAATCAACTCCGAATTATGAAGCAAAGAATGATGGGTTCGGTTACACACAGAACATTTACGTGAGAAACAATTTTCAAGATTGTGACCAGCACGCAAACAATTCATACACAGCTTCAGCTCAATCACCTTCCGAACTCTCTGATCAGGTGACAGTTGATGAAATGATCCGCACAATGACTTTCCGATCGACAAATGGTACAAATTATTTTAAAACGTGAATTATTAGAATTTTTATTTGACGAGACACATTTGATTTTTGATGGAACGATTTACCTTGAGCCTGTGCAGGCTGTGCCCTTTGGGATCCTAACTTTTCAACATTTTTCAATGCTTGCCCTTGACCTGTCAAGAATTTAAACATATCATCCCATTTGTTATTACTGTTATCATCCAAACTTAACTCCCATGCCTTCATGGTTTCGATGTCCAGCTTAGATGACACTACGTGAACAACAATTGTATCCCAATGTTCAGTCGGATGATCCAATAATTTCAAATTTGCTAAAATAGTCGCAGCACCTTGAGCACGTTTAAGCTTATGTCCCGTTGTTTGTTTGTAGGTTTAGAGGTAGGCCTAAAGACTCGAGTCTCCTTCTCTACATTTTCCGGTTTTGTGAGAGAACCAGACTCTTTTGTTTTTTGTGTTTGTTGGTCTCCCATATTTGGTCCCACGAGCCACGAGTAGCGGAGAAAAGAGTGTCCATCTGTGCAGAGATCCGCAGTACACAGACAAGGCTACTTAATCCGGAGGGGTTACCTAGAAGTCGAAAAAAATCAGCAATCTAGTTACCAGCAGTCACCACGAGGAGGTAACACGAGCGCTTGCGGAAGCTGCAAATTACGGAGCCTGTCAGCTTGCATCCCCATGCAATGGGCAATAACTTAATTTAAAAACATCATAATATGAGTATGTATATCAAAAAACAACTATTTTCCACCAAACAGAGAAATCATTTTCAGCTGACTCATAACATAACCATAACTGACGACTTTCTTCATCGAGCTTGTTGACCTTTATGTAAATGAGCCAACGATCACCGGCTTCGGTGGTTGTACCAAGCACTCTAAGTCCTCTGGTAACTTCGTCGCAGGAATCCGTGAATTTACGAATATTTGCAGTGACTGCAAAATGTCTTACCAAAGATGCGGTTTCACCTTTGAGAAGTCACTTCAAATACTGAAGCTTCTGCGCCGCTCAGAGTAAAGCATTGTCATGGACCATGTCCGTTAAAGGTAGGTATGTTAAAGCACTTAGAATATTTTTCAAAGGCTTCATTTACATTTTTTGTTACAGTGCTATGAATGATCGACAAACGATCGTGCATGGGGATTGGTTCCACCTCTTCCATCAGAGAATGAACATCTCGTAGGATTTGATACGATTTCCCATTTGTGATCATATTGTAGCCAAACAGCAGGAAATATGTATGGTGGGTATTTAGTAGGCTGAAGCTACTTCGGGCAACTGTGAGTCCCAAGTCTTATGATCTGCTTTCACATAGGCTCGAATGGCAGCTATCACCGATCTGTTCATGCGCTCCGAAGCATTTGCTTGGGGAGAATATAAAGCAGTCTTGCAGTGTCTAATACTAAATTCGTCTAACAATTGTTGGAACGCTTTACTGACAAATTGAGATCCGTTGTCGGACAGTATTTGTTCCTGTACCCCACTTCGTGAATTGGTCGAGTATTACCAATATATAGGTGTTTCCTGTTATTGCCTCAACCTTACCAGGATTCGCTTTTAGTCCACCGCTACCCACAATAAAGCCCAAATATTTGACCTGCTTCATAAAGAATTTACTTTTAGCTATGTTTATGGTTAGGCCGGCTTGCTTCAGTCGTTCTCCTACGAGTTTTAGTAAAGAGAGATGTTTCGAAATTGATGATAAAGTTACGAGGAGGTCGTCGAGATAAACAAAGATTTTAGTGTGTAGATGATGGGGCACCACTTTATCCATTAAAGGCAGTTTTATCTCGCGAATTTATATTCAAAGGCAATTGGCAAAAGGCGTCTTTGAGGTCAATGCTGGAGTATTGTTCAACCGACTAAGAATACCATTAATTAGCTGGATTGGATATGCATCCTTTTTCGTCTCAGCATTGACCTTCCTCGAATCCAGACATAACCTCAACTTATTTGGCTTGCGGACCAACACTACAGGAGAGGACCAAGAGCTGGAGCTTTCTTCGATGACACCCATCTCAATAATTTGGTCTAGCTCTTTATAAAGTAGGTCTTGAATGGCTGGAGATACGGCATAGTGTCGCTGTTTTATAGGAGCAAAGCCTCCCACATCTATGTGATGCTCTAACAAGGTAGTATAGTGAAAATAATATCTCAGCGAAATTCTGACAGCTCTCGCGCATCAAAACAAATGGCGTAAACACAGCGATGTATTTAGGCTAATTTGCTTACATTTTGAGGTTAGAATTTGGCTTTTTTGAATTATGTTTTTCCTCAAATTTATTCACAATAATTAATGTAATTTTAATTTAGATAACACACTAGCACTAGAACTTTTGATATCATTTAAGATAATTTTAATGTCATTAGCTTGCCTCGAACAAATTGAAATTTAAAATCGAGTTTTTTTATTGTTTTGCTTTAACACGAAAAATGACATTTCTTTTTAAATATGCCTAGTTCGTACCTTAAATGGGTATAACGTTACATATCCAGTGGTGTTGTTAATATTTTTTATATTTTTTAATTTCACATGTTATTTTAGAATTTACCTATAAAATAATGAGGATTTTTAATATTTTCCAATATAAATTACATTATGTAATGGAATCAAATTTCACTTATCTTTATTTATAATTTTTTTTGTTTTTAAAACTATTACTCAGGAGACCCTTCTCTGAATTTTTAATTTATTTTAACTACTTCACTGTTGGCTGCGCACAATGATGAAAAAATGAGTTTCGCTGAGATATTATTTTCACTATACGTCCAAGCCCGTGTTGTTCAAAAGACGGATAATCGGCGAGGATCTGGTCAAATTCGATCTGGTCGGAAAGGGGAAGTACGTGATTATCGGTGGCGTCGGTATGCGACATTTCTAAAGAACCAAGTAGGTGGAGTGCGACGTTAAAGGCACTCCAAAAATTGATCCCTAGATACAATAAACCTTGCAATGTTGGGATAAGATAAAAACGTATTGTATGGCTCTGAAAAGAAAATGCGCAGGTGTTAAAACCTTCAAGATTTCCGAATCGTCGTACAAGACCTTCAATTATTGAGAGTTTAAACATGTTTCAATTTGGGCCGTCATTTTTGTTGCTTCTTTAAATGTCAATGCGGTCTCCCCTATGACTTTCTTGAGATATAAAGTGCTAGGTTGTTTCATCCTGATGTAATAACCTTGTAATTTCTGATTCTAGAGTTGCAATCTTCTTGCTCTGTTGTTTCAATACTCGATCCGCACCAACAAAGTTGGTCCCATTGTCCGAATAGATGTCTGTACACAAACACCTGCGTGGCATGAATCTACGGTAGGCTGCTATCTATAATTATAATTTGGATTTGCTGACATAACAAAAATATGTTGGTTGGATTAGGGTTAAAAAGAATGTTGTTTATGTTTGTGATAGGACACGGCAATTTTTGAATCGGTAGCTTATCAGCTAGCTCAGTTCAAAAAGTGTTCACTAGGTGGAATGTAAAATTTGGGTACGCTGCGTGTCGAAGTTCAAAAATTGTCGATGAAACAGTAACGCAATACTTGTTGATCAGTTTCTTTCAGTTAGATGATTCATTACGGTTGCATTGCACTCAGTCTAAAATAAAAAAAATACGGAAAACTTTGAAACATAACCTCACATTTTTAATAGTTTTTTTCAATTTAAACTTCGCAATACGTATCTAATAATTAAATTTAATACTACAAACATATTTCATAATATGTAAATGGATACATTGTTTTTACACATAACTGTTGAGATAAAAATCAACAATTTTCGTGTTTTTATAGGAAATTTTTCACATTTAAATTTTACTGTCCCACTGTATGCAGCAGCGCTGCACAAGCGAGCAAAGATAAAACCAAAAATTGAATTTGACAAATGGCTAATTATTCACTATATGGAATTCAGGCTTATACCGTAGACAGGCACAGAGTTAATCGCGATTTCCAGTTGTCATTTGTGTCAAAAATCGCGTTGTGGAAACAAAATAATCCGATTTTGGTGAAAATCGTGTAATGACAGACGACTGTCATTACACAATCTTCACAAAAAACTGGATTATTTCGTTTTCACAGCCCGATTTTTGACAATTGGGATAAATGAAAATCGCGATTAACTTTGTGTCTGTCTACCGTATTATGTGGTTTTCCAGCTGCAATAAATTTGACAAATAAAAAAAACCGGGCGAAAACGGGGCGACAGCAGCTGTCATTCGTCGCCGGGTAACATTTTTCGGGGCGATTACTAACCCAATTACATTTATAAAATGTCATTCATACGTCAAAAAATTTAAGGAAAAATATATTTATAAAATATTAATTCATAATTTTTATGATTTAAGAAAAAAAATTTGCTATGGGAAAAGAGAAATGTCAAAAAACTGTCATTTTTCAACCCGGTTTCGCCCCGGTTTTTGTTTTTTGTGTAATACCGTAGACAGACACAGAGTTAATCGCAATTTTCAGTTGTCATTTTTGTCAAAAATCGCGTTGTGGAAACAAAATAATCCGGTTTAGGTGAAATTCGTGCAATGACAGACGACTGTCATTACACAATCTTCACAAAAAACTGGATTATTTCGTTTTTACAACGCGATTTTTGACAATCTGTCTACCGTATAACTGGAAATCCACATTAAAGTGAGTTGCGGTCAAAATGCATACGACAGATTGGATACTAGACAACTTCATTGTGATTTTTTGTATTAAGGAAAATAAATTGAACGCCAAAATATTATTCAAATATTTTGTATGAATTGGCACGGATACAATTTTTGTTTGTATTACAACAGATATTTATTAAATATTTAACACTCATAAAAATCTAATACATATACATATTATAGCTGTCAAATTATCGATCTATTGTATTGACGATTGTAAAAGTAAAGAAAGCGCCTTTCGAGGAGAAAACTTAAAATGATGCTTTTAACAAAATGACTTGTCACAAATGTGACGAACAAAATTTAGCAATCCGGTAATTAAAAATTGTTTTTATTATCCAAAATTGGAAATATTTACAATTATAAGCAATCTGTTAAGTAAAAATTGTGTTTACAGTTCAAAATTGTAATTATTTACAATAATTTAGAATGTCAAATTATCAGCTAGCTCAATTTAAAAACTTCTCACTAGGTGGAATCCGTATTGTTTCAAGCTCGATTCACAATATTTGTCCATTAAGCTGAAAGCAAGATGACAACTTAATGGAGTTAAAATTATGTTATCTTGCTGTACACAAAATATCAGTCATACCAACTTTTTTTTACTTTTGCTTATTCTGATTTAGGTTTTACTCATTTTGACATTTCTCAATAATTTACATTGTTTTTGTTATCATCATATGTATTTACTTGTGTTTATTTTGATTTGCTGTAGAGTTTTGTACGTTTTCAAAGTTGGTATGACTGAAATTTTGTGTCCTGCAAGATAACATATTTTTAACTCTGTTAAGTTGTCATCTTGCTTATGGCCAAACCTGGTGACTGAGGCTCGGTTCACGAAATTTGTCCATGCAAGATGACAACTTAACGGAGTTAAATATATGTTATCTTGCTGGACACAAAATTTCAGTCATACCAACTTTGATAAAAATACAAAACTCATATAGCAAAAAAAACACAATAAATGAATAAACACAAGTAAACACATATGATGATAACAAAAAACAACGTAAATTATTGAGAAATGTCAAAATGAGTAAAACCTAAATCAGAATAAGCTAAAATAAAAAAAAAAAGTTGGTATGACTGAAATTTTGTGTCCAGCTAGATAACATATTTTTAACTCCGTTAAGTTGTCATCTTGCTTGGACAAATCTCGTGAACCAAGCCTGAAGCCCGTCTCATGAAATTAAAAATGTGAGATCTCACGTCAGTAATACCAATTTTTTTTTATTTTTTGCTAATTTTTGGCATTTTTAAAATCTTTTTTTATGATTTTTACATTTATACGTAATATAAACACCGATAACATCCTAAGAAAAGTTCTAAAAATGTCAAAAATTAACAAAACACAAAAAGTAAAATTAATAAAAAATAAAAACAATTGGTAACACTGTCGTGAGATCTCACAACAGTTACCAATTTTTTTTTTTTTTACTAAATTTACTTTTTGTGTTTTGCTAATTTTTGACATTTCTTAAAATTTTTTTTTTTGATATTTACATTTATACGTAATATGTATGTATAAACATCAATAACATCACAAGAAAAGTTTTAAAAATGTCAAAAATTAGCAAAACATAAAAAGTAAAATGCGTAAAAAAAAAAAATTGGTAACTATAGTCGCTTTCACACGCACATAATCCACTACCGAAGTGGATTTGATAATCCGCTCTCATATGTCTTTTCACACGCATCGAAGATTACTAATTTGACAGAAACGCAAATAGTTTCGTTTCGAATGTTACAAATTGGTTGTCAAAAATATATTTGAAAACAAGATAAAAATCAATTACATATTTTTAATATACGAATTTAATTAAACAAAATATAAATAATTTTCGATAAACTTTCCAAATTCAACTAAAAAAAATATTAATTAAGATATTAATTAATGAAAATTCAAAAAACATCTATTCAGTTTTGAGATTAATAACTGTCATTCTTTTCACACGGTAATTCAGTACCGCAGTGGATTACAAAATACCGAATTATAAAGTGTATTTGATAATCCACTTCGGTATTAGATTTGCACATTTCACACGACCATTTTTCGGATTATGTAATCCAGTTCGGTATTGGATTATGGTACGTGTGAAAGCGACTATTGTCGTGAGATCTCACAGTTTTAATTTCATGAGACCGGCTTCATGAAATTAAAAATATGTGAGATCTCACGACAGTGTTACCAATTTTTCTTTTTACGCATTTTACTTTTTGTGTTTTGCTAATTTTTGACATTTCTTAAAACTTTTTTTTTGATATTTACATTTATTACTTTGGGCATTTTACAACAACAATGCCGTGTATTTTCATTCCAGAATGAATAGTTTGAAACCAAGTTTTGGTTGGTATAGAATTCTAGCAATCATTTTGAAAATTTATATTGTTTTTTGATTTAATTTTTAATGCCAGTTTGTATTTTTATACCAATTACTATTCCAGTTACCAAAATAAGATGGCACATGCTCAAAATATAAACCTCAAATAATTTTCTTTTTACTTTAATCAGTTGACATTGAAAATTAAATAAAAAAAACAATAAAATTTTTCAAAATAATTGCAAGAATAATTAATTACATATTCCATTGACGATTGGAGCATCACGGATTCCACCTAGTGGAAAATTTTTAAACTGAGCTAGCTGATAATTTAAAGTTCGAAATTATTGTAAACAATTCCAATTTTGAACGGTAAACACAATTTTTACTTACCGGATTGATAATAATTGTAAATAATTACAATTTTGATTATAAAAACAATTTTTAATTATCGGATTGGTTTGAAACTATTCAAAACGGAATGAAAATACACGGCATTGTTGTTGTAAAATTTGACCAAAAAAAAATAGCTCATTGCATATAAAATTTGCAATAAAACTTAACTCATCATATTTTTATTATGGCGAGTTTAGTTTTTTTTACGCTGAGTTTCGTTTTTCGTTTATCAATCGAAAACCACAAACGAATCGATTGGTCTTGAGGGTTTTCGATAATAGTGTTGCCCGATCATGTATACTATTTTATGGAAACGGTAACACCACACACAAAATTAACCGATATATGCCATTTTTAATTTTTTGTTATTTCATTTCATTTGTTTCGAAGCCATCATATTAAGATATTGTGTGATTGTTTAATTGTAATTATTATTTTTAATATTGTGATAATAAATGTGTAAGTAAAGTGTTTAGTTACAAGTAAGAATTGTTTTCATTTTATTTTGCTTAAAATAAAATATATAATAATGAATAATGAATTTATCTCTTGTGAATTTAGAAGAAAGAATTTAGAAGCAAAAATGACCGAGGAATACACAATAAATAATGTTATCCTAAATTGTATAGAGACCGATGGACGCATTAATCATGTCGAATGCAGTTTGAATGTTCGATTTAATTTGGAGGGACTTGTGTTAAGTACCGTGATGCAAGGTATGTTTAAATTTTAAAGGAAACATTCGTCCCGGTTTCCCGGCGAAAATTTTAGCACGTGCTGTGTTTTATCCTTTGTTTTATCGATTTTTTGGTTTAGCACCTTAATTATTTTTTTTTTTTTAATTATTGTTTTCAGATCCGTCTTGTAATGTTACAATAAATTATAATTCCACAAATGAGGTTGAGATCACAACTATTAGTGACACCACCACAATGGTTAAATTGGAGAATAGCACAATAATGATGTTTACAATTGTTAATCCGAGTGATATGCACATGCTTAACTCGTCGATTCAAATAATTAAAGATCGACGGGCGAATTCTGTATTTTCACAACGAACCGAAGAATCATCAGCTTCACAATATTTCCAGTTTTATGGTTATTTAAGTCAACAGCAGAATATGATGCAAGATTTTGTGCGCACCAGCACTTATCAAAAGGCTATTCATACCAATTTGTCGGATTTCCAGGACAAAATTGTACTAGATGTTGGTGCGGGATCCGGTATTTTATCGTTTTTTGCACTTCAAGCGGGTGCAAGTAAAGTGTATGCGGTAGAAGCTAGTAATATGGCGCAATACGCCCAACAGTTGGTAGACGCAAATAATTTGTCGGATCGAATTCGAGTTGTTGCTGGTAAAATAGAGGAAATTGAATTACCCGAAAAGGTCGATATTATTATTTCCGAACCCATGGGATATATGCTTTATAATGAACGGATGCTAGAAACTTATTTGCATGCTAAGAAATGGTTAAAACCGGGAGGTAAAATGTTTCCATCCCGTGGTGATTTACACGTGGTTCCATTTAGTGATGAAGCTTTGTACATGGAACAGTCAAATAAATCAAATTTTTGGTGCCAGAATAATTTCCATGGAGTTGATTTGTGTTCTGTTCGGCAAGCGGCTATGCGTGAATATTTCCGTCAGCCGATAGTAGACACATTTGACATGCGCATTTGTATGAGCCGATCGGAACGTCACACCGTAAATTTTTTGGAAGCAGATGAGAAGGATTTGCATCGTATATGTATTCCGTTAAATTATCATATACTCGAAACCGGTTCTTGCCATGGATTAGCATTTTGGTTTGATGTAGAATTTGCGGGATCAAGCAGCCATGTTTGGTTATCTACATCACCGACCGAGCCTCTAACACATTGGTATCAAGTACGGTGCTTATTACAGAATCCCTTGTGTGTAAAATCAGGACAATTGATGACTGGGAATGTACTGCTAGTTGCTAATAAACGGTAAGTTTTTATTTTAATATGTTATATACCTCAACTTGCATTTCTACCCCTATTTTTTTTTAATACATATTCCGGGCCGACACAAAATCACAACAACAAAAAAATGTGTGTAGATAGTCTGCTTATTTAAATAGATATTGTACTTTTTGGTTTGATTTCCAAGTATTTCCATTAAATTATCCATTTTTTAAAAAAAAAATTATTTTCAAGAAATAACCACTACACTACACCAAACATATTTAGCTTTCAAATTTCAGAAATACAAGGTGGGATTACCTCGCTCCCCCCACCCCTGTATCCGTCCGTGTGCCCAGGTAGGAAAATACGTTCCATAACTTACTCCGCTTAACTCTGTCGTACGCCTATTAAAAGTTCACGAATAGACTGCACAGGGATGGCCTTTTCATAGCACTTCTCGAGCAACATTTTGAACGGTTGCTGTTCTATTTGGATGTAAACCACATTGATAATTACCCAAAATCCTATCAGACAATCATTATTTGTCTGTGGTGTATTAATTATTCCTTAAAGTTACCTCAATCTTGCGATTTGAATGAAAATTCGTAATATGCGTGTGGAATATTACAAACATTTAACTTTATCGTTATTACATTAAATTTTAATTTTTATATTTTCAGACAAAGCTATGATGTAACTATAGAATTAGCAGTCGAGGGTACTACACTATACTCCACCAATACGTTGGATTTAAAAAATCCTTATTTCCGTTACACCGGCGTTCAGGCTCCAATTCCACCGGGTTCCAGCACAGTTTCACCATCCGAGCAATATTGGAGTCAGCTTGATGCACAGGGTGCGAGAAATGGTTTGTTTAAAAAATAATATTCTCTTGTTTGTCAATGAATGACACCAAGAAAAGACGTTAGGTTTTTTACCATATTGTCGAGAACCCACTATATGGTAAATTCTAAAAATTATAACGGAATAGTTTTCCCTTTAAGATTGAGACCACAAAAAAAAAAATTCACAAATTCTACATATTCATTTGTATTTTTTATTTTTATTTTTTTGTAGCAGTGAATCTAGTGAACGGTATGCACGTAAACGGACTCGGTGAAGTTGCCTCAATGGACCATCAACAATATCAAGGAAATTTTAGCGGTAAGCTAATTTAATACACATAATATATTTCTATTAAATAATTAGTGGGGATTTTCGTTTCACGGGTTTACTTTCCTAGTTTGTAAACAAAATTTTATTTTCTAACAAAATTCGTACAATTTTCAATAAAATATATTATACTCAAATGCATTTTTGCTGTGAAACAGAATTTTGGGATTTTGTAGTTAATAATAATATGTATAGTAGTACCATAATAACTAACACAAAGGGTTTAATTTACTTTTGCGATAAAAATTGTTAATTTTTAATTGGCTGTAGAAAATAAATGTTGATTCTTGAAAGTTTATATTTCTTTGAGCGATAAAATTTAGGGTTGATATCGTTATCTAAAATAAAAAAAAATCCCAAAAAATCAAGTTTTTTTTAAATATATTTTTGAAATATTATTTTAATACGTTTTATATCTTAGAGGATGGGGGCTGTCGCCTCTCTTTAACGATTTTTTGAAATTCTAACATTCATTGAAATTGGAACATTTTTGAAAAATTTATGTTTTTTAATAATTATTCACATACTAAAATAATACTTCTCAAAGTCGCTTAGCTTTTGCGCAAAGCTGACAAGAAAACGTCGGAATAATTTCAAAAATATTTACACTAAAATAAAAAACACCCCAAAGCTGCTTCTCATTGGTTCTCTATGCACAAGGATGACATAAAATTATGTAGCTTCTTTTTATTTTCATATTTTAGTAACAAAAATTTAATGTGGCCTTCCTTTATAATGGAGAACATTATTTCGTATTTTTTTGGGATTTTTATTGTGGGGATATGATGGTATGCCTAAAATTAACATTTCTTCTTGTAACTTTAGGAAGTAAAAAAAATTTGAACATATTTTTTTGAAATTTTAATGTTTCCGGACATAAATACTCTAATACTGACGACACACCGTTGGTAGTATAATAGCAAAATTGTATAATACTTTAAAGAAATTAGCAGTTAGTGCGTTTTTTTATTTGCTATACGGAGCTGCTATCGAAAACCGTCATATGAAAATAGCTCCGGATAGCGGCTCCATATAAATAGGTAGAGCTAAATATTTTTTATTTCACGTTTTCACTTATGAATTGAATTAAAAATTAATTACCAATAAATATCAAGTCAAATTTAAATTTGGGTGTAGAAAATTGACTGCTCCGCATAGCAGCTATCGGGAGCGAATAAAAAAACGCAGCTAGTAATGTGATTTTTTTTTGTATTATGAAGTTTTAGGTATAATTTGGAAATATTTAAATAAATTTTAATAAAATAATTACATTAAAACAAACTACAACATTTCTCAGAATTTTCAGCTTTGGTTTCACTCCGCAGTGTTTAATCGTATTATACTATTTTGCTATTATACCATTATATCTACGGTTCGAAATCGGTATAAGTTAATACATAATTAAAAAAGTGAGATATGGCCAATACACAACTTTCTAATACGAACTTATAATTCCGCTGGAAATTTTGAAACATGCAAATTTATTTAAAATTTAATTTGAAACATTTTATACTTAATAGTGTCGCAATCGTTTTCGTTTCTTAACTCTTATTATTAAAACACATGTTTCCTCGTTTTCGATTTACGCCATTATGTGTCTTCATTACATTGTTTTTCGGTGATTACTTGACTATATTTTAATAAGCTATAATAACGCCATCTCTTATCAATAATTACAAAACATAATTTAAATTCAATTAATTAACATAAACTTAGAACACTACAACTCAGCCATATCTGACTCGGCAATCGACCCTGATTGTCTCTCGTCTAAACTGCAATGCTTCATATTAAACGCCGCGAAGACACCATTATTAAACCGCCGACTCGATAACATTTGTCCTGGAACATCTTCAATAACGTATCTCTCACCAGGTAAAACGCGAGTAACCATATATGGTCCCTTGAATTTCGGCAACAATTTATGGTTAATACCAGGATCCGTTACCGTATTTTTTATGAAAACGTAATCGCCTTCCTTATATTTAAACGCATCAATACGTTTTTTATCAAAATAAGTTTTATATTTTTCCTGATTCGATACAGTTTTTTCCACTATGTCGTCCCTAATTTCATTAAGGTCTCGAATATTTTCTTCATTTTGAGATTCAATAAATAAATCAAGTTATTATTAATTACAAACTCAGTATCGCTAAGTACTGAGTCCCATTTATTAGTATTTAATTCTACCATTTTTGAAATTATAGGTTTAAGAGTTCGATTTCCACGTTCAACCTGACCGTTAGACTGAGGGGAACTAGTGGCCGTTAGCACATGCTGAATACCAATTTCGTCTACAAAATCTTTAAAACCCTTGGAAGTAAAACAACTTCTTCGATCCGAAACCAGTCGTAAAGGTACACTAAATTGGATGAAATAGTTTCTCATGTGTCGTACCGCCTCATTTATCGAGGTAGTTTTAGTTGGGTACAGTCTTGTATACTTAGTAAAACTATCCACAAACGCAAGTATATATTTATATTCCCTTTTCGTTGTTTCAAATGGACCATCATGATCCACATGAATCGTATGAAACGGACGATCGTGCTTATCATAGATATGAAGGAAACATGCATCTTTTAATGAAATCGTTAACACGCTCGTTCATGTTTGTAAACCAATAATTCCGTTTAATCATTTTGACCGTTTTACCAACACTAACATGTCCTATAAATGTGTCTGGTACCAAGAATAACAATTTAGTTTTATATTTTCGATATACTAAATTTTCTCTTAATTCATACCATTTATTTTCTCCGTCTCTAGTTAATTCATCATAAATCTCTTTGATCTTTTTATCGGTTAATTGAAAATGTGCTAAGTTACGTGAAAGGCTACATTCTAAAGTCAAAATATGTGGAGCTCTGCTAAGTGCATCTACATGACGCATTTGAGTATTTCCAGCGCATTATTCGATTATTCGTATTCTTTTTTTCTAACGTCATTTTAAGGGAGTTACAGTCGGTTACAATTTTAATATGTATTCCATGTACATATACGTGAAAACGTTGCAGTGCATAAATTATCGCCAATGTTTCAAGCTCAAATGAGTGATAACGTCCTTCAGCTTCGCTCGTTCGTTTACTATAAAATAAAACGGGATGTAAGTGTCCATCCGTCTGTCGCTGTAATAATATCGCGCCAAATCCTATTTGACTAGCATCGGTATGAAGCTCAGTATACGCTTTAGGATTGTATAAAGACAACGTAGGCGATGAGGTCTATTTCTTATTTAGTTTGAAAATGGCGTCTTTCTTTAACAGGTCGTATAGAGGTTTGGCTAGTATGGAGTAGTTTTGAATAAAACGCCTGAAGAAGCTGGTCATTCCTATAAAACGATGCAATTCATGGACGTTCTTTGGAATTGGATAATTTTCAATTGCGTCAATATGTTGTAAGGTCGGTCGTATCGTATCTCGCCTTTGGTTATTTCATACCCCAAATAGTCGATCTTTCAGTTAAAGAAACTACATTTTGTAGGTTGAATTTCTAAACAATTATTATATAATAAAGTAAAAACCTTAAAATGTTTTTCTACGTTATCGGTCGCAATCAATATATCGTCTATGTATATTACAACGTCTCCTAAATCGATTAAATCTTTAAAGATTGTTGCAATAAATCGTTGAAAAACAGACGGAGCATTATTTAAGCCAAACGGCATCTTGAGATACTCAAACTGACCATCCGGGGTCACAAATGCCGTATACTTAATAGAATCTGCTTTGACTGCTATGTGGTGGAATCCGGTTTTGAGGTCTATTAACGAAAACACTTTTTTCCCCGCAATTTATCGATACAATCGCCGATAACTGGCAAAGGAAACCGCTCCTTTATCGTGACTTTATTCAGTTTCAGACTTTATTCTTCCCATTTTTCTTTTTTACAAGAACTATTCGACTTGCATAGTCGCTCGTGCTTGGTCGTATTACACCTCGCTAAGCAAATCGTCTACTATTTCGCGAACCTGTTCTCGATCGTATACAGAAATTTGTTTTGGTAACGCATAAATCGGTTGTTCACTAGCCTTAATTTGCCAAGTTCATGTTTCGTATCCGGGATAATTTTGTTTGGTCGCTTATCAAATTCGTCAAACAACGCAATAAACTTTTGTTTGATACCGTTGTCTTTTCCGATGTCGTAATATATAGGTCCAACCTTAAAGTCAAGCTTCGTGTTAATTTCCAATTCCGAAAAATATTCTACGTTCAATAATTCACTAAACAAATCTTTTCTTGTGGCCTGTTCCCACTTCAATACTTGGACAAATCGTTATCGAATCGTTACCGAAAGCGGTTAAAATATTGCAACTTACCCTAGAGTCCTTGAGAAATTCGCGCCCAATTAAACAATCAAAGCCCATTGTCTTGTCAGCTACAACATGAAACCTAATACAATAAAAATTAGAATTAATTTTACATTTTAAATTAATAAGCCGAATATTATTATCTTTGCTTTGTTAACACCGGTATATGTTATCCCTCCGTTGTCTTCCAACTGAATACTTTCAGGAACAATTCGTCGTTTAATTATATTTATTGGACTGCCCGTATCGATAATCGCATTTATTTCACATTTTATTCCATTTGTAAACTGTATAGATACATCAGTTTTGAATTCGTCACTTTGAATAATATTAACATCTTTTTTGATTAATAACGAAGTTTTCTGACAGTTTGTCGTATCCGTCTCTTCATATTATTCACTTTATTTTTGAATGATGATGCTGATGATGATGCTTCTTTAGTTGAATTTTTATGTTGATTTTGAGCCATTTGTGGGCTCTCAAATTTTACTCGTATCGGTTGCATGCTATTATACCAACATATTGTTCAGCTGCCTTACGGGACCGAGATGGAAACTTCCGTGTTAATCGATGTATTGTGATTATTTGTATGGTATTCGGCACATGCAATTGAACATTTTCCGAATTACTTAATGTAGAGATATACTAACAGAGACATGTGTCACAGAATTTAGAGGAAGCTATTCAAATAAGGAAATCAGAAATTCATACAGGCATGCAGAGATTCAAGAGAAATCGTTCACCAGTTGTTGGTTGAATTAATTCAGAATTCTTGATATTCAGGGCTGAAGTTTTGTGGAACTGACAAACTTATTCGATTATTGTGGCGAAACGAAGTAATGCCTAAAGAATGGAAAGTTACCGCGTGCTCTTTATTTAAGAAGGGTGATCGCACGAAGTGGAAACTATCTATTTTATTCAAATCGGTCAGTAACTGATCAAATGTATTCGCTGTGATTGATTATTTTCTAAAAGTATTACGAGACATTTCGTGATATACACCAGGATTTCCTGAAATATGTACATCTACGCAAAATGACTGTAAGGCTTTTTGCAATTAGCTTTGTCGCTGATACTTGAAATATCTCAGGACAACGTCTTATACCAGCATGCAAACAATTTCTTACCGCTAGTGCAATTTTCAGTTTTGTTGGTCTCAAAATCAATCAGTCCAAACCAATATCTGATCTCTGGTTTTAGAGCCCATCACACAATTGACTTAAACAGTGGTAACAACACATTTGAAATGTGAGAAGATTCAACTTGAAACTCTTGTCACTCTTGATAATAATGGGGGAGAATGTCAAGGAGCGTTTTGCCGCTGGTAGTCGTGCTTTGTACCCTTTACGTCCACTGCTAAAGTCCAAATATCTTGCAAATACCGACAAGCTGAAATTTTACAGGGCGTTGATCAAACCCGTTGTCATGCATGGATTTGAGAGATGGACCATGACGGGATTAGTACGAAAGATGGCTGATGACATTTGAGAGAAATCTTTCGAGTGGTTTTTGGTCCTAAACGCGATGATTATACCGCGTACTTAGTTTTGTTTAATCGCGAGATCAGGATATCGATTTTAATCGCAAAATGAGGATTGAGTATTGATAATTTTGTATGACGTATAATATATGTATATTTGCTATTGTGTGCCGTCAAATATTTGTATTGCATTAATCTATTTACACATGATGATAAGAGTCGAAAATAGGCGAATCGGGTAAAATCGGTTCAAATTATTGGTGCTTACACTCGCCTTGTCATTTTTCTCTTTCTTCTAGGGTGAGAAATTCGTATTTTTATGTCTATCGACCTTTTTCCTCAAATGTCAAATGATGTAAATTCATTGCCGAATACCACACTGAGCTGACTCCGCTGAATTGAGATCAGCTGTTTGGATCTCGCCAAGTTCAACTTTGGCCAGACCTGCCGAGTTATTACGCATAAGGTACTATTTGACCATCTGTCATTCGTCAACTTACTGGCTTCCTCCTGAAGCAGCAGTTTACATACCGCAAGAGGCATTTCAATATCCTTTTTGCTGTTTGAATTGTGGTCCGTTGTACCACGTCGAGCCAGTTCATCGGCTTTTATATTCACCGTGCTAACGAAATGTCCTGGCACCCATATTAAGAGTATTCCAGTTTAATTTACTGTCCAAGACGAGACCCAAGAACTTTGCTTCACCTGTAAAAGCCAAGTTGAAATCATTTAAAGTGGGAAGATCGACATGAGGAATTTTATATTTCCTAGAGAAGAGAACCAATTCGGTTTTGGTTGGGTTCACATTTAACCCACAATTGGCCCATAATGAAAGAATGACTTACTAAGTGTGCCGAGATATTTTCCACGAACACCAATAGCGACGTCATCCGCATAGGCAACCATCTTGAAGCCACTATCCTCCAGTCTCAGCAACAGATAATTTATGATCAAATTTCAGAGCAGGGAGGACAGTACGCCACCCTGCGGCGTGCCTCTGCTTTCAAATCTTCTGGCGGAGGATTTCCCCAGACTGGCATTTATGATCCTGCCTGTTAGCTTTTGATCTATCCAGTCCTTGAGAGATTCATCCACTCCTAGATTCGAAAGTGCCCGAGTTATAGCCCCTGTAAGCACGTTGTTAAAGAGCAGTTCCTACAGATCTCCCCTTGCAATAGGCATGTTGAGAGTTAGACAGCTTTTCCGGCACAATCGTGCCTCTAATATGAGCTTCTATTTGTCTTTCCAGTATTTTGAAAAGGAAAGAAGACAAGCTAATCGGTCTAAGGTTTTTGGGACTGCAGTGTGAGCGTTTTCCCGCCTTAGGTATGAAAATAACCTTCACTTCCGTCCATTTACTAGGAATGCGACATAGTTCTAGGTTGCCTCTAAAAATAGCCTCTAACCAGGAAATGGTTAGATTCGTAGTTTTTTGTATATCCACAGGGATAATACCATCAGGTCCTGGCGATTTATATGGTTTAAAACTGCTTGAATCTTTTTTCTGCTACTTGCCCTTTTACTTGCTGATATAGTAGGGGCAGATTCGAAACAACCAGGAAAGTGAGTCTCCAATAGTAGTTCCAGCGATTCCATACTATTTGTGATCCATGCTCCATCCGGCCTTTGAAGAAAGCTTGGGACGGAAGGGCTAGTAGATAGTACTTTACGCAGCCTTGACATCTCTGAAGACTCCTGAATTTTGCCACAGTATAGTCTCCAAGATTTGTCCTCCTCGGTAAGAATCTCCTTTGACCACCAAGATGGCCGAGATTTACCCCTAGGTCAACTAAGAGGACAAGAGCCCAGTACCGCTTCGTTAAAAGAGCTGGACAGTTCGTCCACTAAGCCATCGAGTTCTATCGTAGTTTTTGGAGGTTTAGGCACTGGTAGTGAATTACCGAAAATATTTCTGAAAATATCCCAGTCGGTTTTCCTCCTGTTCCTGTAGAGAGTCCAAGTATCCGGTCCTTCATTTCCAATTTTTAAAAGGAGAGCAGCTGATGCTGCCTTTGAGTGGTGTAGGTTAATCTGTAAGAATGTCACCATTCTTAGACCTGCCTCTCTACCACTATCATCAGAGTCCTCCTCTTATGTGAAGTCCTATGAGATTCTCTTTAATGACTCAAAGGATATTGACATCTCCGTATCTGTGGAGATAGCACCCAGATGAGCTTCCAACAGCTTCCTCAGACTTCGGAGCCTCCGGCTTGTTCGCGCCTTTCTTATAGATTTTGAGTGTGACTGCACTGAAACCATAGTTTACGATACCATTGGTTTTCTCCAGCGCAGTCAGTGACTCTCTGTTTAGAATTATGATGGCTGACCTGTAGTTGGCCCGTGGCTCCTCGAGCTTAGCAACTTTCCAGTTGTGCGTTGGCGAGTCTGAGTTACCAACCTGCAGCAACTGGAGTATCACCTTTGGATCGCTAGGCTCTGAAGGAATCCACACCCTGGCTCTCGGCCTATAGGGGACCTCTTCAAGTCCTTCCACTGCCTTCTTGTAGAGCAGAAGTGATCTCTGATCCGCACATGCAGTCAGTTTCACCTGGTTCCTGTGCCAATCCGCATCCCGACAAGTCAGGGAGGTCCTGGGTTTTCTGCCAGGAAAGGTAGGTGGTGGTTAAGGCCCTTTCCACCTTTCTCCAATTGGCGGGCGTGATACTGCCATCCTCTTGGGACTGGTCAACAACTGCCACAACCAGCTGATCCTTGAGAACCTCGTTAAAAGGCCTCACTTCGGTAGCATGGAGCTTAGTTCTTTTTGCGATCTTAGGACTTTCCTCCTGAGATCTGTTTCTTTTGATGTTTAAGCCAACTGAATGAAGGACCTTCCAACTTCTGTTCGGTGACTTTTTTTGCCCACGCAAGCGTAGTTTTCTCATTCTCCGACCTGTCTTCTGGAGAGATGTTATTTATCTTCTCCAGGGCCCTCCATGCCTTCCTCATAGTGTTATAGGTTGGTTTTAAGGAACCAGCTTCATTGGTGCTTTGTGTGTTTGGTGACTCTTTGGAGCCTCATCTAAGTTTTTGTCCCGTTGTTTGTTTGTAGGTTTAGAGGTAGGCCTAAACACCCGAGTCTCCTTCTCTACTTTTTCCGGTTTTGTAAGAGACCGGGCTCTTTTATTTTTTGTGTTTGTTGGTCTCCCATATTTGGTCCCACGAGTAGCAGAGAAAAGAGTGTCCATCTGTGCAGAGATCCGCAACACACAGACAAGGCTACTTAATCCGGAGGGCGCCAGGTATCCGGATCCACCGTTAGCGACAGAGCTAGTTTTTAAACTGGGCCCTCAGTCTGGCCGGTTATCGGCACAGTACGAATAACATCTTAACCCAGCCCAGTGATTTGTTTAAGGTTGACTCCTTTAGCGCCGAGTTTTAGCCTAGAAGCTGAAAAGATCAGCAATCTGGTTACCAGCAGTCAACACGAGGAGATAACACGAGCACTTGCGGAAGCTGCAAGTTACGGAGCCTGTCAGCTTGCATCCCCCGAGCAACTTCGCGCCTGACTGCCGTGAAACAAGATTAGGTAATCCACCGGGATCCATAGGGATTAGTTTCCTAGTAAAATAATATGATTGTGATTCGCTCAAATATAACTAGTAAATTAGCTGGATTCGTCTTTTAATTCAATATTTTTAAGATTTATACATTAAAACACACTAGATTTTCTTTTTATAAACATAACTTTAATATTTATTCAACACAAATTATTTAAGATGTCATTGATTTTATAACTTATGTCGTAAACTCACATCACTTCCACTTTCTGCAATGTTGGAAGAATTATTTCGCACTTGTACCATCACTAAACCCAATGCGACGAGATAAAATTCAAAATTTTCAAAGATTAGTGCACTAATCTCGATTAGTTTTAGCTGCTTTATTTTTATAATTACGCAAATTTATCAAACTGCCATTGAACCATGGTGGATAATTATTAGAATTTTTAGCAACATAAGGAAACATTTCTTTTAATACCATCAAATAAAACATTAAAAAATCATCATCATTATTATTTAAATCGGAATCCGAAAAAATTAAATCCCAATCAATATTGATTGTAGAAACTATTCTTATCTTCACTATTCAATTCAGGAGACATAAGATTTTCGGTTTTGAACAAAATTTCATATGATTTATGGTACAAACATTCACAACAAAGGTGTTATCGCTTGTAAAAACAAGATCTAAAAATTTATTAAGCTCATTACTTAGCTATTAATTTGTAATAAATCACAGGTTCAGACAATCAAATTTTAGTATTCTCTTAGTCGATCGATGCGTCAATCGCCATTTGAAGTGACAAACATCCTATTACATCGCATTCTTATATATTATCACTTCGATCGACAAAGAGATTCCTAATTTGAAGTGACACAACAATTGTCACGTCGAATGAAGTGACCCGATCAAGGGAATTAGGGGTGTGAAATCTAGGGCATCCAATTTTTGGCCAAAAAGTAATTCCGGAATTTTCGAATTTGAATGTTCTCGATTTCGGAATTCCGGAATTGATTTTTGTTAAATAATATCTGATTAAAAATTAAAAATCAAAACTTTATAAAAACAACAAATTTCTTTTATTTTGTTTAAAATATAAGACATTTTTATAAATAATTTATGAACAATGATGGATATATGTACGCAATTTTTAGAATTAAAAAATTTGTAGCAATTATATAAATTCTCTAAATTTAACAATTATTTATACGCTAGAAATTACATATATCAAACCTATTAATTCTACAAATTCTATAAAGTTTAAAAATCCAATAAGTTTCTTAAATTCTATAAATTCTGTATATTCTATAAATTCAATAAATTTTATAAATCTTATGAATTCTATAAATTCTATAAGTTTTAGTATATCTATAAACTCTATAAAATTTAAAATTTTATGAATTCTATCAATTCTATAAATTTTACAAATTCTAAAAAATTCTATAAATTTTATGCAAACACAAATTTTTTTAAATTTTGTAAATTCTTGTTCTAAAATTGTTTCAATTGCGTCTGTTTAATGAATTCTACAAATCAAATTTTACTTATTTTATAAATACAAATATTTCGTTAAATTCTATAAATTCAATAATTTCTATAAATTTTATAAATTTAACGAATTCTATAATATCTAGTAGTTCTCTAAATTTTATAAGTTCTAAAATTATATGAATAAAGTTTAAAAATTCAGTAACTCTACAGATCTCATCAATTCTGTAGTTCTTATAAATTCTGTAAATTCGATAATTTTTATAAACTTCCAAAGTCCAATAAATTCTATAAATTTTATAAATTCTTTAAATTCGAAAATTTCAATAAAGTTTTAAAATTCAGCAAGTTCTTTAAATTATATAAATCTTATAAATTCAGTAGTTTTTATAAATTCTGTAAATTCTATAAATTTGATAAGGTATACAAAGTTTTAAATATTATTAATTCTAATGAGTTTATAAAACCTATAAGTTCTATAAATATTAAGAATTTTATAAATTTCATCAATTCTACAAATTCTTTAATATAGAACCCATAGAGTTGAATAAATTGTGTCAAGCCTATTAGTTCTATAAATTCTACAAACCCAAATTTTAGTTATTCGAGAAATTTCATAATTGCGATAAATTCTATAAATTTTCTAAATTCTTTGAATTCTAGAAATTTTATAAATTCAATAATTTCTATAAATTGTATTAATTTAATAAATTTATGAAAATTCTATGGATAAAGTTTAAAATTCAGCAAGTTTTCTTTAAATTCGTTAAATCTCATAAATTCTTATCTTAAGTTCTTATAAATTCTGTAAATTCGATAAATTCTATAAATTTTATTAGTTCTACAAAGACTAATCATTAAATTTTTAATATGTTTACTAAACCCCTAAATTCTATAAATATTAACGGTTTTATAAATTTCATCAATTCTATAAATTTTATAGATTCAATGAGTTTTATAAACTACAAACTCAAATTTGATTAATTTCTGAAATTCCATAATTACCACAAATTCAATAATTCGATAAAATCTACAAATTTTAGTATTTCTCAAAAAAAAAAATAATTTTTATAAATTCAATCAATTCTTTCAATTCTATAAATTCAATCAATTCTGTACATCCTATAAATTCAAAGCCTAAAATTTGTGTAGGTCACAGAATTTATCCCCTTCACCCTTACTGTAACCATTTAGAGCTACTTATGTAACGCAAAACATCTCACACTTTGCTGTTTTCGAGATTCGACAGGTGGACCATTTTGAAGTTACCCAAGTATTTATGACTCCTGCGTGGTAATTCCAGACATGAGCGAAGGAAGTGATTCAAAGGCCCTTCCCCTACACTTAAACAGCTTTTACAGAAGTCATTTGCCTCTAAGATAAGCCTTTCTTGCTTTCTCTCTGTAAAGTTCATTACTTTTACAAATTCTTTAAACTCTGTAAATCCTATAATTTGTATACATTTTTTAATTCGCTTCAATTAGAACAACATCGAAAAGCTGAATTTCAACCATAATATCCTGAAAGAAAACATTAACCTGATAAAAAGTCATGATCGAATTTTTGGCCAGAAAGTAATTCCGTAATTTTTTGTTTTCGATTCATTCCAGAATTGATTTCTTTTATTTCGTGAAATCCTTGATCCGCGACGATTAAATGTAGGAACCGAAGTGCACAATCAATTATTTAATATTACGATAGTTACATTTCGGCTTTAAAGTCGGGTATTGCTAAAGCATCGTCTGATGTATCTATCGATCAAGGCCATGCACTAACGTTGCTCTTCGGAAACTGGTAACGGTTTGATATTATCCAACATATTTCGGCAAAACGTTTTGTTACAGGTTCGTTTGTTGACTACTTTGATCTTTGTCACGGAATGCAGTGCTGCACTATTCGTCTGGCATTCTTCTTGATGTCGGTCCAAACCACTGAACCATTATAGTTAGTTTTATACGAATACAATTTTCCCGAAAACACATGTACCACTTCCATTTAGTTTCATATAATTTAATTCAGTATGCATTTCAATATAATTATATGCCATTAAGACGCTAGAAAGACAGCAGCCGAAGATGGTATATAATTTGTTTATTTATTATAATTAACTATGTGAAACTGAATAAAGATTGAGGAAACATTTGAAAGAAACTTAACAAATAAAATTTTAATAAATAATTAAAATAATCAAATAAAATAGAAAAATAATTTATTTTTGCTTTTATTATTGGGACGAATTTTAGTTCGTTATAGATAGTCTTAACAAAATTATTTTGCATGCTCAATTTTTAATGCAACGTAACATAAATAACTTTAAAAATTATGTAAATAATAAACTTTTCGAAAATATTTAATTTAATTTAAATAATTTAATTATTCTGCTTTCCACTTTAGCCACAAAAAATTTTAAATTTCAATTGTAGGAAAAATAACTTAACAAAATTATTTTTGCATGCAAATTTGTTTGCATAATTATTTGTGCAAAATGGAAAAATTAAAAACAAAACGGTAAATCAATTAAATTTAAAATTATTTTTAGTTAATTAAATAATAGTGATTTAGTTATTTATGTTTTGAATGCACTTATTCAGTTTTTGTTGCATCTTTATAAAATCTCGCTAGTGGTTTAAAAATGTGTTGATAAAATCACCTAGAATCCCATTCGGTTTTTTAGGCGTACGATCAAATATAAAGTCACATGTTTCTCGCATGCAACTATCATCGCAAACAAAAATTTAATCGCTTTACGTTGTGATCAATAATTTGACTTTTAATTGGGATAAAACAGGAAGAATTGTATAAATTCTGGAAAAGCCAAAATTTGAAGAAGAAGCGATAAGGGCGAAAAGACCTCTTTAATCTGTGCCTACAAGGTTGATGAAGCTATTATTATACAATCTATCTAAAAATGTCAAACTAATTATCAAACGATAAATTAGTCGGCCCGTAATTTGTTCCTCAACGCAGTAATAATCTCATACATAAGAAGAGCAATTTTAATGAAAAATTATGGGTTATTTTACTAACTATTATTGATTCGATTCAATAGGGATTTTAAAAATTAAAGTCTAAAGGAATATCTAAAACCTATTTGGTAAATTAAAAATTTTATGGCGTTTTAATCGTTCCGTCGTTGTGGTAGTGAGAAGCCAGATCGTTTGGATGAATCTTCAATCTTAAGTGATACCTGGCACTGGAATCCCTAATTTCTTCCCATCTTGTTGGCACCTGTAGATCTCTGTGAATTATATCGTTTGATACGAACCATGGAGCATCTACTATGATCCTTAGAAATTTAGACTGAAACCGCTGAAGAATGTCCAAGTTCGAGTTACTGGCCGTTCCCCACAGCTGTATACCATATGTCCAGATAGGTTTTATTACCATTTTATAGAGCAGTAGTTTGTTAACAATCGACAAACTTGACTTTCTGCCTATCAGCCAATACATTTTTGTCAGTTTCATTCCCAATTGTTTTCTTTTTGTCCATATATGTTTAGGCCATGTTAGCAGTTTGAGGTATATTCTGGTTATTCATTTGTATTGGTGGACATGTGGACTTAGCATCATTAACTTTAATTCGCCATTTTTTCATCCTTACTTGAATAATGTTAATATTTTCCTGCAAAACTTCTGTAGCTTTACTGGAGTCTTCATGTGATGAGAGTACTGCCGTGTCGTCTGCAAATGTTGCGACAGTTACTTGATTGCTTGTAGGTATATCTGCGGTATATAGCAGATATAATATCGGCCCAAGCCTGCTGCCCTGTGGTACACCAGATTTAATTGGGCGGATATTTGTATACGCATCATGATTTTTTATTATAAAATATCTGTCTAGTAGATATCATGTTAATATTCTGTAGAAATCATGTGGCAACCATTAATTTTGTATTGTAATCCCACATGCCACACCTTGTCAAAAGCTTGTGCTACGTCCCTGAATAAAGCAGAACAATATCTTTTTTCCTCGAGGGCTTCTTCAATTACTTCAACTATTCTGTGCACTTGTTCTATTGTTGAGTGTTCTGGCCTAAACCCAAACTGATGATCCGGAATCAGGTTCTTCTCCAACAATATAGGCTTTAAACGCTTAAGTAGTAATTTTTTAAATAATTTAGACATAATTGGTAGCAAGCTTATATAGGCCTGTACGACGTAACTTTGTATTGGGAAATATCCTGTCCTAAGTGTAGCATTGATTAAATAGGTTATAAATCGAATACCCTTATCTGGCAACTGTTGCAGAATGTTTCCTGTGATAAGATCATATCCTGGCGCCTTTTTAGGATTTAACTCTCTCTGTATTACAGTTCTTACTTCTAATATAGAAAACTTCGTGATAGTATGATTCATTTGCAATGGTGCTTCCAAGTAGTTTTGAATATTGTTGTTCTGTTCTTCTGTACTTTCTGATGGATATGCTGTTGTGGTTGTTTGAGCTTCTTAGTCGCCTTCCACAGTGAATTATCTGTGTTTTCTTTTGGTAAGAGTAGTGATAAATATTCTTGAATTGACTGTTTTTTTTTTCATTGAGAAGCAGTTCTTTTAACTTTTTGACGGCTTTGTTTAGTTTACGTTTATCTCCCGCTCGTCGATATCGTTGCCATTGCTGTCTTAACTTTCTTTTCTCCTTAATCATTTTCTTGACAACATTCGAACATTCTCCTTTTTTTCCTTTCCCATTTTGTAGTGGTGTGGACTTCCAAGCTGCCGACTGAATACATTTATTGAGATGTTCCACTGCTTCATCTATATCAGTTTCCGTCTTTAACTTGATATTTGTGTTTAAATTCTCTGTTACTTTATATCTGAAGCAGTTCCAGTCGGTTTTATTGTTGCTTAACATTGGTTGTTTCCATGTATTCACTATCTTTGTTCCTAAAATGATTAAGACAGGCGAGTGGTCTGATGACAGGTCCAAGCATGGCATCGCTTTAATATAATTACGTGATATTCCTTTGATGACGCAGAAATCTATGACATCTGGGATCTTTCTCCTATCACTTGGCCAATAGGTAGGTTCACTAGGTTGATACATGATGAAGATTACTTTTTTGAATTGATTTTAATAATTCTCGTCCTCTCGTTGTCACCAATCTTGATCCCCATTGTTGATGTTTTGCATTATAATCACCCCGCTGCTATGAAGCGATGACCAAAAGCATATTTTAGTGGGCAGTATATGGCCGAAATGGCTTCTATTACTACAGTAGTTGCTTGTAAATGTTCTTTCTTATACTGTTTTGATTCATGGTGTTTAATCATGTTTTTGATAATAAGTGCAGTGCCACCATGAGCTGTTCCATCAGGATGATTTGCGTTTTAGATGGTATATCTGGGTATTTTTAGAAAGCTTTTGCTGGTGTTATGCGTTTCGGATATTAGCATGACATCTATTTCTTGTTCTATCAAGAAACTTTTAACTTCTTGTCCATGTTGTGACAAGCCGTTGGCATTCCAGATTGCTAATTTAAGGGTTCTGGACATTAAATGATTTGGAGACTATGGTCGTTAGAAGATTAAGTATAGTGTCCATTTTGATCATTAATTTTTCCATCATAATTTCCAACCATTGTGAAGAAGATTGCTCGGGCAGATGTTGATGATTTTTTGAGTTATCCGTTGATTGGTTTTCTCTGGTACGATTTCCTTCCGAAGTTTGATTTTCAATTGAATCTTTGAGTTTCTGCGCATATTTTTTCTCTGAGAGGTGGAAATCTGCGAGTTTTAACTTCTTTATACACAGTGCAACGTCTATAGTTGGCTGGATGGCTACCATTACAGAGCACGCATTTCACCTCTGAACCCCACGTTTTCTTTTCAGATTAACTAACTCATTTTTCAAATCTTCGATGTTAATTGATAGATACAAGTTTCGTATCACTACCTGGTAGGTTTTGTCCACTTTCTGTTGGAACGAATGGAATTCGGTGTTTCGCTCCTTTAGGGCTCTGATCACCAACCGGTACAGCTCGGCAACTTTTAATTGGATTTTAACCTGGTTAATTTCAATTATTTTTAAATCTGAGATCTTAGACGCAATAAAAACTGATCAAGCGCATACAAAACATAACTGACTAAATCACTATTTAATTAACCAAAAGTAGTTTTGTTTTTAATTTTTCTTTATTGCACAAATAATTAATTATTTAATAGGTATTTAATAATTAGTAAGTTAATTAAATTGTAATTACTATATGTATTCAAACAGATTATTAATTATATTTTATATTTATTATTTTATTTATTAAAAATTATATTTAACGTTATTTATGTTACATTAAATTAAAAATTCAGCATGAAAAATAATTGAATCGTTTATTATTGAAAGGGCACATGTCCAATTTTTATCAAAATTAGTATTATAACAGTATTGTAGCAGACACGTAAATACGTTCTGTGATAAGATAACACTAGCATATGGTTAATGTACTAATTTTGACAAAAAGTGGACATGTGCCCTTTCAATAATAAACGATTCAATTTTATAGTTTTTTTTTTTATTATCTAATACACATAAAATGATTCGAAGAACGACATGTTACTGTTTGTTTTAATTCTGCTCAAATCAAATATTCTGATTAGAAACAATTTGATATAAAATAAAACAAATGTTTAAAATTAAATTTCAATTTTTAAAACACAACTTTTTTGAATTATAATTTTATTTATTTATGAATACTTCTTTAATTACAAAACAAAAAGTGTCGAGCATGAACTCATTCTCGAGTTTTTAAAATACCTGAAGATGAGCAGTTCATGCTTAAAAGTCGAAACTAGTCGTTTTGTAATTAAATAAGTATTGACAAATAAAAAGTTGTGTTTAAAAAATTGAAATTTATTCAAAAAATCGTTGTGCATCATCGCAAGATGCCAATATACAAACAAATGACTAATTGCACATTTTCTTTTCTTTATACATATTTTTCAATTCGGCTGAATATTTCATAATAAATATCTATTCGAATTTTTCATAATATATCACTAGTTTTCGACATTATCTTCTCTGGATTGTATTATTTTGCTATTATATGTACTATTATTACGGTGTGAAATCAGTATTAAAAAATTTAATTTGAAGCTATAAATAAATGCTATTTATTATTAACAAAGGAATCATTTGTCTTGTGCATATTCATCTATCATTATTATTAAATTCAACAAATAATTTTTTTCTCAAATTAACATTCTTTTAGTGAAATTATTTATTTTTTTATTTTTAGAGTTCTTTTTCGATTACGATTAATCAACTTTACTTATCGAGATCTATTATTTTAATTGTGGAATGTCACACGAAACAATGATTCATCCGAGATGAATTTTGCGTATATTTTTTAAATTTTGAGTTGTAAATTATATGTTAGGAAATCAAAAAATAAATGGCATTTTGTTTATATTTCTTAAACATCAACCGACATACTATAAATCAACTGAATAACCTCAAAAAAATGTAAATAATTTATCGGTGAATATTGCGTGATTTATTCAACGACATTTTGAAGATGATGAAAATTATTTGAAAGTAGTAGAGAGATACAATGCTAAAAAATCGTTAAAAAGGAATAGAGAAAAAACTTTGACACGTCGCACGGTGGGGCCAATTGCCGAAAACTTGGTCAACAATTTCACCTCTTTCGTTCCTTATTGACAAACCCATGCGTGAAATGGAGCATATTATCATATTACAATAAGGATTAATTTCGGGAGCGTCTCGAAATCTTGGTTGGCAAAATCTTGACGTAGCCAAAATCTTGGTTTTTTGAAAACTTTAATATTAAATTCTCCTTCACCAGAATTTATAATTTTCTCTCCATTTTCCAGAATTTATAAAAAACAAGATTTTGTAAACCAAGATTTCGTAACCCAACCAACCCATTAATTTCATTTTCATGATTTTTTGGGTCACCGATTACGAATCTTTAGTCACATTTACAAACACTAAAATTGTCATAATCGTGTCATTTCAAGTGACGTGACTAGAGTCGTTTTACGTCGCGTCATAATTGGTATTGGAATTGAAGTCTATCAAGCGACATTTTTTTTAAATTTTGTACAAACTAATAACTCTGTGCTCGAGAATTAAAAGGGCTTAAGTCGATTTTTATAAAACAAACTCTGCTCATTTTCTGTTTAATTTCCTATTAATAAGTTTTCATTCCAATTTATAAGGTTATATCAAATAGAGTAAAAATCTTACTCTCTTTGATATTACCTTAAAAATTGGAAAAATTAAAATATATTAATAGAAAATTAAACAGATAATGCGCAGAGTTTGTTTTATAAAAATCAACTTAAGCCCTTTTAATTCTCGAGCACAGAACTATAGTTATAAACATCAACACATATTAAATAAAAAATAATATTTTACGTTCCATTTTGACTACCGTCTTCCCCCGAACATAAGAACCGGTTCTTCTAATCGGGAAAGACAAAATTTTGCTTAATTTTGATGTTGATCAATTTAACTCAATTAAAAGAACCTTCGTTTAGAAGAACCTTCGATTAGAAGAACCTTTGATTAAAAGAACCTTCGAATAGAAGAATTGCTTCTAAAATTATATCAAAATGAAAAACAGGGTTGTTATTGAATTTTTTTAAACATTTTTCTTATTTTATTATATAGATATAATTTAACAGCGTGTTTTACCAGCCCCAAATGTCAATTGTCGAAAAACCATTTAAAAAAATTCAAAATGATAGCACTTTTTTCAAAATAAATAGCACTTTTTCTTAACGGCAGATCTATTTTCATTTATTAATAGCACTTTTTTCGATTAATGACAGCACATTAATCGATTTTTATTTAAATATTTTTTTTTAATGTTGGTACAATTACCTCGAATATAAGAACCGGTTCTTTTAAATGAATAAAAGAACTACCCGTTCCTATATTCATTTAAAAGAACTAGTTCTTATGTTCGGGGGAAGACGGTAGACTAGTATGTATGTGAAGTTAGCCCGAAATTCAGCCAGAAATATTTTTTTAGGATTGTGTTTCGGCTAAATTTAATATAAGTTTCGGGCCGAAATCCAAGAAAGTACGATTCATATAAAATTTTATTGAGATACATACTATGGGAATATTTGCTTACGTGGTCGTGGCCACAGGGATTTCCAAACACATGTGCTGATGCCAAAAGGTAGTTGTATCTATCCTGAGTGCAACCTATATACCGCCATTGCAATATGAGTTGGCTAAAAGATCTTTAGGAATTATCCAAGAAAGTACGATTCATATAAAATTTTATTGAGATACGTACGGGAATATTTGCTTACGTGGTCGTGGCCAGAGGGCTTTTCAATAACATGTGCTGATGCCAAAAGGTAATTTTTTGATCCTGAATTTAACTTGCATATATACGGCCATTGCAAATCTGATAATTTTGACTACAAGACAATATATTTGCTACGAACGTGGCAAATATCTTTGCTGCGTCTTTGATGGCTCAGAGCAAACATGTGTTCGGCAAATATTTGCCGCCGTGTGTACGACCGGTTCAGAGCTTGGCCAAATACGACAAACCGAACAAAGTCATTTTGTTGTGCTCTTTGGTTGTGCGTTCGGTGTAAATGCATATAATATCTTGATATACAACTGATCCAACTTTCATTTTGCTTAGGCAATTTTCACAATCTTTAACTGGAATCTCCTGAAAGAATAAGTTGAGCTTTGGTAAACCTAACCACCGAAATTTTTCCATATTGAGTAGAATTAGGGATATATTTTCTATGCAAATAGCCTCACATTTGTCGCACTTTAATGTAATTATAAGACTGGGGATATTTTTTAAAACTACAGTGGCTACATCTAATATGCTACTGTAGCAATCGTCATTTATCTGATAAATCTCTATCAAAACTTCGTTACGTAGGTTATATGCACCTTGATTATTTGTAAATACATAATTTTTTTTTGTATTCTCTGCTGAAGCATTTTTGGTGTTTCCATTGCAATTGGTGTTGCGCTTAAAATTTTGAAATTTTTTGTAAGCAATCCAATTGAATTAACCGTAAGTTCACTAGCAGGTATCAGATTTAGTTTTTTGGTGGTTTTAAACTAAAATTGGTAAGTTTACGCTTTGGAGTCAAATTATTCAAATTTTTCCCTTTCCAAACTGATTCCTCATTTTGAATATCGTACAAAGTTAAACCAGCCGCTGCTTCTAATTTTGTTTGTTTTTCTGAATTTTTTTTTTTTTAAAGACACTGTGGGTATTCCGGCAATTAGTGTTTTGTATATGGTTTTATTTCTTCCGTTAATTTCTCTAACAAAACAATCCACTTTTGTTGGAAGTTTCCCAATTTTTGTAGAATTTCTCATTCTACGTTTTTAACCGTATTATAATTTTCCATGACCACGTAAGCAAATATTCCCATACGTATCTCAATAAAATTTTATATGAATCGTATTTTCTTGGATAATTCCTAAAGACATTGTAGCCAACTCATATTGCAATGGCGGTATATAGGTTGCCCTCAGGATAGACAAAGCTATCCTTGCAGCCACTATTATTCTACATTATATTTTATTTTGGTACAAAATTATACATAATGGTATACAAATTATTTTTTGGTTGGGAATAATTTCTTATCAAATAATTTTAAATTTAATGCTTTTAAGAGTTATGTGAATTATCAAGATCATTTTTGATTATTTCAATTTTTTTCGGGATGAAACTAAAAAATGTGTTTATTAGGAACATTTCTGGCCAGCCCGAAACTTATAATAAATTTAGTCGAGACACATTCCTAAAAAATATTTCGGGCTGAATTTCGGGCTAACTTTCACATACATTAGACTAGTTACTTCTTCTCACTTGTAAAATCTCATGTGAAATGACATTTTGTCGTTTCAAGTGATTTGATGCCTAAGATACGACATAAATGAATTTACATAAATTGTAAGGGAGGAGGATTAATTTTTGATATCCTTTGAGAAACAGGCTGTTTTTAAAAATTTGGTTCAGAAAAAAAATTACACCCAAATATTAAACTGTAGTAACTTCCAAAATATTTATCAGAGAGCAACCAACTTAGTCTTATTTGACTGGCAATAGTATAGGCTATTATTAAGTTTTAAGTGGTTATCTTGCATCTGCATCCGTTTGAGAAAATTGAGTTTTTCTCAAAAAAAAAACCGTTATAATTTTTATTTTTTATTTTAATTCCCCATGATCTCCCCTGCAATCCCCCAATACAAAGTTTGAGTCGAGCAGTTATAAAAGGTCCTCAGAATGTCCTCCTTGTAATTGAATACATGCTAATATTCATTTAAGTATGCCTTTGGTTATTTCAATTCTTGGTAATTCTTTCCTTATCTGTTGTGCTTCCCGTATTAGTTCTTCTTTTGTTTCAATTCATCCGTCCATAGAATACGTTTCACAAAACTATCATTGTTAAATTCCTTTTCATCAATCAATTAGAAAACTCTAATCTTTTATTGTGGTTTATCGGTAATAGTTCTTGAACGGGTGTGATATGGTATGGATGAAGATTCTCTTTGTGCAATATTTGATGAATTTAGTAGCGAAGACGGTCAATTGTAAGCGAGGCTACTAATGCTCATAGAAGGATTTGCTGTTACATTACGAATTGTTTCTTCGTCGATATCCAAATGATTTAGTGAGACTGAATGGAGCTCGCAGTCTTTTATGAATATATGTAAATACTCTTGCGTCAGGAACGCGACGCGTTGGAATTCTACGTTGATATACATCGCGAGCTCGTGATACATTACCATCGCAAAATCCGTAAACAAAATGAATATGTACTCCTCACCTGAGAACCGCACATTTTTTGTTGAAATCGACGCAAACATATATTACCCCTCCCACAAAGTTTGTAGGCAAAAAGGTAAGAAACGAGGAAGTGTTGCGTAGCAATGTATGCAGGTGTAGACTTTTGAAGAAAAAAAATTTTTTTCCAACATTTAAACAAAGAAGTTGCTAATCATCGCCTACTGTTTTGCTGATCAAAAAAAATTGTTACAATATCTCTTAATTAGATTGAGATTAAACGGTAAACGAAGAAAACTATGGCACATGGGTACAAATAATGTATTGGGGTTTTGTAGGGGAGATGATGGCGAATTAAAATTAATTTAAAAAAAAATTATAACGAATTTTTTTTTGCAAAAAACGCAATTTTATAAAAAAAATATTTTTTTTTTTACTTTAAAGCATCATAGCTCTCAAACGGATGCAGATGCAAGATAGTTATTTAAATCTTAATGATTCTTAAAATGGGTGCCGTGCCACCCGAAGGTGGCGCCTTATTTTTATTGGGTGCCGTGAGAGTACCTGAATTTTATGAGAGAATTAAAAATTGTGTTCACTATGAAATAATGCGTTTTTTATGCGTTTTGAAATATCGCGTTTCGAGCGGATCCCGTACATAAGTATATACTAACAGCATCGCCTCTTTCAATTTATGCACTAGGTAGTTGCCATCTTACTTTGGTAACTCGAATAGTAATTGGTATAAAAATAAAAATGCAAATTATGCTCAAAATAATAACCGAAAATAATTTTCTTTTTACTTTTATCAGTTGACATTAAAAATTAAATAGAATAATTCTATAACAACAAATATTTGGTTTGCAACTATTCCAAACGGTATGAAAATACACGGCATTGTTATTGTAAAATTCCCAATGTAAGACTACAAGTAAATCTATTAATAAACCTTCAGACCATAGAATAGAATAGACTGCCAACAATGTCTTTTAACTGTCTCCAATATCTACAGCGCCACGTAGCCTTGTGACCGATAGGGTAACTGTAGCAGTTATAATCAAAATTAGTACCCGCAGATGTCACTAAAAAATTCAGTAGATACATTTAGTACCAACAGAAGTTACTGCAACTTCAAACATCTTAAATCTTTTAAATCTAAATAAATCTTATGTTAAAACAAAGTTAACTAAAATTATCCATTTTATGGGCCAATAAATTATTTTTTTTTTTAATTATCGCTTTTTATTTATTTATACGTAAATTTAAACTTGCAGTGACATCTGTTGGTACTAAGTGTATCTACTGAATTTTTTAGTGACATCTGTGGGTACTAATTTTGATTATACCTGCTATAGTTACCCTATCGGTCACAAGGCTAGTTTGCGCTACAGATTTTGGAGACAAGCTACTTTACAATTTTATATGGAAACGTCACTTCGCTAGCAGTCCATTCTATTGTATGGCCTAATAGACGCCGTTCGAAGCGCCGCTAAAATTAAAATATATATAGTTTCATATTAGCGACCACATAGATCTTTGTGTTCGCTAATATGAAACTGCATGTATTTTAATTTTAGCGGCACATCGAACCCGAACGGCGTGGCGTCTTGGGGGGGTAAACCTATAAATAATTTAGTACTTCAATTTTATTTTATTACTCGTAAGTTGGGTCAATTTTAGACATATAGTAATTTGTTCAATTACTATTAGACATATAGTAATTTGTTCAATTACAGTGCATAGAAAAACTAAATATTTTATTAAATTCTGCGTTGTATCCAATGATTTTTATAAATTTAACACAGGCGTTTATTTTTTTTTAAACACAAAAATCTGACAAAATGGCAACGTTCATGGAAAAGTGGCTTAAACGTTCTCAACCAAATAGCTCAGCAGAAATGCCCATAAATGAAACAACTTCAAGTGTGTCTATAGCAGAAATTCCGCGAATTTTCCGTTGGAAGGGCGAATGTCGAAGAATGGCCGAATGTGTCGAAAGGCCGAATGTAGAAAAGCCGAATGAGTCAAGAGGCCGACACACATTTGTGGTACATATGTAAGTAGAAGCGATACGAGCGATACCATTCCTTTGATCTGTGTCTGCAACGAATTAAGTCAACCACAAAATAACTTGAAACATTTATGGTAGAACTATCAGTTGAAATGATATGAGCAATACGATTCCTTTGATCTGTGTCTGCAAGGTAGACGAAGCAATATTATGAAGCATTAAATCCGCAATTCGCTCCAATACAATCGTCGATGCCATACTTACCAACGAATTAAGCTAACCACAAATTAACTTGAAAACTTGAAGGATTTGTGGTAGAACTATCAGAAGAAGCGATATGAGCGATACGATTCTTTTGATCTGTGTCTGCAAGGTTGACGAAGCATTTGCGAAGCATTAAATCCGCAATTAACTCCAATACATTCGTCGATGCCATACTAACCCAATGAATTAAGCTAACCACAAATTAACTTGAAACATTTGTGGTATGGGCGATACGATCCCGTTGTTATGTATCTGCAAGGTTGACGAAGCAATTTCCATTATCGTAAATATTAATAACTTTACGAACCAAGTCAAATTCGATAGACATTTTATAAATTTTAATTTTAATTTGGTCCGCACTTTGATAATTGTGTTTCTGGATTTATGTTTTTCTGAATTTTTAATGTCTGGATTTTTTTTTCGGGATTTTTAGTTTCTGTATTATTTTTTTCTAGATAAGTTAGCCAACTGAAAAAAATTTATTTCTTTTTTCTTTTTTTATTATAATTAATTAATATTATATGCCAAAAAAAAAAACGTAAGAATTTTTTAATATTTAAGGCGATTTACTATTAAACATTTTTATACAAAAATGTTGATAAAAATATAAATTTTGGTTTTCATAGAAATACAAATTTTAAAAATTTTCATTCATAAAAAGATGAAAAATTAAAATCAATTTGTACACAAACAGCCTTTCGGCCTTTCGACACAATCGGCTTTTCGACATTCGGACTTTCTGCCCTTTCGGCCTTTCGACACAGTCGGCCATTGGACACATTCGGCGTTTGACATTCGGCCTTTCAGCGTTCGAACTTTCGACATTCGATTCGGCCTTCGATCTTTCGGCCCTATTCCAAATTTTTATATCTGGGGGCTATTCCTGAATACGACACGAATACGTAAATATAAAACGCTGATTTATATTGAATCAGATTCGCTCGGTTCTTATTTAAATCAAATACAAATCTTATACATTCGAATTCCTATCGTATTCAGGAATAGCCCCACTATTCTGTTAAATTTAACAAAAAATTATTTATTGGAATTTCATTATATTTTTGTTTTAAGCAAGAGTTAGCAATTAAATCAATTAGGTTTTTATAATCACTTGCGCTGAAAGCGACTGGCTGATCTGTTATTGGCTTAATGGGTTCCTAATCCAAGAATTATCCTCAGTGGACTTTGGTAAATAGTGTAAAATGCTTGACTATAAATCATGAAACAATTCTAAAATTACTTTGGAGACTTTATCATCTGCTTTCGAATTTTTTAGTATATTTAGAATTTTTCACGGAACACCTGAAAATCGTCCACGGAACATCAGTGTTCCGCGGAACATAGTTTGGGAATCGCTGCCCTATACCATTACCTGTCAAACAAGGCTAAGTTGGTTGCTCTCCGATAAATATTTTGGAAGTTACAGTTTAATATTTGGATGTACTTTTTTTCTGAATCAAATTTTTTAAACACCCTGTATCTCAAAGGATATCAAAAATTTATACAAATAATATTCCATTGAGCTCTTTGTGATTACGTTCTGAATCAAGAATACAGCCGTATGATGGTTAATCTATAATCGAAACTATTTCTCAAATGAATTAGACCTGTTCCGAATTAAAATAAACGTTTTTTGAATTGATTGAAACCTTTTTCGAAATAAATGAAACTAAATTAAATAAGTTTAAAACCAATAAGTCCATAAATCACTAAAATTTGTTGAATAAAACACACATGTAACAATTACACAATGAATTTATTAAAATTAAGATGAAACTTGAGTAGTCTGTGTAGCTGTGGTTCTTTCAACCACTATCTTTGATCACGTGCCTCTAAATTAGATTCTCTCATGGTGCGCAATAAATAAATAGATAAATATTTATCATAAAATAATATTGAATAGCACGTGAAGCACCTAAAAATTCTGCTTATTGAGTCAGAAGCTGCTAATGAATTTTATGGCGGACCATAATCGAACTGTGTGTGAATGACGTTACTTTAATGTTAGTTTTGGTTCGAGTTGAATTGGCCTATAAGATGAGGTTATGTGTGGTGGTTTCCCTGGTTTTGGGATTATGATTACTTCTGAAATTTTTCACAAGGGTACATATTTGATTCTAAATGCTGCATTTATAAGATTGGTGAGCTTTACCAGATCTTTCCTTGGCAGTTCTTTTAAGATTTCTGCAGTAATAAGATCGTAACCAGGAGCTTTTTTCATATTCATATTAGCTTTTATCTCACACGCGACTTCTTTTGGTGTTGTCGGTAGGATTTCTTTACTTTCTTGCACAGCTTGTTCAGATATTATCTCGGCTTCTAATGTTTCATCTTGATGTGGCTGGAATATTTTTTCAAGGTGTTCAGCAATTTTTCGAGCTTTGTCTTCATTATTCCTAGCCCATTTATCACCTGCTACTCTTATTGGAGGGTTCTGTATTATTGGTCTTTTAATTCTTTTGGATGCTTTCCAAAGAGAATAATCAGTACTGCTATCATTAGTTAATTTTCTTAAATAGTTGCTGATTGATTAATTTTTCAATTCTTTGATCTCTCTTCTTAATTGTTGAGTAAGATTATTCAAATTTGTTTTATCTTGAGGGGCTCTTGTTTGTTGCCATACTCTTCTCGCTCTTCTTTTTTCTGTTAGGAGTTCCCTAATTTCCAAAGGGTAGTTGTTTCCCTTGATTTTCTTTTTAACCTCGGGAGTATTTTTCCAAGCTGATTGCTGTATATCGTTTACAAATTTGTGAACTTCTTTGTCTAATTGCTCCTCGGTCTTTAATGGAACCATTAAGTTAATTTTTTCTTCTAGCGATAGTCTAAAGCATTCCCAATTGGTGTGATTATTTACTAGAAAAGGGTTCCTTTCTTTCTGAATAATCTTTTCACTTAACGTTAAAATTATCGGTGAATGATCAGAGTTTAGGTTGTGGCTTTCATCTACTTGTATATAATTTACAGATATCTTCTTTATTATAAAGAAATCAATCAGATCTGGTACTTTATTTGGATCAGTAGGCCAGAAGTTGGTTTTCCAGTTGAGAGGGCTTCACAACTGCATTTCCTAATGGCTTTTAGAAGTTATTTACCCTTAGTTGTTGTTAATCTGGAGCCCCAGTGGACATTTTTTGCATTAAAGTTTCCTCCAAGTATAAACCGTTTTCCTAATTTACTGAGAAACTCGAGATAATCCTTTTCTTTCAACGAGTGCTTCGGTGGGCAGTAAACACCAGCAATACAAATAGAACAATTTTTGGTTTTGACGTTAAAAGCAGTTGCTTGTATTTCTTCTGTTTCATATTTTAACTCTTCATAGTGATGGATACTATTCCTGATTATAACAGCACTACCTGATGAGACATACCTCGATTTTTTCTGTGTCCAGGATTACTTGCAATTCTTGTTGATGTTGCATAAGTCCATTGGCATTCCAATATAAGATTCTAAGATTACCGGCCATTTTTCTGTTTAGGGATGGCTCCCTTAGTGCTGTATTCTAATTTCTGTAATCGCTCATCAAATGTATTGAGCCTGCTTAAAATTAATTTAAGTGTTTGACTTATATCGTCATTTTGACCAGTTTTCCCTGGATTTCCGTTACTCATCGTTACTTGAGCATAAGTCATTTTACCCAATTGTCCATGAGTAGTTTCCAACGCTCTACGATTTACTTCGGGTTGGGTCATTTTAACTGCCTGCTGCCTGAATAATCTTGGATTTTTAGCAATCACATTCCTATTTTTGATGTTTTGCAGTTCAATGGCAACGCTGCATCCTCTGTAGTTAGCCGGATGGTTTTCTCCACAGTGAATGCATTTAGGCTGAACATTTCTATCTTTTACACAATCTTTGGTATGGTGTTTACCTAAACATTTGACACACCTGGGTTCCCTGCTGCAATATTTTTGTGTATGTCCATAGGCTTGACATTGTTTACATTGTGGTATAAGTTTAGACCGTCTTAGAGGCTGAATAACTATTTTGCACCCTAAGATGTACTTAATTTGATAAATTTTTTCGATATCTTCATCATTATCGAAGGTCAACATAAACATGTTGAGAGGTACTTTGCCTCTCCGTTTTAGCTTAATTGATGCTTCAGTAGCCTTAAATCCTTTTGCTTTCAGGTAATCAATTATTTTTTCTGATTTACTCGTAGAGTGTAGATTTTTAGCCATAACCCTTATTGGTCTGGTCTGTTTGTCTTCAAACGTGTGCCAACCACGTTTTTCTTCATTTAACATGCTTGTCATTTTTCTGTAAGTTTCACCATCTTCCAAGTTTATTTTGATAGTGTTTCCATTCATCACCTTTGCATTAAACTTATCAGCTGTAGTAATTTTTTTTAATTTCTCATAGAGTAGATCGTAGTCTTTTACTTCATCTATTACTATTGGTGGTGTTGGAGGTATTTTTTTTGATGGTTTCTGGATAATATTAGGAACATCATCCTTTAATTGAGGTAGGGAGGGCGTATTATTCAATTTTCTTTTTTTTCTAACCCCTTTAACTCTGATCCGCTCAGTTTCTCGAGCTAGTTCGTCTTCATCCGTATGGTACTCTTGTTCAATTGCAGTCTGGCTAGGAGTAGGATAGATTGCCTCCTTTGGCTTAAGAGCTTTAACTTCGTTTTCAAGCGTTTTCATACGCTCCTGCATCCATGCAATTGTATCATTCAGTTGCTTGTTAATATTGTTGGCTTCAACTAGTGCATTATTAGCTTTACACAATTCATTGTGAAGCTTTTCTTCGTTTGTAGAACGAATGTTCTTGTTGGTGGCCCCAATAGAGGGACTACGGCCTCTTATCGTAGAATACGATACTTTCTTACTCCTCTGGAAGGGATGTAAAGTATCATTTCCTAATTCGCTCAGTTGAGCTTGTTTATTCACCAACATATCTTGGGATTGGTTAAAATAATTGTGGTATAGCAATGGCTGGTCTCCTCCAGAATCCACGAGACCGACCTCCGAAGAGGGTGGATTTACCTGAGTAACAGATGTACCACCTGGGGTATCATTTTCCATATTCGTTGCGCTCATTGCTCATTTATATTGTACTGCACTCGAATCTAGTATTTAGCCGACGTATTCACATCGTTGTCCAGGTGTACTAGACACATTTGGTGGTTTCTACATAGTTGCAGCGTTGGAATAGAGACCACGAGATACATGGCTATATACGGTCAACCCCTACCCTATTGAGACGCACCCAACACCCAACTTAATATTAATAAAATGAAAAATGTTTAGTTATTTAAATCGCTTATCAGACTAGTTAAAGGATTGCTCTTTTTCCCAGAAATTGGAAAATCAAAAAAATTAGAAATAAAGTGCCAAACCTTTGAGAATTCCTTAACAAATTCAGTATTTAGCACTTGATGTATTTTGGAAATATACGGATAACGTTTTTAAAAAAATTTCACATTCGTAAAACATTTCGTTGTAATGAATATAGAAGTTTACCAAGTTTTCCTTAGATTCAACAACAACAAATCGTTGGATGGTAACATATGTTTATTATGGAAATACAACTCACATTTACAAAAACAGCTAGTCCATTCTGTCCATCAATAATAGTGGATTTCCACACGGTTTTACCTTCTTTAATTATAGTTGGTACTAATACTAAATTCAAAAGAATTGTAAAGATATAATTTTTTGAATCAGTGTTAATATTGCCATTATCAAGTGTATTTAACAGCCGTTTGCTGGAGCTATCTTAATCAAATTTTTAGAAATTGGTTTAATTTATTTATTTATTTAATATTCCATTTTTATCACAACATGACAACTAGGTCATTTTATGTACATAATTACATTGAATAAATAGCAACAAATCCCTTAAAGCTACATTAGTTCGTACCACAAATCAATAATATACAAAATTAAAAAAAATATATGAATTAATAAATGAAGAAATGAAACTAAAACTAAGTCTTCAAATTTTCAAATTTATAACAAATTATAAGTAACTACAAAGCAATGATTATCTAGTATTCCATAGCCTAGCACCTCTCCGTATGAATGACCCCTTCATATAATTAGTTCGAGTGTTTGGTAATATTAAGTTTTGTGTTCGTAATGATTGAGCAAAAACAAGTTTATCATAAAGATATTTTAGCTGGCGAGTAGTAATAATTTTATACATTAGAATTAGTACTCTAAGATCAAAATAATTATTAAAGAGCATCCAAAAATCTTATTATAATAAGGTGTCAATCTATCCCTACGTTTTAAGCCAAAAATGTATCTTAAACATGAATTATATACTCTTTTAATTTTGATAAATAAACGAAAACTTAATTCAGAGAACACCACATCACAATAAAACAAATTACTTAGAATTAAAGATCTAGCTAGTAGCATCCTCACCTTAATTGGAGTAAAAGCAGAGTTACGCCAAAGCATTCGCAACCCATTAAACATTTTTTGCATAATAGCATTCACATGCACATTCCACTCCAAGTGTATATCCAAAATCACACTCAAATTTCTTACTGATTCACTGAAAGGTATATTGTCATTACCAACTCTAATACTAGTTAAGGTCACGTCATAAATAAAGGGATTACGCTTCTGAGAAAACATAATCACCTGAGACTTTTTCGAATTTAATAACAATTGATTCTCCGCCGACCACGTAATAATATTATTAATATCACTGTTCATATTTGTAATTACTTCGTTGATGGCTAATATTCTATCACGTTTATCAATCTCTGGAGGGACATCTGTAGGCAAAGGCAAGTAACTAGATTTAACTTCATTAACTTCAACAAATTGACGGCGATCAGTTAAATAAGACAACATTAAATCCGACGCATTAGATGAGAAATTAAAGCAGTTTCTCAATTTATTATATGCAGTTAAAAGCTTTACTGAAATCAAGTAAACATAGCAAAACAGAATTGCCCTTATCCAAGCAGTTCCTAACAAAATCCGTCAAATCCACTAGCACCGTTGCAGTACTATGTTTCTCCCTAAACCCTGACAGAAGCGAAGATAATAAATTACTTGTATTAAGATATTGTTTAATCTGATCAGAAATAATTCGTTCAAATACTTTTGAAAGGACTGATAGTTGAGCAATAGGTCTTACATCAGACGCTGATGCAGGCTCCTTAACTTTAGGTAGCCCAATAACTTTACTAACTTTCCAAACTTTAGGATAACATTTATGTTCCACGATACTATTAAACAAATACGTTAAATGAGGTACAATCAATAGGAACTATGATTTTTAAAAATTTTAGTGGTAAATTGTCAGCACCCATTGCATTAGACGTTAGAGAGCCTATTGCCTTAAGCACATTATCATCAGACATAATAGTAAAATTAAAACAATTAGAATCATTAAAAGAGGTTTCAGTTTCAGTATCCTGCACCAAATTCATTATTGGCACTTTAACAAATTCCTCATTAAGTTCATAAGGAGAAAATTTTGAAACAATCTCAGCTGAATCATTAGTTTTAAAGCCGTACTTCTCCAAATTTCTCCATAATATTTTAGTGCCAAGTTTCGGGTCTAATTTATTACGCAAAAAATGTCTCTTAGCCGACCTCACCATCTTATTAAGTTCTTTTTCATAACACTTATAAGTTCGTTTGTCCACCTCACAACGAGATCTTTTCCACACATTTTTAGCCATATCAACAAGTTGTTTTTTATTTTTATTAGCATAACTAAACCATGGGATAGGCTTGAATTTTTGCTTAATCATTTTAAAGGGAGCATACTGGTGCAACCATATCCAGATTTTATCATATAAAACCTCAAATTTACCATCAATCGTGTCAATTCTACCCAAATCAGTCCAATCAACATTAAGTATATCACAATGAAGGCTAGGAATATCAACATTATCATAGTTGCGCACAAATCTAATCTCATCATTAAATTGAACCGGTATATTAAAGTCAATTGATATAAGATCATGGTCGGTGAAGAGTGACTGACAAAAATTAGACGTTTCTAATGGAGTATTAGAAACAATGTAATCTAGAAGTCTTTCAGTTGTATCACACACTCTTGTTGGTTGAGTTTGCGTTGTATGCAAATTAAGTGAATCAAAGATGCTTCTTAACTCACGACTTTCAACCCTATCTAAAAAATCAATATTAAAGTCTCCCACCAAAATAATCATATCATAATCCTCAACCAAATCAGAAAACAGCTCACTCAATTCATTCAATGGAAGGTGTCGAACATGCATATAAGCAACACAAATAACTATTTTTAAAGAATTTATAATAAATTCAATGGTAAGATATTCTAAGGTCTCAGAAGAGCCCTTATAAAGTATCTTCACATGATAATATTTAGAAAAGTCTCTACGTACATAGAATGCAACTCCACCACCTCTTCTTCCCACTTTCATCATAACCGGGGAAATGCTAGGAAAATTACTATTACAGCTCACAATCACAACACAAAAGACAAGCCAGGATTCTCTGCGTGATATAAAAGAATAAACAAGATAAAAGCTACCTAATCATGCACTAATTGTACCCAAAAATAGGCTATAGGAACAAAATATATAAACCTTATCATGCACTAATATACTAAGATAATAACTTAACTAATCAATAAGTAACTAAGAAATTAATAACCAAAAAACGTAAGCATATCACCGTCACCATATTCATCACAATCAACCATCTTGCTATTATGTTTTAAATTGATCCAATTCCTCTACAGAACGCACAAATTTTGGGCTGTCATTAGCAAAAGCAATAACAGCTACCATGCCTCTTCGTATCACAACCTTAGATACAGTTCCCGCTGCTTTCATCGCCTTGGCTTTAACCAGGATGTCCTTCACCTCCTTAGAGAGATATTCGTTAATGTATATTCTCGATTTTGGAAAGTTGTTATCAATACACGTTATCCACAACGGTTTATCCTTAGCACCAAACTCTTTCTTATTGCACACCGCACATTTATTAGCCATATTAAAATTGAGGTTATGTTATATTGATAGTATAATAGAATAAAAGAAATTAAATCAATCAGCCTTCATTATTTTAAATATCAGTAACAAGCTTCAATTACTTTTTCGAATATTTTAGTTATTTGTGATGTAGCATTATGATAATCAGCTTGCTGAAGAAAATAATTATTGTTTAGCCAATATTCGCAAATTATTTGGCTGCGATCGGATGTGAGATTCGCATTTCCCATCATGCGTCGCAAATGAAATTTGGCAGATTTTACCGCTGCTTCATATATACCTCCAAAATGAGGTGATCCTGGTGGTGAAAATTTCCAAATGATTTGATTTTCATTACACATGGTATTAATTTGTTCTGTAGTTTCAGTGCTGTGTAGAAGTTTATATATTTAATTAAGCTGCGAGTTGGCAGCTATGAAATTTGTGGCATTGTCTGACCATACGCACTTACAAACTTCTCGATTGGCCACGAACCGCTTAAATGCGCCAATAAATGAAGCTGATGTTAGATCGGAAGCAAGTTCTAAGTGAATGGCTTTAGTTACTAGACAAATGAAAATTGCAAAGTATGTTTTTGATGGAACCTTGCCTCGAATTCTGAAGTGTACAAAAAAAGGTCCAGCGTAATCAATTCCAATTTTATATATTGAATCTTATTTGTTGTTGTAATAATCTTGGCTTGGCTCTGCTACACATGGTGCACGCTCGGAAAATCCTTTTGGCTAATTGTATACCGGAAATAGGCCAATAATTTTGCCGTGCAGCTGCAAGTAACTCCTGCGGACCAACATGTAAGTGTTTCATATGAAGAAAACGTAACAATGCCATCGTGAAAAGTATGATAATGATGAAAATTGCTGTCGACCGCCAACTCTGATTAATTTGTTTTCATCCATGAACAATGAAAGCGATTTTAACGAAGCATCTTGCACTATAAATTTATGTTGTTGCAATCCAAAATATTCAGTTGGAAAACATTTAATTTGAACTAAGCGCAATATTGCGGTAATTATTGATAAACCGTAGCACATAAGCCATTGCATGATTGATCCTTGTAAAGAAGTTTTTAGCATGAATTTGCTCGAGAGGATCACTAAAAGAGTGAATTGTGGCAGATAAGGATTATTTTCGCATCTCAAGCAATTTTATATCAGAATTGATATTTGCGGTGTTCCTTCAAAGGAATTCACGCTCCAATTTGAATTGTCATTTCGTAGATAATCTGGTCCAAACCACCATAAATCTGAAGATATTAGTTCCTCTGGCAAAAGGCCACGTGACACCAGATCAGCTGGATTATGAACAGATTTTACGTGTAGCCATTTCTTGTGGCAACAAACGTTTTCCAAGTTGCAGATGGTGATTTGATCCAGTGTAAAACAATGGAGGAATCACTCCAGTAGAATATATTTTCGTAGGGAAAGTTGATTTCCTTGGTAATCCTCATCATTAATTCGGCCAGTAATTGTGCTGCACATAACTTCAGACGAGGTAATGTCTGTACTTTAAGTAGTGCAACTCGAGATTTAGCGCACAGTAGATTAACTGTGATAAATTACTGCACCAAAGGCCTTTTCACTGGCGTCAGCAAATCCATGTAATTCGATATTAGTTGGGTTGTTAACGTTATTAAATAGATGCCGCAGTATTCTCAAGTCCCTTAGTTTCAACAATTCCCTTTGGAATGTTTACCAATAAGTATGATAACTCATTGGGAAGCTCTCATCCCAGCTTAGTTTTAACTTCCATAATTTCTGCATGAACATTTTACCGATAATAACTACAGGTGACACTAAACCAATCGGATCGAATATCGCTGCTACCTCTGCAATCACGCTATGTTTGGTGATTTTTGTTGATTGCGCTATAACCGAATTAACTTGAATTCTGAACACATCTGTAGATGAGTGCCAATAAATTCCCAGTGTTTTGACATATTGATCGTCGTCAAACTGCAGATTCTGTTCTTTGTTTTCGTTTTGTATTTCTTCTAAGATACCGGCAGAGTTTAATATTGTAGATATTGTGTTTCGTAAATGTAAAGCTTCTTCAATTGAATTACTTCCTGTGAGTAAATCATCAACATATATATCATCACGAATTGCAGCGGCGGCGATTGGTTGAGTTTTTTTCGAAGAGTCTTGCCAGTTCTAACAAGCATCTGGTCGCTAAATACGGTGCAGACGTGGTACCATACGTGACGGTTTTAAGCTTATAAGTGTTTAATTTCTCACTGCTGTAATAACGCCAGAATATATATTGAAATTGTTGATCGTCCTCATGAAGCTGAATTTGTCGGTACATCTTAGTTATATCGGCGCTAAAAGCAAATGCGTGTGACCGAAACCGCAGAAGAATCGTGAATAAATCATTTTGAACTACTGGTCCAACTAGTAATAAATCGTTGAGCGATGCTCCAGTAGTGGTTTTGGCTGAGCCATCAAAGACTACCCTAGTTTTAGTTGTTGGTAGAGTCTGACTTGAAGACACAATGATGTGGTAAATAATAGTGCGAAATGATACGGCTAAATTACAGGAAACGGTTTCCGTTGTTTTATTGAATATTGCTCCACTAACGACCCATCCTAAGAGGGTGTTTTGCAAATATGATAAATTTTCCCCTAATTTAATTTATCCAATTGCTTGAATTTTTGCAAATATTTCTGCACCCAATAACAAATCAATTTTTTGCGGCTGGTAAAAATTTGGGTCAGCAAGATTAATGTTGGCGGGAACTTTCATATTCACTGGATCAATTAAAATTGATGGTTATTCTTCGGATATTTTAGTTAATATTTGAAATTCAAGTGAGTTAACGTATTGATTCAATCGCGAACGAAATTTGATTACAGCACAAGTAGATGCTGGAATTTGTGCACCAGAGACACTAAGTATTTTTACCGAAGAACGTTTAGTTTTGAGTCCCAATCGTTTCGCTAATGCTTCAGTCACAAAGTTTAATTGGGATTCTGAGTCCAGCAACGCTCTTGCTAGTATTATCGTGCTACAATGATCCAAAACTTCAACTAAAGCAGTGGCTAGGAAAACTGTTTTGCTTCCCGAGACTTGAAGCGTGGTTGTATTTTCATGTGATGCTATCATAACTGAAGATTGGCTTGTTTCAATTAAAGTTGTATTTGATTTTATCAGCATGTATGTGTAACAGCGTATGATGCCTTGATTTGCATATACGACAACTAGGGATTGCAATATTTACCTGAAAAAGCAATACCGGTATTTCGGTATTCAATTTTCCCAAAACCGCGATCCCGGTTTTAAAACCGGTATTTCAGAAAATAATTTTAACTACTAACAAATTCAAAAAATATAATATAATAACGATTTTATTTCAAGAAATTCCAAATAGAAATATAAAATATAACATACAAATTAAGTAATATATGTATATGTATTATTTTTGAATCTGGTTAAAATATGAGCGTAAGAATGAAAGCTCGTCCAAGGTTTTGTCATTCAATCGTGATCTAATCTTTGTACAGATTATACCTGCAACTGAGAAGGCTCTTTCCGATTCTACACTTGTTGGTGGTATAGACAATAGCCAATCATAGGCCAGTTGTAAGTATTTACCTCCTATGTTTTCAGCTTCAAAATAATTATGCGAAACGCAAGGAAAAACTTATTCAACTGAAATAAGGACAAGTTTGCTTGCACATTGCATGATTGTGAAATAATCTAAAACAAGCGTCATTTAATACCCAATTGACAATTCACATGGAATTTCGTAATAATATTTTAGTTTTATTGTGCGACAACATAATAATTAACGAGAGAAATAGTTCCATTTGTCGTACGGTTGATTTTAATTATAAATTGTTACTAAATTGTTAATACCGGTTTTCGAATTATAAAACCGGTGTCAAATTATTGAGTTCAATACCGGGATCCCGGTATTGCAATCCCTAATCATCTGTTTTAGCGCACTTCTCCAATGTATGAGATTGCCTCAAACAATTGACACAGAGTTTGAGATTTTCTATTTTTGTTCGGCGTTCACTTGCAGATAACACTAAAAATTCATTACAGCGCATGATGGAATGTCCATTCTTACTACAAAAAACGCAATTGTAGCCCTTAGCAGAATGAAGTGACGAATAAGACCTCTTAGAAGAACTGCCCGATCTCGGATCTGAAGGTTTTACTGAAGAATGTTGTTGTTTCGGTGGATTGTCAATATTTTGACTTATTAATTTATGACAACGTGAATTAATAAATTTTGTTATGTCGGTTAATGTTGGTAAAGCGTTCGACGGACAATGTTCCCGCCATTTTGCTCTCGTATCAACATCGAATTTTGTTGATATAAGATGAACAATTAAGTCGTCCCAATATTCAATTGGGCGGCCCAATGTTTTTAATGATCTTAAATGAGAATTGATTTCATCAATGATTCCTGTCAACCTTTGTGGTGTTGCCTTGTCCATCGTCTTAATCGAAAATAGTGCTCGAATATGTGCTTCGGCGATGATGTTCGGTTTATCAAATCGTTCAATTAATAACCGTCTTGCTTCTACATAATTGACCGCGACAAAGTCTAAGTTCTCGAACGTTTCAGCTGCTGCATCTTTCACAGTATTCCTGAGATACTGAAATTTGGTGAGATCGCTTAGTTTCCGATTATTGTGTATGTGCGTATCGAATGCTTCAATGTAACTCTTCCATTTGGTTATCTCTCCAGTAAACGAATCCAACGTCAACTCCGGCAGTTTGGGAATAAAGTTTAATTCTTCAGTGCATGAAGCCATAGTTACACGGTTTGATTCCTTTAATTGTTCAATTCTATCCTCTAATGCAGGGCGGAGCTGATCATATTGCCGGTCAACTACAGTTCGTGTGTCTTTGCCCAGTTCTTCTTCCTTGAGCGCCTCTAATGTTAACTGATTCTTTTTGAAATTTACATAATTCGTGATAAGTTCATTTAATCGTAATTTGAGTTGTGATATAGATGCTGTTTCTAATTTGGTTGTGACAAATTCCGATAGCTCAGTGAGTGAGTCCAAAAATATCCGTTGTAGTTGTTTAGATCGCCTTAACACGGCTTCGTAGGCCATTTCACTTGTTTTTATTTTTGAAATTAAGGTGCTTACGGTTTAATATTATACCTTGTATTTGTAATACAGCTTGGTAAACGCAGTTGTATAGTTGCACACAGTAAATTTTAAATATTAGAAATTACAATTTGTATCCCGATGACCTTGAAACGTAATCACAATTTTGTAGCCACGTGTTGACCAATAAAAATAATTATTCTGGAAACTTGAAGGCCGATACACCGATTACAGCTGTCACAGAATTATATCACAGCACATGTATAACGATTAGGCACTCACAAATGTACAGCACAGCACTGGAAAATTATTTACTTATACCGATCAGTGAATTTACCGACAACAATGTAGTATACGGATAACGAAAATACCGTACTTACAAATGTGTATTACAGCACTTGTTTAAGATTGCGTATACAATCGTTGTTGTGAATACTGTAATGACCTTATTTGGGATTGTATTACTGGAGAAACCACTTCTGACACCAACGATTGAGGAATATCTTTTTCTTCCCGTTCGAATTTTTAAATATTTTAGACTAACACCATTTACGTTTTATAACAAAAAAAACAACAACAAATTATTTTATTATTTTAATTTTGAGGTTACAATTTTCTTTTTGTATGCCTAGACTGAGTGCTCTAATTACAATGATCATTTTTTCTGTCCATATTATTCTTAAGTTAATTTTTATTTATAGCTAGCGCCATCTATTATCTTCTAGATGTACAAAATGTTATATTTATTAAGTAGCAACCAAAAGTACTAATTGGAAATATGTATTCTTATTTAAGCAATTTAAAATTATACAGGTTACATATAAAAATATCAAATCCTTTCCAGTTAAGGAACCGTTTAAAAGTGATTGAAGATCCTAAAACAATTTTTAAAAATTATTAAAAAAAAAACGAATGCGAAAATAAAAAAATAAATATTACCAAAATCGTTGAATTAGTTGAAGTATTCTTATATTTCAATTTTGATGGACCAGCCTGTTCAGTATCTGTAGCAATGATATCGGGAGATATAATTCTAAAAGGAGATGAAGTTTAGAATTCACAGATTTCATAGATAATGTATCTGCCAGAGGCGTTGCGAATCCCTAGAAATAAAACACATATGTATATGTATCGTTCATTTGCTGAAACGGTGACACAACTTAAAAATTAATATTGTTCAGGAAATATTTTTAAAAGTATTGAATGTTAATACTTTTCATCAATAATTTGAAAATGATATAGGGGTATAATTTAGAGATGTAGTGAGGAATATATTGATAGAAACACAGTCCTATAATACAGCTCCAAAAACAGCTCAAAAATTACCATTTTGGGTTGTGTCACTATTGTAGCAAATGAGCGATATATATCTATCTCTATATATAGATCCTACTAAATTACGCGAAAATTATTTACTAGATTAGATGAAACTGCAAATGTTATCAATTTCAACTAATAACTTTCTTTGAAAATGAATAATAATTGTTTATTTTTGCAATTGGTTTATATGATTCATATATTCTATTGTTCAATGCCACTAATAAATTTCTATGATTTTACTATTATTGCTTTAGATAATTTATTGATTTTCACATTATTGTATTTGTATATATATGTATAACTAGCTGACCCGGCGAACTTCGTACCACCTAACAGTCGATGCTTTAATTTTTTTTAATACTTATTCTGCTATTCGGGACTCCGGGTCAGCTAGTAACATAAAAAAGAAAAAAGAAAGTTAATAAGTCAATAATTACATTATGTCAAAAAATAAAAATTATAAAATACTTAAAATTCTTTTAATAGTCACTAAAAAATCACAATGAAAATTACAATTTCAGATATCTTATTATTATACTAATTATTATTGTACTAATTTTTTATATTGAGGCGACACGTAATTGGACTTGTTCTGTGTGTTGCCCTGTCTTGGAATGAATAAAAATAAAAAATAAAATTATACCTACTTATTATATTTCATCTTATTTTTACTTATTCTAAATTAAGTTTCATTTTTATTGTAGTAATTTATGGTACACGATATTTTTTGTTTGATTACCTGGCGCGTAAACAAACAGAGCACACGGTTTTCCAACACGGGAACAGGCAACATACAATTGACCATGCGAGAAACATGGGTTTTCTAGATTAATACCACAAACACTTAATGACTACCCCTGGGATTTGTTTATAGTCATAACGAAAGCAAGCCGTACTGGAAACTGCAGTCGTTTAAACTCGAATGGTACGTCAGTCGGAATCATTGGAATGCGGGGTATCAAAACGTCTTCTCCTTTATACTTTCCTTTCAATATGATTGCTTCTATTACGTTATTCAGTAATTTTTTTATCGCTAATCGTGTGCCGTTACAAAGTCGCGGTTGGTTAATATTTCGCAACATTATAACTACAGATCCAACCTTTAATTGAAGATTGTGAGGCGGAAATCCTGGCAAATCTAGTGAGTTTAAAAATTCCGGTGGATAGTTCACGACATCTCGTCATTAGTTGCCGTATCAACTGATTTATATGTCCTCATTTCGCCAGGAATGTCATCTTGAATTTTGAAATTTAATTCATTTACATCAGTGTTTTTGGCAGCCAGTATAGCTCGTTCGCTCAACCAATCATGGAATAAGTAATTTTGAGCAACATTTGGAAACATTTTTTGAATGAGTTCAGCTTTTGATTGCGTTAACTGACAAAAACTCTCAGGAAAGATGATGCAGCCAGTCAGCACGTCTATATGAAATTTGCCATTACCAATATCAATGAGTCGTTTAGAGAATATGTCTCCAGATTGATCATTTTGCAACATGACATGCATATTCTTGCTTAAATGTAATACCTTGACATGTTTCCACAAATTGGAGGACTTTAAACATGCATTCAGTTCATCAGCTTGCGTTGAACGTGGAACCACTGGCAATGTTTGCCGAAAATCTCCTGATAATAAAATCATTGCGCCACCAAATTGGTTTTGGTTGTTCCGTAGATCTTTTAAGGTTCTATCTAAAGCCTCTAAAGATCTTTTATGCGCCATCGTGCATTCATCCCACACTATTAGTTCACATTGCTGCAAAACCTTTACCAGGCTGGAGTTTCGTTGCTTTGCATATTCAATGGCAATATTAGAGCTGAATGGGTTGTTCGACCACCTTCAAACAAAGTTGCTGCAATGCCTGATGAAGCAAGAGCAATTTCATTGTTTGAGCGAATTGTTGCCAATATTAAAGTAATCAAAAAAGTTTTTCCTGTACCACCAGGAGCGTCCAAGAAGTAAATCCCTCCAGTTCCATCATTTATTACTTTCATAAGAGTATCAAATACATACTTCTGTTCTTCGTTCAATCGTGGAAGATTTATTTGAATCGATTCTTTCAAAGTATTGAGATCATACGATTTTTCACGTTGTAACTCTTGATGAAAAGCATCGTGCATTGGGCACATATCCTCAATGGAAATCAATGCCTCATTGTAAATGTCTTCACTTATTTGTAAATTTGGATTCCCTGTTCTATTGCGTATATTAAATAAAATATCATCACACATATTATCTTTGTATTTTATCCACAAATCAATTGGTTTTGATGGGAAGCATGTACATATGATAATGGAAAACAATGTTCGTATTTGATGAGCTTGTGATGAAAGTACAGCATCATTGAGAGTTTGATCCCAATGTGCATCGTTTTCTAACAGTTGCAAACGATGACAGGCTTCTCTGTAAGATCCACACAATTCACCATCAACTGTTCGTAAATGTTGGAATAGCAGCTGTAAATAAAAACATTCATCGTTGCTTGGATGAACGGAATAAATTCGACCTATTGCATCGGTTGAATATACACCTGGGTATCCTGGAACTGGTTTTCCTTGTTTCCTTCGCATAAATTTCGTTGTTGATTGATTCCAAGTATAATATTATAAATGATAATTTTGGCACGCCTCGAAAAAACTGGTTAAGGTAGTAGATGGTGCATGGTGAGCTCTCTGCACTGCATTCTGAGTTGTGAAATACACTCTTTGTCCATTTTCTAAGTGCACGGCTAAGTAAACAACTGTGGGGTGCCTTTCATGAATTGGAAAAGAAAAAATTCGCCAAAATGCTTCATTACTGCTAACATAGCGGCTCATTTGGTATTGGGTTACTTCATCATTTGAATTCTCTGCACCAAATCCAATCACAGCCATATCACTTCCTTTGGTTACATATTTACTTGATAGATTTTACTGAATGGCAAGATTCAACATTGATGTGTGCTTTGAAAGTTTTTGATAAGATCGGTGAATACGATTATCTATTTCAATATCTTGTTGATTTATTTTGACAATTGTTGATCTTCCATTGTCTGCTAGTGATCGCCGACGATAGAATGGATAACCATCATTTCCAGTAATTGTTTCCGATATTAATGTCCGTGGATAGCGCTTTGAACATTTACCATCTACCATACACTGCATTTTGATTAAGTGTTCCACATGGACCATGTATCATGTTTTTGATAACTACCTCATGCAAGCCAGGATCTACTTGTTCATTAGGAATTTCAACTGATATGACTTCATCAACTTCATTTGGCCTAATTTTTTCAACCAACCACATCAAAACACACAATGTTTCACAATTAAATCCTTTAAAGATTTCAACTTTTGTCTGAAGACTCTTGCTGTAATGTCATGACGATCAATAGGTGATTGGCCAGGGAATAATGCTTGTTTAATTTCTATACATTGTGGATTACATGTAAATGTAATGAACAAATCTGCTGTGCCATAATGCCGAACATAGGGCATGGCATCTTGAGCATATTCATGCATATGCCGAGGACTTCCGATGTAGGTGGCTGGAAGAATAGTCATCCGGCCAACATTTTCTGCATTTCCATCAGAATTAATTGCATCTCGAAGGTGAATATACTCTTCAGATCGAAGTTTGGTCTGATTCAACCTGATGAATGTTTATCTCTCCGTTTCAATCTTTACAACATATCTGTGACATAATCGCCGGCATTTCAAGATGTGATTATCTTCATTTTCTCTGATCATTAGGCGGTATGAATAATAGTTCATTGAACTTACTTTTTTGTTGATTCCAGATTCTGTAAATATTTTTTTTATTATAATGATGACAGTTGAATAACAAATTAAACTATTTTAGGTGATTTAGTAGATTACGTAACATCTCATAAACCAATATGTATTTCAATTATCTGTAATGGGATTTATCATCTTGATTGAGAAATCATAGCCATCTTCACCTTGCCAAAATATAATGGGATATTGCAGTGCATCATATGAGCGATGTGACTCCAAATTTTCTCCAACTACAACAATGGCAACTTCATCGATAGTAGGTGCATTAAAACGTCCTGCATGTTGCCCCACAGGAGTTTTATCTGCTTTGATAACAATTTTGTGATCATCAGATGGCATCATATCCATTGCACTTTTAAATAATATAATCAATTGATTGTGTTCGTGAAATAAGTTTTGTAATTGTTCAACTATTGACTTTTTCACTAAATCGCTATGTGCGCAACGTTGATTGATTTCTTGTGGACAATTGCCCATAAAATAAATTTGCAAAAATTTGTAGTCGCTATCCTAGCACTGGTAACAAAGAACCTGCTCTGTGATATATTTGACCTTGTATCTGTAAAGGGAAAAAATATATTGTAAAAATGTATATGGGCTATAATAGTTATAATTAATAAACATACTATTACGAACCTTAAAAGTTGGCATGAAATTTTCCCGAACTACTTTTGTTGCTCCAAATGAAGTCATTTGAAAGCAGTCGTTGTATTGTTGAATATTCTTTAAAAAGTGTATGGAATCTGTTCCTATTCCTAAAACCAATGAGTACAATGGCTCTGAAGGTGGAAGCAATGGTATCAATTTCACCTTTCCATTTGCGCACCACAATCCATTGGCTTCATTTTTGTATTTCAATGCCTTACAATATTGGCAAACTGAGTTCATAGGTCCGAAGAGAAAAAGCAGCTCGATTCAAACTTGCACCATTGTTAGTCGAATGTCGCGCTTCACGGGTCTGTCTTAAACGAATTCTTTCACGTTCATTGCGATCTTCACATTCCTGGGCAGTACGATTAGATTGATAATTAATTTGATTCGTTGCATTTCGGGTTCTTCTGCCAAAATTTGTCCGCCGCCTTATATGAGGCATATTTAGTATAAATGAGTCACAAACACACAACACTTTTTTAATTTTATAGAAATTTGTGGCTTTTAGATTTAGTAATATTATAGATTGACAAATATCGACATTAATATTTATACGAGACTAACGGCACTCAATTGTTTTGCCTTGAATGTTTTTGTCTCTTTCTTTCTTTTGAGTTTCATATGCATGAATATAAATGCACAATAAAACAGGCGTTGTTTTTATTGTTGAATTGTTTTGTTGTATTTTATATTCGTGCATGTGTAAATCAAAAGAAAGAAAGGGACAAACACATTCGTATAGAAAAGTGTTGTTTTTAGACTTTTTCAGGCAATTTTTTAAATTTTTCTCTCCGTAAGACCCATCCTCGTACTTCAAGGAATATTCTAAATGAAGAATTAGCGAAATCGGTTCAGCTGCTCTCGAGATTTGCGCTTAGCAACACATTCAGCGATTCATTTTTATATTATGGATTACATTCACCGTAATATAGAAGAACATCTATTTAACAATTTTGAAAATTTCATGCAAATAAAATTTCTCACCTGTTTATGTATCCATTCAAATAGTTTTTGACGAAATTTGGAGCGAAGCCCTAACCTTCCCTCCGGTATCAGTATATTCACATCTTCTAAGGTCAAACACTTCAATGATTCCGTATCAATACCTTTATCTTAAATATAATGTTTGTATGATTAAATATATGAAATAATTTGCTTTTAAGTACCGATAAAACTTTGAACCAACGAATTATCGTTAAGCCCCCACTCTTACAATAAATTAATACAAAAATCGTCAATTATTACCAATTCCACTTCACTCATTTTCTAATATAATTAAATTACTGCAATTTACCAAAAAAAGAACCACAAAATTTAAGCACACACAATTTAGCAAAAAAAATCCTTTGATCTACTACGATGTGCGTTTAGTAAACAACTGATGCTGTTTCTTGCATTCCTAAAGGACATTACAATATTATTTTATTTACTTAGAAAAGATGAAACAACGAATGTTAATTATTTGGTTTTAATAATGTTTCCGAACACGGTCAACTCGGCGAAACCAACTCGGCGACGGTCAACTCGGCGACGACCAACTCGGCGACGGTCAACTCGGCGACGGTAAACTCGGCGACGACCAACTCGGCGACGACCAACTCGGCGACGGTCAACTCGGCGACGACCAACTCGGCGACGGTCAACTCGGCGACGGTAAACTCGGCGACGACCAACTCGGCGACGGTCAACTCGGCGACGACCAACTCGGCGACGGTCAACTCGGCGACGACCAACTCGGCGACGGTAAACTCGGCGACGACCAACTCGGCGAATAAAAATCCCGATTTTCAGAAAATCCTGTTTTTTATTTTTATTTTACTTTAAATTAAAATTCTCCTTCACCAGAAAGGGCGGCTCGAATTAAAAAAATTACGTCTTTCAAAACCAAGATTTTGAAAAGTGGGATTTTGAAAAGCGGGATTTTAAAAAATATCATTTTTAAACGAACACGGCAACTCGGCGAGGACCAACTTGGCGACCTTCAACTCGGCGACGACCAACTCGGCGACCGTAAACTCGGCGACGACCAACTCGGCGGTTGAATTTGTTGTCTCCTAGTTTACCGTAGCCGAGTTGTTCGTCGCCGAGTTAGTCGTCGCCGAGTTTACTGTCGCCGAGTTGACCGTCGCCGAGTTGGTCGTCGCCGAGTTGACCGTCGCCGAGTTGACCGTCGCCGAGTTGTCGCGTACCGATTTTTATATCATTTTTATTGCTTACTGCTGAGCTGACCGTCGCCGAGTTGTCCGTCACCGAGGTGGTCGTCGACTGGTTGATCGTCATCCAATTTGTTGTCGCCTAGTACACCGTCGCCGAGTTGTCCGTCGCCGAGTTGTCCGTCGCCGAGTTGTTCGTCGCCGAGTTGTCCGTCGCCGAGTTGACCGTCGCCGAGTTGACCGTCACCGAGTTGGTATCGCCGAGTTGGTCGTCGCCGAGTTTAGAGGAATTAAAATAAAAATACAAAAGGCCAATGCGATAGAAGGATGAGTAAATAATAAATCATTTTTATGTGATTAACCATTTGTCCCAAGCATCCAACTTTAATATACGATTATGTGAAGCCGCACAGTTGGAAATACGAATATATAGCGTACTCTGCTCGAATATGTAAAATAAGATTGAAAATTTGAACTGGCCCTTATGTCTACGATGGTATATGGCAACCAAATGACCTCAGCCAAGGGAATTTCCCATTTTGAATTAAGCCTATTTATAGAGTTCTACAGCATTGATTGTTCAAATTCACCAACGTTTGGCAAAAATATCCCTGTTGAAGCGAAAATTTAACCAGATATGTTTGTATGCATGTAAGGGTAATTCATTAAAAAACACATTTATTGCTTTTTTAACATAACGCCTTTACCATTATTTAAAAATAAAATGTAAATTAATAAGAATGACCGCCCCGCTCCGGTTATTATTTTTAAAATTTAGAAACGGAAACATTTCATTCACGAAAAATTGTTTGGCGTATAAAAAGATTTATATTGAAAAGTAATTTCTTACTTTACTACTAAATAATAAGTACATTAATGATTTGTATTGCATTCATTAGTCTGACCTATTAGTAAGCTAATTACCACTAATATGCCACTTTGAGCCTTTCGTCCGCTTAAGGATTGACGTTTGTACAAACCTCCATATTTTTGCTCCCCATAAAAAACAAGAAAGTTATCAAGAAGCAATTACCTAAATAAATTAAAATTAATTCAGTGGAAAATTACAGGAATATCATTTTTATTGCTTACTGCTGCGCTGACCGTCGCCGAGTTGTCCGTCGCCGAGTTGTCCGTCGCCGAGTTAGTCGTCGCCGAGTTTAACGTCGCCGAGTTGACCGTCGCCGAGTTGGTCGTCGCCGAGTTGACCGTCGCCGAGTTGTCCGTCGCCGAGTTAGTCGTCGCCGAGTTTACCGTCGCCGAGTTGGTCGTCGCCGAGTTGACCGTCGCCGAGTTGTCCGTCGCCGAGTTAGTCGTCGCCGAGTTTACCGTCGCCGAGTTGACCGTCGCCGAGTTGACCGTCGCCGAGTTGACCGTCGCCGAGTAGGTTTCGCCGAGTTGTCGCGTACCGTAATGTTTCAGACATTTCGCACATTTTTTTTTATATTGCACCTTACTGTATATCAAAAGAAACTCTAAAATCAAAGATATCTGAAATTTTGGTTTGTAATTTTTGAGTTTTAAGAAATCTTTTAATAGATGGCTCCTTTAGTAGTCTTTAAAAACCTTGATCATGCCTTGCCAAGAGGCTGAATGAGTGACGTCATTCTTGGCGATTGAAAGCCAAGCGCAAAGTTAGTCAAATCTTCACGCTGGACAGTTGTCGGCAGTTAATAAAATTTTGCATTTTGCTTTACGCATATCATCGGTAAATCAGTGCCTTTTAATTTTTTAATGCCCTTAGTTTGTCAAATTTACCTTTTAGTAATGGTTTCAATGTTTCCTCCATCGCACTCTACAACATAACAGCACAGTCAACCTTTCTTTCTACAGTTTTCCACTATAACACCTTTCATTTTTCAACACCATACTTTTATCAGGCACATGACTCAAGAATAAACCGAGCTAATCAGAATTGAACCAATCTTTCGGCTCCGAACCTTCAGCTAAAAATGCAAATGTCTCGAAAACTAGAAATGTCACTAGCACTCACTTCATTCGCCTCACAGCTTAGCGATTTGTTTCTGATATCGTATTGCTGCAGAAATTTTTCAAGCCTTTCATTGGATGCTTGAAATTCATTCAATCCAAGTTTTTCGGCTATATTTTTGGCACACTGTTGTATTATAAGGCCAGAAATTCTGGCATCTTGGAAATGTGTATGTAATGTGTTTTGCGAAAACAGAGGAGCAATATATAGAGTTTATTTATTTATTTATTTGTCCATCTACATAAATTTTGTTCAGAGACCACCTCATAATTACACAATCTGTTTTGAGCAGGAGCTCATTCTTAACAGATTGAGCAAGATGAAGTGGCTTAACATGTTAAAAATTAAAACAAAGTCCGCAGCTTCACCGTTCATGATCACCCATCCACCCAAACTCCAGCCAGTGGTAACACTCTGTATTGGGAGGCTTTTGGGCCCTCCGAATAAATCTAATTAGCACTCTTTGTATGCCCTTCGATCAGATCATTCCCTTTATCTTATACAAGAAACATTTTTCCAGCCCTTTGAAACCGCCATCATTTTTCATAACTTTTTTAAATTCTACATTTCCAACCAACAACACATTTTCCGATATTTGAAGAAAATTTGCACATATTCAATTTAATAAAAGAAAAAAGTCCATTAATTATGTATTTTTTAATAAAGTGAAAATAAAAAATAAAAATTACGTGTGCTTGACTCGAAAGTCAAAGCCTATGAGAGAAAATGAGAAAAAGAACCAAGGAAAATGTACCAAGAGTAGAGTAAATGTACCAAGGAAAATTGTTTTATCGTCAGGAAATTCTGTCCAACATAAAAGTTAAGGAGGTTGTAAAAAATATAAATCCATGTGTTTTTGAAGGGACTTTAAGAAATGTCCAAGTTAAAGAGGTGTCCAACTTTGGAGGTTTTACTGTATATAGATAAAGTAATGTAATCATTTAATTCTTTATCAATTAATTTAGATTAGTTAATTATTCTAATTTAGTTTTATCTGTGTAGGCAAATTTTCTTTTTTGATAATGGTATCACTGAGTGTCATAATTAAAGGCATGTGGTTAGGCGAAATTCCATCACTGTTTTCGAGTAGTACGTAGTTTTCAGATATCCCTTTTGTTACAAAGAAATCTCTCAAATCTGGTATCTTATTTGTATCCGCTGGCTAATATGTTGGTTTACCTCCAGACAGGAACTCGGACTCGGACCCAACGTGTTGCAAACAGCTACTTACCCTTATGGGTTGTTAGTCTTGATCCCTAATGCCGGATTATAACGTGGAGGGAATATATTGAATATCTATTGTATTTGAATAAAAAAATGTCTTTTTCAAAACAACAAAAGACCAGTTAGATGCAATTTTTTTATTTAAATGAAACATTTTGACCCGAAAGATTTCGACAAAAATTCGATTGAATATTTCACTTAGGCGAATCGGATTAAAATATGTGATGAGTACCACCGTAAAATTTCACGAAATTCTAACAAAAATATCTATCTGTTTTGTCGCACACAAATATTTAAATTTATCATAAAAAATTATTTAGAAAATAGAAGTCTAGAAATAGTTTTTATTTAGTTATAAACTAGCCACAAATTCTTCATAAAACATGTGAACATTTTTTGTCAACTTACTAATTTTATTGGCAAATTGTTGGACACAAATTTCTTAGGACAAAAAAATGTTGAAATTTTGTCGATTACGTGATTATTTCTTTTTAAATACAAATTTTTGATGCCGCAGGTTTTCAATTTTCACAGTGCTGTGTGCTGATACGTTGTAACAATCACTTTTTTCGTTTCGATAGAATAACTATTTTCCTTTAATAAAAATATGAAAAAAATAAAAATACTAAACATAATATTCTACCGAAGACACGTAGAAGCGAAAAAACTAATCGTTACAACGTGTCAGTTAGGCCAGTGTTTAACGGTAGAAATAGGTTATTACCTCAGAAATTTTACGGACAATATCGATTTACGTGAAATTTGGATAGTAAGTAAGAAATAGATCAAGGAACAAAAGTTATATAGTGCCGATGTGTGCCTTTTTACCCTGGGGGAGGATGCCACTCCTAGGGGATTGCGATTAGTACACTCAAAGTAACTAGAGAAATCGATAGAGGGATCAGTTTTAAGCAAAAAATTTTCGAAGAAGTTTTTTCGATAAATCAATATTTTTTGAGGTGTTGAAAATGTTGAATTTTTCTAAAAAATTCATTTTTCATAAATATTTTTCAGAATAACACGAAAACCTTACGTTTTATCTAAAAATCATTAAGAACCAAAATAAAGCTTATAAAATAACAAATCGATTATAGCGCCGTACTTTAGTCTGTCCCAAAAGGCCACATTCTGCCTAGTGGTTTCAGTTACCAGTGGCTGCCTCGAGGAGGTAGCACGTATACTTGCGAATTGTGATTACGTTACCTCTTACACTGTTGTACCCATCATGCACATACATGACCAGAACAGCTGACGTTATGCGCATCCCCTACTGGAAGGTTACGGAGCTGGTAGATTAATCTACTCAACTTTAGGCATTAATAATAGGTTCTTGAAGTTTGAATGGTTTCAAATGTCTAGATTTGAGAAAAAGTTTAATTCAAATGATTTTTGAAATTTTTGAAAAATAAATTCCTTTTTTCAAAATAACTCAAAAACTAAGGAAGATACGTACAAAATGCAAAAGTACAAAAATTAAGGTTTTTTTTGAAGAAAATTTTGTTATTATTTTTATTTCTCTAGGATCAAAATTAATTGAGATATTTAAGTTCGCATTTTAGTGCATGAGTACCAGGAAGTTTAACTTTACCTTGTAGCCAGGGTTTCGAACCGAACCCGAAACTGAACCCGTTTAGGTACCAGAATTTTTTTTCATAATTTTGTGAACCCGAACCTGAACCAAATCAAAATTCGAACTCGAACCCAATGCAGTCAAACTTGGATATAAAAAATCGGGATATAACGAAAGTCTTGTTCTCGAAAATTGATCTCTTGATATAACGTTTCTTCCATATAACGAACAAACTTTTTAGTCCCTTGAGGTTCGTTATAACCAAGTTCGACTGTATTTTCTTGTGCAAAAACCTGAATCCGAACCCGAAATTATCGGGGTTTGAGAACCTGATTGTAGCTCTTGAATTTCACTGCAAAATGATTTTTAGAGCATTTAGATATCTTGAAAATTAAGGAAAATATCGTTAAAAAACCAATTGCGTTGTCGGGCAATTTACATGCTCCGCAAATTTGACCGAAACACGACTAAAGCTCATTTTAAAGGTCTTTCCAAGTACTTTGAAAAAGATCTGACAAGTTTAACCCCACAAATTCTTCGTTTTTCAGTTATTTAACATTGAAAGGTTTGAATTCAGTTTTCGGTGGACAAACAAACAGTCACCTTCAACGAGACACAACTCCGTTTGTATTGCAAAATATACCAATCAATTTGTTATTTTATATTCTTTATTTTTTTTTTTTTTTTTTTTTTTTCGCTGGCGCTACATCCCATAGAGGGATTTGGCCGCTTCATTTTGAAGTTTCGTAATCATTTTTGTTAACGGATAATGAGTGATTAATTCATTGATCCTACCCTTAACCAGCCGTGATTTTTTCATCACCCGCCGGGAATCGAACCCGGGACCTCCGGAGCGTAAAGCAAGTATGCTAACCACTGTGCCATCGGGGCGGCATTCTTTCTTTATTTTGGTCCTTTATAATTTTTTGATAAAACATAGGCTTTCCAAGTTCATGCATTTTTTAGATAAAAAATCAATATTTTCAATCGCGAATAATTTGAAAAATATTGATTTATCGAGAAAACTTCTGCAAACATTTTTTGTTTGGAATTCATCCCTCTATCGATTTCTGTATTTATTTTGAGCGTACTAATTGCCACCCCTTAGAAGGGCTAAAATCGCTCATCGGCACTATATAGCTTTTGTTCCTTACTTACTGCCCTAATTTTACATAAAACGGTATTGTCCGTAAGAATTCTGAGCGAAAAACGGCCAAACACTGGACTAAGTACATTATATTGTATTACAAGTTCTGAAAAATATGAATATGCGAAATTATTGGTAAATATTTTATTATTTATTAGGTAACATTAGTTTTATAAAAACAATAAATTCGGTAATTTTCAGACGAAGAAGCTTTCAATATGTAAGGGACCAAGTATTCAACACGCTGTAAGAATTAGAAGTCAACAATTATTTAACCTGGATATTCAAAGTCAGATAAATGTTACAAGGAAGAACGGGAAAATTGAGCTGAAATCACCATCTGTACAAAATAAATTAATAATTTGTATTTGTTATTATATATTATTATAAAATGTATTGTTTGATTCATAAATAAAGATTAAATTAAAAAATAAATTATATAAATTTAAAAGCCGCTGATTTTTTATTTAAAAAAATATTTCACCCATCCATACTCCTTTCACAATCTATCTACATATATAATAATAATCTTTCAGCAAATTTTGTCGCAAAGTACTCGTATCAACAAATTTTTCCGTAAACTTTGCACTTTTAGTGAATTGTTGTACAAATATTTCACAAATTATGCATAAAACGTAAATAAATTGATCGACAAAATTGTTATGAAAATTTAGGTGGGTATCGTTTGTCTATAAATTGTTGTCAAAAAATTGACAAATTTTTCAGCGATAAGTTATTGTCGTTTTTTTGTGACATGTCTAGTGTTCGGTCGGGTGAAAATAAAAAAAATAATCACGATTTTTACGTCAAATTTCTAGCATAAAACGCCCTCATTTATCACAGATCAAATCCAATTTTTTTTTTTCGATTTTAGATCAACATTTTTTTAGGATTTAGTTGTCAAAATATATTTTGGGTGACACAGTCTGCTCTTTGGGTAATTAAATATTAAATTTGGATAACTTTGTTTAACCAAAAATAATTCAGATATTTTTAACAAAAGCTTTAACTAGAGTTTAACGTTTAAAACCAACTTTCCATTTTTGACTGTTTGGTCAGGTTTAACGTAGTATTTAACGAGGAAAAGTTAGCACGATATGAATTTGACGTAAAATATCGTGATATTTTTTTTGCATTTTGACCCGACCGAAATCGTCGATGTGGTGGTATTGGCGTATGCCAAATGCATGCTGGAATATTTGTTTTTTTCATAAATTTATAGAGAAAGTGAGAAAAATACCGACCGGAACCGGAAGTCATGTTTTAATTTTATGTTTTGAATGTGTAACACTGAGTAAAACAACCAATTTTTGGAGCATGATTTTTGTTGTTATTGTTTTTTAAGACACCCTATGGTGTCAAATGTTTAAAAAATTCATGCACTTGGTGTTGTATGCATTACTAAAAAACTAATTATCCGAAAATTACAAAATAATTATAAAAATTTTACCATCTTTCAGTTCTGTTATAAAATGACCGTTGAAACTTTCTTTTTGAATGTGCTTGTTTTTTTTTATCTTTTTCCGCATTTAGTTATTAGACATACTAAAAAAGCGCAACATCTAGTTTCGTTTTCTTGTAAAATTAGTGTGACAATCTACAAATTTTTTGTATCTCAAAATGAAATTTACATTGGTAAAAAATATTTTATTACAAATTACAGGCCAAAATTTGAAAATATTCACAGTTACATAAATTTTACATAATCTTCAATATTTGAATTTTTTTTTTTTAAATTTAAGTAGCCTTGCTTTGAACGAATGACTGTATGAAAATCGCGAGTTCCTATTGTTTTTAATTTCTCGAATCTACTACAGTACAATATAGCATCTGGACAAAATTCAAAAACCATATCAGTCTTCAAGGTTTTTGCCCATTTGAACAGTTCTTCCGCATTGGTTATGATACAAAATTCGCACAATCGACGCCGAAATCCTCTTTGTGCTTAGATATATTCATAATTTTTTAAAATTTTTATAAATCAGGAGTTTTAATTTTCAAAAATTCGATAGTGTTTTTTCTCTTGTAACAAGACTAAATTTGTACTCGTATTTCGCTTTTTCAAATATACTTTTTCTAAAGCTATCTCAGCTTGCTCGAAGAAAACAACATTCTATTTCTTCTTTTATCATCAAATTTTTGTTTGGGATATTTTATCGAAGTGAAGAAACGGGGAGTGTATGGCGGGGATTAGTACGGGGGTGATTCTGATATGTCTACTTTTTTGGTAGATATATTATAAATGATTGGCCTATTCATTTTTTCTGATTAACAAGTCGTAAAATGTTGTGAATGTCATTATTGATAATATATTTTGTCTAAAAAACCCGAAAAAATCTTATTGATTTTAATACAGACAAACTTCTCTTTCTATTATTTGTGTGGGCATAAAACACAGAAATGAGGGTTTACCTTGGGTTTTGATTTAGTGAATATAATTCGCTAAGTCAGTACGTTCTTGCCTCATACTTATTGTATGAAGTCAGAATTGTATTTTGTAGTTTGATCGTAGTTACCTGATGGTTGCGAAAGTATGGGGGAGGGGGGGGGGGGGGGGGGAATTTTGATATTTCTAATTTTTTGGTAGATATATTATAAATGATTAGCTTCATTCTTTCTGATTAACAACAAGTCGAAAAATGTTGTGAATGCCATTATTGTTAATAAAAAAATATTAGTATAAGCTAAAAATTTTGTTGTATAATCTAACAAAAATTGTTATTAAAATTATGTAGTCAATAAATTATTGTCATAATTTTCTAACAAAACCTTTATAAATTTTACTACACACAGTAAGCATGAAAATAAATAAGAAATTTATTTAGTTTCACTACTTAATGTTTACAATTAAAAACATATGGAGCGTTTAAATTCATAAGAGAATTTATAATATTCATCAATAATAATATTAGTTTCAAATTAACTGTTGTTGTTAATTTTAAAACGATAATTTTATATTTAACTTTTCATTTCTCTAATTTAACTCAGTGATGTTATTATTTCCATATCAAAAAATTGTACATTCTAATACAAATATTTGTGGTTATGGTTCTGTACCAATTATTAAATTTCCAAGAAAACAATAAAAAATACAAATAATTTTAATTCAAAATTCAGTTTTATTTCAATTTGTTTGTTATTTTTAACTTTTATTTAGTTGTTTATTTTGTAAAATTCTTATATTTTTATTTATTTATTTCAAATAGAATACTTGACAAACTGGGTGCAATTACGTCGGTTGGCAAATATATGCCATATAAATGTTGTTGTATAAACGTCCAGATAAGTTGGGATTCATATGGGTACTTCAAATTAAAGACATTAAAAATTTTAAAAGTAACATCTACAGCTTTTGGAATTATCGGTAGTTTAAATTTGATAAAGTCGAAAAATACGTAAAAGTCTTTCAGGTTGTTTACATCTTCTCCTACTACAACAATTACTGGTTGCATATTCATATTTAACTTGAAATACTTCTCTCTCATGTTGTTTACTGCGCCATGAATGTCATTTTGGGTTTTCACGTGAAGAACAAGGCTTAATTGAGCATCATTAATAGAGGGTTGGCAAATTTTTTTTTAACCCGGCGACAAATAGTCTTGGTTCTCTGAAAAAAAAAAAAAAAATCAAATATGTAGTATTTAAAATATAGATTTTTCACTTATAATATTGGTACCTTTAATTTCTTCGTTTCACTTATCGTAAAGTTGTTTAACCGCTTTATTTTTAATTGTTTTAAAAACTGGTTTAGCTTTGACCTTGTACTGGTTCCAATTATTAACTAAATTATTCTCCTTCCCTGGAAATAGTGCAGCAAAATCGACTTCAATCAAATGTTGGCCTAGAGTATTGGAATATAAGGGCCACAGTTGAATAATGCCTGCAGTAGTAGTAGAGTTTAAAACGTGTTTTCTTCGCGAATTGAAAGTTAAAAGCCAGCGCTCCGTTACTTCAATCCAGGAAAGGAAGTGTATTAATTCGATTTATACTATGAAGTTTACACACCTTTATCAGAATTTTCAGTAGCGCTCTCTACACTAATCCCTTTATTTAAATTCGATTGAACACTCTTTAGCTTTAAATTGACACTTTTAGGTACAGTGTTTCTTCTTAGTTTTGACATTTCATTAACATTTTTGTCATATAAAGCCCCGTGTGCGTTTACTTTTCCCTTCCGCGGGAGGTACCAGAGTTCCTTTAAAATGAATAGTAAATTATTTAAAAATTAACTATGTTCATTACTTACAATATTTTCTTTTGGGAATCTAGCCTTAATCAGTTGTTGAATCTCTTTGTTGGTCATAATAATAAATAATAATAATAATAAATAATTTCACCAATGTATCTATAAATGTTTTTCGGTGATATTCGTCAAAACTTTGGTTGGTGTAATAAAACTCCACCAGAGATCGATCGATGATTGTGTGTTAGTCACAAAATGTTCGAAGAGTTCACTGATTTATTGTCAATCGGATATGTTACCACTCCAGTCGCTTGACGCATAAGAATAATTAGATGCGGTACTTGAGGAACAACTAGCGGAGTTTCCTTGGATGCTATTATGCAAATTGGTGTAGTCTATGCCCTTAAATAGAAACACAGGCATATGTAAATACATATTATCAAAATTTTATCCTACAAGGGCTTTCATAGAAATGTTACTATTTTTTTATTATTTTAGGAAAATTAAACTGGTTGATCAATATTAACCCGGGCGGCTTGGAAACTATGTTGCAAAAATAAAACAAAACGCTAAAGTTAGCAGAGACATACTCGTACTTAGCTAATCTTCTAAATGATTCGAATGATATAATAATTAAGCGATCTAACCACTAATTTTACCACGCAACATGAAAACATTGATCAACTGTAATTAACAATAATGATAATGGAAATAAAGCTTTAACTGATTTTTATAGAATCTGTACGGACCCCAATATTGGGTTCTTATTTAATAGTTACCATTTCCTTTCTCCAATCTTTTAAATTATTAATTATATCTACTCGATATTCGATTTCCTCGTCTGGAAAAACAATTTTAAATCCTCGTAACTTATAATATAGCTTTTAATTTCATTAACAAACTTAATAATTTCCCACTTTTTACATAAAATTAAAACATTTAAATTATTTTGCACAGCTAAACAGTCTATTTCATTTATGTCGGTAATACTTGCTGTTGTGTTGACCAAAAAATAGCCTTTTTTTATACGTGATACCGTTCAATGAACAAGATTTTAATAATTGTATTTCCTCATTAGTTATGGTTATTTCAGCTGGAAGTGAATCATTATTTTTTAATAATTCAAAAACTAACGGCTCTTGGAAAAAAATTTCATTTAGATGCATGTGTGAAAACTGCAAGGTCATTTTAATTCCAATCGATAGTGCTATGTTTCATCTTGATGTAGTGGCATTAGCATATGTTTTTAAAATTTTATGTTTAGCTTCGAACCGCATACACCACAATTGTCTTAAAGTACCACTATATCGTATAATTAAATATAAAAACACATACGTGAATTTAAATAAATAGTTAAACAATTCGTTTTATTATTAACACGATATTTAGATAAAATTAAATAAATATGAGAATTAAACCTTGTAAAAGCTTTCTTTTTGTGATATAAGTTTATTTTAAAAATTATTATTTTAAATTAGACCGGTTTCGGACCTTCGTCCTTCTTCAGTTCTTTTTCTACTGGTTGAATTTTTCTCCTTGCTGTTTATTGTGGCTTTTTTTCATTTGAAACATTTTACAACGCCATCTTGTTTTGAATTATTAAATCAAACAGTTTATTCGTTTTTGAATTGATTTTATCGTTTAGCAAATGTGGGTCGTTTCGGGTATTGTTGGCTTCTTGTGTATGTTCGCTGAATCGCTGTTTAAATGTGCGCCCTGTTTGGCCAATATAATATTTTAAGCAGTCGTTGCATTTCAATTTGTATATACCGCTGTCAATAGTGTTTTGTTGTATTTTCTCTCAATTTATGTTGTATTTTATTATTAGTTTTGTATGCGATATTGTATCCATGATTTTTTAAAATTTTGTGTAGTGTATTGCTTGTGTGTTCATTATAATCGGTTGCAATGTACCGTTTGCTTTCTTGCACATCAATATGTAACGTGGTTAAATTTTGTTGTTCGATTTTGGGTTTTATCTTATTGTTTAACCTGTGAATTATGCTGGGGTTAAAGCCATTCATATCAGCAATGTTGATGATTGTTCCTAATCCTTCTGCATAATCAGTGTTGTGCATGGGAATGCTGTTGAGCCTATATATCATGTGGTTGTAGGCTGAAATTTTATGTTTGAACGGATGATAAGAAGTATTGTGTATTGTATGGTTCGTTTGCGTCATTTTCCTGAAAATTTTAAAATTATGCTGCCCGCCAATATTACGTATTGTTAGATCCAAGAAAGTGTTGGTTTTGTTGGTTTCCGTTTCCAATGTGAACTTTATGTTGGGGTGTATATTATTTATGTAAGCGTGTAAATTGACTAATTGTCTTTGTGTGCCTTTAAATAAGATAATAATGTCATCAACGTATCGATGCCAATATACCAGGTTGGTTTTGTATTTATTGCGGTTGTTGTTAATATATGTTCTTTCAAGAAAATTTAGATAAATATCAGCTAATGTTCCTGACAGGGGGCTTCCCATTGGTAGACCTTCATTTAGCCTATAAAATGTATCATTATGCTGAAAATAGTTTTGTCTAGTTATTTCCTTCAATAAATCGATGGCTTCATTGACTTTTTTCACATCTACTCCGTTTCTTATTAGTAGGTCATGTACAATTTTTATTGTTTCAGCGACTGGTATATTCGTGTACATATTGGAGACGTCGAATGATGCAAGTTTAGCGCCACTGGGGATCGCGATTGATTTTGTTTTGTGCACTAGCTCAATATTGTTTTTGACCGACCAGTTACTTTCCAGATTTATGTTTTCGTTTAGCCATTTATTCAACATCTTGGCAATTTTGTATGTGGGTGACGTTGTGAAGTTTACCAAGGGGCGAATTGGAATTTCCGGTTTATGGAGTTTTGGTAAACCGGTTAAGATAGGTGCTGTGGGTTTTATCATCTTGCTATTATAAATTTGGTGTTTATTTAAGATGTTTTGTGATTGACTGATTATTTTATGGATGCTTTTGTGATAGAATTTTGTGGGGTCGTTTCTGATGTTTAAAATGTTGTTGAAGGTGATAAATTCTTCGTATAGCATTGGGATAATGCAGCAAGAAATGGTATTTCGGTTTAAGGGGAGGTTCTCATCAAGCGACCAAAAATTAAGATGATTTTCTCGATTTTTTTGTTCATAGAAGGAAGTAAATAAACAACTTAATGATTTTCAATACTTATTTATTGAGTTTTAAAGTATAAAAAAAATTAAGAATAGTAACGTCATGGTAATTGCTTATACGTATTGTCACGTGATCGTCTCAAAAAAATATGACTTATCGGTCTCCACTGTACCACTTGTAAATACTATCGGAAATCAAAAAACCAAAAATGTTTATAAAATATATAATATTTGCTGGATCAACCATATTAACACCAACCAGCAATATCAACAAAAAGTCGAAAATTAAAAAAATGACGGACGTGCAATTTTTCTGTACCGTTTTTTCACGCCTTTTGCGCTCTTTAAAGTGCTATAAAAAATAATTTGTTAAGAATTTGTTTCAAAATAATCGTTTTTTGCAGTTAAAAAATTAAATTCAATTAGAAAGGTAATTAATTTATCAATTTTAAAAAAAAATGCGGTAAATAAATAACCGGTTATCACCTTTGGCTCGTAAAAATCGTAGCGCCTCTTGCGGCGCTTTAAAGGCGAATATAATTCTCCTGATTACGCAAATATAATGAATATTCCTCTAGGTCAGTGTGCAAGCAATCCTTAGATCTTTTACATCTTCTGCAACAATAATTGGCTGAAAATGACCCGGTGAAACCCAATATTTTGTTCAGACCTAAGTTGTCACCTGTTATCACAGCGAGTATAAAATACATTTTATGTGTATTAGAACCTTGGTTTATTTCGATACCGTTTGTTTCTAATTCTTTCAACTGATTTACAAGATTGGCCAGGGCTACATCATTACCACAACTGTCGACATCAGTACTTTTAAAGAGAGCTGCTAGAAATATATTATTTAATCGAGATTTTTCATGATCTGGAATAACGGGAAAATTGTAATAACATCCTAATATTTTATGGGGTCCGGCATGTTAACCTAGTGGATTATTTACCTCGAAGTCATCAAAGTATAGCACGTGCGGTAAAACCATTTTGTCCTGATAATTTTTAATTTTATTTTTCCAGCTTTGTCCGTTTATAATATTTCCATAATAATCTAATTTAGATAATTTATCGTAATTTTTGATTGTTAAATCAAAAATGTTGCTTGTTTCAAAATATTTTTTTATTTGGAATGATATGGGGAAAATTATTGACACCATTTGAGATCGTCTCAGTGATTTCATTATTAATAGTAATGCATACCGGTGGTCTGTAAACATCAAGCTCATTTAAGTACTTAAATAGTTTATATTCGGTGTCAAATTTGTCAAACGGATTTTCGCTCAAGTTGGCGTTTTTTATTATTGTACCGAATGTTACGCCATCTTCAAGTACTAAATCATTTACAATTTGCCTTAAATTACTAAAAATTGGTGAAACGATTAATCTCCTGTACTTTATCTTGGATAAACAATACATTTTTTCTAGAAAAATTATTATTGTTATGTATGTAGGCTCAACGTGAAATTCAAGCAATTATGCCCCAAATTTTTTTTTCTGGTATTGGAGTCATTGCAAAATGTCATGTTTTCTTCCTGTAGAGTTTCCGTTGAGTTCGTTTGAGAACTTTTTTGCTCTGCATTAGTGTTAGGTAAGAAGCAGGTTTGATGACTTTTAGAAATAATTAACATGAAATTATTCATTATTCAGTTATATTTTATATATAGATAAACACTAATGTTTTTACTTTTATATACACTTTTAAATATTTAAACAGTTAAAATCTTCTTTTAGTGATAATTTGGTTTTTTATTAATTTATATTTCGAAAAAACTAGTTTTCGGACATTCGTCCATCATCAGTTTCTTTTAACAACTATATTAATTTAAAAAAATTTTAATGGCTGATGATGGACGAATGTCCGAAAACTAGTTTTTTCAAAATATAAATTAATAAAAAACCAAATTATCACTAAAAGAAGATTTTAACTGTTTAAATATTTAAAAGTGTATATAAAAGTAAAAACATTAGTTTTTATCTATGTATATATAAACTATAACTGAATTATAGTGATAAAGCCACAGCAATTGGAAAGTATAAATAATGAATTTATACCAGCTATTTAACTACACTGTTTTGAACTGAATAAGATTTTTATACCCAAGAAAAGGGTAGATCAACATACTTAAACGTATTTTGCAAGAAACCGAAAAAAAAAATGGGTATATACCAGTGTTCGCAAGAAGTTGATTATTGGCTGCCAATAAAAGTATTTCTTTAAATTATTGGGTTTTGTGCGTGCCAAACTAATTTCCTAAAATAAAACTTTTTCTTTTAAATTTAATATTAAGATTCAGTCAAAATCGGGTTCATGATACGCCAGATTTTTACTTTTGTTTTTCAACGCAAATTTTTAAAGCGACGAATTTTATTAGCTTGAAATCGAGCTCAAAATCTTAAACCGAGACAATTATCTTTGGCTGTTCTATTCCTGATTATTGTTATAATATAAACTCACACTGATATTTTGAGGGAAATTCTGTTAATTCAGTTATTATCAGCTAGTGCGCTAAAATTCTGTTATGCGATGATGCATACAACAGAAATCAAACTCCAGCCCAAATGATATGGCCCTCAAAAATTCTTCAAAACGTGATTAATTCTATTTTAGATTTAGAACTATTTATATAATTGGTTTAATATCTCAGATATACAATTTCACAAAAATACAATGACAAATGTGTTGGAGGCTGTTTATAGAAAACCAAAATTAACAAATCTAAATTTTGAATACAATTAATATTAGGATAGGTGTTAGTATTTATAATATCTATAAAATATTTTAGATGTAAAATTGCATTAAAATCTCCCAACAAATGTGCTCGTTCATACGAAGAGATAATCTGAATTGACTAAGTGTGTAAACATAAATTGGGCGAATATAATTCGTGTATAATCAGTATTCCGCATTATTTCTTTAATTTCAACCATAGTTTAATTAAGAAATCCCAGATGATGTGGCTGAAGGGATTCTTCAGTTGACTTTACATGTAAGTCTCAGATGTACAATTTTATTAAAATCCTTCCACAAACATGGTTCCTAGTTCTATTTTGAGCTGGAGGCTTAGTAAACTACCTGAATTGGGTGTCTTTGTAAAAAAAATTGGTGAAACAATTTTTTCATTAATGGTACCAACCAAAATACCATTAGTGATGTTCCGTAATAATTTTTGAATTTGGCTTTTATTTTACTTAAGAAATCCGCCTCCAATTGATGCGGCCTAAAGAATTCTTCAGGGAGTGGAAAATTCGGTTTTATATTAGAATTGGCAAATTTAGTTTTTCGATTTATGGTGTAAAGTATTATTAGCAGTGCACTGGAATATTTGTTGAATCTGGCCATTTTTTATTTAAAGAACTTCTGCGATTATGCACCAACTCCATTAAAATTTCATATCTGACTTAACCAACGCATTTGATGATAAATGAATTAGTTGCAGGACGTCCAAATGATGGACCAATGTGGCGGGTTTTACAAGGTTTTTAGACGAGATTTTACTACAAATCGGTTTTCTAACCATTGTCGTTGGATTCAATCCAATTTTATTTAGATTTTTTTTTGTTGTTCAAATACATAAAAAATTTCAGGACTTAAAAACCGTCCTAGCCTTGCTAGGTCGAAATGTTTTACTTTTTCAAACTTTTTCAGAACTCGTTCAGGTTTAGTCGTTTTTGACCTACATAGTCACCCTAGTGACAACTTCCAATGGTTGTCCTTTTTTCTAACTAATGCCAATGCAAACGAGCTTCTTAATTTGGGGTACGCACCAAATTTTGAACTAAAATATAAGCCCATGAATAAAATATCGCTAAACTCGTACAATTGGCGATGGTTTCTGGTGACTGTTCGGTTTGAAACATTTTGGTATCTACCAAAAATTGGTTTAGATTTTTCACATTTTTTTTTCTTGGGTCACTTGTCCCACTTGACATTGTAGGCATATTGGATGCTTGGTTTATTGTTGGCTGTTTAAGAATGAAAAGAAGTGTGTAACATTTTTGAAATGCTAATTGTTTTGGCGAGTCTTGTCAGAATAAAACAAGCATTTACCAGTGAAAAAAAACGTTTCAAAGAGAGCCATAAATATGTCGAAGATGAGGAGCGCTTTAGACGCCCCAGCACACTAACAACCGATGAATTCGTCGAAAAAGTGAAGGAAATGATTGCTGACAATGTTGGTATATCATTTGGATCGTAAAATAGTTGAAAATTAAGTACCTGAGAAACGGGTAGTTATTTATAGTCAAATACCCGCGAACTACCTAACTCGTGCTACCCGAAAAAGTAGGCAAATTATGTTTTAACAGTTCGTTTATTGAAAACAAGTAATATCTATGTACTGCCATGTGTAGCAATAATGAAATTACTGCCTTTTGACGGCGTTCATCAACTTCAAGTGTATTTATCTCTTTTAGATTTTTAAATACCGTAGTAAACAGTGTCTTCAGATGTTATTAGTGTTGCCTTTCTTTGCTCAGTTCTTGTAGCGCCAGCATAAGCAGTTCAAGAATAATTGAGATGTCCTTTAATATTTCTAGATAGTTATCGATGATTTTTTCGGCGCCTAATTCACCGAATTCATTAGTGATACAATATTTCGATTTTGGAATTCGGTTGATTGTCGAAATTAGGGTGTTCCACCGTCTGGCAATCTAGAATAAGTTATACATTTTAGCCTTCACCCGCTTCTACGTGTTTTGACAAAATATTTTTTTGTAACGGCTGATTTAGAGGGATCTGATAATACATATATTGGAGACAAATAACGGGAAGTTTGCAGTGTGCTTATGTATTTTTTCGCGATGCTCGAAGCAACTACTCGGGTATTCGGGTAGCTAAAAATTGCCAAAAATACCCAGGTACCCGAGAATTCGAGCCCTACTCATGCCAAACAGTTTTTTTAAATGTTTTGGGCATGAAATATGTGATCGCAAAATTGGCTCCAAAATTGCTGAATTTTGGCCAAAAGCATTGCCGAATGGGCGTTGTTCAGAAATTGCTAAATGAACTAGCTTAAATGGCTCATAACTTATGTTAGGACCGGAATGTAAGAAACTGACGTCGAAACTAAAGTTCAATCATTCCAATGGAAGCTTCCTGAAAAAGCAAAATTGAACCAAGCTCGTCAAGTTCGACAGAATTTAAAAGTTTTGCTCACTGCTTTCTTCTATTACAACGGCATAGTGTTAAAACTTTATCACCCTGAGTTTGATTCATCAGGTCATACGATCAATAAGAAGTACTACCTGGAAGTTATACGCCGTTTGCGTGAAGAAAACGCGCAGATTATGGCGAAACAACTCATGGCCATTGTACCACGATAATGCACCTGCTCACAATTCTGTGCTTGTTCGTAAATTTTTCGTTAACCTTCACTCTTTGTATAGCTTACTATAACGTTGTCTGTGTATAGGGGTCAATCTGACCCCATGGATCACCTTCATATATTTCATAGGGAAAGTAAATAAAAATTGTTTATTTTCTTATTACAAATTTATATTTTTATTAAAAAAGTAATTACATTCACAAAAAATCACTTTAATTAGTCAAATTTATGTTTTAACCAGATACGTCATCTAAAACCACTTAATTTCATCTGAAACCATTTCCTATTCTTTGATGCATTCTATGCATAGGATTTTGGTGTGGTTTGGGCAAGATAGCTCATTACAAAAATAACAACTTGGTCTGGATTTCATATCAGATAATCAAAGAGCGCAAATAAAATCTTGGTTGTTTTCTAACGGTGTTAGCCGCCACTTTTTCGCCTGTTGATTTCCGTCTTATTAATAACACTATAACCTATTAGATCGATTGCTGTCCTTACATTTTTTTTAAACTTTCGAGGGTTGGAGAGCTGGCTTGCACCAGTTGTATAACCAGTACTTTTAGAAACGATTTTCTTTAGGATAAAACTTTCAAGTATTAGGTTGTTATCAAAACTAAATTTTGTAGATTTTAGTTCTCGGTTTTTTTTTAATTCCTTACTTGTACTAAGCTCTTTGGGCAAATCGGGTTTTATTTGTAGGATTGTTGCAATTAGTGTCGGTTTTTTTCTGCAAAAGTTGCTCGGCTAAAGTACAAATAGTGAAAAAGTTGTTCATAGTAATTGTTCTTCTTTTGTTGACGTGAAGTGCGGATATCCGATGGACTAAATTCAAGGCGTAGTTAACCGAATGAGGCCTCCCTGGTTGCCCATCAACATACACTTCTGCGTTCAATGGGTAAGAGATCTTTGTGTCGCGTAGCCAAAATATTCTAATTCCATACTTCCCTGGTTTTGATGGTACGTACTGTCGGGAAGAATATCTCCCTCGTGTTAGAATCAATTGTTCATCAATAGTTAAATTTGATGACGGTTTATAAGGTTTCCGAATGTTTGCCAAGAACATTTTCCATATAGGGGGGCTATTTGTGAATTCGATTCGAACGTGATCGACTCTTCGATTATTGGATTCTTATTTGAATTGAATCAGATTTGTTCGTTTTTTATTTAAATCAAATAGGAATCTTATGAATCGAAGAGTCGATCACGTTCGAATCGAATTCACAAATAGCCCCTCAGTTCAGAATGCTACCAATCTATCTGTTTTTAGCGGCTCCTGTCGGATATCATAGCTCGATAAAATGAACGGTCGTCCCAGTTCTTAAGAGCGCCTGCGTAAATTAAAATGCAGGTCAATGCAAACATTTCCACCGAATTAGTATCATACAAAGTACGGTGTTCTTCTTTGATTTTATTATTCATTATATAAAATTGCCGAGCTTTTCTATTGGTCTCAGCCACGATAATATTCACCAATATTTCTGTGATGGTTTTTTGGAAAACTAGTAACTGAGTTGTTCGGTTTTCTGCTGTTTGCTCCGTGAAGCCCTCCATTTCCCGCAGTAGTAGAAAGTCGTATGTTCTGGTCACATTTGCAATATTTAGGCTCCACTTTCGGAACCATTATTTTATTTTGGGCAGAATACCATATACCAGTAACCGCTTCTTCATCTTCAAAAGTGGCAGTTTCATCATTTCCCTGTTCATTTTCTCGATCGTCAGCACAAAGTTCAAAATTGTCATCATCATTAAAATTTATCGGCTCATCCTCATCGTAATTACAGGCGTTTATCGGCCCAGCATGTACAACTCTCGTCGCATTTTGAAAAATCCACTTCAATATTATCGTTCGCTATTTCCCCTTCATCTGACAGTCTCACTTACTAATTACCAAAAAAATGCAAAATACATCACAGACATACCTTACAATACATTCATAAACATAAAAATTAAGTCATTTTTTGATTTATATAGAAAATAATAGGTACCTACATGGAAATAATTTGGAGTCATTTTGACCCCAGTACACAGAAATGCGCTTGGTTCATTTCAGACTATCGTAATTACCAAATTTACAAGTAATTTGGGCCCGCTTTTCGTTGTATTGCGTGTAGAAGATATTAGTTGAGCCTTTCTTTTAGGGCATAAGCCCTTCAAATAATAAAAAACGCAGTTTTTTTCATTTTAAACCCGACTGGGGTCAATTTGACCCCAATACTCAGAGTGAAGGTTAAACGGCACCGTTATGATGTTTCAGTTTCCGTATTCGCCTTACATGGCCCCTGCGATTTCTGTTTAAATTTGCCGAGCACACTAAAACTGTGTAACCCTTTATAAAATAAACTAAACATCCAATACATATGTCAAGGATACACTAGGGACAACCAACATAACAAAAAAAAAAATGTTGACAACTGGACTCATACGATTTTTTGTGGTTTCCCATTTCTAAGCTTTTGGATATTTGGGCTTACCCTAAAAGCGTTTTTTCATTTTTTCTTAGAATAATTGCAAAAAACGTCGATTATTAAAAACTCTAAAATTTTTTGGCGTGCTGGACACATTTTTAAACGTGCCACGTTTGGTACGCGTGCCCCAATTTTATAATTTTCGGATAATTAATTTTGTTTTCTACAGCAATCACTCTGTATCTTAAAAAATAACAAGAAAATTATTTTCCATAAATGTTTTGTTTAATTAGTGCTACACATTCAAAAAAAAAAAAAATATATAGTTCAGCAACCGCCATTTTCGCCAGATTTAGCTCCGTCTGATTTCTTCCTATTCACGAATTCAAACAACCGCTCCGGGCACGTCGTTTTTAATCGATTGAAGGGATACCAGCCGATTCTAAAAAGGTTTAGGAGGCAATTCCAGAAATCGACTTTAAGAACTGTTTGAAAGGCAGGAAAAAACATTGGCATTCTATCCGAAGGAGATTACGTTGGTGTTTTCTATCCGAAGGGGATTACTTTGAAGGAGATGAATTAAATTTAAGCCGTTTGTGTAAAAAGTCTTACTACTTTTTGATCACAATGTTACATAAAATTTTTGTATATAAGTGTTTTTTGTAACATACATAGTTTAAAAAAAATAGTTTACAGTTCAATTCGCGCTTGATGCGAATAGTCCCTATTACGTAAAAAAAATTGTATGTGTATTAAGTGTTTTGTTTAATTAATTATAGATGCTAATTTCGATAATGTTAAAGTTATGATATCCCACTTACTAATTCCAATTTTTTAAAGCTAACTAAATATGCATTTTGGAATTAATTAACTCGGCGCATACACAATATTTTAATAATCATAATAAGACAAATATCATAATTTGGATCATTTTTTGGATTATAAAATAATTTTTCAAATGTAAACAAAAACAATTTGAACACATTTTATAACAAATATTTCATTAAAATAAAAGAATATTTCGTTGAATTATCTTAAAATTATCCTCACGTTGGTTCACCGTTTTGATATTCAATTGCCTGAATAGTATATAAGTTATTTTATTTATTATTGGTTAATTTTAAAATATAATTTAAATTTTATTTATTTACAGGCCATCCCAGTATTCATCCGGGTTGCATATCAAGTACCGGCCGCAGTCGTGTTAATTCTGGAAGTTCTAGTGGTAATCAACAACAAAATATGATTAGTACTATTACAATGGGTGGTGGAAATCTATTAGCAACATCAACCCAAAATGCTGCTCAACAACAACTTATCGGTGGTGCAATTTCACCATCATTATTTGTGAATTCGGTACAATTACCTAATGCAATACAACAACAGCAGCATCATCATCAAAATCAGCAGGTGAGTCTTCTCAATGACATTTTGTCGGCGCAAAATCGAAATTCTTCGTCTACCACTTATATAATAAATCCTCCTGATATTACAACGATAGTCGATGCTCCAATGTTATCGGCAATGGAGCAAATGTTTAGCGTAATTCAACAATAAAACGACATCATTATATCGCCTATATAGCATTTAAAATAATAATACTATAGTTTCTATTTATTAATTTTTATTTTATATATTTTTTTATTTTTTTTTTATATTTTTCTAAAAAAACGAATTGTTAAATTTCCTATTTTTATCTTGATTTCGTTTGAATAGAGAATCAATCTTTCTCTCTTTTTCTCTCTTCGTGGTTTTAAATTAAAAATATGTAAACTGCTTTTGAATTTTATTGTTTGAAATAGATTATTTTAAATGGGCAGCAGATCCGAATCCAGAGTTGAATTTGTGTTCCTATCAAGCGAAATTATTATTTTGAATTAATTTTAAAAACATAAGTGTAGCGGTATTGAAAACTATGTGTCTGGCGCTGAAAGAGGATATACACACATAATTTTTTCAGCATTATAAAATATCTATCAGCAACTGAAATCCTGACACTTTCGTTTCAATATCCTGTATTTTACACCCCAATCTAAAACATGGTAACTCATAACCAAAAGTTTTTCAAGACATCAATTTTATTTAGTAACTCGAGTTACCATGAGTTCGGTTGGTGGTTTGTATAAAAAAATATTTTTTTTGGTAAATTTACATTTATATAGAAATATAAAAACAAACAAAATTAAGCAAAAAAACTAAAAACAGAATTTGTTAAGAAACAGAAAATATTAATTTAAATTATTTTTTCTAGAATTTTCTTCTTTATTATACCCCAGATTTAATTTTGAAATTAGAATGGGCATTTTCAGTAAATTAGTAGCATACGTACAACTGTTTGTATCGAATTTTATTACTAAGGCATTAAGGCCATGAACTTTAGTGTCATTTCAGACAAGAAATAACGCCCAAAGATCTTGATTCGTAAAAAAAGGAAATAAAGTCGGTTGTAGTAAATGAGATAATAGTATAATATTGTTGCGATACCAATAATTTGAGGTTGGTATAAATTGATTAATGATTGTTATAAACCCATTTTTAACTGTACTAACTAATAAAAGTTTCTGTAACCTTAATATTAGTATCTCCAACTGAAAAATTGATCCTGTGAAATAAAATTCGTTTAAAATTACCGCAAAATTTTGTTGCGTCTACTGAAAATTAGTTGTCGCAACCGAGTCGGTAGGGACTGCCGGATATACAAAATCAGGACTTTTGACAATTTTTTTAACTTTTTTGCGTTCCAATTATCGAAGATGTGATTAATCATTTTAAGGCTGTATTATTTTTTGCCAACTATCTTGCAATTTAATAATTTTCGAGTTTTGCTCATCAATGAGCTACATTACGTGATTTTTGATATTTTTCATTTTTTTCATTTCATTCCAAATATTGTCTAATTTTTCCATTATTGCTTACTGTTGAATTTCATCAGAAACCGTAGAATTTTGTGGCAGAGAATTGTGGCAACGGAATTGCACTTCAGAACTTAAGAGGTGGTAATTTATGAAACACTGTTTGTACTGGTATCGAGTCTGATAAATTGCTTGCTTGAGGCAACAAATATGAATCGGTTGGAATTTTTTCTTGAATTTCTTCATTAAGAACAGGAAACACTGGCGTAAAACGTAACAATTTTTGGTACCATTATCAATTCCAAAATTTTCAAAAATAATTTTATTGTATATCGTTTGTCCCTCAGAATTTATTTCTTTTTTCTTTAATATTGGATATTTGCTACATCTTTCTTTGAGATTTCGATTCGTCATATTATTTATTTCAAATATTCTGTTACATAATTGTGCAAGAGGTTGGTTTGGCTTCCGTAACATACATTTAATATTAAACATGAAACTCTCAAATGCAAAAGCGAACCAATTGTCCAATTTTCTATGATTCAGGGGGCTATTTCTGAATACGATACGAATTCGAATGTATATGATTCGAATTTGATTTAAATAAGAAACGAGCGAATCTGATTCAATTCTAATTAAATTCAAATAAGAATGTTATACTTTCGTATTCGTATCGTATTCAGAAATAGCCCCTGACTTATTCCTGATTTATTTATTTATTGTGACGCCAACATGCGTATTTTGTACGCTAATGCGCGTTTTTCTGGCTCTGTTCATGATTCAGCCATTTGGATGACATCTAAATTACGAGCATATTTATTGGGCAAATTTATTTCAGTTGAAAGACAAAAAAGTTTTTTCATCAAATATAGATTTAATGAACAATTAATACGTGCACGGAATATTATTGAAAAGTGTTTTGGCATCATGGCATCGCAAATTATTTATGCTGTTTGTACGTTGCATAACATATACTTAGATGGCAGTAATGATAGTTCCACAGATTCACAAAATGATTCTTGGTATATATTAGGCAGTAGAGGGCGAAATTTATATGCGAATACACATTTTGCCAGTTCACTAAATTAATGGAATATTACAGTGGGCAATGAAGTATACAAATAACAATTTGTTTTATTTAATATAAATTCAAATATTTATTTCACATTAGTCTTTACATTTCAAAATTATAAATTTTTATCACATTTAAATTTCATAATGGACTCCGCAATAATCTTATGGAAATTGGGTTTCGGTCAAATTTTCTGAATTTTTGATATGTTGTATATTTTGTATATCCTGAACAAAAGTCTCCATGGGCACAAAGCTCCAAATTCAATATTTTGGCAGCTACGGAGCTCCAAAGCTCCACAGGTCATTCATTTTTAATACTATTTATAGATGTCAAAAGCATATTTTAATTATTTAAGTATATAAGTTTATGTTTTTGAGGTCGCTGAATTCAAATCTGATGTCAGATTTGAAAAATTGACAGTTGACAATTAATTGACATTAGCTGTCACCTGTGGAGCTTTGGAGCTTCGTAGCTGCCAAAATATTGAATTTGGAGCTTTGTGCTCATGCAGACTTTTGTTCAGGATGACAAAATATACAACATAACAAAAATTCAGAAAATTTGACCGAAACCCAATTTCCATTAGATTATTGCGGGTTCCTTTTTGGTTATTATTCCGAATTATTTGCGGGTTTCGTATATAGCTTCGGCCAGATTATTAATGCTGTCCGCGATGTCGTGAAGTCCTTCAGCAATTTTCTTAATTTTCTGTTCTTTTAGAAACAAAATTCTATTTTGGAATTCATCACCTAAATAAACGTAATTTAAAACTTTAAACTAAGCACATGAATTTAATACGATTTTCATTACCGCCTGAAGTATTTTTTCTTTTTTTTGATTTTGGTTGACTAGGTGTTGGTGCTGGCTCAGTTGTGGTGTACTCTTTCGATGGACCAGGTGTTGGTGCTGGCTCAGTTGTGGTGCACTCTTTCGATGGACTAGGTGTTGGTGCTGGCTCAGTTATGGTGCACTCTTTCGATGGACCAGGTGTTGGTGCTGGCTCAGTTGTGGTGCACTCTTTCGATGGACTAGGTGTTGGTGCTGGCTCAGTTGTGGTGCACTCTTTTGATGAACAAGTAACTGGTGGTTCTGTTGTTATATTATCGTATGTTAATATTTGTAGTACTGGTATGCTATCAATGCCATTGTTAAAATCGGCTTCTAGATTGGTTATACCATATATTATTAAATTTCCCCAACCACTCAGTGCCCTTTCCTCGATTGGTTTCAATTGACTCTCTGAAATTTCTGGGCCGCCACCAGTTTCATTTAAGCGTAAAATTTCTTTGCGCTTTTTGTAACGTAAAGTATTGCGCCAATTCTGGAATACCTAAAATAAATAAACCCAAAATTTATAAAACTTATTAAATTTACTCGTTACTGTGTTTATAGATTACCTTTTTCCAATTTTCTTTTGTCCGTTGGGGACCGATTCCCGCATTTAAAATATTTGTTAATCGATCCCACAAATGATCAATAGTTTTGTCTGATTGTTTTCGTATTGCAATATCTTTGTGAGTTTCCATAAATTGGACGTACAATTCATATTGCTGAGTGGTGGTTTTATCTTGCCGCTTTGTTTCTAATATATATATATAAATAAATTTTTAATTTAGCATTGTATAGGGTGGGCCAAATAAATTTATTTTTTTAACCTTCACCTTGTCGGTATTTACCTGTTTTGAATAATTCATTGCTTCTTATCCCCATTTTAAAACCGCTACGACTCAGTGACTAAATTTCGCCATTTTCACAGAAAATTTGAAAACTATAACAATATACTAATGTTTCACTGCCAATTTTTACAAGTTTTGTTATTTTTCTACCACCTCGACAATATTTACCCCGGTAAAGAAATTTTTTCCTATAAGCTTACTATAAAAATGAAAGAACTTTTTGTTCGTTTATTAAATTATATCACATTATATTATTCAATGTACTCATAATATATCACATTTCAGTTTACAATTCAGTCAAAAAAATTAAAAATGTTCAGATAAAATTATAAAAAGATTAGAAAAAAGAAATCTTAGAAATTAGAAATTAGTTCGCCATATGGCATTGTTGGCACTGGGTTTGGGTGAGGCTGTGTGCTTGACAGATTGGTTTTTGGCACTGAACACAAATTTTTCTTGTGGATCTTTTCTTTTTCTCTTCACTGTAGCACATAAAACATTGGCCTTTATGTGTTAGCCGACCAGATGCGTCACAATCCGTTAACTTATCCGGTATAAATTGAACATCACTGTAACTTTGTATCTCTTCAATTGAAGCGGCTAGAACACATTGTATTGCACTTCTCGTGGCATAATGACTTACAACTCTTGGAAGTAAGGCTCCCTTTTTTATAAAAGGAACACAGAGGCTTTCACCCAGTTGTTCTAAAAATTGACGACGACGACCGGTCTTTACAGTTTCTTTATTTGATGGATTATTGATCGTAAAAATAATGTAAGCTGCAAGTCCAGCTATATCGATAATGTTGAAAAACATTGCAAGGGGCCAGCGATTGGTTTTACGTTTTGTCGTATACTGCGATAACATTTTGTCCATAGTATCGACTGCACCTTTAGTTGAATTATAATATAGAATTATCTCAGGCTTTTGCTTCGTTCCAGAAATACTATCGTCGTTATGTTGGGTTGACAATAATACCACAGCCTTGTTTGTTTTTGGTACATAAGAGCAGAGCACCATTTTTTCTCCAAAACCAAATTTGCTGGACAAAACCTCTCTGGTCCTTGATGGTTTGAATTCCTCCGGTATACAGCTTTTGCTTTTTTTCATCGTGCCAACTATTGATAGGTTCCATGCCAGCAAATCTTTTGCCAGTGGCAGAGAAGTAAAAAAATTGTCTGTTGTAACATTGCGTCCGCTATTTTTGTAAGGAGCTATCAGCTCCTTGACCACACGCTCACCTTGATTTTTGTCCCGCACGTTTCCAATTTTTCCTGTGTATATTTGCCCATTCAACGGGTATGCAGTTTCGGAGTCACAGGTCCACCATATTTTGACTCCGTACTTGGAGGGTTTAGAGGGGAAGTATTGCGTAAATTTTGTTCGCCCTCTAAACGGAAACAACTGTTCATCGACTGTTATTGATTTGTAAGGTCTAAAATTAAGTTTCAAATTTGCATTTAATAGTTCAAAAATTTCGCTGATCGGTGCTGCCTTATTTTACGTTTTCATTCGAATCTGTCGAGTGGCATCGAAGTCGAAACGAATGAAACGCGTAATGTTATAAAATCGTCGTACAGACATTGTAGCTCGATACAAAGGGTAGGAATTTTTTTTCCAGAGCTGCGTTATTGGTTCGTAATTGGACTTGTGAGCTCCAATGACAATTAGAAGACCTATATACGCCAAGAATTCTTCCTCCTGTAGCGGTTCCCAGACCAATGGTTGTTTATCAGGATGCACTGTATTATATTTACTATATTCGTTCTGCGCCTTTCTATTGGTATTCCTACAAATTATTGTTTGCATTGAGCTGCTAAATAATGTAGTAAATGTATCTACGTCATTCAAATTTTTGGTGTTAGGGTGAGGACCCATAAATGAAGATTCACGAATAATATTGTGAGCAAGCAAACGATGTAAACTCGGCTTTGTTTTGCTCCATTTGGCACCATCTTTACCAATATAAAATTCGTTGACGTTTTCCGTGCCACCGACTGAGTTTACGTGTTCAATGTTATCATCTACATTGTTAGCTGCTTCAATCTTTCGTCGTCAGCTTCTGAGTCAGTATTCTCATTCATTTCAGGCATAACCTCTTCAATTTCCATATCTGAATCGTCAGCATCATTTGTGGGGAAATAATCCGGGTCAATATCATCGTCATTGAAAAGATCATGCTCATCATCTCCCGAATTCGAATCTGAATTCTCTGTAACACTATATAGATAATTTTGTTTTTCTTCATACGTTAGTCTGCAATATATAATAGTATGTGTTATGTAATAAACCGTTATTTTGTAATTTTTAGCAATAGTTATACAACTTGTTTGATTATATATATGTTCATATTACCTGCTCATTTGAACACCTGACAAATATTCTATTTTCTTTTTATTCATTTTTTATATTTTACTCGTGCACACTACCGTTAATAAAAAATAAATCAGTTTGATCTGCACTCACTAAAACTCAAACACGAACTAAATTATATTTGAGATAAAAACACGAATAATTAATAAAACAAAAGTAGAAAACATGGTAGCACTGCAATATTCTATACAAAATATAAGCAATATTATTATATGAACTGCACTTTTCTTTACCCGAGTAGTCGTTGTCAAGATTGCGAATTTTTTTTTGTCGACAAAGTGAAGGTTAAAAATGCAATAAAACAAAAAGTTCTCAATATTTTTTCAAATTTATTTTTTCATTGTAAAGAACAATCCTTCCGATTAATTATGGAATACCATTTCATTCATATGACTGCCTCGGCTGGCCTTGACGTACCCCATACGGTCAATGCGAATATTGTCCTTGAGAGTGTCAATCGTTGCTGGCGCTAACCATTAACAGTAACGGCGGCTCCTTGCTCATTTTCAAAGAAAAATGGCCCAATGATGCCACCGGACCAAAATCCGCACCAAACAGACACTCGTCGAGCATGCATCGGCTTCTCTACGATCACGTGCGGGTTCTCCGTGCCCCAAATGCGATAATTCTGCTTGTTTCATAGCCGCAATGATGGAAATGCCATTGAAGACGCCGCATACCATCGAGAATGTGCTCAAAAATTGGACCGACCGTATGGGGGTACGTCAAGGCCAGCTGAGGCAGTCATATGAATGAAATGGTATTCCATAATTAATCGGAAGGATTGTTCTTTACAATGAAAAAATAAATTTCAAAAAATACTGAGAACTTTTTGTTTTATTGCATTTTTAAAAAAATTAATTTATTTGGCCCACCCTGTATATAGTATTGCATTCAAATTTAATATTCAAATTTTTTATAATTACTTACTTTTCAATAATCCAGCCATTTTGTATTTGATGATCTGTCAAAATGACAAGATTTATTGATGTTGTACTGAATTTGAATACCCTACAAACATTTTTCTATTCACTCAAAGAAAATTGTACTAGAATATTTTATTATAAAATATGAAATAAAACGAAGCAATTAGAATACGAAAAAATAAAATATTCTATATTTCATTTTAAAAATAAATTTTAACATAATAAAATCAAATAAAATTCGACAATGTCAGAATCGACCCCAATATCTCTTAAATAATTAAAAGAATTAGAATGAAACAGTTTCCTAAAAATAAGAAGAAGAATTTCTCTTAAAATTCGAAACAACTCCCATTCTTTGGATGTCTGGGGCACCAGATCACCAATGATTAATGAAAAGTGCGTTACTATAACTTTCATTTCTGATGCAGGATTCCCGAAGTGATAGAAATAATATGAAAAACAATAGTCGTTTCAACATCGATTTTATATCGACAGTAAAAATGAATATTGTGATTGTCTATATCAATCGACAACTGTCGTTAAATCGTCATTTTTTTGTCGATGATTTTTTAGTTCACGACAAGAGGTTTTGTGTGTCATATGTAAAAATATACCATGTTTCCATGTACCGAGTTAATTTAGGTTTCGATTTCGTTGAGTTAATAACATGGCGGCGATAATCCATATCGTTTCCACGAAATTATAATTTCTAGGGTAATTTGACATTTCACAACAATAGATCATGTTTTCCGAAAGAGGCAGCACGGTCAAAAAAGAAGTACAAAGCTTCGTCACTAGATGTCACTACACAATCAAAAAATATTACTGACGGTTTTCAAAAAGGGACAGCCAAAATAAATTTATTTATCACGTACTAATAATAGTCACTTTTATGACACAAAAATATTTTTGTTTATATTTACAAAATGCATACATAAAAATGTCATACGATTTTTGACAGCAAATATTTAGTAGCACCTAGTGGCATTATGTGAAAGTTGCTTGTGTTTTCGGAGTTTTCTAAAAGATGGTAGCTCTGGCGATTGTTAAAAATTTGACATTTGAACATGATCATGGAAACATGTAGAGTTTAAGATTTTCGTTAAGTTTCTAAACCCAACTTAACTAAACGAAACTAGTACGGTAAGAAGGGATTCTATCTGTCAAAACGGAAAAAATAATTATACCAATTAAAAATGGTGTAGCGAGTATTCTTTCTCTCCGTAATACTTCATAAATCATAAAAATCACAATAAATATTAAATTTAAAATTTTCCACCAAACAAATAAAATTTTCATAAGTGACTTTTAATTGTTGTGAAATGTCAAATTACACTAGTTTCGTTGAGTTTATTTGGATTTAACGAAACCCTATTGTAACCGATCTTTTGGCGGCTAACACGTTTTTTTTTTATTGGAATATTCTACAGCCGCGTGGGGGGTTCTTTGCCGCCAAATAAACTCCTAGATCGCACAAATCTTTACGTGTTGCAAAAAAAAAACAAAACAAAGAAAACATACAGCATCCACACTCATGTGAACTTCCCCAGTTCAACATCATCATCATTAAAAAACTTAATGTACCATTTTAATCAATTTATTAAATGTTAAACCAAATTGTAATTATTACACATATTTCTTTTGACAAACATCAAAAAAAAATTGTATCCATATATACTATGTATACATATATCGGTACGAAATTCAAAAAAACTTGTAACTGAAACAATTGAACCGCAAAATAAATTTAGCACAAAATTATGCTGGGAGCACACAGAATCACAAATACACAAATAATTATCAAAAAAAAAACTCACCAAGTCGCCAAGAGTACTCTCCGCAATATGGAAGCTGAAAATTCAAAATTTATATTATGTGCTCCTCACACACTGCACTGTATATCGTAAAATTTTAAGCCCGTAAAAAAAAACTTCCTTAAACTTTACCGAAATTACTAAATATATACGTATACACGCTTTTCTTTTGTATATGTATGTATGTACAAACAATTTTTTCTTTTATAACTATCACAGTTTCTAACCCGATTTTCTTAACTTTTTAATTTTTTTTCTATCGCACATTTTTTCTTAAACAATTGTTTTTTTATTGATCACTATTCACACACACAATCTTGGGTAGATTCCTATTGATCACTGCGGTGGAATGGAATGAGCTGGAATTCTTAGGTTGGTGACGTCATATAGTTATTTATCCACTAACCGTTTTTTTTTATGGGGCTCCGCTAAGACTATAAATGAAAATATTCTTAGCACTGATAAAACGAACTTCTATACGATAACTTACCCGCTAATGCAGCGGTCCTATCGTACGAGACATAAATTTTGCCAATTTATGATTTAATATTTGTTTTTATCTATGTACATGAAAATACAAAAATCAATAATATTCCACAGAAAAAAATTCGTTTAATGAACTATTAAAGCTTACCGTTCAAAAAAAAAAATGTTAACTAATAACTAGCCAGTATCCACTAAGTAGTTTGATAGAAATTTCTTATATTTAAGAAATTTAATTTTTTTTTCTTCCGACACTTTTATATTAATAAGATAATATTTGATCTTATTGCCACAAAAAAAAAATGTCTTTATCACTTAATTTAATACCGGATATATTTTTTTAAAATTTAGTTCTATCGCCAATTTTAGGCACAAGTTTCATCGCGGTAATCTCAACAAAATCTGCATAATCAAAAATTTTACATTTTCTAGAAAGGTAGTTATTATATACAGATTTATATTATATACTTTCCGGAATACATACGCGCCTTTTATTATGTATATAGGATAGCCATCCATTTATTTGGATACTTAGCTATGTACATATATTTCAAACATACAAATGTCGAAATACAAGTACCACGTATATACTCTACAGATGCATACGACATCGTTTATCCTATACATAACAACAATCGCAAAAATGCATTTATTTTATTACAATAATAATGACTCACTACTCATTATCATCGAAAAAAAAAAGAGAAGTAAATAGGCCGAAATACATAAAACAAATAAATAAAAGTTCAATGACCTATTTACTCAAAAAAAAAATCAAATCCAATGTTCTATATATATTCATCTTATATACTTATTTAAACTAAAGGATGTCGTATACTACCATACTTCAACGATCGTATTTAATTTTATTACCTAACAAAACTTATTTGATTGGCCGTAACAGGACAGGTTTTAAAAGTTTATTCGCAAGCAATAACTTGTAGAAGCTGAAAACAAACGCCATTCAAAATATCTCATGTCACGTCTCAGAAAATAAAAATGAATCCATTGGTATATAATTATGATGGTTGTAAATCCTTCCCATGATAAACACCTAATATTTTGCCAGATTCATCCTTTATTTGATAATTTACATTACCGATCCTTTGTATTATTATCCCTTTCGTAAATTGTGGTGCAAATTTTGCGCAGAACTTTTTTGTTGCGTCACTTTGAGGATGTGTACGGACAAAAACAGTTTGACCAACCGTATAATTGATGGGTCGAGTTCTCAAGTTGTATCTGTTTGCACTTTTCGAGTAAGCTTTTTCTATGTTTGCCTTGATCTGGTTGTGGATGATTGATAATCTGCTTGGTAATGGAAGCATTATTTGTCCATCTGATATTGCCCCAAGTTGCTTTAATAATTTATAATCCTGAGCATGATTAATTTTATGATATCCAAATAACAGAAAATGCGGTGAGTTTTTAACAGTTTCGTGTACTCCGTTGCGAAGTGCAGACGCTATTTCTGGTAAATGCTTGTCCCAATATGTGTGTTTGTCCCCTATGTACGATCTTATTGCGGCCAATATGGACCGATTGACTCGTTCTGACTGATTGGATTGTGGCGAATATATTGCCGTCTTTGAATCAGTGACACCATATTGATCAAGTAGCTTCTTGTACTCAGCACTTTTGAACTGGGATCCGTTATCTGAGTGGATGGTTTCCGGTACTCCGTATACAAAAAATATTTCATTTTGTAGAAATTCTACGATCTGTTGTGAGCTACCTTTACTTAATGCTTTTAAAACCACGAATTTTGTAAAGTGATCTAACACAATAAGAATGACGGTTTTTCCCTGCGTTGATCTTGGATAAGGACCAAGTAGATCTATATAAACTCGCTGCCATGGCCTATCAATTTGGTGCATGTTTCCCATAGGTGGTCTCAAAATTCGGTTAGTTGCCTTAGACATTTTGCAAATGTCACATTTTGCAATAAAATCCCTCACTTCCTTGCTCATACCGGGCCAATAATAGTATCGCCGTATTCTCTCTAATGTCTTAGCGATTCCTCCATGTGATGATAATGGATCACAATGCTCTTTTTCGATCAGCTCGTTCCTTATTTTCGCAGGTGTCCACAATTTCCATACTGAGAGGTCAGATAAATCATTTTTTTCCCTTGGTTCCAATCGAATGAATATTCTCTCATCATTGACACAAAAGGCTGGAAAACTATTTGGATCAGCTTCAATCTTTTTCCTCAATTCCTTGTACTCCTCGTCTTCGAATTCAGAAGAATCTATATCAGGAAGAGAATTAAATTTAGTTATGCTCGACAAATGCTCCTCTGTGGTATCGCAATAAATTCGTGACAACATATCAGGAACGACATTGTCTTTGCCTTTTTGGTGTTCAATGGAGAATCTGTAGCCTTGAAGCTTCAAACTCCAACGTGCAAGTCGACCACTCAGATCCCGTTGTACCATAAGCCATTTTAGACTAGCATGATCCGTTATTATGGTAAACTCATGGCCTTCCACGTATGGTCTGAATTTTTTTATAGCCAATATCGCTGCCAAACATTCTAGCTCAGTCACTGAATAATTTTTTTGAGCTTTATTCAGTTTCTGTGACATGTATGCTATGGGCCGTTCATTTTCTTCAGCATCTTTTTGGTATAGAACTGCACCCACGCCTTCCGTACTAGCATCACATCGAATGAAGAAAGGTTGATCGTAACAAGGATTAACCAATACTGGAGCTGTGGTAAGAAGTGATTTCAAATTATTAAAAGCGTCTTGCGCCTCTTGAGTCCAATTGAACTTTCCTTTTTTCAAACAATCTGTTATAGGAGCCGTGACTGCTGCAAAATTGAGTATAAACCTGCGGTACCATCCAGCCATACCAAGTAGTCTTCTTGTTTGTTTGACATTTTCAGGTGGAGGTAGATCTAAAATCGCATCAATTTTACTAGGATCTGGTCTCAAGCCGTCTTCGCCTACTAGATATCCTAAGTACCTTATTTCCCTCATCACAAAGTTGCTTTTTTGAACGTTAATAGTCAGTCCCGCCGTCCGTAACAAGTCTGCGACCAACTCTAACAACTCAAAGTGTTCCCTCAATGTGGCGGTGATGACCAGCAAATCGTCAAGATAGACAAAAACTCTATCATGTAGTTCATGCGGTATTACTTGGTGCATCAGCCGACACATTGATTGAGCTGCATTACACAGCCCAAATGGCATCACTCTGAATTGATAGAGTGGTCGCCCCGGTACTGTAAATGCCGTCTTGTCGCGTGAGGATTCCGCTAGCGGAATTTGCCAAAAGGCGTCCTTTAAGTCAAGTCCTGTTATGTATTTCGTATCAGAGAGTCTTCCAAGAAGTCCGTCAATTATGGGGAGAGGATAAGCGTCTTTTTCTGTTACCGAGTTAAGTTTTCGTGCGTCTAAACATAGTCTGGTCTTTCCGTTCGGTTTCCGTACAATCGTCACTGGCGAACTCCAAGCACTTTTGCTTATTTCAATTACACCAAGGTGTAACATTCTATCAATTTCTTTGTAAAGACATTCCTGTACGGCAGGCGATATAGGGTAATATCGTTGTTTAATTGGTCTTACATCTTTTTTGACAACAATTTCATGCTCGTACAGGTGTGTCTTTCCCAGTCCATCTTTGGAAAATGAAGGAAATAGGCTTATGACTCTATCACATTCGTGTTGTTCTGATTCACTCAACACGTGCGAATTATTTTTTTCTGTTTCGATTACTTTTATTTCACTAACGTGGACAGTTGGCACAATGTTAAAACGCTCCCAAAAATCAATCCCAAGGTATACTTCCGATTCCAAACTGGGGACTATACAAAACTTAATATTCTCCGTTTTAGACTCAAAAGTGACAGGTAACCATACATAACCTTCTATTGCATTGCGTGTTCCGTCAGCTGTTCTTATAAAGGAGTTGAGCTTACTGTATTTGGTTTTGGACTCAGCTAAAAACTGAAGAGAATTTTTGCCTAAAACGCTTACAGAAGCACCGCTGTCCAGTAAGGCATATACAGGTTTTGACGCAAGAGTGATTTTGGCGTAAGGACGTGGATCATTTTTAACAAAATTATTTGAAATAGTTGAAATGCAATGTTTTATTAATAATTTTTTATTTTTGAAATATGAAATAGAACGATATGATTTGTTAGAATTATGTAAATGAAAATTTTGATTATGAATACTATTGTTGGAAATGGCTATTGCTGCTTCGACTGATTTTGATGGTTTGGTAATACTCTGACGTTCGTTATGTTTTGAGGAGTAGACTGATGAACCTTTGAGTTTTCTCCCGAGTGCGATCCCCTCGACATCATCACACTCGGTCGAGTGTTTTCCTGTGTGTTTTTCCGGCAGTTTTGACAATGCGGTTTCCGAACATTTGCCGCTCCACAACCAAAACAGAAGATTTCAGTGAACTCATTTAGGCAATCCTGGTACCTGTGACCTATGTCTCTACAATTCCAGCATATTATTTGCATAGTTTGGTCGCTAGAAAGATTCCGTCGATCTGGAGGTTTTTGAATTATGGCCTCAACAGAGAATCTGGGTTCATTTTCCAACTCCCTCCTGTATTCCAATGGTTCATTTTGTTGTCTGGGTTGATTTATGCCGCCTCTGCTATTTTCCATTTGCATCTCGTTCACCAAGGGTCTGCGTCTCAAATTGTTATCACTAAACCGCCTGGGATCGTAGCCTGTCTGGTCCCACATTCTCTCGTATCGCTGACATAATGTACGTAATTCTTCAACCGTCGTCACAGAATTTTGGTGTGGTAGTGTCACGTTCCGTAATGCTGGATTCATATTTTGGCATAATCTGTAAATAAGCTGGTTTTCATTTAATCGATATCGTAGCCTGGTATTTAACTTTTGGATCGCCAAGGCGAAATCTGAGAAACATTCTCTAGGATTCTGGAATCTGCGCAGTATCTGCTCTTTAGTTTCTTCCTCGAAGTCGTAACTACTGAAAAATGAAAGAATTGCCGTCTTCATAGAGTTCCATGTTGCATTTGGATTGGTCGATTTGTGCACCCAGTACCAGTCTTCAGCCTTTTTCGATAAGAAGAGGTGTAACACCTTAGTAAGATCAGCTTCTGGAAATCCATCGTCTGCTGCCATATGTTCAAGCCGATAGATAAAATCGTGCACATTTGTTGACTCAGTGCCATCGAACGACAAGTTCCATCTCTGACGTAATTTGTAAAAATTATCCTGTCGAAATTGTTGAACTGGTTGCCGAAAGTGGTCGAAATTTCTATTTTGTTCTCTAGCATTTCCGTGGTTTGGTAAACTTGTGTTACCGCCAATCCCTCGCTGATATTGTGTTGGTTCTGCTTGCTTAAAAATTTGAGCAAAAGGTTCTTGGCTTTGACGTGCTCCAATTCGCGAAAAAAAATCAGCGACAGTATTTTTTTCTTGCCTGGTGTTTGTTGAATTAAAATACGCTGATGGAGCTGGTCTGATCTCTGTATTTGTTGGACCTGTCGATGGACCAAGAACGACTGAGTTGGAGCTTAGATTTGGAAATTCAGTGTTTACCAGCGTATCTATCTTTTCATTAAACGAACTAGATTTTTGTGTCATTGGTGAAATCATCTCTTCTGCCATTGGTTTACTAACTTCTTGTGGTGGAGCCATCCGATCATTCCATAACTTCATACACCAATTCACGCCTCTTCGCCAGTTACTGAGCAATCCAGTGAGTTGTGGTGTCTCCCCGATACTGTGCTGAAGCCTTTCGGTTCTTGCTCGATAATGCAACGTCTTTGCCAAAGCCACTGTTAGGAATTCAATTGTTATTGTAGGTCCTTCACTTGACACTGCATTGGATAATTCTGTGTACTTTGATAAACACAGTTCGATTTCATTTTGCGGATTCGTGGCATGAGAATTTTTTGGAATTGCTGTTTTGTCAGCACGTTCAGCTTCTAAACTATTAAACAGAAGTTGCTTTGCGTCTTTAGCCTTGCTTGACAATCCTCTGACACTATATTCGACCTCTAATTCAGGTGTGGACAAATTTTCAATATATGTTTGTGGATCCATAATGAACTGAATTAGTTAAAGAAACAAAAATAAAAAATAAGCAAATCTATATGCGAGTGCAACCCTCACAATAAAAATTGACAAGACGACTAAAGTCAATCAATATATTTTAGTCGTAAATAATATAAAGGTATTAAATTCTAACTTGTGTAAATTCAAAAAAAATCTTAGCTAAACTAATAAGGAAAGAAACCTCTACCAACAATAAGATTACTAACTAAAAGAAAAATAAAGCCTATACCAAATAAGAAAATAAAAATAAATTGTTGACCCCAAAAATAAATTGACTTAACAAAAGAAAAAAAAAAATATGCCAAAAATATAGGTACGTAAATATGCAAACGCAAAACCCCAAATATCAAATGATTTATGTCGCAAAAAAACTTAAATCTTAGATTAGATCGCAAAAACAATTAAATATATTTAAGAAAAATATACGAATTTTCAATATAAAATGTACATATTGATGATGATGATGCTGATTTTGGTTCAGATTCAAATGAGCGTAAACACATATTTAAATTTAAAATTCAGAACTCTAAAAAAAAAATGTATAGTTTAGGATTCCCACAATGAGTATCGCAAACAGGTATCATTGAGATTATATCACAGAGTCACTGTGTTTCTGATCAATGAATTCCCGTTACGATTCAATCATCGTAGACCTTTAAAAAAAATGAAGATAAGATGTATGAAACAAGTAAATCTTCCTATGCGGAAATCAGTTAAGAGCAATTTAAAGGAAATCGTGAAATCATCGCGTGTCTAACAATAAATTGTCTCCACTGAAGTCAACGCATATTCCGATAACTCGTTAAATACAAATTATTAATAATCGGAATTAACATGTTATAACCACCCGCTATAAAACAAAATAAAAAAAAATAAAAATAAAATTAATTAATTGGATTGAAATTAAGATTTGAAATAAGCGGTTCTTTTGGCTACACAAGTTGAACAGAGAAGCTGTTAGGATGTCTTCTTAGGACTACCTCAAAACTGTAAAAAAAATTAAAGTTACAAATTATTTTATAATCACATGTGTTTCAAAAAAATTCAACCAAACGATTTTTCTAGACCTTCGTGACCTATTTAACATTAAGTTAAATGACCTTGAGGTCCCTGTTTCGGCGCCATTTTGTAACCGATCTTTTGGCGGCTAACACGTTTTTTTTTTATTGGAATATTCTACAGCCGCGTGGGGGGTTCTTTGCCGCCAAATAAACTCCTAGATCGCACAAATCTTTACGTGTTGCAAAAAAAAAACAAAACAAAGAAAACATACAGCATCCACACTCATGTGAACTTCCCCAGTTCAACATCATCATCATTAAAAAACTTAATGTACCATTTTAATCAATTTATTAAATGTTAAACCAAATTGTAATTATTACACATATTTCTTTTGACAAACATCAAAAAAAAATTGTATCCATATATACTATGTATACATATATCGGTACGAAATTCAAAAAAACTTGTAACTGAAACAATTGAACCGCAAAATAAATTTAGCACAAAATTATGCTGGGAGCACACAGAATCACAAATACACAAATAATTATCAAAAAAAAAACTCACCAAGTCGCCAAGAGTACTCTCCGCAATATGGAAGCTGAAAATTCAAAATTTATATTATGTGCTCCTCACACACTGCACTGTATATCGTAAAATTTTAAGCCCGTAAAAAAAAACTTCCTTAAACTTTACCGAAATTACTAAATATATACGTATACACGCTTTTCTTTTGTATATGTATGTATGTACAAACAATTTTTTCTTTTATAACTATCACAGTTTCTAACCCGATTTTCTTAACTTTTTAATTTTTTTTCTATCGCACATTTTTTCTTAAACAATTGTTTTTTTATTGATCACTATTCACACACACAATCTTGGGTAGATTCCTATTGATCACTGCGGTGGAATGGAATGAGCTGGAATTCTTAGGTTGGTGACGTCATATAGTTATTTATCCACTAACCGTTTTTTTTTATGGGGCTCCGCTAAGACTATAAATGAAAATATTCTTAGCACTGATAAAACGAACTTCTATACGATAACTTACCCGCTAATGCAGCGGTCCTATCGTACGAGACATAAATTTTGCCAATTTATGATTTAATATTTGTTTTTATCTATGTACATGAAAATACAAAAATCAATAATATTCCACAGAAAAAAATTCGTTTAATGAACTATTAAAGCTTACCGTTCAAAAAAAAAAATGTTAACTAATAACTAGCCAGTATCCACTAAGTAGTTTGATAGAAATTTCTTATATTTAAGAAATTTAATTTTTTTTTCTTCCGACACTTTTATATTAATAAGATAATATTTGATCTTATTGCCACAAAAAAAAAATGTCTTTATCACTTAATTTAATACCGGATATATTTTTTTAAAATTTAGTTCTATCGCCAATTTTAGGCACAAGTTTCATCGCGGTAATCTCAACAAAATCTGCATAATCAAAAATTTTACATTTTCTAGAAAGGTAGTTATTATATACAGATTTATATTATATACTTTCCGGAATACATACGCGCCTTTTATTATGTATATAGGATAGCCATCCATTTATTTGGATACTTAGCTATGTACATATATTTCAAACATACAAATGTCGAAATACAAGTACCACGTATATACTCTACAGATGCATACGACATCGTTTATCCTATACATAACAACAATCGCAAAAATGCATTTATTTTATTACAATAATAATGACTCACTACTCATTATCATCGAAAAAAAAAAGAGAAGTAAATAGGCCGAAATACATAAAACAAATAAATAAAAGTTCAATGACCTATTTACTCAAAAAAAAAATCAAATCCAATGTTCTATATATATTCATCTTATATACTTATTTAAACTAAAGGATGTCGTATACTACCATACTTCAACGATCGTATTTAATTTTATTACCTAACAAAACTTATTTGATTGGCCGTAACACTATCCTAAATTGCGTTTTCATGATGGAACTGCTTAAAACAATTATACATTGCACTTCTCGCAACGAATTCTAGTGCGAGATTTGCATGTTTCTAAACGACAAAACCTAGCAGTTGATAGCGAATCCAGGTTTGGCCAATGTTCGTACCCATCGTAGCGCTTGCCCATGCAAGGAAGCGGTGATGCTAAATTTTTAGGACGTGGTTCGTAATCTTCTTCATCGGCACTGCTAGCATATCTGTTTTTATTTACCGTTGCGATTAGGGCGCCCGCTATTTCCATTTTAAAATCAAGTAGATCTTTTATATGTTTTTTAGGTATACCGCTAGCTTTGCGATCAATTCGATATTCCATCCAGGAGTTTACCACTGCCAAGTCAATCAAGTGTGTAGCAGCTTTTAATGTCCATTTTTTGGTCTTGATAAAACTACGGTAGTATTCCATCATCTGGTCTACTAAATCGACGCCATCCATATTCTCATTGTATTGAGAAATAACCAGAGGGCAGACGACGTTTTGGTAACTTTTTGCCTTTTTATTCCAACGATTAACGATAGACGTTGGGTTGACTCCAGCAATTGAGGATAGTGCGGTTACACACTTTGAATCTTTCCACTTGACTACGCAAATTTTGTGAGTTCCGTTATTATGCACAAACTCTTGGCTCTCACCCCGCTCCATATGCCTGTCGTTCTTAAAGTTTAGATTTTTCAACCGATTTGACATTATCGTCCCTAAAATACAAACAAAACCATAAATATTGGAAATATAATATAACGTAATAATTTACCTGTCGCTCTTATTCCCAAATCGAGTAGTGCGTGTAGTAGAGGCACAGTCGTGAACTACGGCAGGACCTAAGCCCAAAATTCGATCACCCAAGTATGTTTTATCCCCTTGGTATATTTGAAAGTCTACCACGAGGCCTGTAGACGTGGTAATAACAAAATTGTTTAGCTCAACCGGTCTGGGTTTGTTTTTCACATAGGCAGCTGGACAACGGCCGGTATAGGGTATGATCTGCTCATCAATTGAGTAATGCCCCACTGATTTTGGCAACGATCTACATCTGTCTCTTACTGCTGTTATAATCGGTTGTATCTTCCAAAATAAATTTGTACGATCGGTCGATGCTTCATTAATATCAACAAAATGAAGCGAGTTTCTCAGATTCCTAAACCGATTTCTTGACATGGTACTTGCAATGGCTTCGAATCGAAACCACTTTCGCCAATACATACATATCGATGCGTGGATATGATACGCAGCCCATCATTAGGCGTATGCCGTATAATTTTTTAATTTCTTCAGGAGAAGTTTTCAGTTCCGTACCACGAGCTTTCAAATAATAAACATTAGTGTATCTGGCGGCATCAATAAAGTGATTTGCATTGAAATACGACATAAATTTCCAGTTATTAACTCATGTTGTTCAAACCGGTTCGAATACCAGGCATTTACTGTCGAAAAATGCGTATCAGAGTCGTCCGCGGGGCTATCTGAATCTTCCTCCCCATCAATGTCATCAAAATGAATTACGTTGGCATCTAAAATTACGTCGTCGCCTGAATCAGACCCCGATTCGTCTAATATATTTCGTAACTGGTCCTCGTCGACCTGCCACTCGCCGTTTTTGTACAAAACTACAAAAAAAAAAAAATACAAAAAATAGTAAACCCGCCATTTTATTTTATGCATTTAACATTCAACATACACAATTGTGTATGTAAGAATTCTAATTAATTTTTCAATCACTTTTAACCAATAAAATAATATTGTATGATAATTTGATTTATACAAAATATAATATTTAATCTTTAATATGAAACTATTTTTAATGTAGTTAATTTTACTTACCTTGATATGGGTTACTCATTGCAAAACATTCGCTTTTTAAGGTTAGAATACGACTGTAGATTGTTTTTTTTACAAATCATTTTTGACATTATAGATTAGGCCATATATTTTGCTAATAGATGGAGCCAAAATTCACTAAAAATTATTTATACGAACTTATAACGGATCAATTAAAAAAATGTCCTTCGTACCTAGTGATGGGCTAAACCGATCTTTTTTGTAACCAGTATCAATTGATCATTTTTACTCATTAACCAGGTACTTTTAACCTGATCTTTTTAACCAATTGATCTTTTTTTAGCCAACTGACCATTTTCTCAAATCTCTTTTTATATTATAATGTACTGCTAATCTATTTTAACCAATAGAGCAGTTTTAACCAATTCATCTCTTTTTTCCTTGTTGACTTGCGTTAAAGAAATGAACTTTTAATTTTAACCGTTTTATACGTGTACTCAAATATCGTGACGTAACAGGGCATTATGACCTTAGAATTACTGGAAATTAACAAACCAAATTTATTATTTTATCTAAAATTTTAATATATCTACAATAATAATAATTGAAGATTACAATGGGGGTTTTGTATTATAAGAAAAAGCGGAAGGCCCATCGACGATTCATTGTGTCGGTCGATAGATGTTGCAGGAATGAAATACGATTTTTATAATTTCAAATTATATTTTATTAGAAAAATATGTTTATAAATAACATTTATAGTAAATATAATTAAATTTTAGTTTTTAAAATAATAAATTATTATTTTCAACGTTTTAAACATTTATTTAAAAAAAAAATCACCATTTCGCTTGTTCAATAAAGTAAGCCAAAATTATTATTTTTCAGTAAACACATCGTACATGTGTAGTTCATTTTATGTTGTACAGAATGGTCATAAATAAAATAAAAAATTAAAAATCTTACTTAACTAAAAGTAAATTGGAAAAATTAACTTCTTAATCCATAAAATCAATGTTGCCATTAACCTCAAATTTTTAGAGGTTATACGGTTTCTCCTTTCATTAACAATTAACCCAGTTTTAGAGAATACTCTTTCAGAAGGAACCGATGAAGCCGGAATCCCCAATAAACGCTTTGCAATCTGAGCAAGTCGAGGATATATAAGTTCTCTGCTTTGCCACCATATCAGCGGATCACTTTTCCGTGGTAACAAATCCTCCTCATTATATTGCCGAAGTTCTATAATGGCTTGTGTAGTGGAGTTTGATAGTTCCTGTGCTGGACACTGCGAGTCAAAAAAACTCCATATGGGATTAGATTCCCCGACTGCTTCTAAAGGCATCTCGTTTGTTGCAGCTGGTGAATTTTGTGTTCGTTGGATCAGGTCATGCATTAGTCGAACTAATCGATCTTTGGCCTGTTGTAGAGTGGACTCAGCAAATGGCTTATTTTTGAATCTTGGATCCAAATATGTGGCCAACTGCAGAACGTAGTTTCTTTCCACATTTTGAAACCGATCCTCAATTTTTTTTAATAACACATCTATTAATTCTCCGGCTGTTTGGGAAACGGTGGACGTTTTTCTTTGCCTTAAATAATGTTTAAGGCCATTGATGGTTACCATTATTTTGGAAATCGATACATTTTTCTCGGCACTTAATTCTTCCGTTAAACTATCAAACGGCCTTAAAATTATGCATAGTTCCTTTAGTGTTGCCATTTCTATGGTGGAAAGCATTGGGACTGGAACGTGCAACACACCTAGAGCAGCTTCTACGGGTTCTTGTAATTGGCAAAATCTGTAATTAAAATTTGTCAAATACCGTGCAGGTTAATTTCATTCTTTAACGTATCTTTCGAACATAAGAAACGTTGAGTTCCACCTAGTTACAACGTCATTAATTAGCTTCAAAGGATTTGACGTTCCATTCATTTGAATTTGTAGCTTCTTCAACTTATCCGTTGCGAAACTACTTCTATGGAAATATTTCTTCTATTTCTTTCACTGCGTCTTGTACTACTAAATTGACGGTGTGTGCAAAACAGCGCAAATTTTCGTAGCCGGCCGCTTTAACTGCCGCAGACATATTGGCTGCATTATCTGTTACGACAACATTAACTTTTTTTCGCACTGCAAAATCATCGAAACATTTTCTAAGGGATTCCTTTAAATTTTCCGCAGTATGTCTGGCCGATGAAATATCCATGCAGTCCAAAAGGACGCTGCACCCTTTCCAGTCATCGGTTACAAAATGCCCAGTGACCGCCATATAGCTCTGCATACTTATAGATGTCCATATGTCTGTAGTTACGGATATAGTTTCTGCTTTTTGTAAAAACTTAACAACTTTTCCCCTACAATTGTCATACGCCTGCGGCAATAAAGATTTTGAAAGCATAGACTGCGATGGAAGTTGATACGTCGGGTCAAGTGCTTTCGTAAAATCGATAAATCCTTGGTCATTTACCACCGAAAAAGGTTGGAAGTCTCTTATTATGAATTTTAATAAGGTAGCGTTAATCCGTCTCTGTCTGGTTATGGACGCTGGTCTAACGATATAGCTCGAAAGTGTTGGTTGTTGCAAGATAAGCCGCTGGGAAGCAAGCTGAGATGGTGCGTTTGTTGAGCAGCTATTGACATAGACGGTCGAGAATTTCCTCCCGGTACAGATGACGTTGTTGGCGAAACCGATGTAGATGCAGTTACATCGACTTCGTCAATACGTATGGCACTGCTAGTTGCTTCTAGCCTAGGTCTTGACGTGCTTGGTACTACAGTCGGATGTTTGTGCGTAAAGTGGCGTTTCAAGTTTGTAATTGCACCGCCTTTATAAGAGAGGATGCTTTTACATAAATCGCATTTCGCCTTATTTTCATCCAATGCTGTGAAATGAATCCAAATCTCACTAGTTTTTCTTTTAGTGGTTGGTAGTCGCCATAATTATTACTAATCCTCGTTCACAAATATCACAAGAAAAACTAAAAGATTTTCAAACTTTAAAAACTTGTCCACAAAACTAACGTTCAAAATATCGTCGTGGTGACTGCAAAAGTCGTGCTAAACCTCGTTTTCACTGTTTCACGAGGGGGGCATCACAAAAAACAACAATTTCTCACATATTTCCTGCTAAAAGATCAATTTGTTTGTGCGTTGGATGTGCCCAGTGATCCATTGAAGGAGAGGATCAGTGTTCTATAACGACGATATCAAAAACACAGACCAGTCATAACAATTTTCAAAATTAAACTTACACAAAAAACTTTCCAAGTATCACAATAACACAATAATGATCACTATAATAAAATCAATCACCAATTAATAGATTAACCGAAAAGAAATTCGAAATTCTTATAATCAAAAAATACTGCTTAGGACTCTTAGGAGTACATACAACTAACATCCTTTCTCTTTACCAAACGCCTTTATCAACGACTCAACAATAAAGAAAAATTTACCGTTCCTACCAAAACACATTTTAATTTGTTCGTTATTTTAAATTCTGGTGGCGAGAACTTACACTATCGAAAATAAAATAGCTCAAATTCAAAGAAATATCGCTCAAAATCCGTTAAGAATGTTATTTACTATAGTTAATACTAAGAATAGTTTCACACCAGGCCAATAGGATAAAAAAGCTAACAAGATGATATCAAAGTCATGCTATAGCAAATCATATTACCTACGGCTATTTGGGGCCACTTCAAATAAAGTTCTTACAAAATTTGATTAAATATGCTCGACGTGAAACCAAACAACCTAATTTACAAAAAAATTAAATTGGCTAAGGTAGTTACTTTTTAAGTCCTATGGTGTGTGGCTTGTAGGAATCCTACATTAATTCCTTCGGCAAAATTGTCTAGAACTAGACTGTTGGATTACTATAGTCGGACCAAACATAAACCTAAATGTGTTTGGTAACCTTCACATTTGTGTACAAGAACATCGTTTGATTTAATTAAATATAATACAATACGTTTGTATAGTTACAATATGTAAAAATACTAAAGGCGAAACTGAACACATTCAAAATTGTATACATTTATTGTAGTTTCCAACATTCAAAATTCGTAAGATGTTTATTTTTTTGTTTTACTAATTTAGTATTCGAAAATAATACTTATACGTTGCTTAAAATTTACCCTAATATTAAAGAAACATTTATTTCACCAAATAAAAACCCCAACAAATTCATGGAGGAAAATAAAAACCGTCTATTTAAATTTTTTAATATTTATTTGAATATTAATAACGCCAAATGTTTCTTTATTTGAAGAGCAAAGATTTAAAATTGATAGATTTTGATGTGCACCGTCGAGATCGTTCCGAACCGATACCTCCAAGCAAAACAGTTCAAAAATTGGTCGATATTAGCATTTTGTTGCATGTACTAAGTAGAGTTGTTCCTTACAAGCGATCTGGCCTAAATAAAATAATTTGTGGATAGAATTGTATATTGTTTATTGAATGACTAAATTACTTACACACTATTACCAATAAATAAACCTTGGCTAAATCATTGCCATCTGATGACAGACACGGAAGAATATTCGGCATCATAAAATCCATGAAGCCTTGTCACATGAAGAAAATGTAAATCGGGATTCTTCCGAACCGTCAAATCCATGTTTTTACAAATCTAAAACATTTTGACATTTTATTACTGTTGTCTGTACTAAATGAGTTTGCCATCCTTATCAAATTCAATTATGATTTCAAGCTTTAAAAAAAAAAATAAACAGCGCTACAGTTTAGAATTACATTCGAAGATTCTCGGTACTTACATGTTTGGTTGATACCATCATACTTTAAATTTATCGGCCAAATTTTCTTCACTAGTTATAAGCCTGAGTTGAGGTTGACTATCAAACCAAAACAAAACCAATATAGATAATTTGACTCAATAAACTGAAACTGGGCCGATCAGCTGGCATGACATTATTTTATCACAATAATCACAATAGCCTACTATCCACAAGACCTACAAAATTGTGTATATTTATTTGTTATAATTCAAATGTCAAAAATTATTAATGTGATAATTTAAGAGTGTTATACATTGTAAGTGTTATAAATTCAAAGTGTTTCAATTTGCCCATGAAACCTCATTCCGTTCAGTTTTCCTTATAGTTCATAACCAATTTCTTTAAGGTAGCTGCATAATAGGCTGTAGTTTCCAGTATTCTCCGATTTCAGTATGTCGATTAAATTGTTGTTTTTTATTAATGCGTATTTCTCTCTGATGTTGTTATATTTTGTACATTTTTCAAATATGTGTTCATTATCTTCTATTTCATTGCATGTTTCACATAAGTTATCGGTTTCCAATCCAACAATTTTTTTGAATTTTTTATTTTTAGCGTGATCTGCTCTTATTCGGTTTATTTGTCTGATGTTGTATGAACTTAATGTGCTTTTATGAAACCATGGTTTTCTTGGTGGGGTATTATTAATTTGTTTGTTATATTTTCCAATTATTGTTGTCCATCTGTTATGATATTGTTCCCATTCCTTTCTTATTGTTTCTTTTATTAGTTCATGAGCATCTTCTATTGTAATTTGGTTATCAATTATTTTATCTGGTTCATCTATTGCTGCTTTTGCCAAGTAGTCTGCTTTTTCGTTTCCTATTATACCTATGTGTGCTGGTATCCATTGTATTATAATTTGTATGTTATCGTTATTTATTGCTAGGTCTAATATTTCTTTTTCATATGCTTTGTAGTTTCTGCTATCGATAACTTTTTTTATAGATAAACAGCTGCTTTTTGAATCAGTTAATACTAAGATATTGGTTAATCCAGATTGTATTGCTTCTTGGATTGCCGTTTTTATTGCTATTGTTTCTATAGACTTTATTGTTGCATGGTTTTGTAATCTTATTTTCATATTTGTGTTTGTTTGTTTAAAAAATAGTCCTATACCTCCTTTGCATTCTTTTAATGAGCCATCTGTGTATATCTCCTGGTATTCTTTATATTTATTTAGGGTTTCTATGTAATGCGACATGATTTCGACCTGATTCATATTCATTTTCTCCTTCATATTTTCTAAATCTTCCTTTATTATTATGTTTTTAGCTGTTCTTATTGTTTTATTCTTATTATTTTCTATTTTTGCTAAGAAATCGTATTGGTTATATAATATTCTCAATTTTTCGATAGTGTTGTTGCTTTGAATTTTTTCTCCAGTTGGACTATTTTTATGAATTTGGTTAGCAATATATTTTAATGTAGATAGTTTATTATCTAATTCAGCAGGTAGTGTACCAGTCTCCGCTAACAATGTTGGTATTGGGGTTGTTTTTAACATCCCACTGCAAATTCTTAGATTCTGGCTGGTTGAGACTCTGCATTATACGTGTCACGGTAATTTCTTCAAGGAAAGCTTACCAACGACCCCAGGCGTAACCCTACTTTAAAAAGTATAGATTGTAGTCGCAATACAATTGTAATGCTACAGCAAGGCAATTAGCAAAATGATAAATGTCGATTTGTAAAATGTTTCTTGTGAACCAAGCAGAACTAGACAAAGGAGTTAATGCAACAATTTACAGAAGGCATTTACTGGGCCCTTGTATATTTTGGAGAAAATATTATGTGACGAATATTTGGTTTTGAAGATAGTAAAATGACCCATGCTGATTAGGGTTAAATAATAATGATTATAATTATATCACTCCATCAAGACATTATTAAAATACTTTAAAATAATCAAAATATTGTTTTTAAGACTTACCAGCTGTATACATCAAGCCGATGTACATTGTAAATCTAACACAAAGTCATGCGTGCAATTTTTCTTAAATTACGGTTTACGCGTCACAATACATACACGATACACATATCTGAATACAAAAGATAAAAACAATATTTTTTTGCATCACGAGATATACACATAGATCACTATTTTACTTTACGTATTAAATTATTATTGCACTAATTTGTATATAATTAACTACATATTTTAATTCACTTTTATTAATTACCAACTAAATTTTAGGCGTCACATTTCAAACTAACTGGTTTTATCGTTTATCGTTATATATTTATTGGTTTTGTTTGATTAGTGTTTGATTAGTGAATTAGTTCAATTAGTGCCTTTCATTTATATCGGGTGCCTCGGAAATATACAACATTGCCCAGAACTTTACAAAAGCTATATTGGAACATAGATATTTGGAAATGAAAATTTGGGGCTGTTCACAAATTACGTAACGCAATTTTTCCCGTTTTTTAACCCCCTCCCTCCCTCTCGTAACAGATCGTAACAAATTGCGAGGAACCCCCCTCCCCCAGAAGAATAACGTAACAAAAGTTAAAACAATTTTTAAATATTTTTTAAATAAGTTTTTTATTCAAATAAAAAAAAAAAAAAAAATTCATTATAACTTTAAAATAAAAAAGGAAAATAATAAATAACTACCCGATTTTCCAGTTGAAAGCGAAAATGTAGGGATCAGACTAAACATTGGCCAATATTTAAGTCCTAGAGATGCTTTTGATAACTTATTTAGTAAAGAATTAATTGAAAATGTTTATTTTTTGCGTACTTAAAGTAGAAGTTATCTCGAGAACAGTAAAGTTTATTTGCTGTACTGTACTACTGAGTACATGCAGTTAATTATTATGATGCTTCATTGAATGGATCTCTTTAGGTTAATTTATCAAATTAATAAAAATTTAATATCCAGAAAAATTATGTAATTTTTTGGTAAAAAAGAAGAAATTGTTTGGTTACGTAACATTTTGAAAACCACCCCAGCTCCCCATCGTAACAAAATTTTTAATACCCCCCTCCCCTAAGGCCGTTACGTAATTTGTGAACAGCCCCTTTGATTTAAAAATTATTTTATTTAAATATCAAGTTGGATTTCTGTGACTTGTCATTAGCTGCCGCTCGAAAAAATAATAATAATTGAAGTTTCCCGTGAGAAATCGTGCAAAGTTTAATTATCCAAAAAAAAAAAATTTTTTTTTATTTATTTTATTTAATTTGACATTCTCTGTATTCTATGCATTCTTGAACGAGACAACTGTCGTGATTTTGTTTGCCGACATGAGGCATATCCATCTCCTTCTCGATCGTGTTTATGTTTGTTATGTGTGAATGAGAAAGTTATATAAGTACGAACGCGAGGCAAAGAATGCAGGAGATATAGTATAGTTGGTCTTTCTTTTATCGTAAGAACGTGAACATCAAACATGTCATTTGGTTCTTATGATTTTTATATGCAAGGTGGATGTGTGTGTGTGCTAAAGGGGAAATTTCGTTTGGGATTGAGTGAACTATGGGCTATCTCATTTACGCAATTCCTATTGGAATTTGGTATAGAGTAAAGAAGGAGAAAACCAAAATGGAAAGTATATATAGTTAAAATAACAATTGTATTATAATATTGTCTGTTTTTAATTATTTTTATTATTTTTTATATATTTCAGCTTTTTATAGACAATAATTTACAAATTTTTAAAAAAATATATTTATAACATAGTAGATAGTTATAATTATTATTTCTCCTAATATTTCGACTTGTTAGTCATATTCATAGGAAGCAACACTTACAAACTAGAAAAAGAAAAACTTAATTAAAACTAACTTTGAAAACATCTTAATTGAATTTTAATTAAAAACGATTAAAATACCTATGCTTTTTCTATATATTACGTTTTAATAATAATGATAATAATAGTTCTACGGCTTTAAAAAGTTTTTTTATATAATACATTCGATCAATTTTATATGATCGTGTCAGAATATTTTTTAAAAAACGATACATTATTTTTTTAAAATGAAAATCCACTAATATTAAGGGTAAGCTTTGAATGCCAAAATTTTTTACCCGGTTGTACATCTATGGTAAATTATGTACATTGATCTCTGTTTTGTCAAATCATACTGTCGCACTATATAATATATAAAATAAAATAAAAAAAAAACGATCGACAAGGAAAAAACATGAAAGAGGATAGAGGAGAGAAAACAGATCGCAAAAATGCCTGTATGTAATTAAAAATGATTAAAATAAAACTGAGATAGAGAAACAAAAAGAAAAAGGAAACAACTGTCTGAATGTGAAAAAGTATTAAAATTGCAAATGAGAATGAGAAAAAAAAAAACTCTGTGATGGAAGAGGAGTAAGAACTAGATACATAAGGCTATCTAAATTATTATATAGGTCAACAAACTTTTCAGCCATCAACGTCATGTCATTTTTTTGGGAAATAAAAACATTTTGTTTATTTATTAAGATTTTTGTGTGTTTAATTTATTAAAATTGTTTTGTGTTTGTAATTTTGTTTTGTGTAAACTTGCTCATTTCTCAACCGATTATAATGAAATTCGACATGTGTATTGGAAATGGGATTCTAAGATGATTTCTGGACGAAGTTCAGGAATATGGCCAATTATGATGGAACTTGGCTATTTCTTAACCGATTATAATGAAATTGGATATGTGTATGGAAATGGGAATATTTGATATGTGTGGAATATTGCCAAGTAGGATGGAACTTGGCTATGCCTTAACCGCGAGTATCATTAAATTAGCCATGTGTGTTGGGAATGGAATTCTAAAATAATTTTTTGTAAAGCTCTGGAATATGGCAAAGTAGGGTGGAACTTGGCTATTACTTAACCGATTATGATGAAATTTGATATGTGTGTTGGAAATGGGATCCTAAAATGAGTTTTTGGATAAATTTCTGGAATATGGTCAGTTAAACGGTTAGAAGTATCAGTATAATTTGTTATACTACTTTCGGTATAAAGTTCTAGCATACGATTTTTCGTTTTAAATTGGATGCCTGTACCCATGTTACTGAAGCTTTTGACCTGTTTGGCTGTTGTTGTATAAGTAAATATATGTTGGTTAAAATAGAAATCAATAATGTCAAAACTGTCACAACAACTTTATGACATTATTGAAGATACCAAAGACCGAAGTTCTGATCCCCTCGTGAGGTTTCAGCCCTTTATATTTTTTATTTCCTATAATTACCAAGTAACCTGTGCATTATGCCTTTTAATGCAGAAAGATTCCACGCTATTGAATCGTGTGAAGCGCCTGGATATTTCGAATTTATGTATCGAATTTTCATTTCGTGATCACATACCTGTTTAAATAAAACGAAACAATATAGAAATTAATGAAAAAATGACTTTTATGTGTTCATAATCAATGTATCATTCTTACAGTTGCAGTTCTTTTTTTTTTGGTTTAATTACACTTATGTGAGTTCCGTCTACACACCCGATTACTCCAGGAATTCCGCTTCGTTGGAAAAAATGTAGTTTTGCTTTTGTTTTCTCTGCTTCTGAGTAATTAAATTTAATCCATTTTGGGCCAAATAAACATTTCTAAAATATTAAGCATTACTTTTAACATTATATAAAATGTAGGTTGAGCCAATCCAACATTGAAATCATTCCCTGCGCTTATTTGGTACCTGATGAGTTGAGGGCAATGCGGCCAAAAATGTGAGAACGAATTCAGCGGTAATCCAGATGTTGACCACAAAATAAATAATAACACACAATTGAAAAGGCGTTAGAACAAAACTTTATTTCTTTATTTTTATGTTTTTAAAATGACACGTAGTTGGAATTGTGGTGTTGCTTTCTTGAACGAAAACAAAAACAACAAAAGAGACTGGAAAAACGATGATGATGCGCAACATCGGCTGTCATCTCGGTTATTTTGATGTTGCATGATATGTACAATAATTGATTCGGAGTTAGTGTAGCTCGATGTAAAACAACCAATTCGGAATCAACACATGTGACAACCAATTGTAGATGTCACCTGCGTTGCTATACGGAACGTAAACTATTTTGCACAAACAGTACCCTACTTCAGCAAAAAATCGTAGGGTTGCCGTTAATTTTAAAATATTTGGAACGGACGACAAACGCTTCATCACTCTCAATTTTGGGTTTATTTCCAGTGCGCAAGTGAATCACCAAACATAGTATTCACATCCAGTTGCAGCCAGGAAATCATTAACCAACGGTGATTTTAATAATCAACAAACCGATACTAAGTCAGGTAATCCTGTTGTTTGTTCCATATCCCATTTTAGACAATAAGTTAATTTTATTTTATTTGCGAGGGACCAGAAAAATAAAAATGTACTATTAAAGTTTATTCCACGAGAGTTTGTTCGTGCTGTGTATCGTATTCTGCTAATTCCTCTTGGTATTGTTGGAATGATTGGTCTTCTGCGAATGGTTCGCAGTGGTGCACCCTTTGTACTTTATTCGGGTGATGAATTTGTTGTGAGGAATTAAATAAAGGTCTTTTCGTGGAGTATTGATTATTTTGAGGCCTATTCATGTAATTCACATTCTTTGATTGACCGCTACCGTCTATTGACATTGGTGTTGGTTTTGGTATTACTATTGCTGTTACGATATCCGTTAATTGTTCAAGATCGAACGGTTTAGGATTTCTAGAGTCTGTAGGTAAGCTAGCATTTGCAGCTTGAAGTTTTGGCTCGTTAGGCATTTTTGTAACGAAAAAGGGATTTAACTAATAATTTCGATTTTTCACTTTGGGCACTAAAATGTTTGATTGACTGGGCTAGATTCCTAATATCAACTGTTGCCTTTACAGATATAGGTTTGACTATGGAAAAATGTATACTATGCTTTTATTTAATTATATTTAAAGTATGTCAAGTTTGGTTATCGAAAGAGAAAAAAAAAAAAAAAGTTTCTTAACAAAAATTTTCTTTAGATAAAAATTTTGTCTTAATTTTATTCTACTTTTGATATATTTCGTTTAATTACATTTTTAAATATTTTATTTAAAAAATTAAATTCCAATTATACAGAAAAAGTACATCGACAAATGTATGTTTTCCATTTAACGAGGCAAGACGGCTGGAAGAGGCAAAAATTGTTTGGGTTGGTGTATGGAAAACCAAAATTGGCAAATCTAGTTTTAATACATCATACCGTCGGGCCATGTTTCAATATAAAATATCTGATTCCAAAGCTCAAATATAATTTTTCATTTGATATTATTGGAAGGGTTCCGCAATATTTCTTGAATTCCAGCAAATATTTAAATACGAAATCCGACCCCAGATGATGTGGTCAGAAGGATTTCTCGATAAAGAATTCTTAAAGAATCAATTTTACATCACAAATCTCTGAAATAAATTTTTATTAAAATCAATCCACAGAAGTGCTATCTAATTCTATTTTGAGCTGGAGACGTAGTAAATTGCTTCGATTGGTTGTTTGTAAAAAATATTTGATAAATCAATTTTTTGATTAAAGCAGTCCTTGGATTTGACTTCTAATCAGACCTCTAATGATAACCCAAGGAAATTCTTCAGAACGTAAATAATTCAATGTTATATTAGGAACCACTTATAGAATCAGCTGAATAACTTAGATATAAAATTTCACTAAAATCTATTGACAAACGTGTGTGTTCCATATGGTGCTGGAATTGTAGAAAAGGCCTGGATTGGTTATGTATTGAAAAAACAAATTTTTCTTTGGAAAACCTAATATTTTGATTTATGGTTTAAATTGTATGTATGCGCCAAAATATAATTAGCAGTGTCCCGGAATATTAATTGAATTCTTATCATGTTTTATTTAAAAAAAACTCCATCCCTGCTCCAAACGGAACTTCGCCGATTATGCACCAATTCCATTGAAATTTGGTATCTGACTTATTATTATTATTACTTGAGGGCCATGTGGGGGCTCAAGCCACCCCGCACTGCGACCTAAAAGATCTTTTGTGCATAAGCCCTTCTTAATTATCCGTCCAGTCAATATTCAGGCTCTTAATGAACCTGATAATACTGCCTAACGGTACGTGATACATACTATCTGGGCTCATTGCTCTCCCTCCTAGATGTTTTAATTATCCGTCCAGCCAATATTCAGGCTCTTAATGAACCTGATAATACTGCCGACCGGTACGTGATACATGCTATCTGGGCTCATTGCTCTCCCTCCTAGATGTAATAACATTTACTTCTGCTAGAAGAGCGGTAGCATTGGGACTCAAGGACTTCGAGAGGGCAGGTATCTGACTTAACTAACATATTTGATGGTAAATGAACTAATAAACAATTTTTAAGTCACGCATATGTATATCAGGGAGTATTCTACGGCAGATTATGGGCAAGTGATTTTATCATCATTAAAAGAAAGCATAACATTTATTTTTGATGCTTTGATCGATAATTTCGAGGTACAGAGGTACATATTCGTTAATTTCTGTGAATTACCTACAAATTATATAATGGAGCAATTTGAGATTTTTATTAGTTGATGGTGTTGAGATTATTCCTGATATCCGTGTTTATGTTTTTTTCTTCTTACCAACATAAGATTTTGTCGTGTCTCCTTTACTATGGCAACAAAGTAACCCCAAACCCACTGAGAACTACACGATTTTAGAAATGTTGGTCTGTCATAAAGATACAAGTAAAAAAACTTTACCACAAAGAACATCGTAAATATTATGCTGAATTATAGGAAATTTTGAAGCAGTTTATTGCATACATTTATGTATATACATACATATGTATATAAAATAAGCAGTTTTTTTTTAGTGTAGTAAAATCGCAACATTGCGTATTTGCATAGAAGTAAATTCCGAACACATAATAGATTTTTTGACTTTTTTGCTTTTTATCACTTTTCTTTTCTTTTTATCACTTTTCTTTTCTTTTTTTTATCACTTATTTTCTTTTGGCTGGCAATAAACCGGCACACAAAAAATTAATATTTGAGATACAAAAAAATAATAAAACGGCACAAATTAATGAGCAACAAACAAAAATTTTTTGGCATCATAATACATAATAATTTGGCAACATTTATAATTTTTTGGCACTATTGGAAGGGTACACAAAAAATATTTTTTGGCATCGAAATAAACATTTTGGGCGACAAAAATAATTAACTGGCAACAAATTTATAAATAAATAAATTAAAAATTAAAAAAATTAAATTAGTTTTAAAATATTCTGAAAAATGGGGATCAATAATTTAACTTAGAATTGTAGAGGCTAACGGCTTCGGTAACTCTCACGGGCACGCGGAAAGTCGCTTCGCTTCCCCCCGCTTAGCCCTCCGAGGGGCTTTAGATTTAAACTTCGAGGGACGTAGGAGCCAGGATAAGCAAACATGTCGCACTGCGTGCCGCACGTAGGAGCGGAATATATAGAATCTATTAATGACACTGCAATATTTTATATCGATCCCCCATCAAATTTTAATAATTTGTATCGATTAAATTTAATTTTTTGTCTCGATTTTTTTTTTTTTTTTACTACTAAAAATTATTTTTTTCTGTTCCAAAATATTATATTTGTTGCCAATTTATTAATTTTGATGTCAATGTTTGTCGCCACAGTATTTAATAATGTCCTTCAAAAATATTTGCTTGTTTTTTCATATGTGGTGCCAAAATATTATTTGTGATGCCAATTTATTATTTTTGATGCTAATGTTGGTCCCCAAAAAAATTTTCTTGTATGCCCGTTTAAATTGTCCCTTTTCTTTTTTTTTTTCCTTTTTTTTCTTTTTATCACTTTTCTTTTTAACACTTTTCTCCACTTATTATCACTTTTGTTTTCGATGAAGGTTATGTAAAAACCACGATACAAAAATGATTAATTATCATATTGATAGCAGACGGCAAATCATGTTCACAATTAAATTGTGAAGCGATGTATGTTGATTGATGATTGATGTATGTTCTGTGATTTTTTAAGTATTTCTGGATATCCAATAAAATGGTCATAAATCACTCAAATTTTATAATTGACTTACCTAATTTTATTGTTGAATTACCTAAAAGATAGAAAAGAAAACAGGAAACAATTAGTAAACCAATTAGGAAGCAAATATAAAAATTAAACATGCAATAATTTAACTTTTTTTATCTTTTTATCACTTTTCTTTTCTTTTTTGACTTTTTTGCTTTTTATCACTTCTCTCTTTACTTTTTATCATTTTTCTTTTCTTTTTATCATTTTCTTTTCTTTTTTCTTATCACTTATTTTCTTTTTATCACTTTTCTTTTCTTTTTTTTTTTTCATTTTTTCTTTTTATCACTTTTCTTTTTTCTTTTTTTTTTCACAACTTTTTATTTCCCGTTGGGTTGCCAAAACATGCCAATTGCTTTGATGTATTCACCTGTACCTAATTTATTAAGTTTGGTGGTTTCACAATCCTTTTCGGGAATTTTTTCCAAAAGGCGATCGTCACTTGCACACCATTTGTGCAATTGAAAGCAACCTCTTGCAGTCAATTGACAAAGTTGTGACTGAAGCTGAAGTGCAGCCGATAATGTTTCTGCACCAGTGACTATGTCGTCCACATACGTATCGAATAGAATTGCTTGCGACGCTAGAGGAAACTTAGAACTTTCATCGTGCGCTAATTGTTTGATTGACCTTGTAGCCAAGAATGGAGCTGATGCAGTCCCGTATGTGACTGTTTTTAGCTCATATGTTTTCAGAACATCCTGAGAATTTTCTCGCCGTAAAATTCGTTGAATGCAAGTCTGACTACGATCTACGTTGACTTGTCTGTACATTTTGGTTATATCAGACGTTATCGCATATTGATACTTTCGAAAGCGTAACAGTACTGCTTTTCGCATTGCTCTTCCTCTGCTGATAGAAAACGTTTAGTTGGAATATTTTCAATCTCCCAGAATTTGGGTAACAGTGATGAAAATTGATCATCATGTTGAATGAATGACGTATGAATTGCGTTTTGAACAATCGTTTCTTGCTTACCAAAAATTAACCAACCGAACATACTATCCTGTAAAGTGGGCAAATTTTGGTTTAACGATATTTTACCAGGCAAAAGAATATCTGGGAAAAATTCAGCCCCTATTAAAATATCGATTTGTCTTGACTCGTTAAAATCGGGATCTGCCAACTGAATGTTGTGTGGAAAGACCAGCGATTGATATTGAAACTGACCTGAGGTAAATTGTTTGAAATTTTATTAACTACTAGCAGATCTGCATCAAATGACGTCTTTCGATATCGTGATTTAATTTCTGTTGAAACCATTTCGTTAACCTTTGTAGACATAGTGCTAATCCCAGTGAGTTTTACTGGACTTACGCTGTTAATTTTACAATTTATTTTCTGCGCCATAAAGCTTGTTATGAAATTAGATTGGCTTCCCGAATCCAATAAAGCACGGCACTCTACATATTTCCCATTTGGACGTTTTAATAACACAATGACTGTAGGTAATATTACTGTTTTGTTACGTGCCATTTGTTTTTGAATGATAAAATTTTGATGTTCATCTGAATGTTCACCGCTTGCTTTGGTAGTAGGTGGTTGTATACTAATTGCTTCATTTTTTTGATTGTTGCTACTATGTGAATTTGTAAATCGTTGATCGAGATGTAAGAGCGTGTGATGCTTTTTGTTGCATATTTTACAACCGGACGAACGACAGTCACAAACCGTATGAGATGGATTGAGACAATTTATGCAAGCTCTTAATTCTTTGATTTTGCTGAATCGTTCAGCTGGGACTAATTTCAAAAATGTAGCACAACTAAAATATGGATGAGATACACCATTACAAATTTTACAAGGCATTGACCTTGATTGATTTGTATTCGTGTTATAAGTTATAAGTCTGAAACGACTGACTTTTCGTTTTCTGAAACGACAATTTATTGTGTTGCCGAAAAGTATCACTCGAAATTGGTTTTATACCGTAATGATTAGAATTTGCTATCGAGTCTAATACTCGACATCTTTTCTCAAGAAATTCACGGAATTGTGCCCATCTTGTTAGTTCTTTAGACGAAACTTGTTTCTTCCACTCTTTAATAGATTCTTTGTCCAATTTTCGAATAACGAGTCGAATAACCATAATTTCTGAGCATTTGTCGAATGCCATTTCACATGCTTCAAGTGCTGTCACATGCGAGAGAACTGTGTTTGTAAATTTACGCATTTCAGTTGCGTTTGAATTCTGAATTGGTTGTAAATCTATTAATCGTCAATATGTTTTTCAATGATAATTCTGGGATTGTCAAATCGCAAGGTTTTGCTACCTTTGCGAAGTATTTGATCAATCGCCTATAGTAAGATGTTAGTCCAAGGAAACTTTTCAATTCTTTAAGATTTTCAGGCGGTTTTAGTTTCTGTACTTAGAAATGCGGTCTTGTCTAAATTAACTCTGAGATTGGCTTTCCATAGTCTGTCTAGAATTTTGCGGACATTTTGTAGGTGTTCCTCTTCATTTTCTCATCCAAATATAATAATATCATCGATGTATACATAACATATTTTACCGATGTATTCCTTTAAGACGTCATCGATTATTCTCTGATAAATCGCTGGTGCGTTTTTCAGTCCAAACTGTAACCTGGTGAATTCGTACTTCCCGTTCATTGTCGAGAATACCGTCTTCGATATATATCCTTTTTCATCATCTTAATGTTGTGGAATCCGGACGTGAGATCTATCGTTGTGAAAAATATTTGGAGTTTTTACTCCCGATGCATCTATTTTCTTCTCTACAATCCAAATAAGTGAATTATACGGACTTTTCGATGGTATTCGGTCACTTCGGCCCTCATGTTGATCGGGTATGGATATGATTTTGTGTAGATCGGGTCATTGGTAGTAGTTTTGATCTCTGCCTTCACGTTTGTTTCAATGGTCGGTTGGTCTCCAATGGCTCCGAAGAGTGGTAGATATTTATTCAGCATCTTTCTCAATTTCAATCTTGTTTCGTTATTCAGGTGATCATTTTTTGTCTCAATAGTATTCACTTGAATGGATGTTTTGGCTTTCAAGGGGATCCTGATTCCTGGTTTTATTGTAAGGATATTATTTTTCCTTTCGATTAGTGCTTCCAATCTCTTTAGGGTGTCGTCTCCGATTATCCCGTCAAATGTTTTTAGTCCTGGCTGAACATAGAAATCTAGCAGAATATCATTACCCATATTTTTAAAGAATTGTGTTGATATTTTCTGTCGGATTTTGACGTCACCTTCCGCTGATCTAATGTTAAATTGTTTGTCGATTGGTTATAAAGTTTTTGTTTGCTCCGGTGTCGACAAGGAATCTTAGGATCTTGTTGTTGTTTGTCTGATACTCTATGTAAGGTATGCTGGAGAGGCATTCGTTATAAAATTTGCCTCTATATTCTCTTTTTCCTCTTCCTCTTTGTCCTCGACGTATTCTCTTTTTCCTCTTCCTTTTTGTCCTCGTATTCCTGTTCACCATCCTGTTGTTCCATCATGTTGAATAATCTTTGTTGTTTGCGTTGGTTCAAGTGAGTATCGGTAGTTGGTTCAAGTGATGTAATTAATTTTTTTCGTGTTGCTCGACTCATCAACGGACATTGGTACTGGTGGTTTCGGTTGAACTGGCCTTGCTGGTGGTGTTACAAAGTAATTTTGATGTTGCTGGTATGGTTGTTGATACTGCATACCGTACCCCATATTTCTCTGTTGCAGCGATATTCTTGGTAGCGATATCGGCTTCGTGTATTGTTGAACTCTATTCGCATTGATTTGGTTTACGGGAATCGTGATTGAATTGTTAAAATTTCTATTATGTATTGGCATATTTCGAAAATTGACAGACATGATGAATACGCCTCTGGGAGATTCGTTGGTCTCTGAATAGTTAGCATTCTTGATATATCCCCAGTTAGACCTCTAACGAAGAGATCTAATGCTCGATTCCTATACGTGTCTATTAGCACTGTCATGGTGTCTGCATTTTAGTTTTCGTTTTTAACTTTGTTGATAATGAGGGATAGTTGGTGGTTTACAGTTGCGTAGAATTCGTCGATACTTTTCTTGCCAGGAAGTTGATAATAAATCTGGCTAGTTCGGGTTTGATTTTATTTTTGATTATTTTGAAGATCAGTCCTTTTGTCCACACTGAGTTGAATGCTTTTTCTAGATCCAAAGGGCACATTGCTGTTAATTGCCTGCTATTTAAACATTTTGTCACTTCATTTGCGACAAAACTGGCCGCATCTACGGTTGAGTGTTCAGGCTTAAATCCAAATTGAAAATCATGTATAATTTGTTTATTTTCATAGATTTCAACTTTCAGCATGTCACTCATATGTCTCTCGAGAATTTTCCCCTATATTAGATGTCAAGCTGATAGGACGGAAGTCTTTAGCCTCTTGAAGATGATTGCTATTTTCCAGCTATCTGGAAAGAAACCAATTACTATAAAGATGCTAGATTTCCATTTTTAACACGTTCGCGGACTCTTTTTTTAATACATGATCTACTCAGAAACACACATCTAATAACTTTAACATATCTGAAGATATTTTATCACGGAAAGTAGGGATAGGCTTAGAATTAAATAATAAGTAGGATTAATATCATTTTGAAAGCAAAATGGTGTGACTGCTATAGCATTGATTTGCACAGTATAACTTTTCCTCCTTATTTTATAAATGACTGCTCTAGCAGTCTTGACTGTTTTGGTCTGTAATCAATTTAAAACTGCTTTTTGCCAACCTGTTTTAAGTGGCTTAAAAATCGATACATCTGCTGGTTGCAGAATTCTGGTCGAATTTGGTTATAAGCAAATTAAAATAATTTTTAATTTCTCGCATAACTTGGGACAACTGATATGTCAGATGTGTTCTGTGGCCATCAACATACAAAATAATAAGGAACTCCACATTTTGTGTCACAACGCTGGGATAAAATATGTCTTCAATATACTGGTAAAAAACTTCACTTGTCATCCCCACCCAGAATCAGATTTCAGCCATTTAAGACCATTTGGAATTGAGTTGATTACGTCTGCCGGTACGCGCTTGTAAGGATATATACCATCAAATTTTCCTTGGCTTGGTCTCGATCGATTTCATACACGTTCTTTGAGCCTGTTACAGAATAGGTAACCAATTATTTAAATTCATTTTTCATAAATTAAACTAAACAAATCTTACCTTTAGGAGCAATTATCTTCCCAGTTTTAGGACACATTAAAAAATTGAATATTCTTGATGGATCTTCAAGAATATTTAAAAAGCTTTTGCCCGTTAGGTAATTTTTGATTTGGTTGAACCAACCACGAATATTTGTCTCGGCTACTTTCAAACTGGCATCGGTTACCGGTTCTGGAGTCCGAACTGTAAGATTTGGATGCCGTTTAACGAAACTCTCGTACCATGAATTTCCCGGACAATTATTCGTAAATGGATTATCCATGGTGACGCATCTAAAAATATTTTAACAGCGTTCTGGACATCCTGCTTTCGACGTGGGAATCTTTTCGCGAGATTTGCGCTAAGCCCGTCGACAATATCTGTTTCTTCCTCTATAGTTAGCACTATTTGAGATCTTCTAACTTTTCTGCCCAAAATATGAGTCCTAATGATTGTTCTTACTCTACTGAAATGTTGGAAACATCTTTTATTAATCCAGTCGATGAATCAGAGATTATTAGTATTATTAAAGCACTCAAAACAAGTAATGCACTTGATATTCTTGGTATTAGCTCGAATATGCTAAAATCGGTGGCTCTAGCAATTGCACCAGTTTTAGTACAATTTATTAACCAATGTTTTGTAAATGGTTTTATCCCTAATGTGTTAAAAACTTCAATTGTTATCCCTTTGTTTAAAAAGGGAGATATCATTATTACGGACAATTATCGGCCCATTGCATTGCAACCCACAATTTTGAAGATCATTGAAAATTTTCGGCTTTGGTGTCGATGGGCCGGCCTCGCCTTTCTTGACATACGCTTTTTTGCGCTTGGGATTATCGTAATGGATCCATTTTTCATCGCCAGTGGCAATACGATGCAAAAGCAACTTCTTTTTGTGGCGCTCGAGCAGCATTTCGGATATGCAAAATCGTCTTTCCACGTCTCTTGGCTTCAACTCGTATGGCTCGTATAGATCGAGATAATTATCTAATGATTAATTATCTTAATGGGGAATAACCGAGTTATTCGTGAATATGTTATGAAGGGACATATTAGCGCCTGTTTTGGGGGTTACCTAGTAACCATTGGATATATTATGACAGGATATATCAACGCTGGTTAAAAACTCTCCTTTAACGTGGAGTCAGTACGAGCCCACGAATGATTTGTGAGCGATGTATGGCGGCATTCAGTGATACCGAAGTAAACACATTAGCCGTGTACTGATTGGGCAGATTGCGACGAACATTTCTGTTAGCAACCCAAGCTGGTGGTACTGGGTGCTGGGCGTCTGCATTAACACAACACCAGTTTTGGTGAGCGCCTTCTGCCTGTTGTTCCTTCATCAGCTGAGGAAGGAAGAAAGCTCCTGATCCAAAAATGGATGAGGATACTTTTGCAAGGGAAGTAACAACTACTTCTCCTTGTGAGCACAAAACATCGACAGCTACATGAGGTTGCTGAATTGTTGCTTGCGCTTGGCCCCCTATTTCTGAGAGGGTGGAGAATACTACATGTGTATTCTTGAAAGTTTTTGTATTAGCTAATTGATCAGAAATAGCTAATAGGAACCCAATGTTAAACATTGAATTCTGAGGATAACAAGGAAATAAAACTCCTGTAATACCATGCTGGACAGCAAAATCTTTCGGTTCTCGTCTTCTAAAACCTAAAGGACGATAACCAAGTAAATTTTGGTTGACTGCGTGGTCTTGTATGTTCAAATTTGACTCATACCAATGCTATTGCGTCATATTACAGAAAATTTATTGACAATTTCTCAAGTACATATATCACAACCACTCACTGATAGTCTAAGAAAAACTAAAAGCTTTGATTGGACTAGAATATGGAATATTCTTTCAATAGATTAAAACAGGCACTCATAACTACACCTATTCTGCAGTTTCCAGACTTCACCAAGATATTCATGTTAACGGTTGATGCCAGCGACTATGCAATCGGTGCTGTTCTTTCACAAAAGGTTCAGTCCGGTGATGAGGAACATGATCTGCCAATCGCATATATGCGAGCAGAGTTCTGAACCAAGCAGAGCGTCATCATCCCACCAATATTTTTGCTGTTAGAAAATATAGACCTTATATCTATGGACAAGCTTTCATTATTGTAACCGACCATCGACCCCTTACATGGCTCAAAAACATTACCAATCCGGCCTCAATTCTCACTAGATGGAGATTGGAACTGGAGGAATATGATTATCAGATAGTGTACAAGTCGGGAATTTTAAATTCGAATGCCGATGCACTGAGTCGTATTTCTCAGCAACAAACAGTTAATCACCAAATTGAGGAAATTCACGTTGTTACATGAGCCCAGTAACAAAAAGAAATTAAAATGCCAAATTCAAATAATACTGACATGGCTTCTCACCTCAATTGCGATTCTTCCAATACAACTTCCACTACTAAGAAACAAAACACTACTGAGGCATGACAAAGTATCTAAGTATCTCTACCTAGTCTAGACAGTGCCAATTCTACTTCTAAAGTTATTTTGTTAGAATCTGATGGCGACATTGAAAGAGTGCTGCATGAATTTCACAATGCTCCTCTTGGAGCACATCAAGGCATTTTACGCACTTATAAACGTTTGAAGGCATTTTACTATTTTCCAAATATGTTAACTCGAATCCGAAATTTTATCAAAAAGTGTAGCTCTTGTAAAGTAAATAAAATCGGTCCCCAAAATAAACTTCCAATGACAATAACCACTACCTCCAGCAAACCCTTTGAGAAGATTTTCATGGATATAGTCGGGCCAATCCAATCATTACTATCAAATAATAAATACATACTGACCATCCAGGACGATCTCTCAAAGTACTCAATGGCAATAGCAAAAGCATTCGTGGACCATTTTATTTGTTCGTTTGGAGCACCACTAATAATTCTCACCGACCAAGGTGCCAATTTTACATCGGAATTATTAAAACGGATATGCAAGCTTCTCAAGAATCATAAAATACAATCGTCTGCGTATCACCCCCAGAGCAATGGAGCATTCGAAAGGTCGCACCGGACCTTTAATGGAACATCAGTTTCGCTTAAGAAATTCAACGTCAGCAGTAGTGTTGTTACCTACAGCCAAAATGTATGAAACAAAAAAGCCTATAATAAAAAAGAAAATGGACGATATTCACCGAGCTTTATGTTACATACCAGACTCCAATTTGCAATTTTGGAAAAATATTTCAGAATTTTCGAGAAGGACTAGAAATCGTATTCCTTATATTATTTATTTATTATTTTATTACAGGAATATTAAAAAATGTTAGCGAGAAGCAGCTAGTATTAAATAAATGTAAAATTCCATATTTCCGACAAATCCTGTAAATTTTTAAAATTACTATAAAACTCTGATCATTCTCTACCAAGTCTAACAACTCCATAAATTTGGAAAATTCTCTATCCTCTAAATTTTTTAAATTTAATAAATTCTGTAGAGAGTTTACAGAATTTATGTAGATAATATTTTTTTTTGTCTCTTTTCAAAATTATTTCTCTCAAATCTTTAAATTAGTTAATTTTAAATTCTGAGAATTTTGTTTCTATGAGTATCATAAATTCTGTAAATTATATTTAGCTTCTGAAAAAATTATATAACTTTTTTAAATTCATAGTGTAATTCTGAAAGTACTGTCTATACTCTAAATTCTCTAAGTTCTTTTAATTCCGTAAATATGCTATAAATGTTGTACGGCAAATTCTGGCCGAAAAAGCCATGAATTAACGAATTAACGTCACTTAATAAAATGACGCAGGAACTAAAAGAGATTTTAATGGGTCATATGTTGCTTGCAATGTCATCCTGTTATCCCAATCGATATCACCCCCTTAATATCTTGTATTAATCTCTTGTAACTACACCCCCCCTTGATTCTTACCATCAAGGCAGGCCGATTGATACATACATGAATTAGATAAAATAACAAGATTAATTTAACATTGTGCTCTTTAGAATAACCTGACTAGTATCTTGCTGTGTATCAGCATACATGGGAGCGAACAAGACCTTGCTTTGCTTAACTTACAAAGTTTTCAACTGAAGCGCTTTATCCTAGCAAATATGTTAAAAGAAATCCTAGCAAATAAAGTCGTAACCCAAATTAATTTATACAATTTTTACTTGTGACGGTACTGTTATTTCTACAGAAACTGTGATTTATTAAATAAACAAGGCGCAGTATTTAATGTCTGACTTTTTTAATTTATTAACAGAAACCTTATACATCTAGGTGTTCTCTATTCTTAAAGTATCACACGTAGCTTACGGTAAAAAAGCCGAAGGTTTTAGCGAGCTAAACAACGAAAACATTGAAAATGTTAACCGCGAACAAATAAAACCAATTTTAAAGTTAGTATAATTTTTTATTTATTTTCATTTTTTATACTTTAATTACCGCAAGTATAGGGTCATGATAACTAAAATATCTAACATATTTCATATAATCCACTCCCTCACAATTTCTTGAGAACATTAAATCGATGCACGTATTATTCTTTGTTGTCGATAAAGATTTTGTATAACAAAGATCAATCTCCAAGTAATTTTTCATGAAATTCACAAACTCTTCGTTTTCTTTCTTTTTAATATCTAAATTAAAATCACCTGCCACAATCATAGGCAAATCGGTCAAATTAAATCGTATGATATCCGGAAACACTTCTGTGAACTTTCTTGTATATGCTCCCAAATTCATTGCAAGAAATGCTCGAATATCTGCCATACAAGTATTTGGGCTCAAATACACAGATACCATAATACACCTTTGGCCACGAATTACGACTTCTACTGCACATATATCTCCAATTTCAGGCATAGTAGAACGGCTACTACCCAGTATATGATCATTCATATGAAGAATATGTTCATCTACCGATAGGGGCGAATTATTATTTTTATAAATCGCGACTCCTCCAGCTCGAACTCGTTTACGTTTCCGAAAACTTTTACATTGGAATCCATCCAGTTCAACCACGTTATCATCATCCATCCAAGTTTCGGTACAAAGAATGATCACAATTTTATTTAAAACATTATCCGTCGTTATATCTTTGTTGTGTACATGTAAACTTTGCGCATTAACAAGCGCGGTGCTAGCATCGGCATTCATAATGTGCTGTTCACACCGTTTCGTCACAGTATCCAATGGCGTTGTCTCTAATCTAGACATCTCTCGCCGAAAATCTGAATTTTTTGAACGGTTCGAATGATAAAACTTGAAATCATTCTCCAGATTAGTTAAATATAATCCACTTAGATCCGTAACTCTTGAAAGCGCAACATAAACTAATTGACGCTCATGACTGCGATGATACATATATACGATTTTATTGTAAGTAGCACCTTGAGATTTATGAATCGTTACAGCAGCACTTTCTAATAGAGGAAATTGAATTCGTTTAACCTTCAACTTCAACTGTTTATTTCGTGATGTAATCGTAGCACTACGCTTAATAACGGGTGTCCACGAGTTTTTTAACTCAACATTTTCTTGAATATGAACTTTGTATTTTAATCTAAGAGCACGACCAATTCTTGGGTCTGTAAATTCTAACCACAGACGATGAATAGTATTGTCTGGCTTATATTCAATAAAACGAAGATACCCCATAGCACCATTGGCTAAACCATCAACAACATTAACATTTGTGGTTATCATGTAAGGTTTCCCCAACAGTAATTTTAAATAATATGATAGACCACCCGTTTCGTTGTATGACATTTTGTGTACCTTTTCCCGAAAATGATCTCTCTGTGTAGTATCGGTATAATTTACATAGGTATCGGTAGCGGCGTGCTCAACTGTAGTCTCACTTTGGAAACTAGCTCTATTGTATGATGATACATCAATATTCCGAAAGAATAAACGTATACCGTCGGAACAAATATCTTGAATTTCTTCGATTTTTACAAATCGATTTCGATAATGCTCAACTCTTCAGCAGAAAGACTATCTCCATTACCGATTTTAGTAAGTACCGAACTGAATAAAACATCGCTCTGACGAACAACCTTAAGTAATGGGAAATACTTAATTTGACGCCACAAGATATCCCCACCAAATACTGCTTTCAGACGTTGATATATTGGCGTATCATGAACAGGTGGTAACTGTCGCAGATCTCCACAAAAAACGATATTCATTCCACCAAATGGCTTATCGAATTCACTGGTAACTTTTTGTAATTTTGAATTTAACGTGTTTAATAATTCTGCTCCAATCATACTGACTTCGTCAATAAATACAATACAAATATTACGAAAAGTAGATCGATACATTTGTAAATTTTGATAAGTAAAACCAGAGTCTCTTTTCGAAATTGTAATTTTAAATACTGAGTGAACGGTCTGTCCGCCAATAGCCACTTCAGCTTTACCAGTGGATGCACAAGATATGTAGGCATTATATATAGCATTATGCTGCTGTGAAAATCGATTGTATGTTTCCATCAATGCTTTTAATGTAAACGTCTTGCCACAACCAGCACTAAAGAATATTTGTATTGGACCACTATCCGAATCATGTAAACGATAAATCGCCTCTAAAATTAATTCGCGTTGTTCTTTATTTGTAAGTCGAATCAAGAACAATAACCCACGTGGTTAAGAACATTTTCTCGCTTTGCTACGATACCAATTCTATCCATTTGTAAATTTTTTATATCGTCGTTATTTGGTGTGTTTGCTTGCGATCATATCATAATCAACAAGACGATTTATTTTTTTTTTTAAAAATTCAAAACACAGCTTCTTATAGACAGTATTAATTATAATTTATTTTTTATTTTTGTGACATACGTTTCGACTTTTTAGTCATTTTCAATGTCTATTGCAGATAAAAAATTAAAACAAATCTCCGTAAATTAGAACAAATATTCTTACAAAAAAAAAAAAAATGGTTAACGGCTTGGAAAAAAAATGTTTTCCAAAAAATTTACAAATAAAATTGAACGTTCAATTTTATTTGTAAATTTTTTGGAAAACATTTTTTTTTCCAAGCCGTTAACCATTTTTTTTTTTTTTTTTTTTTTTTTTTTTTTTTTTTTTTTTTTGTAAGAATATTTGTTCTAATTTACGGAGATTTGTTTTAATTTTTTATCTGCAATAGACATTGAAAATGACTAAAAAGTCGAAACGTATGTCACAAAAATAAAAAATAAATTATAATTAATACTGTCTATAAGAAGCTGTGTTTTGAATTTTTAAAAAAATTAAAAGAACAGACAGTAACACAAAAAACCATAAACAAGACGATTTATGTTTACATCATCCACAATATCGGACTTTAAGACTTCTTCATCTTCAAGTTGATTCATCTCTCGACAAATTTTTAAGGTTGCCACAATATCGAGATTAGAACAATATTTTTTCTTTAATTTTAACAGTTGTTGTTCATTTTCTAGATATATTTGTTTGTACTTTTCACCGCTCAATAAATCATCCTCTTCTTTTCTAAATGAATGGAATAATAAAACCGTCTCTCGTCCGTAATTATCATAGTCTTTATCAACATCATAGTCAATCCAACGAACGATTTTAGCTTGTTTTCTCATGTAATATTCACCACTCGGACGTTTTGTCCAAAGTGATACAAAATCAATCAAAGATACAGTATTCATATTTTCTGGTCGTTTTTCATACTTTTCTATAATTGTATCTCGCCATATCTCACCTGAATCTTGTTCAATCATTTCTCGATCCAATTGTTCTTTAGTTTTTCTAACTTTTAACCTATCCTGTGGCCAAGATGTTGTAATAAATTCAATATTTCTACTAGTTTTAGACATAGGTAACCTCAATAGAAACCAGGCTGCCTCTTGAGCACTCATTTCGACGGAATTTAAAACTTCTATTCCAATGGATATTAATATCTCAGCATAATCCTTTTCGGGATGTTCATCTTGCATTTGTAACAACTTTCTATGTAAATTACTAATGCCACGATTTGTTTTATTTATATAATCGGCCACATACGCGGCACACGAATATTCTTCTAGAATATACTGTAAATCCATATTTGACCGTAAGATCGAAGCTAACCAAGGATTAAAATTATTGGTCCATATATTTTTTATATCTCGCTGAGGAAACATCATTGGTCTTGATAAACCTGATTGTATTATCGAATAATACTGTCCTTCATTTAATATTCCATTTTTACTCCAAAACTGCTCGATACTATCATACGACTCATTTTCTAAATTTTGTTTTAATTGATTAAATCTTCTCTTTAAATCTTTACTACGCCCATCATTAGTAGTTAAAGGCAGAAGTACTTCAGTGCGAACCATATAGGAAAGAATGGAGCGTGAAATCTACCAATTGTATCATAGTATTTTTTTTATAACAAGTAAAAGTATGGCGATGTGTCTGAGAATCCATAAACTTAGGTGATAAATGATTTTTGTCAACGGACACCAAACGATCAATCAATTTAATACTTTCCGACATATCTGCACCAACTTTTTCATCGGGAGCATTATTCAACCACAATATAATAGAATATGAGCGTGTGCACGACGTAATCAACGACATAGTTATCACAAAAAGGACCATTTTTGTTTAGCTGAAGCATAGCCATCAGCACATCAACTAATTTGTTAAAATATAAATTACACGTAACCGGATCTTCATTTACAAGAGAAGCTCGAGCCATGGCACTCAATGATTCAACATTATCTGCTTCTCGATGATATTTTAATCGATGCAACAATCGTATTAAATCATCCCACTTTACTTCAGATGCACTAAGTATTAAAAACATCGTTGGTTTTCCTAATTGTCGCATCATAGATTCATAGCAAATAAACTTCTCTTTCGTTCAATCCAATATTGAGCTGAGTTTGGAATACTTTTCATTTGATTCTATGTAATCTTTATCCTCTATCATCTTTCTAGTCGTATGTTCCATATCAGAGGCTCGAAAAGCTAAATACAATCCTTCACTCACACGAATTCGCAAAATCTTCATTGCCATGTATAATATATGGTGTGGGGTTACACCACGACGATCTCGTCGTCTAATTTCAGATGTGGCCATCATGAAAGGTGTAACATTCACATCTGATTTAAAGACACGAGGATATCCCAAATAAATTTTAGGAAATGATAACTCTTCAGCATATTGATCATACAATAGACTTAATGGCTTTTCTTTTTGGCCTGAAGCCAAATTTAAATATTTATCTTCACTTAAAGTATGCTGTTGACCTAATAAATTTTCTTGAGCATCATCAAATTCCAATGGTTCTAATACATCGACGTCCTTAGATGCAATTGATTGTAAAAAAAAATGTTCATCAATCTGTATATTGTGATGCACGTACAACGGTTTATTAATAAGGTAATTTAACCATTTTTTAACCATGTCTTTGTTTACAAATCCTTTGATGTAGGAAGATTTATGTAGAAGATTTCGCTTTATATTTACATTAATAGTAAAATCATCATCTACTGCTCTAGGAAGGATATTCATCATATTATTTACATCAACAGGAACATTTATCACTTGTCCGATAATTTTATAGGTGCCCTGTTGATACCGTAAACGTCTAATTTGCATGAAAGGTAATCTAGGTGATACCAGCCGTTCAGCAATTACACCCAAATCCGGTAGATGATTTGGATATTCAGGATATTTAAATCCATTGGAACTCGATAATTGTGGAATTTTATGCTTATCAATCGATGATTTACATGTACTACACGCCATCATATTCTTTACAGACTGTAAAGGAAATTCTTTCTGAATTAAGGCATAGCATTTAGATGAAATGCGTGATAAATCATTTTTGTACCACAAACGATCGCATACATTGCACACGAAGCCGAAACCATTATCTGCAAATCTCTTTTTAAACTCCATATTCCATTTAGATTCTAAATTAATCGTAATAGTTTGCTCTCGTTTCCGTTTTCTACAAGCCGCTTGACGCTCAGCCGCTGTAGAAGCAGAACTGGAACCAATAGAAACATTTAACTGCTCACGCTTTCTCTTACGATAATTGGCTTGTCGTTGGGCGGAAGTAAGAGGAGCCATCTCGAACTAATCTTTATTTTATAAAAAATAACCTTTTTAATTCAAATCGTTTTTTTTTTAATTTTTATTTACTTGTAATACGTAGCAAGATCTTACACAAACTAACAAAACAAAATATTATTTTTATATTTAAACAAATTTTACACAAAACAAAAACAACATTTTTATTTACGTGAAATGCCGCTTACTGATTTTTTTTTTCGAGTATGCGGCATAATACGTAGCAAGCAAACTAACAAAACAAAACAAAAAATATTATTTTTTATATAAAAACGTAACGCTTTTTCGTGACCAAAATATATAGATAGCGGTCCGTAAAACATTTTCAATGTTAAAACTTTGTCTAATTGAACGAAGGTCATGTGATATTTTAATTTAAAATAATCAAGATATTTTAAAAAGACTTACCAACTGTTTCTTCAAGCCAATGTACAGTTTGAATCTTTTTTTGATTGATTGATACGGATGTACGACCAAGCCTTAGCAAGATTCCCGGATACGCCGGATCCACCGTACACCCTTTACATAAAACAAAACCGAGGGATAGGAAAGGAATGTTAGTATTAGAGACTCGACCCGGTTTCAGCCACCTATGCAGTCGATAGTTAGTAAATTATTAGTAATAAATATAATAAAATAGATAGCACAAGACATCACAATTTCTAACTACAAGCTTATTAACTTCTTGTTGACCCTGGAGAGTTGAATCAGACTGTCACTTTATTCTGAAAAACGGGATTCGGTTTGATCCTTATAAAATGAATTATTCTGGAACTATGTTATATTCTGAAAATTAAGTTATTAGCCATATTCTTCACACTTATATTAATAAATAGGGTGCTGCGCCTGTTTCTTCATCCTGGAATCCCAATGTAGCCAATCCAATCCTAAAACTACCGTTTAACTCAAAACTATTATTTAAATGAAGCATTTTTGTGAACCCACCACTTAAACCACTTAAAGTATAGAAGTTTGATCTATGATGACTGTTCTGTAATAAATTACAATTAATATCACCAGTACCCAAAATTAAAATTGTAAGACACCAATTATTATCTAAAGTATGAATTCAGAACTGAAGTTCTGAAATTTACGAGGATCAAAATCAAAACAACAGAATTTCTAAAGCTTTCTAAAGTATTCTTGGAATCTGTGTTGGGTTTCCACGAATACTTCTGAAAATTAAAATCGAAATTAGTTAATTATCATTAAATACTACTTTTAGAATTTAAATTAACATTATTAAATCAGAGCTTAAAACCCTACTATTTAGCTTGTGAATCTACTATAGTACAAATAAATAATTAAATTCATCACCATGGTCACCAATATTTCTGAAAATTCAAATCAAATATTAAATCGTGTAGTTGGAGCTCGTGAACATAAGTATAATTCTACAAAGAATTGTTGTAATTTGATAATTATTATGGAAACATAATTATATTAGATGAACCCGACATGATCCAAGGAGTTCTGGAAATACTAAACTAAATGGATATCCCGACCATCAAATACCTCATCTGCACATTTTTGCAATTTTCATCAACCACAAGCTGCAAAATCAACTCATCTCATCATGGCAGAAACATCACGCAACATCGGAAGATTGATTGATTTTGATTAGAATGTACAGCCAAGCATTATAGCAGGGACTCCCAGATTACGCCGGGCCCACTGTACACTCGTTTACAAATAACAAAAACCGAAGGATAGGATAGGAATGTTAGTTGGGACAGACTCGAGCCGGTTACAGACACCTAAGCGATCGATAGTTAGTGAAGTTGTTAGTAATTATATAATAAAATAGTTAGCACAGGACAACACAATTTCTAAACTACATCTTATCTATTAGTTTTCTAAATCAAGAACCCGATTTTATTCACTCGCTATACAGACAATAAATAAAACTAACTAAAAGAAAATTAAAAATTATATTCTTAAAAATTTCATCATTTTACCTAGGGCATACCTTTTTGGGTTTTATCCAATATCGAGAGTTCCGAAAAACGTATATTAACTTAATCAAAACTGATTTTGTATCTTACTTCCACCAAAAATATATAATACCCGGGACATTCCCTCCGAACACAAATGTTCCAAGCCAATGTACAGTTTAAATCTAACACTAAAAGTCAAACGTCTAGTCCATCTTATATTACAGTGGGACAGTGACAACACGCTTTAATACTAAATTACACACTAACACCACGAAATTAAAATAAGCTTTACTACGCATCACATTATTTACACACATTTTTATACAAAAGGAAAACACTATTTTTTGTGTTTAACCACATATTTCACTATTCCACTGCATTACATTATTATTGTACTAATTTTTATGTAATTTTCATTGTCACTTTTTTATTAGACACGATTAATCAAGATTAGTCCGCGCAACTTAACGATTTCACATTTTAAACTCACAAATATAATCAACGTGTATTGAACTTTTATTGTGAAACATTATTTGGTTGGAAATATTATTTAACTAGATTGGCTATTGTTTTGTGAAACCGGGTATGAGTAAAAGTTTTGCGTTTTCTTAAAGCGCGGTATGCCACTTACAGGAAAACTCTTATCAAGCTGCCGAAGAAACCAACGATATAAGATCTTCTCCATTTTATGGTATTCTGACAGTGAAAGGGTTCTTCTCTTTACTGGTCCCATAAAGGTGTTATTAGCCGCATTTAAAGTTTCCTAACATTGTAGTTTTTCAATAAATTTGTAACCTTGCCCCTTTTCGAAATTATTCAATAATTCAAGATTGTATCTTTAATATTAAATCTGTTGCTTTTTACCCATTTTTCTATAATTCTCACAGCACATACAACTAATTATAAACTGCACTAGCTATTATTCACGTTACCGAGTAGTACATGTAATTTAAAATTCGTTCACTTTATCCGGAGTTCACAGTATACCGCGCTCATGTTATCACGAGTCTACTGTAAATAAATAAAATAAATAAATTTTGATGAAATTCGGCATGTATGATGGAAATTGGATTCCCAAATGATTTTTAGACGAAGTTTTGGAATATGGCCAATTAGGATGAAATTTCGCCATTTATTATCCGATTTTGATGAAATTTAGCAAGTAGAATGGAAATAGGATTCTAAAATTGTTGTTAAATGAATCTCTTGGATATGGTCAGTTAGGAAAGAATTTAATAATTTCCTAATCAAATGAATCGATTTGATGTATTTAATGACTTATTCTATAAATAATTGTGGTATATTCCAAAACTTCGTCTAAAAATCGTTTGAGAATCCTTATTTGATATCTTTCCTAAGTGAAAAATTACGCTACGCCATTCTTTATAAAACTGACCGGGGGTCAAGTTTGCTGATTGAAGTCTTTTTGTAACTAAAAATGGGTGCCATAGCAGAGATTCAATGTTCTTCAATGGTCCCATTGAGTTTCCGGCATCGTTACCGCTGGATTAACCATATCATTGAGATAAAACTTTAATTCGAGTATTCGTTGCACCATAAAGTACTACCCCATCGTGTTGCCTGATCCAATATGGCTCCTTTTCCAGCACGTCTTTTAAGGATGGCTACTAATTAGTTTGTATGACTCCTTTTGTTTTAATCCATCACGGATAGCCAATTGAAGCGTATGTTCTGCGCACCGCATGTAGTGAATTTTTGTTACACTTGCTGCAGCATCTACGAATGAATCTCGCCAGTTGCTTCGCCTTCGTCGGAATTTAGTTTCTGAACTGTGCTAAGCATGCTGGTAGCGTTGTCAGTTATCATGCTTAGAACTTGTTCCTTTTTAATACCAAATTCGGTTAGCACTTGCATTATTATTTGCTTTAGATATAAACTGGTGTGCTGAGTTTCTGTATCCTTTACAGCTAGAGTTCGCGTGACCATTTCCTTTTCAGCGTTTACAAATCGAACATTAATAGCGAAATAGTTAACTCGGTGGCGCGTACACGCATCAACTTTGAGGTAGACGAATCGTGCATGTAAATCATTTTTAAGAGATTGTTTTAGTTCGAAAAGCTGGTGTGTAAATGTTAAAGAAACGGAATTTTTATAAACCATTTCTGTAGGATAGGTTTTAAATTTGTCAGCGATCATTGAGATAGCTACAGCCCGATTTTTAAAAAACTTCGTTACAAGAGGTTGACTTGTCTGTGGTTTCCCTTTTTCTACAGCCTGATATTTTTTTGAGTTTTCCTTCTCAAGAAGATTAATAAAAGATTTAAGAAGATTACTTACACGGTAAAAAATTTTGACTTTTTTTAAAACTTTTTAAAGTTATAATAATTATAATAATAATAATAATAAAACTTTTTTTACTGCATATAGGTCGTAAACTATTTCAGTTTACAATTTAAACTATTAATAGTTTTAGAAGATAAACATAAAGGTTTAACTTAATTGTTTTCAATCTAGTTGCACAAGTTTGTAAAATAGATACCAAAGTTTTAAAATCAAAACTCAATTGTTTAAAAACAATCCAATAAACACTAGTTAATAGTATATTTCGGTTTATACAGTTGTGTGCAAAATAATAGGTAATTTAAGATTTTTTTTTTGTTTTATGGTTTAATAAAAGTAAATTCGAAATAGAACATAATTTATGTCAAATTTACAATACATAACGAAGTTAAATTTATTAATCACAAAAGTTGGTTTTTATCAAACTTGTTTTTATTTATTGTGAATTTCACTTTCTTTCGTTTTCAGCTGTGAACAAGAATATGTAATTCATAAATTACGAATTATAACAATTCAATAATAATAAAAATAATTCAACCATGTAATAGAATGTAATATTTGGTTGTAAAACCATTATTTGCAATTACCGCATTGCATCTCCGGGATATAGAATCCACAAATTTTTGACATTTCTCCAGTGGTATGGCCAACCGAACTTTTTTGACATTTTCCCATAGTTCGAATCTATTTTTTGGTTTCGAAAGTTTACCTAACACGCGTTTCACATCCTTCTAGAGGTTCTCTATAGGATTCAAATCGGGGGACGGAGCCTCCATTACATAACAGTTACATTATTATCCTTGAAGCACTTTGTAACCACCATCGCCGCGTGTTTCGGATTATTATTCTGTTGAAACACCCTACGAAGGGGCATGTTGTTCTCGGCAAAAGGTAGCATTGCGTCACATAATATGTGGAAGTAAAACTCTTTAGTCATAGTTTCTTGAATCCAAAATATAGGGCCTACCCCACTATAAGAAAAACAAACCTATACTATAATATTACCACCGTGGTTTTAATGGTGTAACAGGGGACATATTGTTTGCCTTCGGGACGTCGTAATATATTTTAAAGAGCTTACTGATCCAAATAAATTAATCTCATCAGACCATAATACATTTCGCCATTTGGTAACTGGCCATTTCACGTGGTCCCGCGCGAAATTTAATCTCTTTCGGATATTTTGTTTGGATAATGATGGACACGTTTTAGACAAAACTGCTTTCAAATTATGGTCTATTAAACGTCTACGTGTTTTCGAAGTATTAATTTCAAGGTTAAGTTCTTTTTTAATTTCACCAGATTTCACTAGAGGATTTTTTTTAACGTATCGGATGATTCGAGCGCCAGTTTTTGTGGAGGTTTTTCTTTTTCCACCACGAGTTCCCGGTCGAGTTTTATGTTTTAGAACATTTGACACCATGTTTATCCAAAACCCTACGAAATTAGCAATTTCTTTTAATATTCGACCCTGACGCCGTAGGTTTTCGATAGTTTCTCTCTGGCTTTCGGAGCATTGCTTACCACGTCCCATTTTAACTAACTGTCATATAAAAATATCAAAAAACTTATTTCGGAATTTATTATTAAGTGCAATTAATCATTTAAATCACAAAATCATTTAGTTAAATCGCAATAATTATTTTTTAATAATGAACAATTAGCAATTACCTATTATTTTGCACACCAAGAATATAACCTAGTTAAAAAAAATATATATTTCACAACTATCGAAATGCGTAGTAATAGCAACACTGACTGTCAATGTTCAACATAAACTAAAAAAATATACTGATGTCAAAAAAAGGAAATAAACCGTTTTATTTTGGTTAAAATTCGAAAAGTTTGCTAAAACAAAAGAATTACCTATTATTTTGCACACAGCTGTATATTAAACTCCAAAGTCTTACGTTTAATCAGTTACGGTCTGATTATTATTATTTACTACAAATTATTATTTCCATTACAGGGGTGCGATTCCGGTTCGATGATATGATAATGAAAAAACAAAAATATCATCAAATTTATCAATTGTTTTTGTCATTTTGCTTTCGCCTTTGCTTTTTATCTTTTTATTCTATTTGATCATCAACATATCAAAAGCGATTCTGGTTCGATGATAATAAAAAATGATAAAATTATTATTCTTCAAAGAGAGTTTCCTCTCTTGATAATAGTCAATATTTGTTAATTAATTGGTTTCGTTTTCCAAAAAAAAGGGTTTGAGTATGCGCATTAAAATTTTGTCGAGAGAGTTTCTCTCTTTACAATCATAAATATTCATATTGGTTTTCAAATCGGAAATATTTATATTTTCATCATAATCGTTATATCGGATAAGAAATAATACCCCAAAAATTATTTAAAACTGTTCAATCTTCTTGATTGAAATTAAGATCTATTTTAAAAATATTCTGGAAAATGGACATTTAGATTTAAAATTAGAATGAAAATCTCCATTTTCCAGAATATTTCAAAGTTAAATCTTCCTTTTCCATTAACTATTGTTTTTAATTTTTAATAAATCAGTAAAACCATTAAATATTATTTTCTTAGAAAATTATTTTTAGTTTTCCAATGTTGTAGGTAGTATAAATTGTCAATTTGTTAATCGATTAATGATTAATCTAACCATGGCCGTAAATGTTTTCAGCGACAAAAATAAAATGAAAAAATATTCATTTTTTTCACCAATTTTGATATAAGTTTATCATACATCGTCAAATCGGAATCGCTATTTGTATTTCATCGATGATAATGATATAATTTTTAATTATCATCGAACCAGAATCGCTTTTTATTATGGTGAAATCTACTATGATAAAATACAATGATAAAAGCAAATAAAAAATCCGGATGATATTTTTGTTTTTTCATTATCATATCATCGAACCAGAATCGTACCCCAGTAATGCAATTGATAAAAGAGAACAAAAATGTCCTCTGAAAATTATAGGTTACAATTTAATTAAATATAACAAAAATTATATCATTATGATTTTCTACACAAAACTAATAATTTTCTATAAAATATTCTTAATTTATGATCAGCATAAATAATAAATGTTTTCTATTCACAAAGTAAGGTTTAATTTGAAAAAACCAACGTCCACCACAACAAAACTTCAACCTCGTTCCTACATACATATGTCTCCTTAATAAGGTAATAATGTATATAATGATATTAATGTAATGTGTAACTTAATAATGTATTTCATTTATTCGCATTTTTTACGGGATGCTTCAACTTTTCCGCTTCACCCCCATTCCCTATCCAGAAAATAGATCATATCTATTATTTTCACAAAACTGCAATTATATAGGTTTAATAATCATACGAGTTGTTTAGAATTATTATTTGCATTACAGTAATGCAATTGATAAACGAGAACAAAAATGTCCTTTGAAAATTATAGGTTACAATTTAATTAAATATATCAAAAACTGTATCATTATGATTTTCTACACAAACAGTAATTATTTTCTATAACATATTCTTAATTTATAATCAGCATAAATATGTTTACTATTCAAAAAGTAAGGTTTAAATTGGAAAAATCAACGTTCACCACAACAAAACTTCAACCTCGTTCCTACATACATTTGTCTCCTTGTGTATTTCATTTATTGGCATTTTTACAGGATGTTTCATCTTCTTCGTTCCACCCCCATTCCTTATCCAGAAAATAGTTCGTATTTATTATAACTTGATAATAAAAATTTATTTATATATCAAATTATTGATTGCACAAATTAACAGATTGTATTTATAAATATGTAGTGTAAATTGAATTTGTACCACATTGCAAATCAAGTTTGTGATAAATGAATGTTCCGTTTGATGTTGATTGGTGCTGTAGTTGATTGGTTTCGATAACTGAATGTAGATTTATTTGTGCTTCTAAATCATTTTATTAGTACAGAATAAATCATTTCGCATTGCATATAACAAATATAGAACCACAATTTTATCTAAGAGAGAATTATTATAATGAAATCAAATTATTACAAAAAAAAATATTTTTCTCAAATCGGATAAAATACGTCAGTTTTCTGGTTTGTTATCTGTCAGCAAAATGAAGTATTCCCCGACACTACATCGTTGCTAGGCAACTTACTAAAAACAGTACTGGAAAGTATTCCTTGCCTAGGCAGAGAATACTTTCTAGTACTGATTATCATCTGTTTTTAAGAAATACATGATATAATTTTAATTTATTTAGTTTTTATTATTATAATTGTAAAATTACATATTTAACAACTATTTATTATTGGTTATATTTACATGAATTGTACAATTTGTACAGGTGTTGAAAATTGGCGCAGATGCATTACAATTAAGGTTAGCTGTTGTAGCCACTGATGCACTATTATCGTTTATTTCGGTCATGTTACGGTCCACACCTGGATTTTGTTCGGTGGTATTGAAAATTCTGTTTGCAACTTCAATTTTATTATTTAGAGAATCATCAATGTACCCTTCAGCAACCGTTGCCGATTTCCAACCACCATGTCTCTTAAGGCAAGTCAAATCTGCACCTGTATCTACCAATATTGTAGCAGATGATCTGCGAAAACAGTGCCCTGTATATTCTATCGCATTTGGCAACTTCAAATAAGTAGCTACAGTTTGAGGCAATTTGCCAAACTGATGTATGCCCACTACTTGTAAAATATCAATTCGTGCTGTTTTATCAGAGATATTAATAATAATATTTTGTAGAATAAAGAAAACGGTTTCAAATAAATAAAATAATTGTTTATAAATTTGATCAATATTGTTCTCTGCTAAACCAACTGACGAAAGAAATTCTAAAATGTTCGAAATATGTGTACTAATTTGTTCTACATCATTACCTTCGCAATTTTTTCCTACATTATCGGAAACATTACGGTCTTCCTCAATTGTTTCAGTTTCGATTTCAATTCCGTTTGTACACAATTGACGGTTAAGATCAGGACTTGAAGGTAGTTCTTGTTCAGAAGAAATTTCATTTAGATTTTGACATTTTAAAGTGTGTTGTAATAAATATCTATAGGACGAGAATTTGGCTTGACAGTTTTTTGTAACTACACATTTTAAATTTAAATTATCTTGCAAATACAAGATATGCACGTATTTTAAATGATATTTTGTAAACTTAAATGATTCAAATTTTTTGGCACAAACATAACAATAAAAGTATCCCATTTCAAAAATATAGAAAAAATAACATATAAATAATATAATGATAAATTATGAATCAATTAAAAATAAAAATGAGTGTATGTAAAATACTTTTTTAAGATTACGAGCATATACATATACATATGTCAAATATTGTGTATAGTTCACTATTAAAAATTAATAAAATTGAAAGTTTAAAATAATAAAAAGTCTAAACTATTAAAATAAAGCTACTTGAAATTTAGTGAATTATTTTTAATGAAAAAACAATCTTTTCTATTTTAGATAGTATTTATAAATGTAACTGAAGATATTATCTATTAATTCATAAGTATAATATTTAAAATTTTAAATGTTTCAAAATTAAAATGATGACAATTCAATATTTAATTCAATAAGTATTTAGATAAGTAAAAATTAATTCGACATATTTTGCAGCACATCTAATCTATTACAGATTTGTCAAAGTCTTGGAGATAATTTTGCTGAAGTTAAATTGTATACATAATATTGGAAAAACGTAAAAAAGTATATTAAATCACAGTCATATTCTAATGAAAATACAAAAATGGAGCAGAAAAGAACATTAAACGCATCTATTATGTCGTAATCGCCTGGTAAACATATAACTTCTCCATCGATAACTATGAAGTACTGATCAATAGCCAGCTTCGTCGGTCCTACCGCAACAATGTACGGTTGCTTGTTGTCTTTTATGATATATTCTTCTTTCGATACCTGAAACTGAAGGATGGTTTATTTTATTTTTTATGTTGTTTTATAATTAAAGAAAAATAAATCAAATAAGCAAGATATTTATTACCGTTTTGAAAACCAAAAATTTTGTGATTTTGTTACAAATTTTGGGTCCTGGAGAACTCGGTAATAGTTTAATAAGTGCAAAAAAGCCAAAGTATTAGTATTCCAGTCGTCTTGTTCAATTGAATTTCCGGTCTCTTTTAAAATGATAAAAATATTTTTTTGGAGTACTGGCCATTTATCTTTTAATAAGTTAGATTTCCCGTAATCTTTTAATAAGTTGGATTTCCCAATAAACAATAAGAAAATTATTGAAATACATATATGCATTTTTTAAAATATAAAATACTTACTAAAGATGGGTCCACGAAAAAATATGGAAATTCTTCTGCAAATTTGACCTTTCCTCCGATTAATGCCTTTCTTTGTTTTATTGTTTTTTTTAGCAATGCACGAACTCGATCTGATTGTGCTGGAAGAACAGCATTCTTTAAATAATTGAAATCGTCAGTTGCATCATAACTTGAATCATCTGATATATTAAGAGGTTCCTCGCTCGTCGATGTATTATATTTTTTTGAATTAAAATTCAAATTTTTGATTTGGCTTACTAGATAGCCCGTATTTTGATCCGGATCATAAAAACCTTCCTGTAAACATTAATAATTTTTAATATGTGGATAAGTTGATGGCGTATTTGGCGCTCCACCGTAAATATGGCTGGATTTAAAAATATCAAAAATATTTACAGCAGCTTTTGCCACAGAGAACTTTTCTTCTTTCGAAGGTTTTTCACCACAGTTTTGAATGAGGTAATGCCCTAAAATTCTTGTCAGTAACCTTCGATTGGAGTCCGATATGATTTTTGTTTTTGTGTAGTGATCTAAAAGGCCATTGCCTCCATTAGTTTTGATATATTGCCTGATTGACTAAAAAAAAAAATCTATAACGATTGTAAGCATTTTATTGTAAAGTAAATCTTACATCTGTTGTAATATACACGTCTCCACCAATAGCACAGCCACTTCGTTTTAGTGATGTTGCTATAAAATTAAATAAAAAATGGTTAATCATTTATCAGTTTTTATAAAAATTAATTATATTCTAATTTTTACCTTGATTTTTTGTTGTGCAGAGTTCTAACACAAAAGAACAGCAATATACATATATATTGGTAAATAAGACGTACCACCAAATGGGGATCTAATTTTTCTCCATTTATATCGCAAAAATACAAAAAAATCATCTCGAGGAATCCCGAAGTCAATTACAACTAAATAAAAGGAGAAAAATATGAATGTTCATACATTTAAAACTGTTTCTCATGCATTAAATTATTATGATTACATATACCCAAAACCAACAACAATGTTTATGCAAGCCGTGCTGGACATTTAATTAATAGAAGTGTACATTTATTAGATAGTTAAACGCATATAAAATCCACTCACTCTCATATATCACAAAACAAAACGTATTTATTAACAGCAATACACCTTACAATTTTAAAAAAAAACTTTATTGTCAAGAAAACAAAATTTTGTATGAATAACTTACGGTTTTTTGGCTACGTTGTGTTACTCCCACGTTGATCGCCCTTACACTTCCGTGTTTGGGTGATTGAGTTGACACGCCTATGTGCGTATTTTGTTGCTCCCGCGTTGCCCCCGATTACGTTGCTCCGTATTTTGGGGTTGTTTTTAATGTATTATATAATAAAAATAATCATTCTTTGTGTGACTTCAGTTGAGAGTACATCAAAGTGTTAAATAAGTTATCTAAAAAGAAACAATTTTGAAATTAAGTTTTAAAAAAAATATATAAGTTTTTTTCTTTAAAGTATTAATAGTAAATAAAATCATAAAAGTCAATTCTATATCATATTTGGGTATTCGGGGTAAGTGCTAGATTTAAGTTCATAACCAAAATTTGGGGCCAACGAATAAACTCCTCGGCATTCAACGAAATAAATTCCTGCTCTGATAACCTAGAATCAATGAAAATGCAGCCGATTCAGGCCTGAATGTATGCCTCGAGCAATTCTTCTCACGTTCTTCTCAGGAAATTCTTCTCAAGATTTTATTTTCCTAAAATTTCAAACTAGTAAAAACTGAAGCAATTAAAACCATAATTTTAGATATTTTAAAAGTTTGCTTTTATTAATTCATGTTAAATAATTTGATAAAAAAACAGATGGATGATAACCTGAAAAAAAAACACAAGTTCAATTTTCGAAAAAGTGTTAAGGATGAACAGAGATATAGTTTTTTATACTAGAAATAACTTCTTATTATCTCTAAAACGATGATAAAATTATAACACAATGACAATACTTACTATTTATTAAATATGTTGCACCTTAATATTATGTGCAATGGTACGCAAATAGTCCACAGGTTCCATCTTATTTATTTTCTTTACCACTTTTTCTAACTTCATCTCCAAATCCTTATAACACTTGTTTTTGGAGCAATAGGCCCTTCTGCAATCGTTTGCTCATAAATGAGTTCCATTCGTGCTTGCTCTTCTTTTAATTTATCAATAAAGACCCAAGGGCTTGGATGAGCAGTACACACAAGCATTTTAAAGCCACCCTTCAGTTGCGTTGTTGGTTCTTGCCTGATGCTGGTTTGTGGAGTCATATACGTTCCATAGTTGGTGTTTAAATCGGGGTGCTCTTCTCTGAGTATTTAAAGTGAGCCGTCCTATGTAATTATCCTCGAAATAATCCACAAAGTCACTCATTTCGGCCAGTAAATTTGTATTTACAAGAGCTTTGAAGTATTCATCAACTTTCTCGACAGGAACAAATGCAAGCGCTGCTACCATATTTGCACTTATTGCAAATTTTGAATCTGTGTCATAATGTGTTTTATAACCAAGACGTTGTAAGTTACGGTATAGACTCTGCTTATAATGAAAATAGCAACATTTAATTTTACATGTCGGAAACATAATTTGAAATGCGTTAATTTCACCAATTTCAAAATCCATCATAATAGTATGTGGGTTTAATAGCGGCAATTTCTCTTTTAATATTTTTAACAAATTCATGTATGTTACTTGTTTTTTATTAGGCAGCAAAGCGTACACTACAGGTATATTTATATCACAGTACAGTGCATGAATTGTGAAAACCTGATAAAAAATCTGGGGACATACCTCAAATGTTCCATCAGCGTGCGTACCACTGTTGACTCCCAACTAGGATTCGAAGAAATTCTTGAGTGGCCAAACACTATGAATCTATTTTCACAACTATGAATCTATTGGCCCATTATAAAAGTTTTCATCTTCAATGGAATCATAAAAGAGAAATTGGCAATTTTTTGATGTCATTCTCATAGTTTCAGGAATTAAAAATTCCGATTTTTTGGAAGGAAGTGGTAATGTGGATGAACTGGATTGTTGGTGTCTTCGGATGGTGCGTCGAATAGAACGTTCCAAAGGCATTCTTGCTGCTGCTGGGGTGGAAATTTTTAAAGATTCTTGTGCTACTATTTGCTGCGTCATTCCAACCGTTGACGAATTGGCTTTTTCTACCATATTTGCCATATGATCGCGCACTTCCAGTTCGGCTGCTTCGCCTGCATGTGTATGCAAAAATGGTTGTGGAAAATGTTTAATAATGACGTTTTCACTAACATGTATTCTTGCCTTGCAGTGCGTTTTCAAAAAATGAGCGCATTTCCAAATTTTTTTGGCATCACAAGCTTTATGTAGATAAAACACAAACCCTTCATAAACAAGGCACTCTTTATCATTTTCGGTCCGACTGTATCTTAATAATGAAGTCATTATTGTAACTTGTTTTCTGGACCCGCTTGATGATAGTACAATTCTTTTTTTTTTTTAAGGTTCTAGGCTGATTCTTCTCGAACAATTCTTCTTGCACAATTATGGTTCAATTTATGAACTTTATTTCTATTCACAATTATAGTTCTTTTATTTTTTTATTATTTAAATTTTACTAAGACTGTGAAGTGGCATGTTGTCAAGTGCTTACTTGGTTGTGCGACAATTTTTGCGTATTGAGAAAAAGCAAAATGAAGTTAATTCTGGGATTTTAGCCTATAAGTATTTTTCATAGAATTATTTGATTAAACTTTAAGCATAATAACTAGCGACCATTTTCAATTTAAATTTTATCCAGGAAACTGTCCATTCCTATGGAAATTTGGAAAATATAAATTCATTTTCGTGGCAAATAAGTGAAAATATTTCGTGGACTTACACTAAAAACTAATTATCATTTTAGCATGGAAAATTGTTCAATATCCAATTGTTGAATATACCTTCAATAGAAATTACTAATTTTCAAAATTGGTCAAAATGTGTAGATAAACCAAAAACTGCTTATTATAAATTTAAATATTGTAGGAGTTAATTAGGTAGTCTAATTATTCTCAAACATTTTGGCTCAAGATTATAGTGGATGTTCACAAAACACCGGCGTGCGCCGGTGTTTTGTGAACATCCACTATAATCTTGAGCCAAAATGTTTGAGAATAATTGTCCGAGAAGAATTGTGTGAGAAGAATTGCCTGAGAAGAATTGCCTGAGAAGAATTGTGTGGGAAAAATTGTTTGAGATCAATTGTGCGAGAATAATTTTGCAAGATGAATTGTTCGAGAAGAATCAGCCTAGTAGAACCCTTTTAAAGAGATCTCCCATACATAATGGCTTTTCTTGGAGAAATAAAGTAATTTTTTTTACAGGAGCAAAAGCTTAATAAGCTTAATAAACTCCATCGCGAAACTCCACAATTGTTCCTCTATGTTCAATTCCATATAAGTGTGTTGATGAGTTTTACAATATTCTTTAAGCTCCAGCAATCGTTCTATCATGTCATATGTAGAGTTCCATCTGGTGATGTTGCTTAAAATCGGCTGCCTTAATTTATGTTGCTTCAAAATATTCCTGTGTGTGGGAGTCCTTAAGTATGTCGCCAAGTTCCTGAATCGTAAAATATTTTCTTTCAGGCTACTTTCTTTTAAAGCATCATTGACGGCTAATTGTATAGTATGAGCGGCGCACTTAATTGTATTAACCAAAAATTAAGATTTTTTTTCTGAAATTTATCAAATCAGCAATTTCATTCAATTTAAGCTCTTCAGACGAATTATCATCAACATTTTCTTCTTCACTGGTGAATGCTATTGAACTCAGTTCATCTTGAATTAAGCTGGACGCTTTTATCATATTCCTGCCATTATCACAAAAAATTAAATCAATTATTTTAATTATCTGGCCCATCTAAATTAAATTTTTTCTCATCAGAGAAAATCACCTAAAATGCAATATGTCGTTAAAAAGATAAAGTTTTAAAGTAATGATTCCTTTTTACCAGATTCCAGTTGCGATTCATGTTAGCACGCGCGAAGGAGAGCCTTACTTCTTTGTGACGAGCTTCTAAGTGCGGTTGAGGCTTCATCCTGGATCGGACAATAATGGGATTTTCCTTAATTGCCCGCCACACGGTTGATACGGATGCTAAAATATTGACATCTCGCTTGATTTTCCTTACAGAAATTGTCGAATTCGACGCTAGTCGACTAATTTTCCTTTTTTCTCGGTTAGTTAGAACATTTTTGCGACCATGAAAGTTATGTATGTGAGTAAAGATATAAGGCTTTAAAGTGGTTTAGACACAGACGCATATTATTTATATCAACTAAATCACTAATTAAATATATTATTTACGGATTTTAAAATTATTAGTATTTATACACTTAGAGTTATACACTTAAACTTCACTAACTTAAGTTATTTTGAAAACCCAAATAAATTATATTTTAAAGATTCATTTAAAAAAGCGAGAGGTTGAGTAATAGCGAAGTTACATCCAAACTGGCCATATTCCAGAACTTTATCAAAAATCCTTTTTAAAATCCCATTTCCATCATAATCGGTTAAGATATTCCATATTGGCCATATTACAACCAAAAAATCATTTATTAACCCCATTTTGTCTTAACCATTTGAGTCATATCGAAGTTCCATCCTAATCGGCCAAATTCCAGAACTTCATTTGAAAAATCAATAAAGAATCGCATTTCCATTCCACATATTGAATTTCATCAAAATCGGTTAATAAGCAGCCAAGTTCCATCATAATTGGCCATATTCCAGAACTTCATTAAAAAATCATTTAAGAATCCCTCTTCCATCGCACATTTTGAATTTCATCAAAATCGGTTAAGAAGCAGCCAAGTTTCATCCCAGTTGGCCAAATTCCGGAACTTCACAAAAAATAGCTTTAGAATCCACATCGTAATTGTCGAATTTCGTCATAATCGGTTCAGTAATAACCAAGTTCCATCCTAATTGGCTCAGAGATTTATGATTGGATTGCTACGTAAATTACAATTTATAATGATTGAAATAAAATTAATTAAAAGATTTTATTTTATAATGTGGTGAAAACAAAAACTTCTCAACTAAAAAGACTGTGTTCATACTTTGATTAAATTAGTATTCTAATAGTTGGGGTTTTGATTTTAATTAGAAATTTTGTAGGATGCATTTTAGAAGAGAAGGAAAAATATAAATGCGGAGTCGGTAAGTATTTTTAGGACTCCGACTCCGCCAAAATAGTCCGACTCCGACTCCGCAGCCCTGGTTTCATCCTAATTGGCCATATTCCACAACTTCGTCTAAAAATCATTTGAGAATCCCATTTCTATCGTATATGCTGATTTCATCAAGATCGGATAAGAAATGGCCAAGTTCCATCCTAATTGGCCAAGTTCCATCCATTTCCATTGGGAATGCTGAATTTCATTAAAATCGGATAAGAATAGAATCCCATTAAAATTTTTATAAAAAAAAAAAAATCACAATCCTCAGTTCAAGGTACACCTCACTTCAATGGACAACATTTTTGGTCCGGTCGATATCCGTTGTAATGAGGTTTCTCTGTATATTTTAGTTCAAATAGATCAAAATTATATGGGTTTAACACAAACACACAATATTTAACAAAAATAATTTTTTAAATGAGACGTTTTTCTGACGTAAGAGACACAATACAATGGGTGATTTTTACCCGTACCTGTTTTTACGACGCTCACTGCTCGGCTTCTATAAACGCACTGTAGCTAGCCTAAAGGGGGATATTAGGGGATATTTCAAACTCCCCTAATCCACTGGCACGATGGTCCCAAGGACCACGCGTTCCAAAATAGCGCGCATTAAAAAAAAAGACCTGGGTTAATTTATGTATGTGAAGTTGACCCAAAATGTAACCCAACAAAAATGCTATGGCAACACTAAACACAATATATATTTTCATGATATACAAGTGTCAGCCCAAAAAAGTATGTGTATGTATTATGCCAAATAGCGCGAATTTCAGAGGAGCCAATCTCTGGTCATCAATGGTCGTCTTTTTTGCAGTATGCCATATAATGTTTTTGATTTTCGATATAGTTAATCAGGGAATTTAATATGAACGGTTTTCCGTCCAATGATATTGTTAGTGGAATTTCTTTTAATGAAATTAATGGTTGTTTTTTGTGGTAATTCAAATATTCAGTATTTAAAACTACAAACGGGTTTGGTGTAATTTTTTTTGGCATAAATCGTTTCTTTACAGCACGGCTTTGGAGGAAATGTGACAAGACAATTTTTTAGATTTTGTATGCCGTTTTGTTCCAAAACGTTCGTTAAAGCAAACTGAACAGTGAAACTCTGCTATAAGACTGGGTTGATTTATTGTACTCACAGTTTGCTTTTAAGGCTAAATCATACCTTAAATTTTTTTTTATGTCGAATAAAGCATCGTGTCTCAATTGTTTTAACTGCTTCATATTGTGTTCCCCATTCATTGCGCATACCTCATTTATGAATCGACTCTATGTCACTAATTTCAGCTGTCATTTTATCGAAACCTACTTGACAAAGACATTGGATAAATGCATCAAACGCACAAGTATTTTTGTATGTTGAATTATCGTCGAGAGATCCGTTTCTTAAAAATCCCTTTGATGGTTGCTCGTAATTTTTTGTTTTTTTTATCGGAGGTAACAAGGTTTCTATTTTATTATGCTTTATTAATAGTTTGGTTGATTCCTTCTGTTGTTCATCAGACGTCTTTTTAATAAAATCTAATATATTTTTTTAAATTAAAGTTCGATAGACTTCGTTTATTATTATTTTTCTTCTTCCAAACTTCTTTTTCTTTTAGACTATCTAACAAGCTCATTCCTCTTTAGCTGTTCCCAACGATATATTTTTTAAAGACCTTTTTGGTATTTTAGATTTAAAGCGGTCAAATATATAAACATTCCTTTTGTTAATTTCCTTTAGAACCCTCAAACATTTTGTAGGAAATTTACCCAAATTTGGCGCTTGTCGACAAAGCCTCTTTAAAATAATAATGAGTGAAAATATTGATTTCAATTTAGTGTAATCTTGAATTATAAAAAATGATGATATAATCTCCTTTGTAAATTTGTTTTTTTTGAAGATGGCCGAAAATGAGCATTTATATCACGCATCATATTTTTTATCAAATGCGAGCAACAAAGATGGACCTTAACGTATCGGGAAAAATGTTTGTTAGTATTGATTGTGAGGTGTGGATGACAAATCTTTAAATACTGCACAATATTTAAGTCATTAAAACTTTTTAACGCACCATTGATTTGCGGATAACTAAAATCGGTTACTATCACATTAAACAATGGCCATTTCTTTGATTCTTCAATAATAAAAATTTTGAAGATATTAAGCACGGTCAATATCGTTTCAAATGAATGACTGCCACTTATAAAATTTAAAATTGGAAACGGATCAGATGGATCATTTAAATTGGCTTTTAGGGCAATTACAATTGTATAATAATAAATTGTTGGTGACTCTTTATTTGGCGGGCGTACAAGTCCACCAGTAGCATCCATACATATATGCCACAAGATCTTTTCCCTCGCATTGTTGTTTGGCCATTTTTAGTATGTCAAGTTGCATTTTACTCAAAGAAATAACATAAAAAGGACACACTGATTGATAGTCGCTGTATTATGTACTAGGAATGGGGCGCCCCTCTTTGGATCATTATTTCATCAAATATATCCTGTACATCGTCTGAATCATTATCTTGTTCTTTCAATGCAACCGATTTTATTTTTCTAAGAACGTCTACATTTTTGCATTTTCTTACTGTATTAGTTTTTGTAACAAAATCAATATCCTCTTCTCTAAATAATGATTCATTTAATTGCTCGACCGAAGTTTCAAGTAATTTTTATTTCATATACACTTAAGCCCCTTTGTAACGGACTTCATTTTCATAAAAGGGTGTATAATATCATTGGTCGAAAATTTAACAGTAAATATGTTGGGTGTCAACTGGTCCTTATTCGATAAATGATATTTTCTACATTCTACGCCTGTATTTTTGTCTCCATGCCCACAATATGCTCGAATTGCAATTGAAGATTTATTAATAGTATAATCTTTAATGTTAATTAAACATCCTGTCATGTCAGTCAAAAGTTCGGCAAATACGATGGAAAATAGACCGATTTCGAAAATACCTTCCATTTTTGATCTGGTATCATAAGCTTTTCATTCAATTTAAGGAAAGAGTTACGAGGAGTTTCGATTTTCACGGTTTTAAATTGTTCAACTGTTTCTATTGGTTGTGTAATTGAAAGTTTTGGAAATTCCATTTTTTGTACTACATTAGGAATACATATTAATATTTTTAAAATTATCCAATCCCAACGAGGCTTCACTTGAAGCTGAAATGAAAGCCGTCTATCATCGAATATATTATCATTTTCAGATATTTTCGAAGAAACGTTATGCCTAAAATAATTATAAATCCGAGTACGATTAACCAAATTGTTATTAATCTTCATCATTCCACATAATAAATTCATTTGGTATGAATCTTTGGGTGAAAAATTAAAAGAATTCCCAAATATAATTTTAGGACCATTTTAATAATTTGGCGACGTCAAATTTTGGAAAATTACCACGCCGTTTCTTTTTGTACACTTTGACCATTTCAAAAAATTATATTTGCAATCCAAATTAGACTGATTTGTTTGGATTGGATGGTATTGTCTAGTTGAAAGGGTGGTGTAACCGGCCAATTTTTTTTCTAGAAATTATTTAATGGAGGCATTTGAAGTTATTTCGAAAGTATTTTGTGAACTTTTGTGTATTTCAGTGACTACCGACAGAATTCCGGTTTGGACTTTAACGAGCAAAAAATATTCAGCAATTATAATAATTTTAACAAATAACTTTATTAACCTTAAATCCACTAAATTATATTAATATAAATGCAACTATACAAGATTTTCAGGCGGTTTTAGTTTCTGTACTTAGAAATGCGGTCTTGTCTAAATTAACTCTGAGATTGGCTTTCCATAGTCTGTCTAGAATTTTGGGGACATTTTGTAGGTGTTCCTTTTCATTTTCTCCTCCAAATATAATAATATCATCGATGTATACATAACATATTTTACCGATGTATTCCTTTAAGACGTCATCGATTATTCTCTGATAAATCGCTGGTGCGTTTTTTAGTCCAAACTGTAACCTGGTGAATTCGTACTTCCCGTTCATTGTCGAGAATACCGTCTTAGATATATCCTTTTCCATCATCTTAATGTTGTGAAATCCGGACGTGAGATCTATCGTTGTGAAACATATTTGGAGTTTTTACTCCCGATGCATCTATTTTCTTCTCTACAATCCAAATAAGTGAATTATACGGACTTTTCGATGGTATTCGGTCACTTCGGCCCTCATGTTGATCGGGTATGGATATGATTTTGTGTAGATCGGGTCATTGGTAGTTGTTTTGATCTCCGCCTTCACGTTCGTTTCAATGGTCAGTTGGTCTCCAATGGCTCCGAAGAGTGGTAGATATTTATTCAGCATCTTTCTCAATTTCAATCTTGTTTCGTTATTCAGGTGATCATTTTTTGTCTCAATAGTATTCACTTGAATGGATGTTTTGGCTTTCAAGGGGATCCTGATTCCTGGTTTTATTGTAAGGATATTATTTTTCCTTTCGATTAGTGCTTCCAATCTCTTTAGGGTGTCGTCTCCGATTAACCCGTCAAATGTTTTTAGTCCTGGATGAACATAGAAATCTAGCAGAATATCATTACCCATATTTTTAAAGAATTGTGTTGATATTTTCTGTCGGATTTTGACGTCACCTTCCGCTGATCTAATGTTAAATTGTTTGTCGATTGGTTATAAAGTTTTTGTTTGCCCCGGTGTCGACAAGGAATCTTAGGATCTTGTTGTTGTTTGTCTGATACTCTATGTAAGGTATGCTGGAGAGCCATTCGTTATAAAATTTGCCTCTATATTCTCTTTTTCTTCTTCCTCTTTGTCCTCGATGTCGCTGTAGTCATCAATATACTCCTCGTATTCTTGTTCACCATCCTGTTGTTCCATCATGTTGAATAATCTTTGTTGTTTGCGTTGGTTCAAGTGAGTATCGGTAGTTGGTTCAAGTGATGTAATTAATTTTTTTCGTGTTGCCCGACTCATCAACGGACATTGGTAATGGTGGTTTCGGTTGAACTGGCCTTGCTGGTGGTGTTATAAAGTAATTTTGATGTTGCTGGTATGGTTGTTGATACTGCATACCGTACCCCATATTTCTCTGTTGCAGCGATATTCTTGGTAGCGATATCGGCTTCGTGTATTGTTGAACTCTATTCGCATTGATTTGGTTTACGGGAATCGTGATTGAATTGTTAAAATTTCTATTATGTATTGGCATATCTCGAAAATGACAGACATGATGAATACGCCTCTGGGAGATTCGTTGGTCTCTGAATAGTTAGCATTCTTGATATATTCCCAGTTAGACCTCTAACGAAGAGATCTAATGCTCGATTCCTATACGTGTCTATTAGCACTGTCATGGTGTCTGCATTTTAGTTTTCGGTTTTAACTTTGTTGATAATGAGGGATAGTTGGTGGTTTACAGTTGCGTAGAATTCGTCGATACTTTTCTTGCCAGGAAGTTGATAATAAATCTGGCTAGTTCGGGTTTGATTTTATTTTTGATTATTTTGAATATCAGTCCTTTTGTCCACACTGAGTCGAATGCTTTTTCTAGATCTAAAGGGCACACTGCTGTTACTTGCCTGCTATTTAAACATTTTGTCACTTCATTTGCGACAAAACTGGCCACATCTACGGTTGAGTGTTCAGGCTTAAATCCAAATTGAAGGTCATGTATAATTTGTTTATTTTCATAGATTTCAACTTTCAGCATGTCACTCATATATCTCTCGAGAATTTTCCCAATATATTAGATGTCAAGCTGATAGGACGGAAGTCTTTAGCCTCTTCTGCCGATTTATTTTTCGGTATTGGTAAGATGATTGCTATTTTCCAGCTATCTGGAAAGAAACCAATTACTATAAAGATGCTAGATTTCCATTTTTAACACGTTCGCGGACTCTTTTTTAATACATGATCTACTCAGAAACACACATCTAATAACTTTAACATATCTGACGATATTTTATCACGGAAAGTAGGGATAGGCTTAGAATTAAATAATAAGTAGGATTAATATCATTTTGAAAGCAAAATGGTGTGACTGCTATAGCATTGATTTGCACAGTATAACTTTTCCTCCTTATTTTATAAATGACTGCTCTAGCAGTCTTGACTGTTTTGGTCTGTAATCAATTTAAAACTGCTTTTTGCCAACCTGTTTTAAGTGGCTTAAAAATCGATACATCTTCTGGTTGCAGAATTCTGGTCGAATTTTGTTATAAGCAAATTAAAATAATTTTTAATTTCTCGCATAACTTAACTGATATGTCAGATGTGTTCTGTGGCCATCAACATACAAAATAATAGGGAACTCCACATTTTGTGTCACAACGCTGGGATAAAATATGTCTTCAATATACTGGTAAAAAACTTCACTTGTCATCCCCACCCAGAATCAGATTTCAGCCATTTAAGACCATTTGGAATTGAGTTGATTACGTCTGCCGGTACGCGCTTGTAAGGATATACATATGATTAATGGAGGCACTACAAAACCAGATGCGGAGAAACTGAACATGACCGTCAAATTTTCCTTGGCTTGGCCTCGATCGATTTCATACACGTTCTTTGAGCCTGTTACAGAATAGCTAACCAATTATTTAAATTCATTTTTCATAAATTAAACTTAACAAATCTTACCTTTAGGAGCAATTATCTTCCCAGTTTTAGGACACATTAAAAAATTGGTTTCATCTCCATTGAATATTCTGGATGGATCTTCAAGAATATTTAAAAAGCTTTTGTCCGTTAGGTAATTTTTGATTTGGTTGAACCAACCACGAATAATTGTCTCGGCTACTTTCGAACTGGCATCGGTTACCGGTTCTGGAGTCCGAACTGTAAGATATGAATGCCGTTTAACGAAACTCTCGTACCATGAATTTCCCGGACAATTATTCTTAAATGGATTATCCCTGGGTGATGCATCTAAAAATATTTTAACAGCGTTCTGGACATCCTGCTTTCGACGTGGGAATCCTTTCGCGAGATTTGCGCTAAGCCCGTCGACAATATCTGTTTCTTCCTCTATAGTTAGCACTATTTGAGATCTTCTAACTTTTCTGCCCAAAATATGAGTCCTAATGATTGTTCTTACTCTACTGAAATGTTGGAAACATTTTTTATTAATCCAGTCGATGAATCAGAGATTATTAGTATTATTAAAGCACTCAAAACAAGTAATGCACTTGATATTCTTGGTATTAGCTCGAATATGCCAAATTGGTGGCTCTAGTAGCAATTGCACCAGTTTTAGTACAATTTATTAACCAATATTTTGTAAATGGTTTTATCCCTAATGCGTTAAAAACTTCAATTGTTATCCCTTTGTTTAAAAAGGGAGATATCATTATTAAGGACAATTATCGGCCCATTGCATTGCAACCCACAATTTTGAAGATCATTGAAAAGTTTCGGCTTTGGTGTCGATGGGCCGGCCTCACCTTTCTTGACATACGCTTTTGTGCGCTTGGGATTATCGTGAGCAGCATTTCGGATATGCAAAATCGTCTTTCCACGTCTCTTGGCTTCAATTCGTATGGCACCCAATGCTATTGCGTCATATTACAGAAAATTTATTGACAATTTCTCAAGTACATATATCACAACCACTCACTGATAGTCTAAGAAAAACTAAAAGCTTTGATTGGACTAGTAATTGTAGTAATTCTTTCAATAGATTAAAACAGGCACTCATAACTACACCTATTCTGCAGTTTCCAGATTTCACCAAGATATTCATGTTAACGGTTGATGCCAGCGACTATGCAATCGGTGCTGTTCTTTCACAAAAGGTTCAGTCCGGTGATGAGGAACATGATCTGCCAATCGCATATGTGCGAGCAGAGTTTTGAACCAAGCAGAGCGTCATTATCCCACCATTATTTTTGCTGTTAGAAAATATAAACCTTATATCTACGGACGAGCTTTCATTATTGTAACCGACCATCGACCCCTTACATGGCGATGCATCCTCGTTGCAAGGTGTCTTCCCAGTAATTTAGTTGCAGTGAAGTATCTCAATTCGGAAGCCATCCAGCGATCTAACGCGACTCAGTGCTACATACGCTTGACGTTTTGCGGAAAGTGCCGACCGAAGGTAAACCACTGCATGTTCTACTGTGCACCCCTGCATCTTGTGCACGGTGCAGGCCCAACACAGCACCAAAGGGAGTTGCGTTTTCTCTATTGTTCCGAAATTTCGTAATGCCGGAAATTGTATCGACTTTGGCTTAATAAGGTGTATTCCATCTCTGCCGAAGTTAATACGGACAGATGGAATGTCCTCATCGTACATTTATGCACGACGAAATAACGGCCAAACAATTTTGATGATTTTACCAATGGCACCATTCACAAGACCCAGGTGGATATTAATGTTTGACCTCAACATAATTTTAGCTCCAACGAAAATCTCCAGTACTTTTTGCAATCCGCCGGTCTTATTGATGTCGCCTGATACAATGTTGTTGATGTTTACATTGTCACTATTTCTTGTCGCATTCACAAGCAAATCTTGAGCTCGGTATTTCTTAAGGACGGCTGTGTTGTGTGCATCAACTTGCTCACGAGTTGGATAGATTCGAATTGCTGAATTTAATGAGAAATCACCGGATGCTACGGCTAACAACTTCGACAGCAACAGAGCGAAATGTTCAGCTTGTAGTTCTCCGACACGTAATGCGTTCAAAAGGTCGGCAAATGTTGTGTCACCTTGTTGACGCATATTCTTGGTCAATTCCACAAGACTCAAAAGTCGCCACAAATGCTGTTGTTGCCCCTCACCATCATCACCCAATAAAAAAAAATTATTACATGTTTCTTTCAATAATTATTAATAAATCAAATTAAATATTCGTTACAAACGTTATACATGGAGGTACTGCAATACATAAGTCGAAATAACATAAGTACACAAAACTATCTTATAATAAATTTTTGTATCAAATTGACGCAATATAAAAAAAAATTATGTTTGTTGAAGTACGTTGTAGGTGCATATAACCACAAAAAAAAAATATATGTATATAAACAAAACTCACCACTACCACCGCTTCGGCCAAGAGTACTCTCCGCTTGCGCTGGAAGATAGCTGAAAATCTTAAAAAATCGCACTCCAATCACACTCCAGAATAGTTGCATATGAACCTCCTGTACCATCCTGATAAGCCCAAGAATCGTCTAAGTTGTTTAACGCTGGTTGGTACAGGAAAGTTCATAATTGCTTCTACCTTGCTTGGGTCTGGTTTTAGTCCTTCCTCTCCCACTATGTAACCCAAATACTTTATTTGTCTCATTACAAACTTGCTCTTTTCGATGTTCAGTGTCAGTCCTGCCGTCCGTAGTAAGTCTGCAGTCAGCTGTAACAGTTCAAAGTGTTCCTGTAATGTGCCGCTGATGACAAGCAGATCGTCCAAATAAACAAATATTTTATCATGAAGTTCATGAGGTATAACTTTGTCCATCAAGCGACACATTGATTGGGCTACATTGCACAGCCCAAACGGCATCACTTTGAACTGGTACAGCGGCCGTCCCGGTACTGTAAAAGCCGTTTTGTCCCTAGCAGATTCTGCAAGCGGAATCTGCCAGAATGCGTCCTTCAGGTCAAGTCCAGTTATGTATTTTGTATTGTTCAATCGTCCCAATAGTCCGTCAATGAGTGGCAGTGGGTAAGCGTCCTTCTTTGTAATGGCATTAACTTTCCTGGCGTCCAGACATAGTCTCGATTTCCCATTTGCTTTTGGAACAAGCGTCACTGGAGAACTCCACGAACTGTTGCTGACTTCTATTACTCTTAATCCCAGCATGCGGTCAATTTCCTCGTTCAAGCTTTGTTGTACTGCGGGTGAAATGGAATAATATCGCTGTTTTATGGGTTTGCATCCCTCCATAATTTCAATATCGTGCTCGTGCAGTTTAGTTTTTCCTAGTCCTTCTTTTTGTGATGATGGAAACATAGAAATGATTTTGTCAAGTGTACATTTTTCTTGCGGAGTGAGAGCATGTTGGTTACAATTTCCCGGCTGTGACGGCGTAGAACATTTGATGGCGTTTAATGTTGGAAATATATTAAAAGCTTCCCAAAAATCGATACCCAAGTAAAGTGGTGCTTCCAGTGTAGGCACGATACAAAATTTTATTTTTGCTGTTTTTGAGCCAAACGTAACCGGTAGCCATGCGTAGCCTAAAATTGTAGGCTACGGTATAGCATTTGTGGTTTTAAGCTGAGGGTCTTGAATTCGGGATTCATTTTTCTGATTGTGGAGTCGAATTCCCTCCGTAGCGTGATCCCCTCGACATATTCACACCCGGTCGAAAGTTTTCCGTCGTACTTTTTAGCTGGCACGCAGGACAATTCGGTTTTCGCACGTTAGCTGCGCCACATCCGAAACAAAAAATATTCAGCAACTCCTGTGGGCAATCCTGATAGCGGTGTCCTAAGTCTTTGCAGTTCCAGCAAATAAGTTGGGTGGAATTCGGCTGAAATTGCACCTTTTTAAACGCGTTAATATCTTCGGTTTCTTCGTTGTTTTGGTTAAATGACGGTTGCTGGCTGGACGTCATTCTCTCGTTGGATCTCGGATTGAGCTCCATTCTTTCCATCTCGTGAGAAAGCTCATTTATAATTCGCCGACGAGGAATCGATGATTCTGTAAACCTGCGTGGCTCGTATCCTGTTTGCTCCCACATGTGTTCAAACCGCTGACAAAGAACTCTTAGGTCTTCGACTGTTTTTATTGACTTCTGATAGGGCAATGTTACATTTTGTAAGGCTGGTATCATATTTTTGCATAGGCGGTAAATTAAACGGCTCTCAGACATCCGATGCTGTAGTCTCGCGTTTAGCTTCTGAACACCTAATGCAAAATCAGAAAATGTCTCTCGTTTCCCTTGATATTGTTGAAGGATCTGCTCAAGAATTTCATCCTCATAATCAAACGAGCTAAAATATGACAAGATTGATGATTTGATTAAAGCCCATGATGGATTCGGGTTGTCCCTCTTGAATAGCCAAAACCAGTCTTCTGCTTTTTTTGTTAGAAACAGGTGTATCACTTTTGGCAGATATTCCTCTGGAAATCCGTCATTGTTGGCCATTTGTTCCAAACGGTAAATAAAATCATGGATGTTGTGCGAATCACTACCGTCAAAAGATAAATTTCAGTTTTGCCTTAGTTTGTAATTATTATGGAATTGGTACCCTGGTTGCTTACTAATTTTTGCAGGTTGACTCATCAAACTTTGCTGTTGTGGTCTTGAATTACTTTGAGAGAATTCAAATGGGTGGTCTTCCTCGACCCTAGCGCTGCTTCGCCGCATATTCATATGGGAGAAAAACTCAGCCACTGACTCCCTTAAATCCCTTGCTTCTGTCGATAAAATTTCTTCAAGATTTTCTTGTGGTATATGTGTTTGCACTGCTTTACGGGTAGTATTAGATTGTACCGGCTCGGCTGGTTTCTTTTGTGAGAGAGTTGCGTCTCTTTGATTTGCTCGATTCATGAGATTATTTCCATTATTTCCGTTTGCTACGGAACTACTGGCGGTCGAAGTGCAATAGTCTGTAAATAATTTCGCATGCCAATTGTAAATCCTACGAATTGTACTGGACATATTTGTAATATTTCCAATATTACCAAAAAAATTGCTCAATCTTTCGATTCGATCTTTGTAGTGAGCTGCTTTTGCCAAAGACATAACTACAGATTCAAATGGTGGGGTCACCCCTTGATCTTGCATTAACTGCGACAGTTCTTCGCATACTGCTTGACAAATTCCAAGTTCTTCCTCGGGATCTGACTTGACATGCGAATGAATCGGTCTTAAACTCCTGTCAGAAGCTTCTGCTGATAGAGCTCCTATTAAAAATCTAGCAGCATCATGAGTCATGAACCATGTCGGAGGACCAAGGCAACGAATCATTGCAACTAATTCATTGTGGGAAGTGCGCCAGTATGCTGCCGATCCCCTTGAGGTTTCTCAAGTGCAAATGGAGGTCTTCGACAACACCTTCTTGCCCCCGCACAGCTCTTCCGCAAGCATTGATGTTCGACTGAATGCGATAGTACTCAAACATCGAGAGTGCATAAAACAGATAGCCTGTTTTTTGGAAACAAGGATCAATGGTGTAATCTTTACTGAACGTTCTTATTTTAATCCATTGACGCCATAGTTAAACAGATGGAACCATGCAAATACTTCTGCCTTTTTCTCGCGATTCATGTTTACGATGTTATCGTTGGTTTTGCGTACAATTTCATTGATGTCGGTGCGTTCCTCGAACTCATCGCTAACATCTGGCTGCTCGTATTCAATTGGAGCCATCATAGATGTTTGCACTGAAACAAATTGTGAAGGCTGCTTTTCTGCATTTGGTTCAGGTTCACAGTTGGTAGAAAATTCTTTATCTGCATGGATCGATGGATGTGTATTCAAATTATGTTGCATTGGCAAAATACCTCCTTTTACGACGACATTGATAGCATTAATCGAGTACTGTGTACCGGCATCAGAATGAACAATTCGGCGCGCAATACGGAGAAATTCGTCAACAGTATCGCACTCGATCACACAAGCTTTTCCATTCTCTGAAACGCTTGTTCCTTTTGGTCCACATACGTGGGAATCGGTGAAATAGTACTTGTTCTCATAGTACATGAGACCAAGTGATTTACCCCCGGTAATTAAAATACCAGCATTATATTCAGCGAACAACAAGTTGATAGCAGCTCGGAAATCCAAAAGATTTACTCCATCATTCTCTTGATCGTACAAACTTCCCTGAAATGGCTCGTCGACGTCATCATATTCAATAGCGAAAGCATCATCAAACATGAGCAAGTCTCGTCTCACAACGTCGAGATTTCGGATTTCTAGGTAGCCATTGCTGGGAATGGGAAAGGCACCTTCTCTATTTCTTGTTTCCCAATCAATCCATTCATAAAGTCCATCGCCTTCAATCATGTTTCGATTCAAAATATTCGTGTCCCATCGACTTGGCGGTAAAATTGCGGCACGAATTAAATTTGATACAACCATGGCAAAGCATTGATGACCGGCATTTCCAGACTTGAAAATTTCGGCATTTCCTTGATGCCAGGATGCACGTACGATTCGGGACAGATCATTAATTCGCATGTAGGCACTGCGAGTTGAAGCATCAATAGCCTGCTCATTGGTTTCGTTTGGTTGTTGACATCCTTGTAGAGTGGATTGTTGGCAATAAGCCAGTCCAATGCCTTGTAAAAACGATCCGGTGCAATGTTATAATCTCTGGAGATATTTAGGTTCTCTAGAGTCTCAGTCACTACCACAATGCCAACATCAGTACTTGATCGTGGTAGCATTTCGGGCAGCTTTTCGCTGACTTCGAAAATGTCGAGAGCAAATAATGGGGCATGCCCCTTAAAACCATATTGACCAAATCTGCCTGGGAATTTGATAACCTTGACATACGGTATGATTCGTTGGAGCAGACGTCGTTCAGGTTCTGTTAGGATTGCAATTTCATCGGGAATATCACCCGGAAGCAAATTATTCCAATACGCTTTGGAAGGAGCATAGGTCCTCGAACTTCACAAGTGAATGGCAAGTTCGGGCGGCAAGTATGGCTTATGAAGAGACAATCGATATTTGACTACTTGGTTATGGTATGATTTTTTCTGACAGATTTCGCAACTCTTGTCGCAGTAAGTGTTGATGAATGCGTAAAATTCTGCTACATTCACTGCTCGTTGCGCATAAGCGTCGCATGAACGTTGGAGTCTTGTATCATGTTCCTCAGGCGTTTCAATAGCTCTTGTTGCGGCGTTGTGGCGTGCGACATTAGCAAGTCGAGAGTTCCGCTCGTTGTGTATCTCGATAGCCCTCGTTACGGCGTGATGAAGTGCGTCAATAGCAAGTCGAGAATTCCGATCGTGGGTGGGGTGACTCATTAACTCTTGCTTCAATCTTTCGTTGCTTATCCTTAGCTCGCTTGATATTGCATTGATTTTCCGGTGCTTCTTGGGTTCGCTTACGTCGTTTTTCTAATCTGAAAAATTTTACTGACTTCGATTCTTGTTTCAGTTTCTCTTGGCGTTTCAGTTTTTCCTTTCCCAGTCGACGCTTGCGTTGTGTGACCGTCTCTTTGCCCATTTTTGGGCCGGAAATTCTGTATACAACTTCAAAATCTGTAATTTATTAAACATTTTCATACACTTCAATACACTTTAAATTTTTCCATACTACAATTTTGTATGCATAAAAAACCAGCCAACTATATATGACGTCGGTTTATTGTAACGATCTTGAAAACTGTAATTTACAGCATCACCTGGAGCCGAAATATATCGCAAACTATTGAATATTGCATTGTCATCGAGTTTTGAGCTATGTTCAAAATTTCAAGTCTCTAGGTCATCGGGAAGTTGGTTTAAAATCGATTTCAAAATTTGTACCGGACAGACATACAAGAAAGCGAGTTAATAAAAACGTTATAAAAATGGGGAAATAGATGCAACTATTTCACGAACAAAATACTACCACCCAAGTGATTAAAATATCACAATTGCGGAAATTTTATATATTTCTACAAAATAAACAAAACTAGAAACAGTATAAATAGAATAACCAAATGAGAGCGAGAGTAGTAGTTTTGAATGGTACACTATTCACATATTTTGGGATAAGAGACCCCCAGAACTCCGATTCCCCAAAAATGTTTGATTGCTGAAGATGCTCTGGATTATCAGTTAATATATTTGAATGACAAATCGAGGGGCAGTACTCGAATTATTTCAAAACTAAAGAAAATTGAATTGCAAACCTTTTAGTTATACAGCGATTCCATATGAAATCGGACAAAAAAAACACATTTACGGGGGCAAGGTGTGCAATTATTTTGAAATTGCGGGAGATGGTTAATCTGGATAAAAAAAAATATAAATTGAGTAAAAACTCTCTGCGATCAACATTCACGGAGTACCGTTATAATTCGTTTTTATCGAAACTCGAAAGTTGACATCTATCAAATACGTGTATCTTAAGTATTTTTAATCAGATTTTTACGTATAATAGCTCGTTAGAAAGATAATTTTACATACTTTCAAATAAGCGTATTAAACTTTGGTATTAATGTACAATATATCCTTTGAATTTCCGTTTTAAATAATCTTTTGCTGAAAAATCAAACTAGGCACCGTTTTATTTTTATTTTTTTATTTTTGTCGTAAAGCACTTGAAAATGCCTTTCCAACAAGCCATCTTACATGATGGAGACTTAACGCGTTCGAGTTTTATAGAACAAAACGTCATAACAAGTTAGCGCGACATGCAACATTTCGGTACAATTATGAATTCCAAAATACGAAATTCATGTTTTTCTTCTTATGTATACAGTTTTATTCAATAAAGTTAATTTATTTACAAATTATTGTAATGTAAAATCATAAAAACTATCAGAATTTGAAAATCGACGCGCTGCGATTTGGTTGTTATCAATGGGAACGAAACAATGGTAATCGTGAGTTCCCCTGATGGCTTTTACTGAATCAAATTTATTTGCTAGTGATCGTGCCACTCTTCTGTACCCTTGATTTGTACAAAATCTAAAATTAATGTTTGATTCATTCGTTATTTGATCAGCATATGGTCGCTGAAGGCTGGCTTTCATTGCATTACGTTTGAAGGCACCTCCAATTCCGTCGCAAGGATCTTTTCCATGAGATGTTGCAAAGAAGTGCCATTCAGTATCAAAACCATGACTTTCTTTGTATTGACACAGTTGGTAGAAGTTCTTTTTGGTTTTGTACTGCCTGCCAGCTCCATCGGAAAAACATATTATTTTCTGAATGGTGCTAAATCGCTCAATCAGAAATTTAAATAGTTCTTGATGAAACTGATACACAGCTTCGTAGTTGTGTTTCAAGCTTTCTGCGATTATTAGAAGGCTCTGATGGTGCAAGGCGTCATTCTCATCCTTGTAATAGACAGCAAACGGATGAATGGTACATTGTGCATTGGCCCAGTGCCAGCCTTGGATAGCATCCTATATAAAAGCAAAAACATTTACAATAAATAAAATAATAATAAAAAATAATCAAATTTGGGGAAAAACAAAAATTGAAATGCAAATTAAATAAACATACTTGAACGACAAAGGAATAATTCTCGGATAAATCGCAGATCACAATGAACTCATCTTGTTGCAATAGTTGTTTCCGCGTAGCTAGATACTCAGCTTGCTGCTTTGCTATGAAGTCATGAGGTATCAAGGCAGCAAGCTGCTTGCTGAATTCTGCTATGAAAACATCCGCTGGTTTTGATAATAAGTTTGACCTGCCTTAAAAATTGAAAATAAATGTTTAGTGTCATAAATTTCATATTCATAAAATTTTATTCTTACCATTTTGATTAATCCACTGTTTGTAAGACACAATGTTTAGTTCATTATCTTCCATAAGGTGACTAAGGTGCTTCTCCATTTTTAATATTCCAGGACAATTCTCGCAAATATTTAAAAAATAATCCGTGTTGGGGAATTCACACAACATCATCTTAAAGAGATCACGATATGTATCGACGCCGAACATCCTCTTCATTGGTTCAAATATCAGTTTTACATTCTGATGATAACAGCAAACACAAACAGAATGTGTTCCATAGTGGTCGAGTGCCAAAACACATTCTGCCGGCCGCAGCGATCCAAATTTCGAAAATCAAATTTTGCGACCAATATTTTGTTGCTTGAATAGAGCATATGCTTCTGTGAGATTCATGAGAATTAGTCGCCGTTGTTTTGAAATCTTCACATTATTCTCATCGACAATTACATATTCTCTTTTTCCAGCACATGCACGACTGATATCGTCGCTCACATAAAATTCTTTCACAAGCTCTATTATCTCAGGATTGATGAGATTCGTGCCAACGCGCTGTGAGAGATTGGAGAGGATTCCATTTTCTTCCACAAGTCTCTTGGCAAGCAGCGCTAAATGCATTGTGGTATTGAACTCCTTGACAATTGTTCGCGCTGACCATGATCGTGGAAGAACTGACAGTATTTTTATTTTAAATCCTTTATCGGTGGCTTCAGCAAATTTAACTTTTAACTGGTTCACCATCTCATTTTCACTACTAGCTGTTTCAGTTTCAGATGCAGTAGAGTCCAATGATATTCCAAAAACATTACTTGCCAGTTTTTTTGATATTTGGTCAATTACACTGCGGCAGTACGACTGTGACTTTTTAATATTGTCGATGGTAATCGGTGTAAACCAATTAGTGGAAGAATTTTATTTAATTCAGTTATAAAATTCATTTTGTCTAAAAAATTAAATGATGTTGATGACGCTAATGATATTGACGACGATGAGGATGATAATTGAGGCGACAAATCTGAAGTTTGCGCAGTGCCGACATCAACCATGTCAACATTTTCTAGTCTTTGTACTCTTTCAGCAGATCTTTTTGCAATTTCAAGTTGGCAGGTGTTACAAATTTTAATTGTACTCGGCACCAAGGTAATATTTAGACCCGTTGCCATATCAACAATATATCGTGTTACTGGCCGAGGTTTTTTAAAATTGTTTTTACTATGTCTGTTGTGTTTCGGTTTACCAAACGGATTGCAACATTTGGGTCCCATTTTGCACTTTGATTTTAAAAATAATTTTCACTGAGATTAACTAATATCGCTTGTACACTTTGCACTGTTTATTTTCCTGTTAATTTTATATTTCGGTAGCGCTATTTATTATCAACACACTGATTATACTAAATATTTTAAAATTTTGTTACCGAATTTATAGGTAAATTTGTTTAAAACAGGAGTGGGCGTGTTAGGTAATAGGAACAATTGCTTGGTACTTTGTTCTTTCCCCCTATGCTAATTATTATTTTACTTTGAAAAGGGAATCATCTGTTTATTATTCTATACTTGGTTCATGAAAAGTTTGAGTAAATCTTTCTGCATTTAGTTTTTTATTGCTTTGATTTCTTCTATTAGTCTAAGAAGGAAATTTTTCAACACATCTGTTCTGGGGTTTCTGTCAACCATCTGGCAGTTTTATGTTGTTACATGGTTAACACTACAATGACTGAAGCCATAAAAACGCAATCGCTAAAGGAAAATTATAGTTTTAATTGGTAATTTCACTGAAATTTTGAATATCGCCCTAATTTGTTATGACGTTTTGTTCTATAAAATTCGAACGCGTTGAGTCTCCATCACGTAAGATGGCTTGTTGGAAAGGCATTTTCAAGTGCTTTACGGCAAAAATAAAAAAATAAAAATAAAACGGTGCCTAGTTTGATTTTTCAGCAAAAGATTATTTATAACTGAAATTCAAAGGATACATTGTACATTAACACCAAAGTTTAATACGCTTATTTGAAAGTATGTAAAATTATCTTTCTAACGAGCTATTACACGTGAAAATCTGATAAGAAATACTTAAGATACACGTATTTGAAACATGTCAACTTTCGAGTTTCGATAAAAACGAATTATAACGGTACTTCGTGAATGTTGATCCCAGAGAGTTTTTACTCAATTTATATTTTTTTTTATCCAGATTAACCATCTCCCCCAATTTCAAAATAATTGCACACCTTGCTCCCGTATGGGTGTTTGAATTCATGTGGAATGGCTGTATACTGGCTTTTCTACTCTAAAGTATTTTATTGATTATGTTGTTATATATATTTCATAATACATGTTGGTAACATTTTTGCACAAATAATATTTCAAATATAATTTGCAAATATCTTCTATCGTGATAGATTTTTTATTTCATAATAATTAATTTAGTATTGCCATCGTTTAAAATCATAATTTTTTGGGATAGAATTTTGGGCCAACTTCACAGACGTGGTTAATTTAACCCAATGTGTCTCTTAAGGGTTAATTATGTCAGGGTCGCAATCTCCCTATGGTCTTAACTAGATTCAATCAAAGATGAAACTAATTTCGAATTTAAACATTTTTTTTTTTTTTTGTTCATTCATTTTAAAATAAATTACACCTAATCACTATTTTTATAAATCCATGTTTATAAATGTTTTCTGTCATCTATCTTTCTTTGTAAATTAATTTAAGTAACGGTATAAATTTTATTAAATAATATTACTAGATTAAATTATAAATTTTGTTAAGCTAAGATTTATTCCCTCTATAATTTTTGTTGTATGTTCGTTTCCAGGAAGAATACATTCCTACTACTACTACTTTAGGATTAAACCAAGCCGTCGAAAGTCGAAAAAGGCACCGTTTAGTAAGGGGAGGAAAAGCTGGAAAGATTTTTAGTCGATAATAATTAATATTGATTGATGTGTTATAAAACGGCTTTTATTTTTGTTTTTTATTTTATGTGTAAGGAAATATTTAATTTTCTGTTTCTTGCGAAAAACTGTTTTCCATTATATTAGTACTATAAAATGTTTTTTTTTTTAATTGAATTTGCTTTGCTTTATTATTTTGATTGTTTTTATACTCAAATCTCAGACGAAGTCATTTACTAAATGTATTTATTTATATAATACAATATAATAAATTAATTTCTGGTTTTTGTAGCTACTTGTTTTATTACCCCGATTTTTCGACGGTATATTCCGTCATTTGAAAAAATAATTAGTTTAACCGAAATAATTTAAGATGTACAATTACAATGTGAGATTAATTTAAAATATAAATATTTCCAGGAAACTTTCTTGACGTATAAATGCTTTTCAAAATTATATTTAAGCATTTCAGCGTTATTATAGGTAATGTGTGGCTGCTTTCAGCTTTGGATTCATAAATAAGCTGATAAACTGATTTTTCTAAATTTTTTTTATTTTTTACCTACGTACCTCTTTGCCGCAAGTGCCAGTAGAAATTTTGTCTTTTAATTTAACAAATATTGCTCTGAGAAATAATTATTGAAGCTACAAAAACCAGAAATTAATTTATTATGTATTTATGAAAGTATTTGGATGTGTGTCAGAATTTATGCTGTTTAGTTACAGTATTTAAAAAAAAAAAATTTATAAATTATAAGTTTAAGCCGTAGCATAAATTATTCATATCTCTTGGAAATTAAGTTGAATATAGAATTTTAGTTAAATAGAAATGGCACTGGGCCCGTCATATTTTTGAATTCAATCGGAAAAAGACACACCGTTGACTTTCTTGTAATATTCGTCATTACAGTCAAAATTTTCAATTATCATCGGTGAGTTTTTTTTTTATTGAATTCATGAATGCGGGCCCTGGTGGGGTATTGTGTATATACTTTTAATTAATTTACTTTTATTACATCAAGTTTCAGTAAAATTTGGTGATTAAAATCGTTTTTGAAGAGACATCAAGCGTGTAATAAATCATACTCGCCGTAAAAAGAGAAAACGAATATTTCTCTTATTTTATTTTGAGAATTGGGCTGATTAAATAAAATTTTGAAATTTTTAATTTTTTTTTTGTTTTTTTTTTTATATGCTTATATGCAATTTAAGCATAATGCAATAAGGACAATATGTATAAAAATGAATTAATAATGGCAGTAGGTTTAATTTATTAAATGTTTTGTAAATATTTTTAGAATTATAATTAAAAATATGGATAAGAAAGATATGATTGAAATAATATAATAAAAATCGAATTAGGTCTTAATTTTTACATTAATTTTATTTATTTAAAATTTGTACATACATCTAGTATCTTATGATAAAATAAATTTATAGTTTTTATTTTTTGTTTTGTTTCTTAAATTCTTTATTTCTTGATTTCACATAAAAATAAATATAAAATGTAAAATATTATTTTTTGTGGTTTTTACTATAATAGGTACAATCCCAATTTGCCAAAAATTATTTTGAAATTCCCGCAATAAAATTGTAGAGAAAAAAAAACATTGAGAAACAAACGGTTTAATAATCATATTTAAATTGTTTTATTTATTATTGTTTAAAATTATTGCTGAGAAAAAGATAAATATTGCGCCACAAAGGCAAGTATGAGATCATCTCGTCTCATAATCGTGATATAACAAAACATAGTAATGGCTTTTACTATGTTTTGTATAATTATCGATATTTGATTCAACATTTTACGCTCTTTTCAAATGTTTAATCGGTTTTTTTTATGATTTTTAGTTCCTGGGAATACTGTCTGCTGATTTTCTAGTAAGTGCACCATATTTATAAATTTGCTTTTACAAAACATATATTTTCTCGTACAAAACATAGAATGTTGTGTACATACTATGTTTTTTAAAATTGTTAATATTTTATATTTTAAATTATAAAACTGCGTGTTTGAATATTCCATCGAAGAGACTAGATAGAGACAACAAAATAAAACAATACTGTGCCGGTATCTTGAAATCCCGTGCCGTTAGAATTTTGACGGAAATTGTTACACGTGCTTAATGCCGTTCCTCTCGACTGGCTCAGGGTTTGTTCAGGGTTGGGTCGCGGATCCTGTTCTTTGCACGGTACCAATAATAATTCGCAACACAATTTCACAAAAAATTTACTCAAAGTAAACTCCGTGAACTCAAAACTGTATTGTATTTCGACGATATAATTTTCCGTTATTTGCACGTACTATGAATGACCGTGGTTCATCAGCTTTAGCTTCAATTGTTGCACCTATCCACTTTCTGTGGTCAATTTGCAACCGTACGTTTGTAACATTCGGTAATTTTTAGGAAGACCAAAGTCACATAATTTCAGGAGCTTTGACCGTTGCCCGCTCAGTCGCGAAGAGGTTATTTTCTGGAAGAGGTTCATGGTAGCACCATGACCAAAAACTGAATAATCCTATTCTTCTCATCAAAAAAAAAAACCTCAGTACCAAAAAAAAATTTGTCATCTAACGGAAATTGGATGTGCCTGGTGGGGAAATTTGCATACAAACATAAATTAAATCATTCGATACCGTGCAACCGTATATATAATGGATATATAATGGAGTGAATTATATTGTACCATCAATAATACATATCAACCTTTTCGCGTGTATTTGAAAAAGTAAACAGAAATGTTTTAACAATTTGGAAAATTGTTACAATCGTGGGGACGTTCCCATGCACCCTGATATTCTCATTAGCCGGGCTTTTGGATGGTTAAGTTCTAATGTCTTTATTGTGATATACTCCCATTTTCGTTCCATCATTTCTAAGAATATTGAAAGCAACATTGCCAATTCTACTTCCGATTTTTGCCTCAACAAATTATAGGTGCGAGTTTGGAGGAAAATTTTTTCACAGCATCACTTTGAATAAAATTCCTCACTAGTACAGCTTGACCAGGTTCCAATTTCCGTTGTTTACTCCTCAGATTATATCGTGTGGCTTTACGTTCATATGCATCCTTCAAATGACTCAATACTAATTTTTGACACATACTCAAACGGTCTACTTTTAACTGTAAACTGACATCGCGGGATTCGATTAAATTGATGTCTTTTAGAAGTTTGTATTGGTCACCGTGATTTATTAAATGCTGACCAAACAATAAGTAATGCGGAAAAAATTGAGTGGCGCTGTGTATTGTATTTCTTAATGCGCTGGTTATCTCTGGCAGGTAGCGATCCCAAGTTTGATGGTCATCTTGTATGTATGCTCGTATAGCTGCAAGGATCGAACGGTTAACGCGCTCTGAAGCGTTTGCTTGCGGTGTATATTTTGGTGTTAGCATATGGGTAATCCCGTATTTACTAAACAGGTCTTGAAGACATTTGGACTGAAATTGAGGACCGTTGTCCGATACAATTATTTCGGGAACTGAATAGACCATAAATATTTCCTTTTCCAAAAATTTACAAACTTCAGAAGCTAAAGAATTTCTCATCGGTTTCACGAATACATATTTGGTGTAGTGGTCCAGTATCACAAATAGATAAACGTGTCCATTTATTGATCGCGGGTATGGGCCTAAAAAGTCTACATACAAACGCTGCATCGCACGCACAGATACTGGTTGATTTCCCATCATGGGTTGGGTGGAATAGTTTAACGCTTTCGTTGATTTGCATACACTGCAACTATTGATGTACATATGTACGTACGTCATATGCCATATTGGGCCAATAGTAAAATCGATGCAAATAATTTAAAGTTTTGTGAATTCCTGCATGAGCAGATGTTGGTGGATCATGTGCTGCTTGTATTAGATTTTCGACTAAGCCTCTCGGTATAAATAATTTCCATGACGGAATATCGGTTATCTCATCGTCTTTCATTTCTGAACTCGGAATGTTGATATAAACTTTATCATTAATAACCTTAAGGTTTGAATATGTTTCGGGGTCTTTTTGAATTTTTAGGATTAAATTGGTATACTCGGATGACTGAAACTCTAGAGATTCGAAGTTTATGTGAGGAATTGCATTATGAAAACCGTTTGCGTTCAACTCATCAGCGAATGCTCGTGACAAAGTATCTGGCATGACGTTTTGAGCACTGCTTCGGTGTTCAATACTAAAGTTGAATGGTTGGAGTTTTAGGCTCCATCTAGCGAGACGCCCGGTTAGGTCTTTTTGCTGCATCAACCATTTTAAACTTGCGTGATCTGTCACTATCGTAAAGGGGTATCCCTCGATGTACGCCCTAAATTTTTTCACACTCAGCACTACGGCAAAGCATTCGAGCACCGTTACTGAGTAGTTACGTTGCGCGGAGTTCAATTTTTGTGACATGTAAGCTATTGGGTGCTCTTCCCCATCATTTCCTTTTTGACATAATACTCCTCCGACTCCAGTTGTACTTGCGTCGCATTGAATTATAAATGGCTTGTTAAAGTTTGGATGAATTAACACTGGGGCATTCACAAGCGCTCGTTTCAATTGATCAAAGGCATTATTTGCCTTAGTAGCCCAGCAGAATTTCTGGTTCTTTTTAAGTAAATCGGTTAATGGGGCAGTAATAGTAGCATAATCATGGATGAAGCGTCTATACCAGCCTGCCATTCCAAGGAATTTACGAACTTTTCTGACGGTATTTGGTACTGGTAATTCTGAGATTGCTTTTACCTTTACTTGATCCACTTTTAAGTTACCTTGTCCTACAATGAACCCAAGATATTTTATATTTTTGCGCAAAAATTTGCTTTTATCAAGGTTAATTGTTAAACCAGCTTGTTTTAGTAACTCTGCAAGTTTTGCTAATAGGGATACGTGCTCTTCAAAACTGTCGGAAGTTACCAGCAAATCATCTAAATAAACGAAGATGCGGTCGTGTAATTCGTGGGGAACTACCCGGTGCATTAACCGGCACATTGTCTGTGGCGCGTTGCACAGCCCAAATGGCATGACCGTAAACTGATATAAAGGTCGGCCATAGACGGTAAACGCTGTTTTATCTCGGGACTCTGGTGTCAACGGAATCTGCCAAAATGCATCTTTAAGGTCCAAACTGGAGATGTACCTTGTCTGATCGAGTCGACCCAGAAGTCCCTCGATTATTGGCAGAGGATACGCGTCTTTGACCGTCACTTCATTCAGCTTACGGGCATCGAGACATAAACGCACTTTACCATTGGGCTTAGAAACCAATGTCACCGGGGAGCTCCACGCACTATTCGATTCCTCTATTACACCTAAGGAAAGCATGCGATCAATTTCCTTATTGATGTTAGCCTGAACTGCTGGGGACACTGCGTAGTAGCGCTGTTTTACTGGTTGAGCCGATTCTACATTTATAGTGTGAGAAACTAACGTGGTTCTTCCTAAACCTTGTTTTGCAAATGATGGAAATAGTTTTATTACTTCGTTCAATTTGAGAGTTTGTTCTGCCGATAGGTCGTGTTCGCCTAATTCGCCTCGGTCATCGATCGTTGACTCAAAGTTTACATCTAAAGATGCAATAATGTTCGGAGTTATTTCAAAAAGACGCCAAAAATCAATTCCGAGATATAATTCTTGTTCGAGGTGAGGTATCAGATGCACCCGCATATTTCTCTATTCCGTTAAATTGAATGTTCGCCAAAATATATCCGAAAACTCGTACATTCGATCCATTTGCAGTTTTGATTAAACCCGGTAAATTAAATACTTTTACGCTCGGATTGGAAAGAAAAGATTCGCATCCTCTTCCCAAACATGTAATTGACGCTCCACTATCCAAGAGGCCTCGATAGGGTATTTGATTAATTTTAACCTCTGCATACGGACGATTATCAAAACCTTCAGTAATAAACGTCTCGGATATAGCATGCTTAATATTTTTCCTGCGCAACCAATGTAATTTTGATCTATTTTTAGAAGAATTTAAAATTGTTGATTTAAGTTTTATTTTAGTTGGTGATTTATCGATATCTGAAACATACGATTGTGTATTTGTCAAGTCAGGTGGATGTATTATAGGGTATAGGTTGATGTATTTGTGTTGGTTTATGGATTTCGTCTTATCTCCACATCCGTATTGGATGGTGGTGCTACGATTGGTTGACGGGTCCGCTGAGCTTCCGGTTTCGCAGCTATCTGAAACCTCGCATCGGAGTTTCCGACTTGCATCTAAAACAATTCGGTTTTAAGATACCGTTTCTTCCACATCCGAAACAAAATATTTTATTAATCGGTACAGGACAATTGGTATAAGTGTGCCCAGTATCATGACAGTTCCAGCAAGTTACATAAAAGCTATCGCTAATTTGTTGGGCAGCATTGCCTGTAAAATTGGGTTCTCTAGAACGAAATTTACTTTGCGGTTTAATGCTTGCATGTTGCAATGCGTTGATATTCTGCTCTTGCTCCATTTCCTGAATCGATTTGGTCGGTATTTGAGACACACTATGAACATCCGAATTATTCTCGTTCTGTACAATTTCATTAATATTTCGACGGTGACATAATAACTCTGGTTCAAATTTATTCCTTTTCCAGGATTCCTCTAAAGTTACACACCGTGCCACTAGGGTACTTATTGTGTCAATTTGATAATCGGGTAACAAAACTTGCAAACCAGAACGCATATTCTGCTTTAGTATATGCAAAATGTCTTTCTCTGGGATCTTCTTGTGAAATTGCAATGTAATTGCCATAAAATCGTTCCTGGGAATACTGTCTGCTGATTTTCTAGTAAGTGCACCATATTTATAAATTTGATTTTACAAAACATATATTTTCTCGTACAAAACATAGAATGTTGTGTACATACTATGTTTTTTAAAATTGTTAATATTTTATATTTTAAATTAAAAAACTGCGTGTTTGAATATTCCATCGAAGAGACTAGATAGAGACAACAAAATAAAACAATACTGTGCCGGTATCTTGAAATCCCGTGCCGTTAGAATTTTGACGGAAATTGTTACACGTGCTTAATGCCGTTCCTTTCGATTGGCTCAGGGTTTGTTCAGGGTTGGGTCGCGGATCCTGTTCTTTGCACGGTACCAATAATAATTTAGGAGTTCGCCATACTCGCAATTCGCAACACAATTTCACAAAAAATTTACTCAACCATATTACACCACATTATATTTGTATGTATAGATGTATATACATATATTGTTATGTACAGATAAATTATAAAGTAAACTCCGTGAACTCAAATCAAAAAAAAAATGGGGGTGTGGCTGTGTCGTAAATACAGCCGTGTATTTGAGCGTATTGTATGTATATGCCATAATCATTTTTGAACACTAATCTAAGAAGTCCTTCAGATTTCTATGTTTTATTTGTGATGGCAACATTTTCCTTTCGTCGGGTTCAGGAAAGAAATCAAGTAAACAAATAATTACTGTATTATAACTTTATTAAAGATAAGTCTGTGATACGAAAAGTATGAAACAAATGGCATACAGGATACATCGAGATTTCTTGTAAACGTTAAATCAATACATGTATTACCTATCGTTGTTGCAGAAGTTTCGATGTAAGATAAATTAAACTCGCTGAGCATGAAGTCGGTCATGCGAGACATTAACATTAAAATCTTCGACCATCATGATTGATGTAGAGAGATCCGGTTCGTATTCTGGTATAATCTTAATGACGTTTTTGGAATACTTTAACAGCGATTGTAACATACAAAGCTTAATTTCTGCTAACGCTGTGCCTGGATGGATCATGGATGTACACACACCCGAGTATGAATTTGAAGATGCCATTGACTGTTACGTTTACTAGGCAGACATCATCAACCTTTGGGTCTTTGATATGCAAATTCATCTCGGAAATGTCAATGCTAACTCTGTTACAATCAGTGAAGCTATTGATGTTGCGATATATGGTGACTCCACCGGCTATGCAACTTGATGATGATGATACCGCAGCCGATGATGTAGTTACAATTTTTCTGCGCTTAGCGGTGTTACGATATGATATCAGATCAAAGCCAGGGACCTGCACTGGCTTGAAATCTTCCATCCACGTTTCGCTAATTGCCAAGTAATCAGATCGGTTGATGATGGAATCAGTAGAGATATCTTCTGAGTGCGCGACCAAGCTTTGTGAATTAATGGCGGTGATAAGTATAAAACAACTCTGATCAGGAACATAATCACAAAGCTTTTTTACTTGTGCGACTAATGTTGGCAGCTAATGTTGGGCCAGTCGCTATAAAGGCCATCTAACGATGTGACGCGACTCAAAGCCACATAAACTAGTTGGTTTTGCTGCGATTTGTCATATTGATACACGACTCGATCGAAAGTTCCTCCTTGAGATTTGTGTATCGTGATCGCACATGCTGGCACGATGGGAAACTGTTTTCGGCGGCATTTGATCGTCGGACCGAGCGGTATGTTGGCACTACGCGTTGTTATCGGTGTCCACTTGAAGTCGAGAACCTCACGCTTGCAGATTACATGTGGCTTAGCTTTGAGTCGACATCGCTGGCCCATCATCTAGAGCGGGAATTCAATCCATAGTCTGAGTCGCTGTTTGTGTGTGACTACAGATGTTGACGGTTCGTTATGTGCCCCTAACTCTGCAAAGTACTCGTCTTCACTGAGCAGCTCTATATACTTCGTCAATGGTAGTCGTAATCATGTAAGGGTAACTCACTGCAAACGGGATCTTATAAGGCAGTCCTCCCAACTCGACGACACTCATTTTGTGAAGCTTTTGCCGGGCTGTAGCAGCTTCGGTGTGATTCTTGTAGCCGATCAAAGTATCGTCAGCGACACTGTATGTCTCTGTCACAATAGCACTGCTGTTATATAAGTCCACGCTGTGATTTTGATGATACAAACGCACAACGCCGATCAAGTTCGTATCGCACCACTGTTGAGTTCTGAATCGAGACTCAATAAGTTTAATTTCATCAACATCGAGTCGCTCTCCGTTGTCGACTTTAGTAAGTATTGCAGAGAACGTTGTGTCGCTTTGCCGCATTACTTGCTGTAGTGTATAGTAGTTTAACGATTGCCAGAGCGCGGCACCACCGATCACGTTGCGTGGGGCTCGATAAACGGGTGTAGCTTGAACTGGTGGGAGTTGGCGAAAGTCACCGCAGAAGAAAACATTCATGCCGCCAAACGGTTGACTATGCCCGCCGGTAATCTCCTGTAGACGTAAGTTGATCTTGTGTAACACATCTGATCCGATCATACTAACCTCGTCGATTATCACGCATTTTACACCGACAAACATATTTCTGTAATTTTGGAGAATCTCTCGTGACATTGTGCCAATCCGACGCGATTGTGTAATTTTGAAAGCAGAATGTACGGTTACGCCTTGGATATTGACGGCGGCTTTGCCGGTGGAGGCACACGCTACGAACGCGTTTGTCAAGCAGTTGTGTTGCACTGTGAAGCGATTGTATACTTCCATTGCAAGTTTCAGCACATAGGTCTTGCCGCTACCGGCAGGGCCGGTGAAGAAAACCTGGATCGGTGCCGAGTTGAGTGTGTGTAATCGATATATCGCCTCCAGAAGTATCTCTCGTTGACCGGAGTTAGTGCTACGCATCATGCGACAGAAATCAGCTTTGACCATTGCATTTGATCGCCGGCGAACTGCAGACACGGATGTCAACATAGTTGCAGCATCGAAATCATCTGCATTCTCTACGGCACCTTGCTGTAATATACTTTTCACAAACTCTTCGCGCTGATTGCGGGCACCCAATGGATCATCGTCATTAAACTGTTCGCACATCTGTCGAAGCTCCTCGACTATACATTCGATATCAATGCTCGATTCGTATTGTTTGCGCTTCTCCATGATCTCGGTCTCTCTGGACCGTATAACCCTACAACGGTCTCTTTTACGATATGCGACTGAATGTGCATTAACGTACTCTGTGGCATCCTCGTCGTCTTCACTGCACTCTTCGTTATCGTTGTCGCCTTGACGTTTTCTCTTTTTGTTACCGACAGCCGTATACCAAGCGACAAAGTCAGCCAAGCATATCGACTCTAACTCCGTGGGCCTATCCTCGTAACGCTGAATCATTGTTTTAGTCCAGATGTCGGTGCTATTTTCGTCTAACCGTTCTTTGTTCATCATGACCTTACGCTTGTGAGTCTTTTGTCTCTCGTGTGGCCAAACGGTGGGAATGTAAACAATATCAACGCTGGCTATACTCATTTTTTGGCGAAGCAAGAACCAGGCAGCCTCTTGCGATGACATCTCAACCGTGTTGAGCAACTTCAAGCTGAGTTGTTTCAATAACTGTAAATATTCTTTCTCCGGGTGTTCATCGTGTAACTTCATTAGCTCACGATGTAGGTGGCTAACTCCTCGATTTAACTTATTAACGTATTCAACTACATAAGCCGCACAGCTATACTCTTCCAGTATGAACTGCAAGTCGGTATTAGAGTTCAGTGTTTGTGCGATATATGGATTGAAAGTGTTGGTATAAATCTCTGTGAAGTCGCGTTTAAACATCAACGTTGGCCGACGTAACGTAGATCGGATTATATCCAAGTACTGTGCCTTCGTTATATTGTTGTCGATATAGAACTCGCCAAGTATGTCATAATGTTTTTCCTCTAGTAGCTTGCGCAGTTTAGCTGCCTTTAGTTGAAAACCACTACGGAGAAAGTCGTCTTTTGACATCGGCAGTAGCACTCGTGTCTCGCTCATCGGCCAGTAGGGTATATTGAAGCGACATGTTGTTTCATCTCGTTTGGTACAAGTAAATGTATATCGGTGAACTTAATTGTTGTACTGATCACCATGTAAATCATTACGACTAACAGAACACAGATCGATGACCAGTTGAATGGTATTAGGCATATTTTCGGATGTGCGCATGCGGACTGCCACGATGTTGAAATTCAATTCGCTGAAAGAAGTCCACAACACGATACTTGCCAAAGGGATTCATCTTACTCTTGGCTTGCAGCAGTGCCATCACACAGTCTACCAATTTATTAAAATAGATGCAACACGTAACGGGATCTTCGTTGACCAAGAGACTGCGCATGGATCGAGTCAAATCTACTAGTGGATCGATTACGCTTACATCGGTAAATGCATCACTCAACTCGTGCAGTATCTTGAGGAGATTCAGCCAATGTATTTCGTTGGCACTCAGTGTAAGGAACATCGACGGCTTGCCCGAATGGCAGACGCGGTGATACTAGATGTGCACTGATCGGATCTAATGCGGACAACCCATGTTGCTTAGGTGGATACACAAATCCGTTCGAACGTGACAACGTGAGCACTTTGTTCGAGTCCAGTGATTTCTTACACGTACCGCACAGTTTAAAGTCAGCTACTGCCTCTTCTGGGAAAGTATTACTAAGCAGCGGTAAATGTTTTTCCTTTAGTGGCTTCAATGAACGCAGAAACCATAGACGATCACACACATCACACTTATGTCCGAATGGATTGTTGGAAAACGTAATATTGAAACGTGCACTGGCTGCTGCCCAATGTGCCTTCATAATTGGTGATCGCACACGATCGATGTCTATAAAGTCCGGCGTTAATATAGAAGCGACGACTTCACTTACTTGCATAGGCTCGGGCGCTCCAGCTGCAGATGTACTGGCGCCGTCGTTTATCCGCTCGGACGCTTTCATTATTAGATGTTCCCGGCACTGCTTCACTCTGTTTAAATTAACAATTATTTTAAAGTTTATTTAAAGTTATTTTAAATTAACAATTACAGTGGAATTTTCTTTATACCTACATATTACTATTTACATTTTACATCATATAATTTCCATACTTTCTTACTCTTTTGTTTTACTTAAACTAAACTATATAAGCATTTATTGCAATTTATGTAATTCAACATTCATAAACACCTAAACAAAAAAAAAAAATTTTAAATCCAGCAATCCATTAATTTTTAATTTCCTTTTGATTTCAAATTTAAATTATGTTGTTTGTTTGTTTACCATAAAAAAAATTTACAAGTTCATACGTTTGATAGGTTTTACTTGCCTTCCAGATCGTGTTATCTGTAGTCTTTGAGACGATGACGAAGTGTATCTACCAGTATTATCGGTGGAATTACTATTCTCTTGTTCATCAGGAGCATTACTGTGAGTTGCAGATTCATTCGGAGTTACTATGGTGTTTGGAAATATTTGAGAAACATCATTACGAACATCAGTTGTCCGTAAGAACATGTTTTTCTGGTGGAATTATTGCATCAGTTTTTTCCAAATGTATTGTATTTCGACGATATAATTTTCCGTTATTTGCACGTACTATGAATGATCGTGGTTCATCAGATTTAGCTTCAATTGTTGCACCTATCCACTTTCTATGGTCAATTTGCAACCGTACGTTGTCTCCAACAATCAATTTTGTAGCTGTCTTTGACTGTCTATCTGCATAATGTTTTTGTTTTATTCTGGATGTTGTAAGTTTTTCGTTGACCTCTTCATTATTAATGGTTTTTGGTTTTAAACTTTGCTTGGACATTGGCAATAATGATTTCGTAGAACGGCTCATCAGGCGTTGATTTGGTGAATCTAACACATTGTATTTTGGAGCGTTACGATAGTTTAATAAAGCCAAATATACATCAGATTGGTCTTTAGCACATTTTTTGCACATAGCGCTCTGATAACCCATTTGACCGGGGATAAAGCGGGCTGGATCTTTGATGTTGAATTTTCCACGTTGTAACGAAATCCTTAAATAGTTTTGAAAGGTATTGCGGGCCATTATCCGATTCCAATATGTCTGGAATACCATGTATGGAGAACCATGCCTTCAAATGATTTATGACTTCCAGTGATGTGCTATTTTGTAGCTCCTTAAAATCAAAGAAACCCTGTTCTATTACGAACGGACGACTATTTCAAACGGATTTTCTGGAACTTTTTTACACACTAGTGGTTCCTTCGGCTTGCGTGGCTGCATTTGTTGACATATTGCACAATGATTAATAAAATCGGTAATATCTTTTGTCATGCCTCTCCAAAACAGAAATTCTCTAGCCAGATTTAATGGTTTTTGAATTCCAAAATGACCACGATGAATATTTTGGAGAACTCTAATTTTTTGATTTTTTAGTACTATAATTTTGAAGCCTTTGAATAAAATTCCCTCATAATAAGAAATTTCGTCCCTGAATTTCCAATAACTTTTTGCTAACTGTGATACATCTTGCTCTTCATTAGGCCACCCATTCAAGACAACCTTTATTAATTCTTTAAGTTCTGGATCATTTTCAGTTGATGAGTTAAAATCTTGACGTGCCGATTTCGTAATATTTAGAACAATGTTCACTTGTAGTTCTTCCTGTTAAACCCTTGTATCGGATTTTATGTAAATTTAAACACTTGAAAGGTTACCACTGGTGGGGCCTTTTCTTAATTAATTAATGAGAACAAAATTAGTTGGTGTCAATTTAAATTCTGTTTTATTTTATTAAATGCTACGCTTTATATACAATTTTTAATTTCCAAAGTCAGCACAAAATATATAAAGTAAAAAATCAAAAATATGTATTTGTAGTGTACAGTAGTAAGTTAAGCGTCAGCACAATAGATGCACCAAAACTTCATATTTGGTGAACATTAAAATGTTGGATTCACATATTCCGGGCTGTAGAGTTTTGAGTAGCCTCCTGTTTACACTTCACTATTTTCATCTGGTCGAGGAAGGGCTGCCGGTATTAGAACCTGACCTTTCGCGTGTAATGATGAACATCATGATGATTCATTTCTGTTGGCAGTTGTTCCTTTTCCTTTATCACTTTTAGCTCCCTTTCCAAATCGGTAGTCTCAATTGCTGGCATCAGGTTAAGATTATCGGGTTTTTTGAATTTTATTTGCGAACTGAATTCCTTTAGATTGATCGCTCCGTTTAACATATTAGATGATACAACCAGCATCTATCGTCACTAATCCGGACCCCTGAAAGCTGTATGAGTCGATGTTGGATCCACATATGATGTCAACTGTCGTTTTATTTGTAATTACGTATATCCATTGATTTGGAGCATGCAGTTTTATCCAATGGTTAGTTGAATTTATTTCTTTAACATTGCATAATGTGTCAAGCATTTTTTTTTCGCTGTTAGATTGCTACTTCACATAGGGTTCTGTTAGTTAATGCATTGAAAATTGGTAATATTTCGCATAAAAATTGTGTTGGTTGGAATTTTTGACCACGTTCCACTTCTTCTGTTGTTAGAGTGGCAAATTGTTCTCGATGATTGTCCATTGCTAGATATTTTGTTGATGTAACCATGTGTGATTGAGTGCTGTTATGATTAATATCCGGAACAGGGAAGACAGCTAGCAGGTTATAATCCGTTGCAAAGGATAACGGAATGATAATCTCAATTATCACATTTCGTTGTGTTACCCTACTACGTACATTCATGCTTTGATATATATGCATGAGATCATGAATGTTATGGCCAGGAATGGTTATTGATGCTGGTGTATGTTGGCGAATAAATTGCAGTTGTTCTTCTAATTGTGACGGCGCGAGAATCGATGGATGCAAAATGCTATGATGTGCATAGTAAATAATATCAAGTAGACCTTGTTGCGTATCCTCTAAGTTTTTTAGTATTAAGGTCAACTCTAGTGCGCTCATAATATCAGGTGAACCCTTTCTTCGTGTGTTCGATATTCGTTTAGTTGTATCATCTCTAATCTTAACCTCTGCTGATCCTTTATTAAATTGTTCAATGATGTTGTTGTGAGATTAGAATTATATTTCATCAGCATGATTGTGTTATCGATTATAGATGTCTGGTTTCTCATTAATGCCATTAAATGCTTTTCGTTGTTGTTGATATTCTCGAATTGGGTTTCATACTGGTTGGCTTCGCGCTGGGTAAGAATTCCAAACATGTCTCCTAAGATAATGCCTGTTGTGTCTCCTAAACCGCGCTTCACTCGTCGACGTTCCTTATTGCTTGTTAATAGGATAACATTGTCTGCAATCAAGTTGTTGAGCTGCCATTGAAGTTGCTGTAGGATTACGTCGCAGTTAAAACCAGACAATCCTTTACAAGCTGCTCCCAGTTCGCCTTGGGCTTGTTTAAAAGCTTCGATCTCTTCCCAATAGTTCGTCATGTTGTAATAGATCACTAATGTCCACTTCATGGCTACCAATTCAAGTTTGCCTAAATTCTCGAAATATATTCCTGTTGAGTCGTTAAATGGGGTAACCTTGATCTGAGCTTGCGCCTGGCCTAGTATGCAGCAAATTGATAGTAATGCTAGTGCAAGATGATTTACTTTACTTAAATTCTTTGCTTGTCTGTGAGGCTGCACTCTTTGGTTCTGGTTGTCTTTTCCGGGCAGTGGTAGTCTGTTTCCTGTACACTGCGGACTGCTCATCTGCGTGGTTGTTCTTCCTGGTACTGTTTTAATCTATGCCTTGTGGGGTTGGTAATTGTTGAGTTGTATTATAAAGAAAATAAAATATCTTTTATTTTCTAATTATTTTAATTAACTAGGTTTTTCTTTCTATTTTTCAGTGATAATATTATTAGATTATTAGATTTTTGGTTGATATACCGGTTTCGAAAACTTCTTTCTTCTTCAGTATCTGCAAGGCAGATACTGAAGAAGAAAGAAGTTTTCGAAACCGGTATATCAACCAAAAATCTAATAATCTAATAATATTATCACTGAAAAATAGAAAGAAAAACCTAGTTAATTAAAATAATTAGAAAATAAAAGATATTTTATTTTCTTTATAATACTAAAATAGTGATAAAAGCCACAAAACAAGAAAATGGACAACTACCAGTTGTACAATACTTACTGTTGAGTTGTGCTTGTATCTTTAGTAATTACCGCATGCACTGGATCGTTCTTCTTGTTTTGCATGTTGATGTAGTCCTTTGGCTCATTAGTTGTTGGTAGGCGGCATATTTTTGTAATATTCCTTTTAAACGTATTGTTCCTGTATTTGAGCGTGACTACTCTAACAAGTCCATCTTGTCCTGGATGAAGTTCAATTACTCTTGCTAGTGGCCAGTGCGTAGGAGGTAGTTGTTCGTCTTTGAGTATTACTATCTAGTTCTCCCAATTGGATGTTAGGTTGTTTCTGCAACCATTTTGGCCTTCGTTGTGGTCGTGAGAGATATTCCATATGCCATTTTTTCCAAAATCCTTGACTAAGCTTGGTGAGCAAATTCCATCTTGTAACGGTTTGGATACCCTCCATATCAGGTTGTGGCATTGCTATGATGGCCCTGCCTATCAGGAAATGTGCCGTACTTAAAAACCCGTCATCATCTGAGTAGTTTGAGAGTGGAGCTAGTGGCCTAGAGTTCAAGCACATGTAGTGTTTTTATATGAGCTTCTCTGATAAGCAAATGACAGCTTGTGACCTCTGGGTATTATTATCGGATGCTTTTCTTCAAATGGAAGACTAGAATTTGTTATTCTACCTCCGACTCTGAGTAGGTCATTTCCGTTCAGAAATGGAGTTAGCGTTATGATTGTACTGTTCTTTGATAGGTTTTGATTCGCTTTTAACTTCTTTAATTCTGGTTCAAAACCTTCCTGCTGTGCGACTCTGATTATTGCCCTTAGCGATGTATTCAGTTCTTCTTTTTTAAAATGGGAGTTGTCTTTAGCTTTTGATTTTGCATTTGATGAAAATCGTAGACAGTATGCAATGCTATGAACAAACCGTTGTAACGAAGAGAATCTATCGAATTCAATCACAGGTTTTTTCACTGTTGTTGTAAATGTTCTTATTGATTTTCGTTCCATGCTGCCCGCTTGTTTCATTTCTTCATCATTGATTTTTGTTGTTGGATAGCTCAAATTCTTTAGCCATGTTGGCCCTTCCCACCAAATTTTGTGGGTTAATAATTTAACTGGGTTTAATCCTCGAGATGCACAGTCAGCAGGATTCTCATTAGAGACTACGTGATGCCATTGGCTAGGATCGGTGATGGCTTGTATTTCTGTTATTCTGTTTGCCACAAAAGTTTTATGGTATTGTGGGTTTCCTTTTATCCAGCCCAAAACTGCTGTGGAATCGCTCCAGCAAAATGTTGATATATTGTTGTTGATGTTCAACGCATGTTTGACATTTTTGAGCAATTTAGAAAGTAGCAATGCTGCGTTCAGCTCTAATCTTGGTAGTGATATTGTTTGGTTTAATGGTGCAACCTTTGTTTTAGCCGCAATTATTGTGACTTGGTTGTTTATTTTGCTATATACCACTGCAGGATATGCTTGATTCGAGGCGTCACAGAAACCATGTAGTTCAATTCTGGCGTTACTGTTGTAATTAATCCAACGGTGAATCCTGATTTCCCCTAAACGGGGTAATTCCATAAATCTTGAAGTAGAATTTTTGCCTGGATCACCACTGATGCTAACCATCCTAGCGGATCGAAAAGCCTTGATGCCTCTGATAAGATTGTTCGTTTGGATATCGTTGTTTTGGATTCTGGCAAAACAACTTTGAATTGAAAGGTGTCTGTTGAAGAGTTCCACAGGAGTCCAAGTGTTTTCACTGTATCACTAAATTCTATAGAGTGAAGTCCTGCCTCTTTCAGATTTTCTGGCAGCTCTTCTAATAACGCCTTTTCATTGCTGGACCATTTTCTGAGGTTGAAACCTCCACCGGAAACGAGATTCAGTAGTTCCTTTTTCGCAGCGATTGCTTCTGCGATTGTGTTAACTCCAGATAGAAGATCATCCACATAGAAATCGTTTTGAACAATCTTTGAACCAATTGGATATCTTGACGCTTCATCCATGGCTTATTGTTGTAACGTTTTTGTAGCCAAATAAGTTGCAGACGCTGTTCCGTATGTGACAGTTTTTAATCTATAGCTGCTCATTGGCTTATTTGTCTCAGATCGCCAGAGGATTCGTTGAAAATCTTGATCTTCGCGGGCCATTCTGATCTGTCTGAACATTTTCTCAATATCTGCTGCAATCACGTAACGATGTTTTTTCCATCTGATCAATATTGCCGTTAAATTGTCTTGTAATGTTGGACCCTTGTTGTTTTGCAGGAAGCGTCAAAGACTACCCTCAATCTCGTAGTTGAGCTATCTTCTTTTATGACGGAATGATGTGGCATGTAGTAAACCCGAGAAGCATCTTTTTCTGTGTCATCTTTAACTAGTTCCATGTGGTCCAACTGGATGTATTCGTTCATGAATTTGTGATATTGATTCTTAAACTCTTCATCCTTCTTGAATCTTTTTTCAATTTGAATCAATCTAGCTGCTGCTTTACTTTTAGATTCTCCTATTCCCACTTCTTTGAGTTTGTTGTTGTGAAGCGGCATTCGAACCTCGTATCCTCCATTTGTTAAACGCTTGTGAGTCTCTTCATAGTACTGCTCACATTCGATCTCTTCAGCAGTTAGGCTTCGTTTAGGATGCAGTTCGGATTCCCAAAAGCATTTTAACTCTTAAATTTTAACTTTTAAAAGATCAATAGGTCCGGGAGTATCGAAAGTAGGGTCGGCTAGGATTATTTCTTTTTGTAGTTCGCTATCTAAACCCAATGAGTTCTTGTCTGGAAGTGTTTTAGTGATAGTTCCCAGAACTAAAGCATTAGCTTCGATCTTGAAAATCGATGGAAATCTTGGACTTATGTCTATTGTTATCTGTTGATGGGCTCGTCCTCTTGTTGCTGAAATTCCGGAAATTTCAGTTAGAAACCTTTTCCTTGGCAGGCCTAGTTGTTGTGCTGCTTGCTCTGTGATGAAAGTAGCCTGTGAGCCTGGATCGATCAGTGCTCGTAGTAGAGTAAAACTACCGAACATATTCTGTACTTTTACTAGAGCTGTTGCTAAAAGTACCGGGCCACTATTCTTGTCGAGTGTTGAGATGTTCAGTTTTGCAATACTGTTTTCCATGTCTGCCTTTGCAGGTAAAACAACTCAGTTTAATGCTGCAACTTGTTGTCGAATGGTTTTGGCTGAGACAATTTCTGCACAAATTGTGCAGCATGACCATCTGATTTCTTTCAGAAATGCTTAAGTCTTTGAATCGTTGGCATGATTCGGTCCTGTGGTTTTTCTGACAGCATACGCAAATATTACTTGGTTGAGTGGCAGTTACGAATGCGCGTCTTAGCGGTGGTGGTTGAAATCTTGCTTGTTGGGTTGGCATTATCTTGTTGTTGCCGATTGCTTCTAAAGATTGGAAACGCCTTTCTAGAAATTTCAAGAATTGGTTTGTTTCTTGGAATTCTCTCGGGTTTTCTAGAGAGCTCTCGTATAGCCGTCGTGACTCGTTGTCCAATTTTTTTAACAAGCTGAAGATGATGAAAGAACTCCATGTTTCAATATTTATGCCTGTGTTCCATATGGCATGTAGGCACTCGGTTGTTGTGTCATGTAAGCATTTGATCGCAGCAGCCGACTCCGTGTTGCTCGTATGCTGATTCAATAAAGTGTTCAGCAAATTAGATACGAGTGATCTCCTGTTGTTAAAGCGGTTCTCTAAAATCTCCCAAGCTGCATCGTAATTGTCTCCAGTAGGTTCCAAATGACCCTTCTATGTGACTTTTAAGATAGTTCATTTTATGTGTCGTGGTTAGCTGATTGTTGTTATGAACTAAACGTTTGAATGTGTCAGAGAAACCTACCCACTTCATGTAGTCCCCGGGAAAATGTGGGATTTCTACTGGTGGTAGACGAATTTCTAATGGTTTTATCTTGTCTAATTCTTCTTCTTCCAACAATGTTGTTATTTGTATTATAATGTTCTCGTGTTCATCTTTTAAATTTTCGTAGTGTTGGTCTACGAAATATTTTGATTTTACTTCCTGTTCTTCGGAAGTCTCCATGCATATTTGTTCATGAAGGTCGCTGATCTGCATCATCATCCTCCATGTTTTTTAATTTAATTTTTAAAGCTGATCTGGATCTGTTGTTACTAGCCAGTATGTCCTCAGTTGATCGAATTTCTCGATATAAACCTCGCATTCGGATATCTTGCTGCTTCAACTGTTGCCTGAATTTTGGCAATTGGCTAAAAGCAACGTTTGACTCAATAGTCGACGCCTTGGATAGTTGGCCGTGATTGACTTCACTTGTTGATGCCCCATGTTCTGTTGTATTGTTGTTGCCCTCCTCAGATGGGATGAATCTAAACTTTTCATTTGTGCCTGCTTCATCTGATGTTGGTAATGGTGTGGATGGCAAACTCGGCGTGTTGAGTCGTTGGCGCATATCCTCAATGGTTGTTGTGAAACTTTTCGAAACCGTTTCTCTATCCTTGAAGTACTGATGTGTTGAGTTCAATGGAGTTAGAAAATCTCTAATCTTGTTGTCTTCATCAACATACTCGTTGTAAGACTTCTTCAACGCTGCGATTTTCTTCTCAAGATAAGGTTTTGTTTTCCGCTGTGCTCCATCTTTCTTGTAATTTGAGATAAGTTGCTGTATCTTTTCTGCTTTTTGTTCTTGTTTTCTTAGCAGTTCTTCCATTCTTCAGGTTGCACTTGAAAAAGTTTATTAGACGGCAAGTGTCAGGAACAATTTCTTACGCGAATTAGTATTTCGTGGTGCAGCTTCAATGGTTTGTTGTTTGGTAATTTACTTGAATTTGCCGGTTGTTGCTTGGCGTATTTCTAATAGGTGCCAGTTGTTTTTAATGGCTCGAATGACCAATGTTAAACTCTTGTATCGGATTTTATGTAAATTTAAACACTTGAAAGGTTACCACTGGTGGGGCCTTTTCTTAATTAATTAATGAGAACAAAATTAGTTGGTGTCAATTTAAATTCTGTTTTATTTTATTAAATGCTACGCTTTATATACAATTTTTAATTTCCAAAGTCAGCACAAAATATATAAAGTAAAAAATCAAAAATATGTATTTGTAGTATACAGTAGTAAGTTAAGCGTCAGCACAATAGATGCACCAAAACTTCATATTTGGTGAACATTAAAATGTTGGAATGTTGATGAGTCAACACTTCCTCATCTGGATCAATTGTACTATGGCAATCCCTACTTAATGTATCAGCAATATGAAGCAACTTACCCTTTTTATACTTAATCTTAGGTGCATATTGAATGACATCAAAAAGATTATTTCCAGTGGCTTGTGGTCACTTTCAATTTCCAATTTTTTTCCATAAACATAGTCGTGAAATTTATTGCATGCATATCTTATTGCGGCGGCCTCCTTCTCAATTTGTGTTCTGTAGGAGTACTGCTCCAAAACTGTACGAACTGGAGTCTACTTGTAATTTAACATCTGCTTTTGTATCAAAGAATCTGAGTACTGGTGTGGAGGAAAAGGCGTTTTTGTGCTCATTAAAGGCTGTACTTTGGTTTTCTGTCCATACCCATTCAGTATCGTTTACCAACAGTTGCCTCAGTGGTTCTGTTATACCAGACAAATTGTTGATGAATTTCGATAAATACGTTGCCATGCCTAACAGCCGTTGTAGTTCCGTTTTGTTTTTTGGAATTTTTAAATTTTTTATGGCTTCGATTTTTTCAGGATCAGCTGATACACCTTCTGAACTTATTATGTGTCCCAGAGAATTTCACTTTTTCCGCATTGAATACACACTTATCTTTATTTAACTTTAATCCGACTTCATTTAATTTTTGCAACACTTTATTGGTTATCCTCGAATTGTCTTCCTTTGTGCTCGTAAAATTTAAGATTTCGTCCATGGAGCATTCACAATTTTCAATACCTTCTAATGTTTGGCTCATTAAATCTTTAAAAATTTCGGGTGCTGAAGCTAGTCCAAATAGTAATCTTTTATGAGAGTACCTCCCCCAGGGTGTTGCCATTGTAAGATATTTTATTGTTATTGGACTAACTTTTATTTGCCAAAATCCTCGACTACAATCAAGAATTGTGAAAAATTTCGAATTTTTAAACCGTGTTGATATTTCTTCCATAGTTTTTAAGGGATGATACCGTCGAACAATATTTTTATTCACGTCTGTTGGATCTAAACATACTCTTAATTTGTTATTTTTACGGACTATGTGTAAATCTCAGACTTTATTTCTTAAGTTGTAAATTTAAGATAGTCGTTGATTTACCAAAAGTTTTGTATTGTGAATAAAAGACGTTGTTGGTTTTTTATTCTTTTATTAATTTTGTATCGCTTACCGTTGGTCAGGGCGATGTTTTATTGAGTCAATTAATTTTTGAACTGAATTAAATCAGACAAATGTTTGATTTATATACAAAATGGTCATACATTAATTATACTAATAACAACTAATATCGACTAAAATTGCTGATTTTAATATTACAATTTGTATGTTAAAAAATTATATATTTGGTGTCAATGAACTGACAAAAACGTTATATTAAGGAAAAATGCATAATATACATTTTTCCATTGTAGTTAAATTTCATTAATCAATAATAATAACAAGAATGACTATTTATACGATTGAGGCCATGCTTGCGCAGCATGGTGAGTTGGTATGTTCACGTGACTGAACAACCAATGTCTTTCTTATAAACCATTTTCATGTCAATGATGCCACGAATGTAACTCAAAATCCGTTTCGCGTAATTGAAATGAGTTTCGCTAAAACAATTTTGAAAACGGCTGAAATATCCCGTTGATGTACACAAATTTGGTCTGATAGTCACATGTGCATAAATTAAACACCCAATCAATTCACGAATTGATCAATTCACGATCAACGTCCATCTGATGAATGTGCATATCATAACGATTGGCAATTGACAGCAAAATTTTCAATGTAACTAATTTTGCCGTTGGTGCATATGTTTCATCATAATCGAATCCTGGCTTTTGTGTAAAACCACGTGCTACCAATCTTGCTTTGTACTTATCAGTTGAACCATCAGCTTTTCTTTTCAACTTAAAGACCCATTTGTTTGTTAAGGCACTTCTACTTTTTGGTAAATCGCAAATTTTGTTGTCGATTAAAGACTGATATTCACTATCGATCGCCTTTTTCCATTCTGGCCAATCAATTCGACGTTTTGCTTCAGATATCGATGATGGATCATCTTCAACAAACTATTCAGCCTATAAAGCAAGATTTTCATCCTCTTAAAATTCTCCAGCAATCAATGTAGTGTAAAAACATTCACTCATAGTTGCCCATTCACCATATCGATTAGGCGCTCGTCGACTTCGTTCACTTTTTCGTGGAATTGTCCTGTCGTTGTTACCAATGTAATTTGAACTTGCACTGTTGATATTTTCTTGGTCGTCACCGGGGTCATCCAAATTGATACCGTGAAACTGCTGCATGCCGTTACCAACACAATCCATATTAGTGCTGTGGATTTCTCGATTTTCGTTACCATCTGACTGCATATCATTATACGTTTATCGAATGGCTGATCACTTGCATCACCAAATGAATCGTTCATTGCATCATTCATACCTCGATCACCCGAACTGTCATCATTAACCACCTCTGAATCGATTATCTCAATCAATTCTTTTCGATTTAAAACCGATGACTCGTTGAAAGTAACACTTCGGCCCACTATTTGCTGTTGTTGTTCTATGTATATCCCATAGACGATTTGTACCATATGATGAACCATAACCCAGCATAATACATTTCGATGATTTTGGCTGTAATTTTGTACGATTATTCGATGGAATATGATTGTAACATTCACAACCAAAAATACGAAGATGTGACAAATTTGGTTTTTGACCAAACCAAATTTCAGCCGGAGTTTTCGCTTCGAACGATTCTTTAAATAATTTGCAATGATGATAGCCTCATTCCAAAATTTTCCATCCAGTTCACTTGCCAAATGCATTGTTCTTGACTTCTCTTCAAGTGTTCGATTCAATCGCTCGGAAATATAATTCATTTCGGGATTATACGGAACAGTTAATGACATTTGAATACCTTTTTCATTGCAGTAGCTCTTAAATTCATTTGACGTGTATTCACCACCATTGTCAGCTCTTAGTTTGGCCATCTTTTTACTATGAAGAGTGAACGAAGTGGACTCTTATTAAGAAGGTTCTCTCTAGATTGAAATCGTGAAATCTCATCGGCGAAGTGGATCCCTTGGATCAACTTGATCCAAAATCGTAAGGACCAATCCAGCTCTGGAACCGTCACAAAGCTAGTATGTTGTTGTTGCTGGCTAAGTCTTGTGTTTTGGATAAATCGTCTGCACAGTATGGTGATGCGAAGTAGTTTGCCGAGTGTTGAATATCGTGTGAGCAGCAGATGAATTTCGTTGTCATTCGACGGTACGTTGGCTTGAATGACTATCATTGATTTTACCCACAGAGTTCTAAACGAGGTAGGCTGCCGATCTTTAACGGTGCTACCTTCGTCTTGGCTGCCAGAATCGATACTTTGATTGTCCCATCTGCCAAAGGAACACGAGCATATACCATGGCTGCATAAGCCTTCGTAGATGCGTCGCTGAAGCCGTGAATTTGAAGATTTTTAGTAGTTGATGAGCAGTGGAGCCAACGCTCGATTCTGATTTTCTCCAATTGTTTCATGTTTTTACGATATGTTGACCATCGCTGAGATATTGAACTCGGAACAGTGTCATCCCATGAAAGTCCAGCTCCTGAAACATAATTTTGGCGATTATAACACTGGGAGCTAACCAACCAAGTGGATCGAAGATTCTCGATGATTCTGCTAAAATGGTTCGTTTTGTTTGGGCTTGAGTATCGGCTGCTAACGTGATTTTGAAGTTGATAGTATCGGTCGATGGGTACCAATTCAACCCAAGTGCTTTAATTGATTCGTCCCAGTTTAGCTCCAATGATGAATGCGGCTCACGAAATTCTTCTGGAACTTATTCAAGGAGTGTTGCGTTGTTTGATTACCACTTTCGAAATTCGAAGCCACCGCATCTGAGCAAAGCCACCATTTGACGTTGAATTTCGATCAGAGTACCGATATCATCTGCGCCGGCCATTAGATCGTCTACATAGAAGTCGGTGAGCGTGATCTTGGCAGCTATCGGAAATGATTGACATTAATTTGTGCGAATTGCCAAATACGGAGCGCAACCAGTGCCATATGTCACCGTACGCAGCCTGTAATCTCTGATTGGTTCGTCGGGTGAATTTCTCCATACGATTCTTTGAAAGTTTCGATGTTCAGCTGCCACCAGGATCTGGCGATACATTTGTTTGATATCTGCAATGAAAACAAACACTTATTTACGGAAGCGAGATAGAATACTGAAGATGTCTTGGGCCGACGTGGACAATCTGGTTCAATGAAACACCCGTTGTTGTCTTGTGCGATGCATCGAACACCACTCGTAACTTCGGTGTAGAGAGAAAAATTTGTAGCACGCCGTGAAGAGGCAAATAACAGATTTGATCGACAGCCGTGGTGTCTCTGCCTGAAAAACTGTGGGGGTGCTACCCAGCGGTATGCATAGTTCTAGGTCAGGCCCGACTATCCCTGCACCGGTACCCCCGTCTGTCTTTGACCCATCCATATACCATACAGAAGTATGGCGGGGGAGGGAGGAGATAATATTCTCTACCAGTGCCCTATTCGGCAACCTGATGGTAAAATTCCCCCGACAATCGATTGTCCTTACCATCAAATCTGATAGTTGGATCAATTCCTCCTTGAGATTTAATTTATGTAGGATATTGTTGTGTCCTGTAATTTTCAGGCTCAGACCTCTTGAACCGGCTACTTTTTTAATGTGTAGGAGCAGCGGTGAGAGCCCCAGTATTCTCTCAAGGGCAGCTGTTGGACAAGTCCTCATTGCTCCAGTTGCCCCCACACAAATTAACCTCTGGATCTTGTCCAGTATTCTTCGTGCACCAGTCTGCTCCGTCTTAGGCCACCACACAAACGCCGCATAAGAGACCATAGGTCTTATAACGGCCCGGTAGAGCCAAACCAACATTTGTGGGCTCAGTCCCCACGTTTTGCCAATCATTCTTTGGCAGGTGATGTAGGCCTTATTGGCCTTGTCTGTTATATGATTTAAGTGGGGATTCCATGTCGTTTCTGATCAAGTACGACACCCAGATATTTAACCTCCTTTGACAGTTGGTGAGTTACCCCCCCCCCCCTCCCCCAAGGCTATTGGAGAGTGCATCTGACCTTATTAGGATTTACCGTAAGGTCCATCTCCGTGCACCATTCAGTTACTACCTCTAGGGCTTGTTTCATTCTTTCCCCTACTGTATTTGCGAATCTGCCCTTAACCATCAAGACTAGGTCGTCCGTATAGGTAATGTTTGAGAAGTCTAGATTTCTCAGTCTTGTAAGTAATTGATCCACCACAATCAGCCATAATAGGGGAAAGAGGACGCCTCCTTGGGGACAGACCCTGGTGGCCGCTATAGTTATGGTTTTGTCTCCAGAGAGGGCCGTAATCCTCCTGGTTTTTAGCATGTTTATTATCCACCTTTCGGTGGAGGGGTCTATGCCACTTGTTAGTAATTGTTCCTGAATTACCTCGAAACTAGTATTATCAAAAGCTCCATGAATATCAATGAAGGAGCATAGCAATAATTCTTTATTCCGGAGCGTATCTTCGATTTCCGATGTCAGTTCGTGAAGAGCTGTTTCTGTTGATTTCCCTGCTTGGTAGACGTGCTGCCTAGAGTCCAGAGGATGATTTTGGAGGGTATTGGATCTAATACAAAGTCCCAGATTTTTTTCCATGGTTTTCAGTAGAAAAGATGTAAGGCTAACAGGTCTATAAGACCTAATTTCCTCAGAGGAGCTATTTCCTGCTTTTGGGATAAAAATCACCCGAGCTTCTCTCCAGCGTTTTGGAACAAATTCCAAGCTGTGACTGGCTCTGAAGAGTATAGTAAGATAAGGCAGCAAAATCTGCAGGCAATGCTGTAGAAAGGCGGGATATATGTAGTCCCCTCCCGGCGATTTGAAAGGTCCAAAGGATTTGACTGCCCAGCTTATCCGTTCCGGCGTAAAAAACTGCCTCGACAACTTCTGAGCCCCCCTTGGAACCAGATACGGATGTACACTACTTGCGTTGGATTCCTCCAGTCCCCTCAGAATAATACATTCTGGGAAGTGGCCTTTCACTAGACATTCCAGAGTCTCTTCCCTGGTTGTGGTTGTCTCTCCACCTGGTTTCCTTACAGACCCCAAGGGATTACTGTGCTCCAAGGAGAGTGCCTTCTGTAGTCGACACGCCGTAGGTAGCTTGCCTATTTTCTCACAGAAGTCTCTCCAGCTTAACCTTTTGCTCTGCCTGAGGGCTATGTTATGCTGCGTAAGGGAGTACTGATAGGTAGTCCAATCGTTCGTCCTCTTAGCCCTATTAAACGGTTTACGGACATTTCGCCTCATGTTTTCCAAGTTTTGACTCCACCAAGGAACATCCCTTGTGCCTCTAATACGCACAAGTGGTGAGCTTGAGTGGTAGGCATTAATTATTGCCTCTGTAACTTCATTCGCTACTCTGTCGAAGTCTTCGACAGAGTATATCGAGGTCTGCAGACCAGTTAAGTTATCCAAAAGTCTATCGTTATACACTGGCCTGTTGGTGCGTTTGGGTATCCTTACCACCAACTCTTGTCTCGAAGGGATATTGATATCAAACCTGATATACATATGATCTGAGTGGGATGCTTCCTTGGATACATGCTAGTCGAGAATTGCACTGGAGGTACCCATGTCAGACAGGGTAAGATCCAGTACCTCTCTCCTAACTGCATTCACAATTATTTACTGCTAAGTTGTTACTAAGACAGAATTCGAAAAGTTCCTCACCTCTTAAATTGGTGTTGCTGCTTCCCCAGACTACGTGATGTGCATTAGCGTCGCAACCAATGATGAATTTTTGGTGATGAATCATGCAATAATCAATGCTGAAGGGGGGTCATTCTCATCCCCTGGCAAATATGCGGAAGCGATGTTAATCACCCTCCTGCCACCTTTGAGTAAGGGCATTTCTATTGAAACAGCCGTGATATCCCTAGAAATAAATTGGTTAATAGAGAAGATATTGTGCTTTGATCGACAGAGAATTGCTGTCCTCGGCCTATTTGCAGCCGTGTCGTAGACTAGCTTACATGTATTGGCCCCAAAGCCTTTTATCTTCCCATTGTTGGTCCAAGGCTCCTGTATGAGCGCTATATCCCAGTCATTGATCATAAAAAGACGATTTTGGTTGTTTGTAGCCGTCTTCGATCAATGCAGATTAATTTGTACGAACCTCAGTTTTGCTGTTGTTGTTTTATTTTTGTGTATAGCCATGATGACTGTATGACAACTTCACGCTATCTTTCTTAGGCTCCGAAGAGTCTGGTATTAATACGGGTTGCTGAAGTGCCACCCTTCCTCTGGGAGTCAGCCCATGGATTTCCCCCCTCCTTCCTTGGCCCGGTTTGGCCGATCTCCCCGTTCCGGGGGTAACAGGTTTCTCTCCCCCTGGCTGCATTCACCGCCCCTCCTTCTTTGGTCGGAAGTGTACAGAGCCAAACATCCAGTTTACTCTGTAGTTGGAGCCCTTGAGTAATTCTGCCGTTTTTTGTGAAACGGACATTGTAACTTGAAGGAGGTCGCCTTCTCGCTCCTTCCTTGAAATGATTCTCCAATCTGCGTCTCTTAGGTCCTTATTCTGGACCGCCAGACGACGCAGTATCTTCTCATTTGTTTCAGGTAAACAAACATGATTTTTGGGCGAGGCAACTCCTCCTCCCCAACTGCATTCAGGGATGCCCCATCCCATGGTTTGAGTGAGGGCACAGTGACCCTAAGCCACTCTGCCGTGTCTTCATCGGCACAGTTAACCGTGAGCCAACCATTCCTGGTGCGACATCCCAGAAAGTTTAGTCTGACACCATCTAACGGCAGCTCCGCCACTGTGTTCATAATTTCGTCCTGTATGGCCAGAATCTGGGCAATGCCCAGTTTAATCTCTGGGAAGCTTTGGTCGGTAATCTCCAACTTGATGGCCTTCCCCGCATTATTGTAGGTAGTGGCCGTGTCGGCCCTGTTCTTCGGGCAACTCTCCTTATTGCCACCCTCTGTGACATCTATTGGGGCGACTTCCAGTGCATTTGGTGAAGGACTGGAAATTTTCTCTTTCCTTGCTACCATCCCTTGTGGGGTAGGGTCGTCATCTGACCTGCTTCTTTTAATTGCTGGGACAGTTCTATCCCTGATCTTTTCATTGCATTGCTGCAAGGCAGTGTCGCGGGGGACCCCTAACCGAGTTAGATGGGACAGACGTCTCCTCCCGGCCCCACTGAGGCGTGTCCTCTCTTTACTGTCTCCTCGAGCTCCAATTCCTAAATGTCATTTCCGATTTCAGCCGTTGTCGACGTGGATCATTTCAAGCAGTAGAATGCCATGTGTAGGAGAGCCCTGCACTCCGGCCGTGCTGGAGTTATCAATTTGGTTTATGATCTCAGAAGCAGGGCCTGACTGGTCCTTGGCATCTTCTGAGATTGGTGCGTTTGAAAGAGCACCGCCTTTGTTGTTTAAATTAATTAATAAAAATCCATATAGTTTTGGGGTAAGGCTGATTGAAACCGGAGGTCGCCTGGTATCCGGAGTTCCGTGCTAGCGACCAACTAACCCATGATCATTCATCCTTCGGCTCACGTGTCTCACCTTAGATTTGTTTTTTTTTTTCAAGGTTGTTGCAATCCTTTAGCGTCGTGCTTTAGCTTGTTGTTTGGTAAAACGAGCCAACAGTTACCGGAGGCCACCGCGAGGAGGTAGCACGTACACTTGCGAATCACGCTCAGGTTACCCCTTAGAATTGCCAATGAGTCTATAGCATTATTGCTTCATATTAAATGGACTTGAAATTTTTAGAAACGAGAATTCAGATGCAAGCCTCCACTGCTATAAAAACATTTATTATTTTGCAAAATAGGAAATGTTCCACTCTTAGTATCTTAGATAATTGTGCTGTTAAACAAAAGGTGATTGACGCCAGACAAAGGGTTCTTGAGATGTTACCACTATTACTTCAACAGCCCTAAGCTCATTAACATGCTTTAATCTTATTTTTATTTTGAATTTATTTGAGAATTTTGAGAAATGGCGATATGAGTAAGTACAAATATTGTTGTTGTCTTTTTTATTTTTTTTATTTGGAATTGAGTCTAACTAACACAACATGTGATGGCCGAAGTAGTAGCATGAATTGCTTTAGAATGCAAGTTACCGAGTTCGATCCTAAGTAATGTATGCAGTAATAGTTATAATTTTTAATATTTATAAGATCCCAAATATCGAGAAAAAAAAAATAATTTTGAAAATTTTAATGCAATAATAATTTTAAATAATTAATAAATAAAAAAAATGCGCGCTAGTTCTTAAACTCGAACCTTAGACATTTTGCACAAAAATACAACCCAAGCCCTCTGTTAGCAAAACAAAATATGTTAGCACTTTTAGCAGAAACACGCTGTAATAAATATAGTACGTATACCCTAACAGAGATGTCTGTACTAAATATAGTACGTATGTCCTAACATAGATGTCACTATATCCATATATTGGAGACAATTTTGTTGAATGACTGCATAACACAAACAAATCGGTGTATCATTGTATATGATGTGGTAGCCGATGCAGTAAGGTGATGGACTGGAGAATCGAAGGTAGCGAGTTCGATTCCAAGCAAATACCAAACTTTGTTTTTAGATGAAAATGATGTGAGTTGAATTTGGGACCGAGAAAATCGGCGGATCTGGAGATCCGCCAGAAAAAAATCAAAATTTGGCCAAATTAAAAAAAAAAAACAGAAATTTCAGATTTTTGAAAAAAATCATGGGAATTTGGTAGAATTGAACCCGGGACCTTTTGCACATCAAGCCATCATTTTACCACCCGGCCATTCGCCTCTATATATATATTACTCAATTTTTCGTATTTAACTCGGTAAAATCGGACTTGGCGAAAAAATAACTTGGATCTAAAATATTTTCAAGTTAGACATTGAGACCGATTTTCAAAGGTAGATATATTAGCATGTTTAATAATTTTTTACTCAAAGAATTTTACTCATCAGATAATTTTTTTACTCAGCACTTAACAATTTTTTTTAAATCTACAATTCAACATTTTTTTTTTTTTCTCAAACCATTTATGGTTAAAAAATAATCGTACTTGCGGTGAGATTCGAACTTGAGAAAATCTGTTCACTAGTCTACAGCGCTAACACCTAGACTATCACCTATATGAATACTAACTTTATTTGTTTTGTCTTTAAAATCAACATTTAGGGGACTATAATCATTTAGGGGATTATGACGTCAAACAGAAAATATTTAGACTATAAATTAACTAGCTCTTATATAGAAGTGTATGGTTGTGTGGTAAGATGAAGGACTGGTGTGCAAAAGGTTGTTACGAGACAGTAGAGAAACTTAAAGGCACTTTGCTTGAACTAAACGTTCACGACGCGCGAGAAATACCTGATAAACATTCCCGCATTATACGGGAGTTAGATCATCTGCGACTTCACCACCAAAACCGATTATCTCTGTTTTGTAGTTTCATTTATCGTAATGAACAGGAATCATCCGGAGTCCCATCTTGCAGCAATTGCCAGCTAACGCTCAGTGGGGTATGGGCTTATAGAGGGCCCATCCGGATGCTTGAAGAGCTGCATGTCTCCTAATACCAGATCCAACTACTAAATTCAGTAAATACTAAAAACTCTAGCTATAAAATTGACAAAAATATATGGTACGTATGCCAATAGCGAGCCACCCAGACATTGGCCTATGTTATGTTTCTCCTCTAGGTTCGAATATCATGAGCATGGTAAATACCTAACGGTTTACCAGTGGGATCCTGCAATCGATAGCGATTCACGCTCAACGATTTCAGCTGGGATAAATTTGGGAGCTAATTTAGCAGGAAATTTCTTTACAGCGTTGCTCAATAGGTACGTTCTTACGAAAACAGCTTGACCGACTGATAATTCTCGATCTGTACTTCTACGGTTATAATGGCGTTCACCCTTTTGATATGCCTCCCGTAAATGCATTAACACTGTGTCACGAACCGCATCCAAATTAGACAAACGTGTAAGCGCATTCGCTTCGCTGTTATCATCGCATCCCAGCAATTTTCTCAAATCGTATTCAGAGCCATGATTAATATAGTGCTGTCGAAAAACCAAAAAGTGCGGTGAAAATGACGTAGCCGAATGAATAACGTTTCGCATGGTAGTTCCAACTTTAGATAAATGAAGATCCCAATCTGTATGCTTACTTCCGATGTACGCACGAAGCGCTGATAATACAGTCCTATTTACTCGTTCCGCGGCATTACTTTGCGGACCAAATTGCATACCATTATCAGTTCGAACTGATTCTGGCACTGAATATACATGAAAAATGTCCTTCTCAACAAAATTACACAACGCAGATGCTGTGGCTTCCTTTAACGGCTTCAGAAACACAAACTTTGAATAATTATCTAATACGACTAATATCTGTGTATGATGGTTTTTGGAACGAGGAAAAGGCCCCAAAAAAAATCCAAATACAAATGCTGAAATGGACGTGTGAACTGAATCACCGCTCCCATGGGAGGTCTCAAAGAATGGTTAGTAGCTTTAGTCATTTTACATACCAAGCAATTTGTGACGAATGACCTAACATCCTTGAATAGTTTAGGCCAGTAAAAATGCCATGTGTGAAGATGATGCAGGTGCATGTGCTAGCTTAACCAAGGAAGATGTCAACCGTTGCGGAATTACCAACTTCCAAGGTGATAAATCTGTGTTCACATAACGATAACCATAAGATGCTTGAATTAATAATTTGCCATTGTCTACTTTTAAATCTGGATATTGTGTTGGATGATTCATTACCTGTTGTATCTGGCTTATGTATTCAGCGTCCTGGAACTCTGGGGCATCCAAGTCAACACTCAAATTTCCCTCCGTACAAGAATTTGATGATCCAGGGATGATCTCTTCGCAAAAGTCACGCGAAAGGGCATCTGGAACAATATTTAACGTACCTTGACGCGATGTTCAATATTGAATTTAAAACCCTGCAATTTCAGACTCCATCTCGCCAGTCGTCCCGACAAGTCAGACTGGCCCATCAACCAACGAAGACTGGCGTGGTCAGTTATAATAGTGAACTCAAATCCCTCTATGTACGGTCGAAATTTCTTTACGCAAAGTACAGCTGCATAACACTCTAATTCTGTGACACTGTACTTGCGTTGGGTGGGATTGAGTTTATGCGAATAAAACGCTATCGGGTGTTCGTGACCCTCCTGAATTTGGTAAAGAACCCCTCCTACGCCGGTTGTAGATGCATCCACTTGAATAAAGAACGGTAACGAGTAATCGGCGTGAACCAAAACAGGAGCTGTAGTGAGGGCTTGTTTGAGTTGTAGTTTTTGCTTCGACTTCAACAAATCGGTTAAAGGAGCAGCTAAGGTTGAATAGCTGGGGATGAACCGTCTATACCATCCACTCATGCCTAAAAATCGACGAAGATGCCGAGTTGTACTGGGTGTTGGAAAATCGGATATAGCACTAACCTTTATACATCTTAATACATCCTTATCCTACAAGATGTCCTAAGTATTTGATCTGTTTTAACAAGAATCGACTCTTATCTATGTTAATTGTTAAGTTAGCCCACCGCAACCGCTCAGCTACCAGTTTCAATAACTCAAAATGTTCCTCCATCTCCTTTGACGTGACTAACAAGTCGTCGAGATATACAAATATTCGGTCGTGGTACTGATGAGGAATCACTTTGTCCATTAATTGCGACATGCTTTGCGGAGCGTTACATAACCCGAAGGGCATAACAGTAAAGTGATAAAGGGGTCTACCCGCTACCGTAAACGCAGTTTTACATTTCGCATCACTGTCAAGCGGAATTTGCCAAAAGGCACCTTTCAAATCAATACTTGATATGAAGTTAGTGTTTTCCTGCCGATTCAGTAATCCATCGATTAGCCGTAGTGGATAGGCATCCTTTAGAGTTACATCATTTACCCTTCGAGCGTCTAGGCATAACCTAACTTTCCCATTAGATTTTCGTACCAACGTGACGGGTGAGCACCACGAACTGTCCGATTCTTCAATTACTCCGAGTTCCACACATCCACGAGAATGTAGCCCAACAACTTCTCTCGCGAACCATTAGCGGTAGATAACATTAATGGAAAGTTATGGAAGGCGCAACTAGATTGTTTCAAGTAGTCCTCACACCCCTTACCGAGTACACTAATATTGACACCGGAATCCAACAACCCCGACATATCAGTTCCATTAAGCGTTATTTTCACAAATGGACGACCTTCGAAATGATTAGATAATACAGATTCACAGATTTCGCGCCGAAATAATCTACGTCGACGAAAGTAATCATACGAGCGTTTAAAATGAGTATAGCGTGGCGCTACCCTCGATTTGGTCATTGGATTGGTGTTTAATCTCGTTGAAGAGGATATTATCGACGGAGCAACTTGTAAAATTCCGGGTTCGTATTGGATGCGGAATCCTGCCTCTCCACCTGTTTCGGGACTGATGTGACAGGAGGGCGAGGTTCCCCAATGTTTCCTTCCCTTCCTCTCAAGTTTTCTGACCGTATTCGTTGGCAATTTTGACAATCAGGCAAAAAGGTATTCGCAGCACCACACCCAAAACAAAAAATTTTCCGGGGCTGCTTGCAAAATTTATACGAATGATCGGAGCCTTGATAATTCTAGCATTTACCACGCAACTCTGCACGAACTGGAGAATTTGCTCGTGGTTGCGAATTTCGAAAGCGTGGATTATTAATAGCACAAACTTCAGGTAAACTACTGGAACTACGGATCGATTCTGTTGGTTTAAGATCATACGATTGATTAGAAGGTCTTGTATCCAACAAACTTGAGTGACTTCAAGTAACCTCATGGAGGTGATTCCTTGAAGATTGGATATTAGCTTCCGGATTATGTCCAATCTGGTACCATAAATTCTCGAGAGACCTACATTCTTGAGCCAGTTGACTAATGCTAGCAATTCCTTTGCTCGCTAACGATAATTGAAGCCCCGGCCGCATATTGTTCATTAACACATCTAAAATTTCTAGATCGGAAATTGGGTTTTGTGCTTGAAGGGATATTTTGAGAATAGCGTCTTGAAATTCCCCGTAGCTCTCTTTTGGATATTTTTGCTTACGGGAGTCCAGCATACGACGAATCTCTTTATCCGATCTACACCAGCAAAATCTTTGAACCATTTCAGTTTGTCCCAATTGGAAGATGGATCACGTTCCAATTGAATCCAAAACCACTCTAGCGCATCACCGGATAGTAAACACGTCAGCTATTGAACACACGAATTCAAACCGATACCTGATCGCCGGGCCATTTGATCAACTCGTGAAACGAACCGCTCTACCGGAGTGTCCCTACTGAATGATTTTATCGGAAGTAACTTTAATACCCGTGTCTGTTTGTTTAGCTGGTAATTCACGAAGATCAGCTAAAAGCGATTCGAATCGCCGAAGCATATTAGCCACATCTGGATCTTTATCACAAATAATCGTGTTCTTAGGAGTTTCTATTGGTTCTCCCTTAATACTGGCATGCAAGTGACAATCCGGATTCTGAGGTGCAATATGCGACGGTGGAATTGGAGCGGGTAAATTTAAATTCTGACCCACTGAATCACAAAAGATACCGTTGACTCTGAGCTCATCTATATTTTTACGAAGCCCATCGCATTCCTGAAATAACTCGGTGGTACGTTCTCTTTCTAACCCATGATTAAGCAATCGTTTTAGCCTACCCTGGATATGAATTAACCGAGACAATACTCTAGGCAAATCTTTAATATCGATGGACAAATCGCACGCCAGGTATGTACGAATACGACCTAGTTTGAGTCTGCATAGCTTTACTTCGTGTGCAGGATTTCTCCAGCCTAAGTCATGAGGTGCACTCGGCACTAAAATTGAAAATTGTTTTTCAGCTAGCAACGTGGATTGTAAAATCTCACCACTAGAAGGAGACGTCACAATATGGCGTACCTCACACTCAACTCGTAACTCTTCCGGTTCTAGGTGTGCCAAATCCATTTTGATATATAAGGGATTAACAATGTGCAATTATAACTAATACAACACTAACTTTTTATATAAATATCTAATAATAACAACAACAACAAAAAATCACCACGATGGTGTTAAATACCGAAACCTTTTAACAAAAATAATTAAATACAATACGCCCTATTATACTAACTATAATTACAAAAAAAAAAATCGCAATATATCCTATTTATCGGGATACGATTACCAACAAAAGAAAATGTTAGTCTGTGAATAATGCCAAAAAAAAATTTCGTAACTGAAAATACAAAATTAACTCACCGCCAATATAACGAAAATGTATGTTGTCTTAATTAACTGATAATTAAATATAATTAGAATACAACCAGGAGATAACCACTAGTCAGCAAGTGTGTGCATGAGCATACCCGAGTAACAATTTTTAGTTGGAAATTAGCTTATAAACCGTTATTGAACCTTCGCTATAATCTGGGTTAAGTTTTAAAATGGTTTTCTTAAGGTTGAGAATACGCTTATATATCGTTCTATTAACCGTATTTGTCCAGTTTTTATTTAACTTTAGTCAATAGCTAACTGTACATTAACTGTAATTTTTAACTTAATTTAAACGAATAACTTTAAAATAAATCATTTTTAAACCATAATATACCATTTTATGATTTTTGAAAAACTGTCAAGAAGCCGTTCTTTAACGTATCGGTTAAACATTTACTCTTGTTTAACCAAAATAAAACCAGGATTTTTCAGTTAAAATTAAACTAAATAGTTTTTTTTTAACCACATTTTAACCATGGAGGGGAGATTGTTTTTTTTAGTAATAAAATTACTAATTAAATATAAAAACAGAATGTTTAATTAATAAATATTTTATTTATGTAAAAAGGAAAAAATTATAATTACACAAAAAATTTCATTGTTAAAAAATTTAAATAATGAAAAACTATCACATTTACATATTTTGGCTCGATTATTTCAAATTGTTTCAATATTCTCCAGAAAAAATATTCCAATTCTTTGGCGAAATTGATTTATAGCTTATTTCTATAATATTTAATAAAAAGCTGAACGTTTCGATAGGGTGTTCCGTCATTAACGATACAATTTATACAGCACAAATTTTACCCTTGATAATGATGGAATGTATTGGCGAAAGTTGGGTTTTTTATTAAAAAGTTAATATAGAATTATTAAAGTAAAAAAATAAAATTAAAAAAGGTTTTAAAAATTCCTAACTTAAATTAATTTTTTATTTAATTTGGTAAATTGCGGAAGTGGAACCTTCTGCCGCTGGTATTGCTGCCGTTGCATGCCCTTGATAAAATGAGGATGGTTGTGGCTTTGGGTTTTCCTTTTTTTCTCTAAAGTTTAATATTTTTTAAAAAGTAAATAAATTTGGATAATTTTAAATCTTCACTTTTCTCGGTATTTACCTAGGTAAAAAGCGTGAATTTTACTTTTACCACAAACAAATATAATCAAACGAACCAATAGTACTAATTCATTGAAAACGTGGCTTATTAATGAATTACAAACTGGCACCCCACAATGCACGTAATGTTTTAGATTGTGGGGTGCCAGTAGAAATATTTCTATATAAACTAGCGCCGTTTATTTTTGTTTTTTTTTTCAATAATTTGTTCCTGTTGGTTGATCTGGTTTATCTGTGCTTTTACTTTGTTTTATTCTCCTTGAATTTTAGCCCAATTTCCATCATAACCGAAACCGCATTCGAGTACTAATATTCTCAAAAACAGTGAAATTTACTCACATCATTTAAAATCGGGTTAAAATTCAAAAGTAAAATTTACGATCTAAAACTGTGTTGGGATTTTCCACAAAAGGCGAGAAGCGAGTTTATCTCTCTTTTACTAACACTGAATTTCAACACTGTTTCGTTAATTAGAAATCGTATTTTCCAATTCGATCCCAGCTAGCTATGTAGAACAAAATGACATTCTATTTCGATTTGCATTTGTCTATGCCACTCGCCAGCTTTTTACGTCAACGAAATGAAGAAAAAAGATAGGATTAATGTACAATACAAAAGGCTGAGTCGCAATAGAAAAAGCGACACTGAATGAATGAAATAAAGTAAAAATTTATTCTTTTGAACAAAGGCATAAACTCGCTACTCGCCTTTGGTTCAAAATCCCAGCCCAGGGTATATACCGACGAAGTGAAGGTTGAAAAGTAAATAATTTAGTAAATTGTTTACCTATTTTGTAATCTAAATTTTGCTTGTTTCAAATACTCTTTAAAGAAGTCGGCATTATTGTGACCCGTATAGCCTGGATATGTTTTTCTTATAGCAAAACAAATTGTCTCATTAATTTTCGTAAATGAGCTGAAACTTGATTTTGATACCGTTCCGTTCCAGGAAAGTTGCTCCAGCAAAGCGTCCGAAAACATTTTACTTGCTATGGTTTTAGCGGTTTTCCGGTCATCTGCCCCATCGTATTTTGAATTTTTTTTTATCTATTAAGAGTAAGATTTTAATTAAAGAAATAAAAACCTTACCAAATTAATCTGAAGAGAATTGTTAATGTGCAGATCGTGTTCCAGCTGTTTTAAATCTACCAGAGTCTCGATTGGTAACATTAAAGAATCGTCCGATTTTTCGAAATCTTCCGGGCTTTGGGACTGTAGGTTTGACAATTTACTTAAAATAAGATCTAAAGTGGTTTTTACCTCAGCCTGAAAATTGTCCATTTTAGTTTCTAAATTCGATAATTGTAGAGATACTAAAAGAAGAGAAAGACATTAGTGTTTATAGAGTTTGTTGCCTGTTATTGGTCTGACTCCACTTTTTATTCGAATATATATAAAAAATCAAACTCACTTCGTAAGTTACGCGGTCGCACAATGCGCTATGCACTGCATTTATTTCACAACTTGATTTTGGGTCGTTTTACAATAATGATAAAATAACTTCCACCACCAGATTTATACGCGTCGCGGAAACACGATAAATTAATTTATTTCAATTAATTATTTATATTAATTTATTTATTTTAATTCACTTAATTAATTTTATTAATTAATTTATTTTGTCAATCACTTGTTCTTTTTCTTGAGGTTTCAACATGTAGCACCTACCAAGGTAAAATTCAGAGTGTAGTTTTTACTTCTGCAAAATCACGTATAGCGTATGTCAAAAAAATTGTATTTTGAGATTTTTGGATATAAATAACTTAGACTACATTTTTGTATTCAGCAATGAGTGAATGAGTAGTTTGCGATGACGACAATAGATGGTGATAATTTCGGTGTTGTATTAAATTTATCCAAGATATTAATTTAATACAAAATAGTGAACTGTACCTACTCAAATATAGGGAAATATATTTATTAAGTTGAGCACAGACATAAACCTCAGTAAGTTTAACTATTCTGTTCGAGGTGTCACTATTAACCGAAAAGAGACTGTTTAATTACAATTATATTTGAAAGTTGAAATGCGTTACATTTCAAATAATTGTAGCGATAAACGAATTAAATTAGCGATTTAAATGAGTGGGTCTCTATATGTTTATAAAGTATATGTATGGACTTGTACACAGTGATGTAATTTATTATTCGTACACCATCAACATTTTTATTCTTTTAATTAAATAAAAACACCTTTAAAATTTGTGTGATCAAAACAATAAAAATATTTGACGGTGTACGAATAATAAGTTGCAGCACTGTATATTACAATTGAAATGATCAACTTACAGGTTTTTTTTTTTTTTTTTCTAAACCAATGTTAGCAGGGTTTGTATTGTTTGTAATTTGTTCATCGACTATAAACGCTGTTTCATAAAGTTGAATTGGTTGGCTGTTTGCGGATGAAACAGTTTCTGCTTCCATTTCTGCGGTTAAAGCTTCTTTAAATGTGCCTAAATCGAAACAATTATTGTATTTATTAATTAAGATTTTTGCATCAACTACATTTGACAAAAAGATAAAATATTTCAATCTGTTCTCTCTTTGATCGATGACATTCGAATAGATCGAAATATTTTATCTTTTTAACAAATTGCACGTACAAAATGAGAATATTTACAATTTTACTCTCAATCATTTGTCAAAAATATTTATTTTTTATAGCTTTGATTTTGGGACCACACAAGTTTTTCAGCAGTTTTCAGTCATTCTATTTAAAAAAAAGGTTAAATTATATGCATATGATTAAAATAGGAGCTTTTTTAATTAAAAGTAAATATTTTTCAATTTTTTATTATTTTTATGACCCAAATATTAATTTCAGTTTTTCTATTTTCCTTTACAAGGGGAATTATTTTAATTTTTATTGAGCTCTATTCGTAATAATTCAAGGAGAAAATATGTTCATTTTCGTTTCCATAGAAACCCATAGCAAATTTTAAATATTTTCTGTTTGTATTTAGTATTATACTAGACCAAGTTCGACCACGGTCTAAATTTTCTATCTGAGAACTCGACGTGAGCCAATTAAGCCGCTATTCCATTGTGGATAATTGACTGATGGGCGGAAAAATGAAATAAGAGAAAAAACAAAATTCCATTATAGTGAGGTTCCATTATAGTTTTTTCATGTTTTTGGTTAGTCAGTAAATTGTTCACAATTGACTAACGGCTTAATTCCGAAAGTTGAATTAAATAATTAAAAATAGGCAAAAAACTTAAAACAATACAAATATAACAATCAATAAATAAATCAAAACGCTGTACGGCGGCTTATTTATTTATAATAAATTTAGCGTTTTTATTAAATAGTTTAATATAATATGTACTTACCAATATTTGATTTAAGTATACGACATTTCATTTCGTTCCAATTATCATCAGGATTAATTACTAATTTCCGGCCTTTGATAATGTCTGTTTGCTTGTTAGGCCAGTATAAAATGTTATTTTGAATCCAATTAAGTGGTACTGCAACACACATTCTTTCCCCTTCCTCTACTGTTTCGACTATACATTATTCATTTTGAGTTTTTGTTTTGAAACTAGCTATTCGTTTATTATTTTATTTTTTTTTATATTATATTAAGAATTATTTAATGAAATTAATATTATTATTTAATTTTCTTGAGTATGATGTAATGGATAATAAGCGAATTGTTTCTCGTCTATCTGAAAAACAAACAATTTACATTTAATTTGATCGATTTTAATATAACATTCGGATTGAAATTCTCCTGTAGATTTAAATATATCAAGATAACTACTATCTAAACTACTATATTATAAAAACTCCATTTATTAAAATTTCGTTATTTTTATTTAAACAAACAGTTTCCATTCGAACGATTTTATCATCTTTTGTTAGGAACCAACCATCTCGTTTTGTATTTCTTAAACAAAAATTTTCAAAAATCACTTCTTTATAAAACTGTTTGGAGTTATGGTCAGTTTTTCTGAAAGATTTTAGAAGCGGGAAAACTTTAATTTTATTCACGTTCTTATTAGAAATTTCACATTGAAGGCGTTCATTTAATCGATTTGCAATTTGTTTTGGTGTAATGGTTTAGAACCAGTTCGAAGTAATGATTTTATCTTTCCTAACTCGTTTTTAAATTCAAAAGCACTGAAATTATCTAGAATTCCATTTCTTTTAACATCGTCAACCAAGTGTATTAAATTGTGAACATTATAACTAATTTTATTATTCCCGTATAGCTGACCAAACGATTTTACAAATTCTTCGAGCATTTTGCCAGCCACATCTTCGTATTTTTGGAAACGTTCCGTTACGCAAATAGTAATTGCACAATGAAGTAACATAAAATTTAAATATGGTATTTCAGATAAACGTTTTTGTAGCACAGTTGGTCCCAAATATAACAAGAAAGTCCTGTATTCAGTACCTTTCCAGAAGCTTAAATCATTGGGTCCTCTTATGGATCTACTAAATTCTTTTGGTTGATTTTTATTTATTTCCAATAAATGATCTGATATGTCTTTAATACTCTTAGCATTTAATTTGGCTTTGTATGGATTTGTTCCTTTAGTCCAATTCATTATTAACTTTTGAGGAAAACACGTAATCATATCAATAGGGAGATCTTCCAAAACTGTGGAGTTTGTATGGTGTTCTTCTTGATCTTTATTTCAAAAATTTTCATTGTTTCTTTTTTTACAGTTATAGTCTGCAAAATACGTATGATGAACCACATGACAGTAATCTCCTTCTACGTAACATCTTCCACAAGAAAAGTATCCATTATGATTTTTAATGCCTTTAATAAAAGCTACCGCCGGAGCATCACAAATAAAATTTTTGATTTTGATTTCTACTTTCTTATTTTGCATTATTATTCCACTATGTACTAATAAGTAATTTAGCTTCTTTAACGAATTTTCTTAAATAATCGTTCACGTTTCCTGGTTTGCTATAACCAAAATAAATCCCAACTAGAAATGGTTTGATTTTAATTCTGAAGACACTGCACAAAATAGGCCAAAACTGTGCCTTAGAACTTCTACCTATAGGAATGCCATCAATCTTTATATGAAGTTCTATTATATTAGATTGAATCGTTGTTGCTTTTATAAGGGATGTGAGTGTATCCTTTAATCCGAAATGGACGTAGTAGCCTGGTTCCATTAGCACAATTTCGTTGTTCTTCGGTGTTTGCAATAATGTGCGGGCATCTCTCGGTAATTCATTAATTCCTTGATTAATTAGGAAACTTAATAAATCATTTAAAGCTACGTCACAAATTTTATGTTTTAACGCCCAAAATTTAACGCCACTACCCCAAGGAATTAATTGTTTATCACCATTAATGTCAAGTAAACAATCACTAGTATCACCACTTTTTTTTGTGATAAAATTATGAACACCGGAATTACTTTGGAATAAATTATCAAGAAATGTCGTTTCTGTTTTAATTGAATCGTTTTCACTTTCACTTTCAGATAGTTCACAATCTATATTATTTTCCATAATTATGTTTTTTTGGTTTTTCAAACTAAGGTATTTTTTCACACTCCTTTTATATGTTCTGAAACTGATAAATTTTTTTATATTTTTGCAATATTTCATTTTAATTTAAATAAAAATTAAAATTTATGAATTATATTTTAAAATTAAATTTTACGCAGTTACTTTTTTCACAACTTTACTAGGAATAAATGAATCGTGCTTATAAAATCGAACAAAGATAAAACGGGATGGTTTTAGAAAAGTTGATAATCGGTAAAAATTTAACCAAATGGTTTAAGTATGGTTTAAAATTTACTTAAAATAAACAATAGTTGTTTAACAGTTGAAAAACGGGTAATATTCAACTAAATGGTTCAAAACTTACTTAAAATAAACAATTATTTTAGAGAAGTTGATAAAAGGTTTAAAAATTGCATAAACTAAACCGAGGTTTATTAAATGTTAGTAAAAGGTTAAAATTCAACTTAACAGTGAAAAAATCGTGTACAAGTTACGTGAACTAAGCGACAGTTATATTAAAGTTTATATACGGAAATAATTTAACCCAACGGTTACAAAATAGTTTGAAAATTCGTAGAAAATTCGAAAAGTAGATAAACGGTTCTAATTTAACCAAATGGTTAAAAAATAATTTGAAAATTACATAAAATAAACCAAGGTTTAGTTTCAATAGTTAAAAATAGTTTAAAAGTTACTTGAAGTTAAACTAATTTAATTAAAATTAACGAAATCATTAGATAAAGGATTAAAATTATATTTAAAACAAACCATGACTTTATGAAAGTGGATAAACGGTTATAATTTAATAGTTAAAATGGTTTGAACATTACTCAAAATAAACCATTATTTGACATAAAAGTTGATAATGGGTTAAACATTTACCTAATCATAAAAATTAGTTAGAACATTACTTAAAATAAACCATGGTTTAATAAAAGTTGGTAAATAGTCAGAATCTAACCCTGAAAGTTAGAAAATAGTTCAAAAACTACTTAAAACATACAAACGTCGATCCGAATTTGAATAGGGTTAAGTTTTAACCGCAAATAGTCTGTAATTTACTATTAGTTAGAAATTAACGTAATTATGATGTTTAACTTAAGTTATTTTTAAGTAAGTTTAAATCATGATAAATAAAAACCGTTGTTTATAGGTTAAAAATTTTAAAAATTCTTTTTTAACCCTTTCAAAACCAAATAGTTAAAAAAATAAAGTTAAATTTTAACTGCAGTTTAAATTTGTTACTCGGGTATGTCGGCAGCAATTGCCAGCTAACGCTCAGTGGGGTATGGGCTTATAGAGGGCCCATCCTGATGCTTGAAGAGCTGCATTAAATTACCATGCGAAAAAAAAAGTCAAAAGAAAATTTAAATCACACACACACCCACATATCACAACGTCTGGCGCTACGTCACAAGGTCTCCAGTTCGATCCTACAAACTTCCAATATTTTTTTTTTAAGCAAAAATTAGTTAAGTTTTTTTTAGAATTGATTTCCATCATTTTAATCTGCTTCCTTACCATCGTGCCACTCACTATCTGATACCTACTAATTATATTTTTCAAATTATGTCCTTCCTATGGTACTCCCTACTCGGCCTTTTCCAGTTATTTTTTTTTTTAAGAACGTTACGGATGCCAATTACAAAAATGCTTGGATTAAAGTTAAAGAACGGTATAATCGTATGGGGCACATCGTATCGTCCTTGATCTTTAAATTCTTAGACATACCAGCTACTAAGGGTACAGCACGAGGACTTAGAATCTGCACGAACATCGCTGACGAAGTTATAAGAGGCCTTACAGCACTGGGAACTTCTGCAGAAGGGCGCGACCCATGGCTAATTTACTTGTTGATGGACAAACTGGACATGGAAATCAAGCAATCATGGCTATACATATTGGAGGCAAGACCTATCCAACATTCAATGAGTTCCTCACATTTTTAACAACAAGGTGTGATGCCCTTGAAACATGCGATCAAAGTTTGAAGAGAAGCACTTGCAATAAACCAAAGTGCACACAGTCGTATGCCTTGACATTAACAGAAGCAGCTCAACCATGCACGGCTACACCACAACCTAATTCCCCAATATTGGCAATCTGCCATCAAGGACATAGAACATTAGAGTGCTTAGAATTCAAAGAAAAGAACCTGTGTGATCGTAGAGAATTGGTTCAAACTAAACGATTATGTTACAACTGTCTTAATCAAGGTCATTCAGTAAACATATGTAGATCTAGATTCAGATGCTTCAAATGCAATCGGAAACATCATACCCTACTTCATGAAGAAATACAGGCTAACTACAGTAGTGCTTGTACGGAGGATTCTTCGCGACTACGAATCATAATTCGTCAGGTATTGTTTCAAACCACAGTTCATTATCAAATATCACTCAACGGCAATCAATTCTTCCAACTGCAATGGTTTCAATCAAGGATGCTACGGGAATCAACCATAAATTCAGAGCATTACTGGACTAAGGATTTCAATGCTCTTTCATATCAGAATCATGCGTCAGGCACCTGCGATTGAAGCGAACACACGCTCGAATATTAGTTGATGGTTGGCCACTAAGGGATTGACCACTAAGGGACGATTAGAACTTACTGTATCAAGCATTCATAATTCGATTAATTCACTTAAAATCCAAACAATAATTTTAGATAGATTAACATCATTGCTGCCGTCTACACGATTAGAACTTTGTGATCCAACCGATAAACCTTCTGCAATTTCTTTTGACGACGAATTAAGTTCCATAAAAATTTTGGGACTGCAGTGGCTTCCGAATAAAGATTATTTTACGTTTAAGGTTAATATTGACAGTGACAGTATTGCTACAAAAAGAACGTTTCTTTCCGAAGCATCGCGGATTTTTGATCCTCTGGGATGGCTTGCTCCAGCAACAATCATGATGAAGATTTTATTCCAGCAGTTGTGGCTGTTGAAAATCGAATGGGATGATGCACTACCCAAGGACGTTCTGATGGTTTGGAGAAGAATAAAAGCAGAATTGTCAAGCCTGGAATGTATACAAATTCCAAGACACATAGGTATTCACAGAAAACCCACAGAAATTCATGGTTTCTGTGATGCCAGCGAGTCAGCTTACACATCAGCAATATATTGTCGCAGTCAAGACGATACAGGGAACATAGAAGTGCGGTTGATTACCGCTGAAACAAAGGCAGCATCAGTAAGAACAGTATCTCTACGAAGGCTAAAGTTGTGTGGAGCATATCTACTGACAAAATTAATAAGTCGATTAGTTCTGATGGATATATATCAACCATTGCAATTTTATGCGTGCACAGACTCATCGGTGGTTTTAGCGTGGCTCTCAACACATCCAAGCAAATGGAAGGCATTTGTAGCTAATCGCACCTCAGAAATACTTGATGTTATTTCACGTGAACACTGGAATCATATTCCATCTAAAGACAACCCTGCAGATTGCGCAACTCGAGGACTGTATCCGGCTGATCTAGTCAAGTTTGATCTTTGGTGGTATGGACCAAAATGGATGAAAGAACGCCGTGAAGCCTGGCCATAATTTGATTCAAAACATGACAAGCTGCTCCGTTTTCGGAAATTTAATGAACAAGATTTCAAGTTGGCCTTTTGTCAAAGATTCATAAATAACTGCAAGGCCAACAAACATGATACAATCAGCAAACAACAAAGTTTTCTAACTGGTGATGAAATACAAGAAGCAGAAAACAAATTATTGCTTTGGGCACAAAGGGATACATTTGGAAATCAAATAAACACTCTATTGACAAAAAAGTCTCTATCATCTAAAGACACGTTGGCATCTTTGTTCCCTTTTATTGATCCAGATGGGATCACGCGAGTGGATGGTAGACTGCACAATTCATCACTGCCTTACAACTCGAAACATCCAATCATTTTACACGCATCCCATAACCTAAGTAAAATGATTGGCAACTATTACCACTCAAAATTTCTACATCCTGGACCTTCCTTAATGTTTAATCTTATTCGGCAAAGGTTTTGGATCTTGGGTGCACGTAGCATGGCTCGCCAAATTGTTCATAAATGCTTAATTTGTTTTCGGCAGTCTGCAAAACCAAGTACACAGCTAATGGGTAATTTACCACCATCGAGAGTTGCAACCACGAGAGCGTTCCATCAGGTCAGGGTGAATTTTGCTGGACCCATTATACTCGCCACAAAAACAGGAAGAGGTGCAAGGCATGTAAAGGGTTATATCTCAGTATTCGTCTGTTTAGCTACTAAAGCGATCCATTTGGAAGTAGTCTCAAACGTTTCATTGTTAGACGAGGCTTACCTATGGAACTAATGTCGGACAACGCAACAAATTTTGTCGGAACCAAGAATAAGCTAACCGGTTTGTACAACAATTTGCCTAACAATTTCAATGAGCTCGTTTCAGAATTTGTCTGTGAAAGCACACAGAATTTGTATGGGAAAGTGCCGTAAAATCAATGAAAACGCATTTAATAAAGGCAACAGAAAATACGTTTTTAACATTCGAGGAGATGACAACACTCACAACCCAAATCGAAACAATTTTGAATTCCCGTCCGCTGTGTCCTATCAATAATGAAGATGTATCTAATCTAGATGCATTAACTCCAGGTCATTTCCTCATAATGGCTCCTTTTAACAGCTTTACCAGAACCAGGGTTAGATCATCTTTCAACCAACAGATTAAGCAGATGGCAATTGGTTCAGCAAAGGGCAGACAATTTTTGGAAGCGTTATTCGAAGGAGTATTTGCATACTCTTCACCAACGAACCAAATGGAAATCGCAGTCATCAAATTTATTAAAGGATGATCTAGTTCTTCTGAAAGAAGATAATTTACCTCCTTACAGTTGGGCTGAAATAAAAACTGGATCTGATGGTTTAGTACGAGTTGCAATTGTTCGAACTGCCAAATCGTCTCATTTACACGGCCGATTAGTAAAATATGTAAATTGCCAAATTGTTAAGGAACTATGTTCCTTTTGCATAGCATTCAGTTACATATAGTTAAGTTTAAATATAGATGCTATTTTTCGAAAAATTTTAAGATTTTGCGAAATCAAAACAAAACCTTTCACGTATTCAGCTCACTTTTCGATTTTTTTTGGATGAGCTAACCGCACGTATTTAATTTTTTCTAAGTGAATAAATAACTCAAGAATCTGTCTATATTATACTTACATTGCATACCTGTTTTATATTAAGAACGTATCTCCACAACGAAAAGTAAATCTTCTCTTTATTAATACACTGACGCAAAATAAATCATTCGTTTTTTTTTTTTTTAAATATCTGAACAATAGTAAACTTCCAAGAGAATATATGTAGAATATTTTATTTCAGCTGAAATCGTTTTTTATATGCGTTGTTACAAAACTAAAATTTATTAAAATATTATTAATTTTATATTATACATTGACACATTAATACAAATTAATTTTTTGTTTTACATGAAACTGCCAACTCCGATTGCATTACATATATACATAAATAACTAGATATAAAATAAAAAAAACTTCTATTTATACATACATCTTAAAAGAGATAATGTGACAAAAAAAACCTGACACAGATTGAATTCCTTGGATTGTGCCACCGTATCTTCTCTCTCTCTCTCTCTCTCTCAGAAGATAATCGAAAATTTACTGTACAATTAGAGCTTATTTAGAGATATAATTTATTTTCAATAATATTTGGAACCGCGTTTTCAAATCCCAATTAATTAAATAATAGAAAACCTAAGAATAAGCCAGTTGAGCCATAAATAATAATTTAAACAAAATTCAATAAAAACAATTACAAAACAATTAACTAAATTTGTTTCCAATGAATTTCAATATTTTTATCAAAATTTCTCAGTTCTAATTAAATTAAAAATTTTAGAAAAAATAAAATTAAACAAAATAAAATTTGCGACGCAAAACCTTAAATTTATTCTGCCCATCGTTCTATGTGCTGCGTTCCACCATTATTTTCATTTTCAGGATCAATAAATTCAACATGGGTAAATGGAAAATGTCCAAGCTTGCCACGTAACTCACCCTCCCACTGCCCATTTATATGAGTCTTTGTTACTTTTATTCTATCACCAACTTGTAATTTTAATGCAGTTTCATCATATGCATTTGGTACACGGGCTTGTTTAACTATGGCAATTGCTGGTAACTTCCTCTGTGTAATTTATAAAAATATGATAAACTCTTTTATAGTTTGTAATCATTCCAACTTACATTCAAATTTGATTTTTTTAATACTCCACTATCCACTAAATTTGTATTTGATATGCTGCCAGCGTATTCCAATCGATCAAATGAATTCATACCTTCATCATATTTCTGAACATACGGTACTGGAATTTGCCCGGCTTGTCCTTGCATATTTTTAGCTGTCCACCATTGCTCCTCGTCTTTATTTATCACATACAAAATTTCACCTTTTTTGAATGGTAAATCATCTTGGTCCTGAAAAAAAATAAAAATAAATAAAAATTAAATTTGATAAGTTCCGAATTGTAACGGTTGACATTTCAATATTCAATGCACCGTTCCAAAATACTTAAAATTACAAAACAAATATTTTATACTTACACTTCCATCGAAATCAAATTTTCCAATTACCCGTTCAAATTTACGGGACGCGGGTCGACGCAACGGTGTCGTATCTAAGTAATGTAATTTATAAAACGATAAAAGTTCCGGTAAATCCAAAAATGATTGATCCCCAATCCTGTATATTGTCTGGTCATGTTGTGTTATTTTATTTATTATATAGTGACTGACCCGAGTATCTTCACGCACACATAAAACATAATCCCCAATGATTGTGTTACTGTCTCGGACTAAAAATACGCCGCCCTCTCGTTCACTCATAAGCAAATCTGTCGCCTCCTGTCGTAACATTGATCCAAAATACCAGCTAAAATAAAGATAATTGTAACTAATTACAAAATATGTAAAGACATTTTTTTTCAAAATCATAAATTTTATTTTTTAAACAACACTTGTTAAATATTTTGCCAAAATTTCAAAAGGTTTAAAAAATCACTCGATCGATTTCGGCTGGTTACCTGAATCAAAATTTAGAAGAACCCAACTCAGGTTCCAAAACTGGAAGAGAAGGAAAACCAAAAGGTGATCGATCTCTTTCGAATCCGGATCCAATTAAATCTAATTCGACCTTTGACACGGAAATAGAAAACAGCTCACAGCCTGGCTGAGGATAGCGAACCTTGCTGGTGTTCCAACCGTTGGTCACAGTCCAGCAATTCAGCTTGTACATACAAGCCATACACAAAAAAATTGAGGATAACGCCAAAGATATATTATGCTTAAATCCTCAAACTTTTCTAGAAATTAAAAAGACGCTATTAGAAGCACTAGGTGATCGCCAGGAGCTTACTTATTATAAATCTCAGCTTTGGTCGACAAAGCAAACTGAAGCTAGACCTTTCAATGAGAACAAGAAATTCTTTTAATCGAAAATTAATAAATAAGATTTCAACCAATAATATTCAGGACTGACAACTAATTCCTCCGCATCAATTTGGATTCAGAGAAAAGCATTCTATAATTCAGGTGCATAGAATAACAAACATTATTGAAAGAACGTTAGAACGTAAAATAGTATGCTCAAGCATATTTTTAGACATCGCGCAAGCATTCGATAAAGTTTGGCACAGTGGTCTGGAATACAAGCTGCATAGAGATCTGCCAAGACATTTCTATGCCATACTAAGATCGTATTTATCCAATAGACATTTTCGAGTGGAATATTAGGTTTGTTAAAATTCTAAATAATAAATTAAATTTTAGAGCTTGATGTCAACTGTTGAAAGTAAAAAAAAAATTATTATTGGCTCTTACTTTGGGCAAAATTTCATTCCTAACCGAATAAGAATAACTTTTACCAAAGTAAGACGGCATTCATTCCACTGAAAGTACGTATAGGGGGTGTTTTTACTTTGAGTGCATGTCACTAAAATATGTAACTAAAATTGGCAAATATGCGGTAAATTATGTGCTTAATTATGAGTGACAAATATGTGGTCAAATTTTGAAAAGGAAGCCAAAACTAGACCTTAAACCTTATACCTTAAGAGGATTTCAATTCACTCATTAACAAAAATGTATCAAGTTTTTGGTTATAAAGTTGGATAAACTAACTCTCCTGGATTGCAAAGTGCTGGAGAAATAGTCCAAATATGATACCAGATCCATACACTTAAAAATTTGGACTAGTAAGCGATACTTACTTCAAAAGAAAAACGTGATGGTTGAGACTAAAAGATTCACGCTATTAAATCAAGTTTTAAACTAAGAAGAGCTAAATACGCTCATATTTTTGCTCAATCAAATTGTAATTCAAACTCAATTTTTAATTTAAGTTGCCATCAAGATTAAATTCAATAAAAGTTTAGAATTCATATTCTTCCATACATCGTGCTGATACTAAATAATTTTTTTATTTTATTGAAATCATGTTTTGTATTCCAAATTTTACTAATTGCAATTAAAATTTACTTTGGAATATGAAACTTACACTTATCGAATTATTTTAAAATTAAAGCTGACATAGAACTGTACATTTTGTATTTTAAATTCCTCAGTCAATTTTGTTTCAATCAAGTTTGTATTTCAACTTACTCAGATTTTTGCTCTTAGTCTGATACAAATTTAATAAATCGTTTGACCCAAACTAGAGTTTTAAATTCTACTCTAATGCAGCATTTCTAATAACACTCAAATTCATCTTAAATGCATTTGCAACTAAAGCTGAAATTTTTACTCCAAATTTCTAATCAAACATATTAAGTTAAATCTAGGTTGGATTTTCACTTAATTTGTAAACAAAATATCACAAAATTTCTAGCTTAATTTCAACCTAAATTTTGATTGGAATTCAAAGTCTCAGCTTTGAAAAAACTTTTAATTAAATTGATTTTTATGACCCCCTGTTGAGAGTGCAGAATACACGGCCGACCCACTTTGCATGTCAGTTCTATATAGGCTGGCATGAAGGTATAGTTTTACGTCCTCGATTTGGCTAAATAATGCGTAAGGTAGGACATTATAAGCGAACTGCCAAAGTGTTGGGAGTGCCTTGAGCCCTAGAAAAGATTGCAAAGCTAAAAAGCAAACTCTCGATTTAGTTTAAAATTTGTTAAAATCCTGTTTTACTTCGTTCTAAATAAAAATTTTGCTCGAATAATTTTAACTAGATTTTTAAAATTCACTCAAACTGTTATTAAAGGCAGTGTGGATTCCAAACTCAAGTTTTAAGCCATAAGCTCATGTATTTGCTTAAACCAAATTGCAATTTAAACTCGTATTTCTAATGTAAGTTTCTACTTAAGATTTTAAAAGCATTCAGATTTTTGCTCGATTCCTGATTTTCTAGTTGACCTGAACAATTTGTTGAAATCGTGTTTAGAATTTAAACTCAGTAACATAAAGTGCATTAAAAATTTTACTAAAATTGTTTTCAAAATTTGTTTCCCAAATGCAATTTTAAAGAAGACAATTTCTACTTAAAAGGTCACTCAAATTCATTATTATCTATTTTAGAATTCAAGATAATTTTCTCTCTTTAAAATTTCGTTCGCTTAATCAGTTTCCTCTCTGTCGAATGCAGTTGACCAATTTAAACTAGATTTATGTTCAAAATTCCATTTATCATTTAGTAGAATACCTAAATATTTGTTAAAATTTTAAATTTCATTCAAGTTTTTATTTCAATTTAATTCAATGAGCGTGATCAAAATTACAATCCATATTCAAGCAAAGTTTGGAGGTTAAACTCAATTTCGGTTTTGTTCGAATCCATTGAACCTATTTTCTTTTCCAGTCTAATTTTTTGATCCAATTCAAATTGGTTTCAAAATATGTATTTTGATTTTCCCTAGATATATGTGAAATCAAAATTCGAGTTGTAACTCAATTCCTATACATAATTTCATTAAAGATTTGTATTTGGTTTGGAATGCCAAAACCATTTTTTTAAATTTAAATTTCTAATTAAAATTTCACTCAAAATTTCCGAAACAAATTTCTAAACTAAATTCAAAGGAAATTTTGTTGGTTGTTTGAGATCAAATCTCGTATTGCAACCCAATTCGCACCTAATTTCAATTAAAATTATGTTTTTGAATTAATAATAATTAATCATTTGACATTTTATACAAAACAAATCATCTCATCTTTCCAGCATGGCTTCATTAGTGGTAGAACAACATCTACCAACCTTTTACAGTTTACAAAATTTGTTATTGAATCAATAGAGTCTAAGGCACAGGTTAATGCAATCTATTTTGATTTTGCTAAGGATTTTGACTCAATTGACCACAGAATTATTATAAAAAAACTTGCTGCGATTGGGATTGATCCAAGGTTTCTAAAGTGGATTGCATCTTACTTAGTAGACAGGAAACAGTTTGTTCTATTGAATCACATCAAATCAAATTTTATCTATTGCAATTCGGGTGTTCCTCAAGGATCCCACTTGGGCCCAATTATATTTCTTTTATTTGTGAATTATGTCACCGATATATTTAAATTTTGTAATGTTCTATTGTTTGCTGACGATTTGAAGATTTTTATGCGAACTCGGTATTTAGTTGATGTTGATATACATACTACAGTCTGAAATAGATAGTTTATCTAGATGGTGCTCTGCTAATAGATTGTTTGTTAATATAAACAAATTCAGTGTCATGTCGTTCTCTAGGAATTCTAACCCTATAATTCCTAACTATTATTTTGACCGTAATCAACTTAGCAGATTCTTCTTCAGAAACTTTCTGTTTACATATTGATAACATAATACGTAAAGCTAATTCTATGTTAGGCTTCATTATTGAAAGTGTAAGTCTATTTGTCTCTTTGGTTAGATCACATCTTGAGTATGCTGTGGTTGTATGGTATCCCCACCATGCAGTACACATCGATAGATTGGAATCAATTCAGAAGCGATTTACCATCTATATTCTAAGAAAACTCGGGTTCCTTTCTGATCGTAGTCAGCCTAGGTGGAAACAGATATGTGACCTGCCGTCTTATGTTGATAGGTGTCATGATCTTCGTATTGATACTTTAGAAAAACGTCGTAAAATTGCCGCGGCTATGTTTGTGGGAGTTCTTTATGTGGACAGGTTAATTGTTTAGACCTCACTTCTACCTGGTGCATTTTTGTTCCCAAAGGGAATTTTTATGTGTCCCATGCCACAGAACTGAATATGGAAGTAATGAACCGACGGCTTCTATGTATGTCTAGAATATTTAATGAATATTATCTTTTTTTCGATTTTTCGAGGTCTAAAGAGATTTTCCGTGTTGCAATTCGTAAGTGTGATTTTTAACAACCAATTTTGTCTGTATTATACATTTGTAATTAGTATTTAACTTAAAATTTTATTTTCTAAAATAGTTCGTGATTTTAAAAATGTTTATGTTACTATTCATTAAGTTATTTTACTGTAGAATAGTTTGTATATAAAATAAAATAACCTCAAAAGACACTTTAAAATCTACTAAAACCGTTAAATCCGATAATCCTAAACGATGTTAAACCTAAAATTCGCTCGCCCATCGAATCTTCGACTAACCCTATAACCCCGAAATTTTAAAAATTGAAATTCAAAATTTAAAAATTCAATCTCAAATTTTAAAAATTGAAATTCAAATTTTAAAAATTCAATCTCAAATTTTAAAAATTGAAATTCAAATTTTAAAAATTGAAATTCAAATTTTAAAAATTCAATTTCAAATTTTAAAAATAGCAATTCAAAAATTGAAATTTTAAAAATTGAAATTGAAAATTTAAATTCAAATTTTAAAAATTCAATTTCAAATTTTAAAAATTTAAATTCAAATTTTAAAAATTGAAATTCAAATTTTTAAAATGTAAATTCATATTTCAAAAATTCAAACTCAAAAATTCAAATTTTAAGAATTGAAATTCAAATTTTAAAAATTAATTAATTTAATTCATTCTAATTTTAAAAATTCAAATTTTAAAAATTGAAATTAAAATTTTTAAAATTCAAATTCATATTTCAAAAATTGAAATTCAAAATTTAAAAATTCATTCTAATTTTAAAAATTGAAATTCAAATTTTAAAAATTGCATTCAAATTTTAAAAAATAAATTCAATTTCAAATTTTAAAAATTGCATTCAAATTTTAAAAATTGAAATTCAAATTTTAAATATTCAAATTTTAAAAGAGAAATTAAAATTTTTAAAATTTGAATTTCAATTTTTAAAATTTGAATTTCAATTTTTAAAATTTCGGGGTTATAGAGTTAGTCGAAGATTCGTTTTAGGCGAGCGAGTTTTAGGTTTAACATCGTTTAGGATTATCGGGTTTAACGGTTTTAGTAGATTTTAAAGTGTCTTTTGAGGTTATGGACAAATCCTGACGTAGTGGGATTAAACCGACCTCGGATTCGGATTCAGCGACCCCAAAAACATACAGTAAACATAGTCAGACTCCGAGGCCGAATTTTTTGTGTGGCTGTGTAGATAGTTATATTGTTTTGGGGTTCTGTGGTTATAGGGTCATGGGGCATGAGGTTATGGGGTCATAGTTTTATAGGGTTTAGGGCTCGACCGTTCGAATTATAGAGTTATATGCATTTAATGCTAAAAATCCTCATTTACTAGATCTTTTGAGGTTATGGTGTTATGGGGTTATGAGGTTATTGCGTTATGAGATTATGGGTTTATAGGTTTTAGGAGTTAACCGTTCAAGTTATAGAGTTATATACATTTAATAGTACTGAAAATTCTTATTTACTAGGTTTTTTGAGGTTATAGCCAAACCCTGACGTGCTAGGGTTAAACCGACCTTGGATTCGGATTCACTAAATGTCAGGATTTTTAAATTTGACGAAATTCTAAATTGATACTAACTTTAAAGCTTTAGATCTTTAAACTCCCATTTTCCTAAATTTCCTAATTTATTTTCTTTCCAAACTACGTGTAACTTCGTAAATTCGTTAATTTCTAAAATCAATAATTTTTTTTTTGCTTTTCTTTTTTCGCTGGCGCTACATCCCATAGAGGGATTTAGCCGCTTCAAGATGAAGTTTTGTAATCGTTTTTTTTAATGGATAATGAGTGATTAATTCATTGATTCTACCATTAACCAGCCGTAATTTTTTCATCACCTGCCGGAAATCGAACCCGGGAACTCCGGAGAACGATTTTATAAAATTTATAAAATTCTAGCTTTTCCACTATTAAAATTTCCAAACTACAAAATTCTTAAATTTGATAAAATTCTTATTTAACCCTAATCAGCATGGGTATTTTACTTACGTAAAGGCATGCGATGAGTCTCTTGGACTCATGCGTAATTTTTAAAGAAAAATGAAAACATTTACTACATTTAAAAAAAATGTATGTACAGATTACAATAACAAAAACAAAAATTCAGTTTGACAGTTACATAGTTGATGAATCTGCACAAGTATGCGCCTCTTAAGCTTTTAATATCTTCAAAACCAAATAATCGTCACATAATATTTTCGCCAAAATATACAAGGGCCCAGTAAATGCCTTGTGTAAATTGTTGCATTAACTCCTTTGTCTATTTCTACTTGGTATAACCAATTTTTCTAAATTTACAAGAAACATTTTACTAATCGTAAATTATCATTTTGCTAATTGGCTTGCTATAGCATTACAATATTGTATTGCGACTATACTACAATCTATACTTTTTAAAGTAGGGTTAACGCCTAGGGTCGTTGGTTAGCTTTCCTAGCCAAAAATAGTTTTCAATTATTGTGGTTTTCAAAAACTTTGTTGGGGTTATTATAAGTGCTCTTGAACAAAGTTCAACTTTTGAAAACCAAAAACATTTCATACAGGGTTTCACGCTTAGAAAGACTCCTTCAAATTAATATCAAATTCAATTTTCAGAATTTTACATTTTGTTAAATTTGTTGGTTCTACAAAATCGTCAAATTTCTTAAATTCTTCAAAAGCGCCCCATTCTTAAAATTCTACGAACTCGATTCTTCTTATTCATCAGGAGCTTCAAATTTTTAACAATCTTAAATGTTGAAGATCAGATCCAGTTTCTGTCAATCTACAGAATCTTGAAAAGATTCATATACTTTAAAACAAGGCAATCATAACAAATTTCAGGTTATTCAAATTATATTAAAATTCAATTCATCAGAAATTTCAGATTTTTTAAATTTTCCTCGATTTTCAAAATCTTCAAATTCATTGAATTCCTCAGAAGCTTTATATTCTAAAACTTCTACAAAAGCTTTAAAAACACCAAATTCTAGAAATTCTCAGATTTCTACATATTCTTCATAAGGTACTTCAGGTTATGCAGATTCGGAAAATCTATAAATTATTACGGTTTCAAGGCAAATGCGCGGAGACTTCATTTCAGCAGATACTGATCACTGAGCAAAACTCCGTTTTAAGGGAACCTTATTGGGCAATCATCTTAACCAATATGTTTAAATTTACAAATTTAAACAATGTTCGTTCTTAAAAATTTTCAGATTTTTCAAATTCTTGAAAAATTTCATATTTTTTAAATGTTTTAAATTATTAAAGTTTCTAAGATTCTTCAAATTATTGCCATAGTACAAAATCCTTACGACCTTAAAATTCAGCTGTTCAATGGATTAAGATTCACCAAATTCTGAAAAACTTGAGCTCCTTCAAAAACTACAATTTTTTGTAATTATTCACACTAAAGCTTCAAATTCTTCCCGTTCTATAAATTATTTAAAATTTTTCAAAAATTTCAGATTAATCAAATTCTAAGAAACTTTTAGATCCAAAAAATACTTTAATATTTCCATATTCTCGATTTTCCTTGCATTCTTAATATTTTTGGAAAGCTTCAGATTCTTCAAATTCTATAAATTCTTCAATTTAGACATCTTCAAAAGTTTGATATTCTTAAAATGCGGTTTCAGATTTTGAAAATGCTCAATTTTTTCTTAGGATTCAGATTTTAAAGAGTCTTAGAAAGTTTCAGATTCTTCAAATTCAATTTTCATAATTTTTTGAATTAAATTTTTGGTAGCTCAAAATCTTCAAATTCCTTAAATTTTTCAAAATCTTTACATTCTTAACATTATAGGTACTAAATTTTCAAACTCTACAAATTTTTACTAAGGTTCAGGTTTTCCAAGTTCGAAAAAATCTATACAGTTTTAAGGTTGCTTCATTTCTTCAAATATTTTAGTTGCCTCAACTTCCTCAATATCTTGTAACTAATCAAATGTTAAAACTTTTCATTCTTCAAAAAGTTTCAGAATATTCTAACTCTTGAAATGTTTCATTTTTTGAAATTTTTTATTTTATGATTATTTAATTCGTATAATTCTGTTTTTAATTTCTAATTTAATTATCGATAAACCAAAAATTCCAAATTGTTAATCGTTATATTCATCTTAAAGTTCATCAAAAATTTCAGATTATTCCAAATCTTTAATCTTGAAATCTTAGAAATTTTCTGTTTTTCCAAAATTACAGATTCTTAAAATTCTTGAACCTGTTTCAAACTATTGAAAATTCTGAAGTTTTTAGAATTCTTCAAATTCAAAGTTTAAATTTCTGCGAAGTTCAAGTGGTCTTAATTCTAATAATACTTTCGATATTTTACGTGGTTTTAGAATAATCAAAAATCGTTCAATAATTTTTAAATTTTTAAGATTCTTGAAATTATTGGCGTTCTACAAAATGTTTAAAATTTTATAATTCAATTGTTCAAAAGTTTTAGATTCATAAAATTGTAGAAATATTTCAAATCTTGTAAAAGCTACTAGTTATGTTTTGATTGTTCAGATTCACCTAAAGTTTTAGATTCTTATTAAAATTTTAAATTTTAAAAATTTTCAGATTTTTCAAACGCTTCAGATTCATTATATTTTTTGTAAGCTTCAAATCATACAAAATTTTCAAGTTTTCAAATTATTTAAGTTTCTATTTAAGTTCTCTCTTCTGCACAATATTAAAATTGAGTTTTTTATAGGTTTAGATTCTTCGAAATTTCCGAATGCCTAATGAAGAGTCTCTACAAGAATTCAAAACTTTAAATTTATTAAAAATTTTCAGAACACTTAGTTAAAATTCATGAAAATTTATATATTTTAAAGTGCTTCAATTTCTTCATATCTTCAAAAACGTATTAGTTTTAAAATTATTGGCAATCTACGATTAAAATTTTATTTTTAAAAATTTTCACATTCTTTAGAAATTTTAAATTCTTCAGATTATTTCATTTCTCTTAAATTTATAAATTTCAATTTCATTCTCTTCATATCCCGATTCTTTTGTATCCTATCACTAAATTTTTTAAATGCTTCAGATTGTCGAAAAATTTCAGTAGCTTTAAAATACAAATACCAAAATCATTAAATTTTAAATATTTTAAGGTTCTTCAAAAACTTGCCAAAAGCTTCGTATTCTTTAAATTCATAAAACTAGTGAAATTTAATGATTTTCCAAATTCATCCTATTCTACAAATTCTTTACAATTTTTTCAAAAAGTTTCAATTCTTCAATTTAATTTCAAATTCAATTTTCAGAATTTTCAGATTATAAATTTTTTTTAAATATTTTTGGTTTTTAAAGGTTATCATTGTCAACATTCTACAAAACCTTCAAAATCATTCCTCGACTCCTTTCAATATCTTTAAATATTCAAATTTCTTCTGATTTATCAGAATCGAATAAAAAAAGTGAAATACTATATTCAGCACTGTACAATTCTATTAGTCAACTCGAAACTACTAAAGCTTTTCGAATATGACGTTGCAAGGACTATTGTAGTATGTGGAGTACACCGCTCTTTTTCTATGGTTCTGTGAGGACCCTCATTTTCAAAATTACGAATTTTCGGATTAGTTGTTGCACTATTGCAAATTTACTAAAGTTTCATTTCATATTTATCAAGTTTATGTGGAAATTAGTGCCGGAAAGAAATTGCTCGAAATTGCTACATCCGCACATCAACAGTAAGTAAATTTCTTAACTACTTCTGACTACTGTTTACCCGGTCTCAAAAACCCAGGTTTTTCCAAATGTGATGAACCCGAAAACCCGGGTTTTTTACTTAAAACCGGGATTTATATTTCAAAACAAATTCTATTCAAAATTAATTTTTGCAAAAATCCGGGTTTTCAGGTTTGAAAATCCTAAAATCCGGGTACCTATGGGTAAAACCTGGGTTTTTGTGAACCCTACTTCTGACTAATGATTCTTCTGAATCGTGAACTCGTAAATATTGGCATCACAATTTTCATTTGCAATATTGGAGTAGGTATATAATCAAAATACATAACATGATAGAAATATATCTTTGCGTTGAATTTCCATTTACCAATAATCAGTAAAAGGACTAAAATTCTCAGTTCTTTATAATTCTGAACTATTCTCTTACGAAGTTTAAATTGATCAAATAAAATGATATTTTCTCCATTTATATTGAAATTACCTATTGAGTCTAAGAGACTCAACGCATGCTTTTATGTTTGTTTTTTGTAAATGGCCCGGTTAGGGCTACATTCGGTACGATTAGAAAAATATTAGGAGGTGATTCTAGATCTTAAATAATAAATATTGGAATACACAAAGCTCAATTTATTTAAAAATTTATTTTTCGGTTATTTTCTAGCTAATAAACTTAAAATGAGTCTGCGAAACTCAGCCTATGCTGATTAGGGTTAAGCTGCTAAGGGTTTTCGCTTTCTAAATTCCCGACACATGATGAATTTTAGAGTGAAGTTCAGGGTTAGTTTTAGAGGCGGGTTTCCAGTGAATTTTAGGGTGATTTCTAGGGTAGGTTGAATTAAAGGGGATATTTTAGAGTGAATTTTAAGTAAAATTTTAGGGTTTATTTTAGAATGACTTGTAGGTAGAATTTAAAAGTGAATTTTAGAATTAATTTGTCGTGACTTTAGGAAGAATTTTTGAAGTAAATTTGGGGTAAATTTATGATGAATTTGTTGAAGAATTTGGATTGATTTTGGGGTGAATTTTAGAATGGACTTTAAGGCTGGGTTGTACGGCTATAAGAAGACATTATTATAATAAATTGGAGAATGAATTTTAAAGTAAATTTAGATCAATTTGGGATGAATCCTACGGTGAATTTTGCGATGACATCTAAGGTGAAGTTTATGATAATTATAGGGCGAATTTTAAGGTGAATTTTATGCCCCTATTATACATAGGTTTATTTATTTTATTATATTAACTTGTTATATTGTATCTAGAATTTAAATACAGTAAATTTATTAAATTAAATAAATTTTGTTGGTCTACGATTGAATTTGATTTGGAAATGGATGAATTTGTCTTGGATAAAGATGAATTTGATTTGGAAAAGGATGATTGGATGACTCGAGAGGGCAGACCCACTCCCGCATATTCCTACCCGTGCCTCACCTACCGTTTTGATTTTACTCTTGCAATTTGCTGGGAATAAAAAGTCGCCTGTAGGTCACTCAGCTTTACTAAAGGAAGGCTAAATAAAACTGGAGGGTTCCTGGTATCTAGAGTCCGCATATATGGACTGATTAACCTATCAGCCATTCATCCTTTGGCATATGCTATTCCACCTTAGACTAGGGATTTTTTGTCAAATTTTTCTCCTTTAGCGCCGTACTTTAGCCTGTCACAAAAGGCCACATTCTGCCTAATGGTTACAGTTACCGGTGGTTGCCGTGAGGAGACAGTATGTACACTTGCGCATACTGGAAGGTTACGGAGCTGGTAGATAAACTACAAACTTTGGTCCCCCCCTCCAATAGACTCCGAACCACCTACAGAAAGTGTAAGTGGCATAGAATTATTTTATTTTGGGCTGATTTTTAAAATGAAATTGAAATCGCCTGAAATTATCGCGAAAATTTTTATGTCTGTCAATGGTATTACTTTTTCACATTGCACAAATACTTACGAATTAAAATTTACGTGCACAAATAAATTCGAATCAAATTTAATTAATGATTTCCCAAATTGCAACAAAAACAAAAACGGAGACTCCGAGCAGAAAACGAGCAAAAAAAATTACAGTTTTTTGACATTTTATAAGAAATTTTATTTTAAATGAATTTAAAAGAATTATTTATTGATGTAAACTGTTGATAATTAGGTTGACTTTAAATTATTAATTATCAGTTTCATATAAATTATTATATGTGTATACCACTCACCTTGTCCTATCATTTACATCAAATGACATTGCCATAAAATTTTTGATTTCCTTATTTATGTATCGAACCGAAATTTATATGCACAATTTTATGCAACTATATACCGATATCACTAAATTTATTTATTTTAGTAAATTAATTAACATTCAGTTTTGTTGTTTTTAATTATTTACTCATTAATTTATTTTGATTAAATTATTAATGAAGCCGCCATTTTTATTTTTGCTTTGAATGTCGGATCGATTTATTGTATACTAACATTACAATATACTTTGGTTTAAGGAATTTATTACATTTTTCTATAAATTAAAAACAATTACACGAGCAAAAACAAAAACTATATATTCCAATAATCCAATTGTGATGTATTACACTAAAAAAAACAGTGAACTAAGAGATTTATACACGCAAAACTATGAATTTTAAAATATAAATTTTTATACGTAATACATCTAAAAAATAATAAATAAACACGGAATTATTATAAATTAGTAGTATTTATTAAATATATAGTTATGTACCTATATATATATATATATATAGTATATTTATATCAATTCATTTTTGTTTTATATTTTCATTTCTTCCAGATTGAAACCAATACATAAAGTAATTGTGTTGTACTGTATCTCCCTGTTCACACGAGTACTGTATTCTTTCCTCTTTACCCAAACTGGCTGTCCAAACGACCACCGCATGTACCCAGCAAACGATTTGTCGCAAACCCCATTGGGGCATGCTATATGAAATTTATTTTATCTTTTTTACACTAGAGGCGACAGCGTCGGTCAAGTATTTTTAATAATTAATTACTTAATTTTTATTAATTATGTAATTTCTTACTCAAATATGAATTTATTGTACAAAATATAATACTAAACAACGTATTAGTACTATAAAAATACATTAAAATTGCAAAAATTGTTTCATCTTAATTTTGTATCGTACAACAAATCAAGAGAAAATACTTGACCGACGGTGCTGCCTTAAGAAAAAAGCATCAAATATGTTTACTATAAGCATGCCCCAAAAAATTTTTAAACTGAGCTACCTGATAATTTGACATCCGAAATTATAAACAATTCCAATTTTGAACTGTAAACACAATTTTTACTTACCGGATTCCTAATAATTGTAAATTATTCTAAATTTGGACTATAAAAACAATTTTTAATTACCACATTGCTAAATATTTAGCGTGTTCGGAAAAAGACCAAAGTAAATTTGTAGTAAAATTCGAAGATAAAATTTGTCAATCTTTTTCCGAACATGGGTAGTAAATTTATAGTAAATTTTTTTGACGTTGTTTTTATTATTTTGCCATTTTTAATCTTAATGACCGGATTTATGTGACGAAAAATTAACTTTATTTCGAATTAAATACAAAAAAATATGTTTTAAATGGCAAGCGATTTATTATCCTTGAAAATGCGTGTTCGAATTTTTTCGATATTGGATTTTATATATTTTAACTTTTTGTATGGGCAAGGTAATTTTAGTAAATTTTTTACCAACATAACAAAAATAAATTTTACTATAAATTTACTATGGTCTCTTTTCGTGCCACATTTGTGACAAATTAATGTCATTTTATCAGGTGCATCATTTTAACTTTTTTCCTCGAGAGGCGCTTATTTAATTGGCAAGAAACCAAACAAACATGCTAAAGTTTGCAGCTTGTATTTTATAGAATCGGGTTATAAACCAAATGGATTTGATAAGCTTGGTTATTTTGAAGCATTTATAAATTAGTTGAAGTTTAACATATTTGATTGTAATTTTAGGCAGTACCAAGCGTTATTTAAAATCTAATGTGATTCCCAGCCAAAACTTGTCAAAAACTAGCCATGAATCGCAAGCTTCGAGATGTATAAGGCCCAGAACTCCTTTTGGATTAACCAAAATTCGGAAGTTTCGATGCCATAAATTAATAATATAACTTAACTCTAAATGTAGGTAACATTATTTCTAAAATATACATAGTATGTAGTCGTTAGGTACAAGGTGTAGAATTAAAAACATTGTCCTTCCTTATCGAGTGGGGGCATTTTACCTCATCAGTAACTTTCATTCCATCGTCTGTGATACCGTCAGGTGAAGCAGCAAGAAAATTGTGTTGTCTGTTAATACAAAGTCCAATTGTGTTGATTTTGGCTCCAGTCTTTTGTTTGTAGCCTAGTATTGCCTTCGTTTCGTATTTAATACCCCATTGAATAGCCGGTGTATTAATGATGTTACCGTTTATTATTCTTTTGGCCACTACTTCACTGAACCTTTTACTTCGCGGACAGTGGTTATGACATCGTAGGCATTAGAGGCTGTTATACGAGACTTCCGCAAATCAAACCAAACTTTTGATGACCGTTGAATGGATGTTTTCCTTTCTATAGTCTCTCTTTCCTCATCGGTCACGTTGTTTATGGCATCTACAACTGTTCTCTCCATATTCTTGCAGTAACTATGATCTTCGAAGTAGGCTGCCGGATTGACATTCCTCTGTATGTTTAAATTTGTCACTTCTTTGTTGTTGATAAATAAATTTTGGAGTCCACTGGTTTTATCACACCCGTTGTATTGAGCTATATATTTTGATTCAATCGGTTTCGGTGGTAAATACTCGTTGAATTTCACCTTCTCGCACTCCTTGTTATAAGCAGGTTGGTGCCACGTCTGTAAACGACTTGTGAGGGAAACCCTTTCTAATGATTTGCCTTAAATAAAGATAAAGCTTCAGAATAAACACTCAATATTTAATTTAAATTTTTTAAATACTAACGTGTACTGCCGTAGAGCTGTAAGCCAAACATTATTGCACTGATGTGTTTACAAGCTGCTTGATTTCCAGCACCTGCAACACATTCATAATTGGCGCTGTTCATGCGCTCGTCGTGAAACACTAGTTTTTCGGTATAGGTCTTGTGTCTGGTCATCTCAGCATAGCATGTACCAGCAATTAATATATCGTTCCATGCAAATGAGAGTATGATAAGTGACTTTATCATACTCTCAAATAATCGTATAATTGAATTCTCTGAATATGATTTTATATTATGGCAATTTTTCATAAAAATCGAAATCCTCCCTGATGGTTAGAAACAACAAACTATACTCTCATTTTCTTTTCTGCTATACCAAAGTAAAAAACTTCAAACTCCTTTCCTGGAAAATGACTTTTTTGACTTATCATACTCTCATTTGCATGGGACGATATGTGAATCATCACTATCAATTTTTGCGTGTATTCGCACAATGAAATTATGTTGAGCCAAACGAAGTCCTTTGTCTAAACTCGATTTTGCGTGTTTGGTTGTAAACCAGTCCGTAATTATAGAAACCGAAATAAAATTAAATGGTTTAAGTTCGAAATGAGGCAAAGGCCTTAATTCGGTGATTAAGCCAGTTTCATGTGTGAAATTTCGCTTTATCTCCGTTTCGCCCTGAATATTGGAATCTATATTTTCCATGCCCGAATCGGTTGATTGGCTTCGTTGGCCTTCAATTTTCCGCTGTTTATTAATTATTGGGATGTCGTAAAGCGTCCTATTTAAATTTTTTGTCTTCCAAGTGTTTAACCTAAAATTTAGCCGTTTTTGCAAGTTTTTCAATTAAATTCTGTATTTTAATCGGTCACTTTTTAATTTGTCATCAAATTACCTTTCAATAAGAGCTGCCTTATTTCCATGTGTTTTTGCCCCCATAATCTTCAGCTGTTGCTTCAGCGCGAAAATTGTGTCTGTTTTCGTATCTAATTTTATGAAAGAAAATCATTCATATTAATATTAATTTTTATTAAATGTAATTCCTTATTTATTCCGCAATATACATTACTTACTTGTTGGCAAATTATCCATTTTAAAATAATTAAATTTTTTTTTTTATTAACATTACGTTGAAACAAAGCTATTTCTCATAGCATTTTGTTAGTTTTGACATTTCTTAATCCAAGAAGTACACATGCGCCACCATTTTAGTACCGTTTTTAATATCGCGTATTAAATTTTTAGTAGAGAAATACGCATGTATGTTTTTTTTCTTTTCAATGTGTGTGAAAAAGAAATAAAAAGACAAATTTGTATTTCGTAGATTGACAGCATGTTGACTAATATGGACCAATATATGACATGTCATTGATTCGTCAAAATCGTCAAAAAAAATTGATGCACATCCAAAAACTGTGTTCTTTTCACCAAAAAAACGTCAATGTTTTTTTGATGTGCATTAATTTTACGAAATGCAGATTTTTTCATGAATTTCACATCCGCAGCTACTAACACCAACAAAAATAGAAACGTCAATTTAGTTGTCAAAAGTTTTCAATAATATAGCGTTTTTTGTGTCTCGATCGATTTGTATTATCATTTTGTGTTTAATTATTTTAATTTAATTAAATAAAGCTGCCTGAGTTTTTACGTCTCGATTTTGTCAGAATGATGCCGCCAAATTTCAATTTGACGTTTAAAAATGTCAATCAAGTAAAAAAAAACCGGTTGTATTATCAATCCAAGCACAAAACAACATCAATTTTGTTTCATGTAAACGAAATCACGTAATGATTTGAAAAAACGAAAAGAACACGACATAATTATACAGTTGCAGAGGCTTCATATCAGATTCGTATATGACACATCCCCTCTCATTCTTTTTCCATTACGACGTAAAAGCTAAAAAAGACTTGGGGGAATTCAATAGTGCAATTGTTGTTGTAAATTGTCAAATTAAAGACTTCCTTTATGAACATAATTTTTTGTTTGTTCGTATTCCTTTGACGTGTTGTTCCATTTTTTTGTTAATTTTAAGTATTTCGTGTTTCTGCATAAATAGTAGTTAACACATGTTTTATATTATTTTTCCGGTGGCTTAAACCTAATAAATAAGAAAAAAGTATTTAATAAAAAGAAAGATTGAAAAAAGGCCTTTGGGTTTTTTTTATTTTTCAGATAATCAGCCACTTTACACTTGCTTTCTTGCATTATGTTTCTCTCCTTTCAAGAAATCAATTTCACTTTACACTTGCTTTCTTGAAACGTGATTCTTTTGAATTATTTGTCTATGTGACAATCTTACCGTAGACCAACAACAGAGACATCTACTTAAGTTGTATTTCATATTGCGTATTGGCATACGGGCGCCCCCGGTGTAATGTAAACGTCAAAATTCAAGGGCAAAATAATTCATAAAAACATAAATATAAACGCTGAATTGCTGTTTACTTTAACTTGTGGCAATCGTGACGCCTCTTGCGGCGCTTTAAATGTAAATTTCAAAATGTTTATTGGGTATATAGACGTTTGGTTGTTTGTCTATACGAACCCGAGTAACCACAAAAAGTGACAAAAATATCACATAAAATGGTGATTGGCGGAAAAAAATGTGACAGATATTTGTCACAATATGAATGAAAAATGGTTGATGGGTTGACGCTGATTGTCACGCGTAAACGAACATTTTGTAAATCAAATTTGCCGGTTTTTGGTGGAATGTTTTTGAAATATTTGTTGAAAATTTAGTCACAAGTTCGACAGTTTTTTATGTTAATAAAGTCAAATATTTCCCGATATTTTCTGAATAATTGGTGGTTAAACTGTGGAACTAATTATGAACTATTTATTGATGCAATTATGCGTAAGAAAATTTTTTATGATCCTTAAATAATTTTGTAAAATTTACTCCGTTGTATATTGTTCGGTTTGCGTACGCGGCCAATTGATGTACTAAATTATACTTTTTAATTATAAATGGTCTAAAAATACCATTAGCTTATTTTCAAGGTAATTTAAAAATTAACTTGTATGTATGTACATATAAATTTAATCAAAAATTAATTATTTTCTTAATAAAATATCGTCCAAAGAAAATTAATAATCGTTTCTAACAAAAAAATAAATATTATTTAACCAACACAAAACTAAATCCCAAACAGAAAATTGAAATGTCATAATTGGAAAAAAAAATGGCTGACTATCCTAAAATCGTTGATCGTCTTAAACGGTCTAAAGTTGGTTGTTTGGCAAATTGGTCTAAAATTTTTGTGATCACCATTTTTGGTTTCTCGGGTAGTCTTTCGTTTTATCTGCGTCAATCCTCTTGTGTCATTTTTAGTGTATTCAAAATAGACTGTATTCGACTGTGTATTGTAATTTCAAAGTGTTTAATTTAAATTAATTATTTAATATGATATAAAAATTGGTTAAATTTAATTAAAAATGATGATGAATGACGTTAACGATAATATTACGGTAAGTCTCACCGCATTTATATTTTGGTTTGCAACATTTTAATTTTTTTCACGTATACTGAGATTTGGTAGACATTTTTTCTGTTTGCATTTAACAATTTGTTATGCATGACAATTGGTGGAATTAATTTAGGTAAACATTGTACAAAATGAAAAAATTAAATATTTTGTATAAATTTTTACTAATATGATCTTAAGGAAGAAGTATTTGGATACCTTTCCTAAATTCTGAGGAAGGGGAATTGATGGAATTATAAGGATTTTAAACTAAACCGCATATTACAAGTAATCATTTATTATCAAGAAACTAATACATAAAAGTTTATTTTTAACCGTTTAATTAGCTACGAGGCGATTGAAATATTCTTTGGATTCGAAAACCATTAATCTTTGTCTCAAAAGGCGAGTAAAAACAACTTCTCAACACGTACAAATCCCGGTTTGTATCACTATTGTATCGTTAGTTTTGTATGAAAAACTGTAAATTACAGTTAAGGATCAGCATAATAATGTCCTTTAATATTTCGAATAAGATCAGAAATTCGCATTAGATTTCTGATTGGCGATAATCACGAGCCTAATCAACACCCTTTGAAACTTTAGCTTGTCAGCATTTGTAACAGAGCATTCACAATGAAAAAACTTTTTACTTTTGATTTACAGGTTTGTATGAATTTCCAACATAAAGAGCAAACATTTTTGTTCGTTAAGTTGAAAATTCATACAAACCTGTAAGTAAAAGGTAAAAAGTTTTTGCATTGTGAATGCTCTGTAATATATTTGAATTTTAGCAGTAAACGTAGGGGTGCAATGCACGCTTTTTGATATCCCATCCCTACACTATTACCATGGGTGACAAGAGATTCCAAGTACATATCTGAATCTGGCCACTCCCTCAAATGTGTAGAATTGTGTCTTGATCTCTAAAACCAGAGATAAGTTATTTTGTTTTGAACCCGTTGATTTCAAGACCAAACGAACCTAAACATTTTATTAGCTGACCTTCTAATTTCTTACTCCGTTGTCACGCACTCCAGTCACTCATATATTATTTGCATAAGAGAGACGGTTAGGAATCGAGACATATGGATTGCTTGCAATCCAGGAATACCTTGGGTACAACAGAGAAGTCTCCTAATACTTTGAAACAATCATTGGCAGCTTGGTAGTAGGCAGCAATGGGTCATCACCTAATTAAAATCTATATCTTAAATTTGCTCGGTCGCTAAAATAAACTAAATAAATCGCCAAATCTCAGACCTTTCAAAAAAGCAACGTATGAGCAACTCGTAACATATTTAGAGGCAAACTATAAGATTTAATTATAATTATTTGTCATTTTAATTCAGTGTGGAAATGGATCCGATTGTACAGATCTAGATTTTATGTACAATGATGCGGACTCCCATCAAAATGAAATTGCCGAATTGTACAGCTATGCGGAATTTAATGAGTTTCAGCTAAATGTTAAGGCATTCGAAGATCAAATGGAACAGTATAATCTACCACCTAGTTGGCAAAAATTAACCGAGAATCAGCAGAAAAGTATCGTAATGAAATTAATTGATCAGCTTGAGATGTCTAAGAAAGCGTTACGAATGAAAGCGGCTCGATGTTTATTATATATAACACAAGGATGTTGGGCTGAAGTTCAATCGGATCAGGAGCAAAGCTTTTGGGCGCGTAAAAATGTTATGGCTCTTTACGATTTGGGTATATTTACAGCCTTTATTGAATTGTTGAATATTGAAATTGAAAATTCAACGGCGGCAAGCGTTGCAATGCGTAAAGTGGCAGTTTCGTTAGCTGATTCGATCGATTTACGTTTGATTCTATCAGTACTCTATGTAATCACGGAAATTATGAGAGTGGAAAAGGAAAATGAATGTTCAGAGTACAAACACTTGGTTGCTAATTTTCAACAAGAAATATGTAACTAAATATTCTAAAATCTCGATATTATAAAAATGGCAAGTAATAAATAAATTTGTTTTTTCAGTAAATCCAATTGGTGGCGAACTCTTGTCCGTCAAACTTTTAGGTATGATTACACGATTTTGTAGCGGCATGGCCCCACATTTTCCAATAAAAAAAGTTTTACTTTTACTATGGAAATTGTCGTTAGTGAGCCTGGGTGGAATGGAAACTTTACGAAAATTAAAAAGTAGGTAATTGCTAAGATTTTGTATTAATCAAGAAAATCAAAATGAGAATTATAATTATTTGTGAATACAGATGAATATCGAATAAATGCTGAACTTCCCCCAACAACGGAAGATACTTTACAAATAGCAAAATCGATGAGGGCTAGTTCACCGCCCGCAACTGCTGCCGACATGCTGGACAATCAAAATTCAAAAAGGAACCGTCCGTTTAGGCGAGTACGTACGAACGATATATTGCAAGAGGTAGAGATGCTTTCTTTTTCCTTCCTATGCTATCATTTATAATTTTTTAACATTGACAAAATATTTTACAAAATTAATATAAAGAAAATATTGAATCGTATGTAAAACTAAAAAAACTAATCCAAATCTATTTAGTAGAAAAATGTAGATTTTACTTTTTTATCATACCGTAGTAAATAATACATTAAATATTTGATTTTGTTTAGAATTTAGAGGACCATATTTCCATTCGTGCTTTATAGATTCTCATTTTGGTTGAATGGAAATTTCGGGAAAAAACTATCACTTTAATATTTTAATTTTTCTTAATTAACCTTCTTTAATTTGATTGGAAGATTACTCATCATCTTAGTACATTTATTTTTAAGTTTCTTACATTTTCTTATATATGTATGTATCTAGATATGAAAAAAACTGATTGCCCTTTCTAAAAACACATCAATGCACACACACACACACACACACACACACACACACACACACACACACACACACGAACATATTCTAAAGTAGAGTAATAGAGCACTGCATTTATCACAATTAAACGGTTGTGGGAATCAGCACCATATTGTCATTACATAATAACTATTGATATTGATTAACATGATTTTGATCTTATGTTATGGGTCAAAGAGATTCCTCCCATTTTCTAGATTTCCAATGTTATTCTCATTAGTTAGCCAGCTTATTTGTCAATTGTGCAAGACACTATTTATAGACTTAAAATCGATTGTCCAACAGCTTCGAAAGGCTTTATATATGGCTCTCAATAAATACGCCTCGGTGGCACAGTGGTCAGCATGCTTGAGGATTAATGAATTAATCATTCATTATCCGTTAAAAATAATGATTATGAAACTTCATAATGAAGCGGCCAAATCTCTCAAAATAAATAAATACTGGGGCAAGCCATCAATAAAAATCAAATAAACTAAACGTTTTACTCTAATTTACTGGTAACCCGAATGGTTACTTAAATTTTAGAACGATAAATAAATGTATCTTGAATATTGCCCTAAATATAGCTTCCGTAGAATATTTGTTGTTTGTAAGATTAAACTCCTTTGGATGCTTCTGATGTATATTACTCTGGTTATTTACATTTCGAAATATTTAATCGGCCCGTTAATTGGGTAATCTGGTCTAATATGGAGCCTCTTCCCTTTTGTTAATTTATTAAATTGCTTTGACCCTAGTCCCTAAATACACGTTTAGTAGTATACTTGTGTATTATCGTAGATCGCTTCCCCATTTTTTCAATTTTTAATTTATTCACCAAATTGGAGTGGAGGCTAATCACCGATTAGATTAGTAGTTCTATTGTATTGTTGAATGAATCATAATCTACACATTTGATTTCGGTATTTTTTTGGGATTTTGAATTTAATTTTAGTTTTCATAAAATATCGCAGTAATTTAGAGAGTTAGAATACAAATTTCATTAAATTTTAGAAATATAGTAAACTAACTATTTTAAAACTTTTGTTTCAAAAAAACTGAATTAGTTGCTATATACATTTATGATTTATTTTATATATTCACTTATTAATTTACTTATTAACTTGCTTTACTGTAATTAAATATATTTATCAACATCTAGAATAATATAGGCTTAGATTAAGATTTAAAAATTAGATGTATTAATGATCTTACACAGAAGTATTTAAAATTATAGAGTTTAATGAAACAAAGTTCATTAGATGAACAAGAGCAATTGGGATTAGAGATTGATACATCGCCTGCTGAAAGTGAAGAGGACATCCCCGAATACTACCGGCATTTTGATGACCCTTCGATATCATCATCATCTGGTCAAGCTTGTAAGTAAAATTATTTTAATCTGCAATAGTCTTTCATCACCGATTTTTGCTAATAATGAATAATCATAATCTAGTCGTACTAGAACTGATTAACATTCTGATGTCCGCAATTTCATTAAAAAAAAATCCACTAGCCCAAAATATTTTCCAAATTGAAAATTATCATTTTCTGGTTCCCATTCTAGAATACCAAAATGACGAAATATAGAGCTAATATAGAGCCCTAATTGTTAAGCTGGTCGCCTATAACAAGATTACTACACATTTCTTCAAACAAAGCGGAATAACTTGAATGCAAGCATAATATTCAAATTTCCTTAGAACCCTACTGGAGCCAACTGGCATTTTTTCATTCTTCAGCGCTGTTTTTCTCCAAAATATACCATCATCAATTCAAACTTCCCTTGTTGGCGTTTCGATTTTTTAAAACTAGGGTATTAGATAGTTAGTTTAGTTTTCGCAACACGTTCGAGTATTATTTTTACATTTAACGTTGTACTCTTCAACTCTTCCGGGGCCTGCTTAGTTATTACTTATTACTAATTGTGGTTATAAATGTAACATCTATTAGTGGTACATTTTTAATTTAATTCGGCATATAATTTACATTGGGGGTTGCTGCAGAGAGAAGCGTCTCGGATACACTGCCATCCATCGTCATGCAACACCTCCCTCCAATAGAGAAAGTAGATTCAGTGCTCCGTTGGACATTTTTATTTATTTTTTTTTTTTTTTTAAGAAACATTGGTCCTGGATTGCGTATTGTTTTGGCACAGCCACCAATATTTATCTTTATTTTTTATATGTTTCATTTTCGTTGCCTCTGATATATCCTCCTTGAATCTTCTATTTAGTGGATCATTGTACACTCCAGGATCGTTTGATTTTATATTTTTACGTTTATTTGTATGATATATTATAGGTACTCCATTTAAATGGTTTTGTAAATATTCATTTTGATCCAAGAATATGAAAGCTTCCGGTGGACAAATTTTATGTTGTATCGTATATTTTAACATTTGGAAATCTTCTATATCTGGTGCATAAATCATTGAGTTGTTTTAATTTGTTAATGATTTTTTTATGGAAGCATATGCATCACCAGATTAAGAAAAATACGTCTATTCTATCAAATTTTATTTAATTATATATAACTTTGGTTGAAATAAAATGTTTTGTGTTATTAGCCTTTTTTTTTGTATGTTTCAATTTGTTATGGTCAGCCGTTTCAAGTCATATGACCTACTTTCCTCATTTCCTCATCTAGTGCTTCCAGAAACTTCACACGGGAAGTGCTGTAGCAATGCAATATGTGCCTATTTTATTACTAAAGTAGACCAATTGCTGTTATTTATTTTTATGTTTAACTTTAGTTATTGTTGGAAAGTTAAATGAAATCAAATTGTTATGAACGTTTCTTTCAAAATTTTCAGTAATTTTATACTAATACAGATTAATATTTAAATTTGTGATTTTCTTTTACTGTATGTAATGATTAAATATGATAGAAATTTTTTTTTATGTATTCTTATATCTATTTTGTAACCCTTTTATATAATTCAATATATTCTAATAAATTCATAAATTTTAAATTTTATCTTGAACTCTAACATAATCCCTTAGCAGGAACGAAGCATCCATTGATTGAACGGAATGAGTGCTTCCGTACAAATATTTAAACTGTTAATAATATTATTTTAAACCTATTGACGAATCATTAAAAATTAAATTAAATCGTATTTAATTTAATTATTCTTTCCTTTTCCAAAAAATATAAAATTGATGAAAAATGTTACTTAAGTCGTTGCTTAAAACTAACATTTTTAGTTTTCAGCTACTAGCGCTATATATTCAAATAACCACACGGAAATGTATTATGAAAGATTGATCTACAAAAATTCATTCCCAGTTTCATGTTAAATTTTATATTACTGTCGCGACACTATCGCACGTCACATAAAAAAAATAATGATTTTAGATCATTCATTATTTTTCATGTTGCTTTGCTCTTCCTCTATTTCTTATTAAATTCCAATAGGAATTGTGTAAATGAGACAACTGGGGGGCTATTTGTGAATTCGATTCGAACGTGATCGACTCTTCGATTATTGGATTCTTATTTGAATTAAATCAGATTCGTTCGTTTCTTATTTAAATCAAATAGGAATCTTATAAATCGAAGAATCGATCACGTTCGAATCGAATTCACAAATAGCCCCCCCTGTGTACAGTGTAGTTCTTTATGAAATAAATGATTTAAATGAGAATATTAACATAATTTAATGAATATAATCTGGGGTGAGATTCCGGAAGGTGAAAATGATTATCATCTGTCACTTTTTCAAAAATGAAATTCCGGATGGTGATTATCACCACGATTATCACCTTTCTGTGCTCACTTTTTGGTGATTGTATTTAAAACTATCACTTTCGTTATCACCAATAAGAGAATAACATACAATAAAATATTTTATGATTTATTTGTAGAAAACTTGAGTATTTATGAACATTTAATTAATTTGTTTTAATATTAATGATTGAAGAAATTTAACGCGAATGGCCCTTAAATAAATAATTAATATCAGTTACTGAGCGCCAAATGGTATTTTTAATTTTCTTTTTGTAATTATTATGTTTAATAAAATTTTAGCTGAGTACCAAAAGACAATAAATATTACAACCAAATTATTATTTTATTTAAAAAAATTGATTGTCCATTTAAAATATCGTTAACTCTGTTGAGGAACGTTAAACCCATTTTCATTTTCCTTTTGACCAAGTTAAAATTAAACATTTCGAGCAAACGTAAAAATGTAACAAGTTGACAATTTTTTGACGTTTCCAGTTTTTAGTTGCTCGATATACATTTTTAGTACGTTTAGTAAAAATTTTAGTGATCTTTTATAAAGTTCCAATTTCACCTTAGGAGGTGATCACCGAGGGGTGATCACTTTTTACTATCACCAAAATAAAAATTACAGACCACCTTCTGGAATCTCACCCATGTTTAAAAGAAATAGTTATGTGCATCTTTCAAAGAAAATCAAATTGTGATCAAGCAATCAATTTGTAAGTTAATGTGCTTCCGCTTCTGAAAATGTCACGCTTCGTCCCTGTCCCTTAGGTATCCGTTGAAATTTTTTTCAATGTTTTACAATTTTTTTTTAAATTTTTTTTTTTATAAATTTTTTAATTGGGTGCAGAGCGGACTTATTAACGGTCCTAGCTCCTTGTAACTGTCAGAGCTTCTGCACACAATGCGCGTTCATTCGTATTAAATCTATTCTAAAATCTAAATTCTGATTGTGACATTTATTTTTAAAATTTTCGGATGATTAATCAACTTTACTAACAAATATAATTCTCAGTCTGGATTTACTCACAATGTCCTTTAGGAATTCGATTATATCTTTAAGTTGATTGTCGTCTTTATTACTGATCAAGTGAAATAAGGAGAATTAATTTAAACAATTGTATTCTACAATATATATCTATTTAAACAATTTTATCATTTGTTGTTGGGTTATTATTATAAATATGAGAGTGGTTTGTTATGGCTTCTTTAGCTAACTCGTCTGCTTTTTCGTTACCCTCTATATTTATATGGCCAGGTATCCATTTGATTGTTATAAATTTGTTCTTGTTATGATCTACAAAGTAGAGGATGTGGTTTTCGTAATGTTTTTCAGTGCTGTTTATTTTCGCATTTATGATGGATTTACAGGCACTAAGTGAGTCGGTAACAATTAGTATGTTATTACTTTTACACAGTTGTGCTAATATTACTGCAACCATGATACCCCGATGGTTTCCGTGTTTTTTATGTCTGTATAATTTTTGAGTTTTATAGAAAACTTTTTATTAGATCCATCCATAAATATCATCTCGCAATTTGTATATTCTTCTAAGGAAGCTTTAGTTAGATCCCTCATTACTTCTTTATTGAACGTATTAACATTGTTTAACCCTTTAATTTTAGTTATAATTTCTAAATTTTTTTGAATCGTGTTTTTATAATGTACTGGTTTTATATTCTTAAGGCAGTGATTATCTTTATACAAAATGTTAAATTTGTCTAGTGATTTCCCATTTTTAATGTTAGTTCCAATTAATGAGTTCTTGAAAAGATGATTTGACATATATTTTAGTGTTTTAAATTTGTTGTTTAACACATTAGATTTTTCTGTGGCTTCTGCTATTAAAACTGGTATGGGTGTTGTCTTGGCAAGACCAAGACACGTTCTTAAACAAGAATTATTTATGCTTTGACAGATTTTGTTGATTATGTTATTGTTTACATCTGTGATGATGAATCCGAATTCTAACTTGGGTTTTTTTTTTTTTTTTTTTTTTAATTTTATTTATTATTTATTAATTTATGTACATTTACAATTTACAGTTTAGTTTGTGTTTAATTTTAAATATAATTTTACACAATATTATGTATTCATCTGGTACTTTGTCTGGTTTGTTATCTAAATATTGTTGAATATTTTAAGGGAAAATTCTCAAAAAACCCTTAATAATTACTTAAAACTACATACTAATACTAATTATATTTAATGTTAATATTATATTTCAGATATTGCACTTATTCTAATATTATGTAGAGTAACCATTATTGTCAGAAATTGCCAGGAAGTGATCATTGTATTGTAAGGAGCTCAGGAACCTCCGCTGAGTTTCTCTTATTTTGTCATTTATCAGTTTTATATTGTCGAGTTTGTGAACCTTTTCAGTCGAGTGATAACGTGGCAAATTATAAATCATTTTTAATATTTTGTTTTGACAAATTTGTAGCTTTTGGAGATGCGTTTTGGCACAATAGCCCCATACTTCAGCAGCATAAAGCAAAACTGGGCTGAATATACATTTGAAAACTAATAACTTATTGTGAACAGATAATTTAGAGTTTCGATTGATCATAGGATAGAGGATTTTAATTAGTTTGTCACATTTATCAATTGAACTTTGTATGTGATAAGAAAAGGTTATTTTGGGGTCAAATGTTAGACCTAAATACTTCACAGTGTTGGACCAAGGAATCATGATGTTATTAACATTTAAATCTTGTTGAGGCAAATTGTTTGCACTGTGTTTCCGAGTGAAGAATATATTTTGGGTTTTAGAAATATTCAGTTTTATTTTCCAACTGCACAAATATTCGTTTATTAGCCTAATTGCTGATTCAAGATTATCGATTATACATTTTGGATTTAATGATGTAGTTAATATGGCCATGTCATCTGCAAACATGAATAGTCTACATGTATTAGGACAGGGTAGCTCAGAAATGAAAATGTTGAAAAACGTCGGGCTCAAAACAGCGCCCTGTGGTACACCAGCTGGAATAGAGTATTCAGCAGACTTTGTATTACCATTCATCACTGAAAATGATCTGTTAGATAGATATGATCTAATAATTTTAATTAGGTACATGGGAGTTTTAGTCGAATAAAGTCTATGAATTAGGCCATCATGCCATACGGTATCAAACGCTTTCTCAACATCTAACATAGTGAAGCCAATAGATAATTTATGATGAAGATTATTTTTGATATTATTGACTACTCTATGTAGTTGATGTGTTGTGGAGAGTCCTCTTCGAAAACCAAATTGTTCATTTGGTATGACCTTATTATTATGAGTATGTTGCTCAAGTCTCCTTAAAATAATGCGCTCAAATATTTTGCTTAATGAGGACAATAGAGAAATAGGTCGATAATTAGCTGGATTCGACTTGTCTTTAGATCGTTTAGGTATAGCTATAACATTAGCTTTCTTCCAAGCATTAGGATAGTATCCAATAGTTAAACAGCCGTTAAATATATATGTCAGGGCTATAAACATTTTTCTAGGACATTTTTTTAGTGCTCTATTTAGGATTTGATCTGGCCCTGGAGCTTTAGTTGTTTTGAGGGATTTAATTATCGATTTGATTTCCGATGGCTTGGTCAATTCAGTCATGCATAGGTTACCAGTTTCTACTGAGTTTATTATATCTAGACTTCTTTTAACTGCAGCGTCAGATGAGGTATTCAGGTAGCCCTCAGTAATAGAATGTGCTTTAAAGAATGTCTTTGCTACTGCTTCAACCTTTTCTTGGCTAGTGATCATCAATTTATCATCCACTTTATGTGTTTGAATTTGGGGTTTTGTGAATCTTGTTTTTAGTATTTTCGTAGCTTTCCAGAATGGAGAACTGCCAGTTTTATTTAAAGTCATTAAGTAATTAGACCATCGAAGGTTTCTAATTTCATTAATTTTATTTTGAATTTCATAGTTCAACATTTTGACGGTAGTTTTGAGATATGAATCATGAGTGCGTTGGAATTGCCTTCGGATTATATTACGAATTTGGATTAGCCTTATGGTTTCATCATCTAATTCAATATCATCATTTTTTTTTAAAGTCAGATTGGGAATAGCATGCCTTTGAGCTTCTAGTATTATAGAAGTGACTTGCTCAATAGAATTATTTATTTCAGTTATGGTCTTTATTCCACACATTGACTTTTCATTAAGTTTTAAATGATTGCTAATATAATTAGAGAACTTGCACCAGTTAGCTTTTCCAAAATTCGGTACATATGATTGATAGATACAAGTATCTACTTGGTCTGTCAGTCTAAAAGTAACTGGGAAATGATCAGATGATAACTCATTTTTGACTGTAACTTCAGTAATGTTTGTTACATTTTTAGCTAGAATGATATCTAGTATTGATGGTGTACCTCTACCAGAACTTGGATAGTATGTTGCAGAATCAGGATAATAGATAACAAATTTTCCTTTAGCCAATTGGTCGAATAAAGTATTACCGGCTCGGTTAGCTCTAACGCAGTTCCAAAAGCGGTGTCTTGAGTTTAAATCCCCACAAATTAGTACGTCATTTAAAGTATTTGATAATATGCGTAAATCGTTTTTATAATCTCTAATAACTTCAGCATTTATATTAGATCCTGGGAAATAAGTGCTGAATAAATTAATTTTTTTTTTACCTGCACATATTTGTATTCCAATATTTTCAATTACCGTTGTATTAGTTACTGGTAGCAGATCATGTTTGATACCTTTCCTGACAATAATGGCCACCCCTCCTCCACTTCTGTTAGGTCTATCTAATCTGTATATAATGAAATTTGAATCACGAGTTAGATTAATGTTATTATTGAGTAAAGTTTCAGACACTAACGCTATATCAATAAAATTTACTTTTAAAAAGTTATACAATTCAACTATTTTATTTTTAAGGCCTCTAGAATTCCAAAGGCATACGTTTATTTTACTTACAGCATTACTATTCATTTTGAATTAAATAGGTATTTACATGCCATCTCTGTGATTTTGTAGAATTGTTCTTCTTTTGTCCTACACGATCTCAGCTTTTGTATTACTTCTGCTACAATTGTTGTAATTTCAGAGGGGCTGAACAGGTTAGTGTTTGTAGTATTAGCTGCTACATTAGAATATAGTAAGTTTGGAGTTCTCGGCACCTCCTGTCTTTGAAAATTTGCTGTGTTTGATGATAATGATGGAAAATTTCTTTCATTGACGTAAAAAGTTTCTCGTTCATTCGCGAGGGTATTTTTGTTTAATTTACACCCCTATTCCCATAGTCGCATCACTTCATGTGATGTGATAACTATCACATCACTTCAATTTTGGTATTCTCTTAGTCGATTGAAGTGACGTTTATCGTTTGAAGTGACAACTATCACTTGAAGCCATATTCTCTTAGTCGTATAAAAAGTTAAACATCACTTGAAATGATACATTCATCACCTGAAAATTGTAAGTGACAGATCAAAATGAAAAAAAAACGTAAGTTTTTAATTTTCAGTTACGTTAATATTGAAAATAGGTAGTTTCTGTCATTTGTCGTATCACATCACATGAATCGACCAAGAGAATACCAATCATCACTTGAAGTGATGTGATAGTTGTCACATCACCTGAAGTGATGCGACTATGGGAATAGGGCTGTTAGATTTTTATCTAGCTTGCTGTATTTTTGACTTTATATTGATATATTCAGCTCGCTTAGCACATATTGATGAGTTGGCAGGATGATTTAATTTGCAATTTACACATTTTATTTTTGATTCACGTAATGCAACATCAATATTGGCCAAGGGACACTCAGTTGATTTGTGCTTGTCGGTACATAAATTACATATGGTTTGTTGGTAGCAATTTCTAGTCCCATGCCCCCACATTTGACAGTTACGACATTGAGTCGGTCCATTTCTCCGATTAACGTAATTACTCCAGTGTACAACCGTATAGTCGATATATTTTATTTTCATCAATTGGTTAATATTTATTTCATTGTTTTGAAAATATAATATGTAGCTTACTTGATCAGTGTAGCTGCATTTTTTTAAACCAATTTCTTTAATGTCGCAAGGATGTACGCTTTGTTCAGCTAACAATTTTTTCAGTTCATCAACTGGCATTTTTGTGAGTCCTTTTAGAACGAACTTTAGCTGTTTATCCTTCGAGTTCTCATATGTGAAGAAATTATGTTTATCCAGTTGAAGACTACTCTTCACTTTATTGTAATGTATAATATTTTTCACTGTGAGTTTAACACCTATTGACATATTTTTAATGTAATATTCCTCAATATTAAGTGTTTGCATAAGTTTATTAATTTCATGTTTATTCATTTTATTTAAGATTATTGGTGGTATCCTAGTTTTGTCAATAATTACATGTTTATTTAAATTATGTTCTTCAGTATTTAAACCAGTAAAACGGTTTCCAGTATTAATGTTGTAACTCGTTGTTCCCGGTTGAATTACTGTTTCATCAATTGTTTGCATATCACAATTATTGTTCATGTCTGTATTATTTTTAGTAACTGTATTTAACACGTCCTGTTGGTGTGATGTTTCAATTAAGATTTTCTTGGCGCAATATGCTTTACTTTTCTCCGTATTGTTTTTCATTGTTGTATTTTCATACGATCTTTTAATAGCAGGTGAAGGGCTATTCGGGAAACCGAGAAAATCATCTTCATCTCCACTATTTATGGTAGTTTTGGTCATATTCAAAGATGGCGGACCGCATGGCGATCCGCCATCCCCATTTGCACTGTTTTCAAAAATGTTCACTTGTTTTGTTGAATTTCACACAAACTGTATAACTGACTTTGTATTCACTAATTTTGATTATTATGTATATATATATATATATATATATATATATATATATATATATATATATATATATATATATATATATATATATATATATTTTATTTATTAATTTATTTATTTATATTTTTATTAGTTACTAATTTACGTGTTGATTCAACGAAATTTGAAACAAGAATGTACTTGGGTTTTAGCAGTGTTTTGTATAATCTCAAGAGAATATCTGGATGTGTACCCCCTTCTTTGTGCTTTAGCGATTTGATCATGTTAATAGTACTGTGTGCCTCGTTTTTTAAGTTCAGATAATGTTTATGTAGGTTCAGATTATTTGCTATGTTGATACCAAGAATTTTTGTTGTAGTTTTTTCCTCGATCGTTTTATTACCTATTTTTACTATTATTTTGTTGTTATTATTTATGTTGGTAAAAAGTCTCACTCTCATATAATGCGTTTTATCGATATTTATGTTTAGGTTTATTTAATGTATTGAGAATTTCACTAAGTTTGATAATTGTGTTGTTTATATTATTTTGTAGGATTTCAAAATTATCTCCAATAACTACAATACAAATGTCATCCGCGAACTGAAAAACCTTTGTAAAGGAATCGCTTAAGCTATGAATGTTGTGTGAATAAATATTGAACAGCGTAGGACTTAGGCAGGTGCCCTGTGGAATACCCAGTAGAGTTTGTAAAAATATTCCTGTTTGTTAAAAATAAGTATGTCCAATTAATGATAAATTTTGGGAAACATAACTTTTCCATTATTTCTATGAGAACTATCTTATTGACATTGTCAAAGTCTTTACTGATATCCATATTAATTAGTACCATTTTGTAACTATTTGTTTTACTTGTGATTGATTATTCTCACTAATAATAGTTTACTAAAAATTTTAGAAATGGCTGGTAATAAGCATATGGGTCTGTAGTTTAAATGGTCTCTATCATTTAATCCTTTCTTCTAGATGCTATTGCCTTTGCTCTTCTCCATTTTTCTGGTAACGATTGATTAACCCATATTGTATTTAAGTGTGTTGTAATACACTCCATGAATTTGACGTTTGAATTAGCAATAGTTTTTAATAATTTATAACTAATATGATCCATACCGGGCGCTGCATTTTTGAGTTTTTGTATGATTCCTTTGACTTCTTCTACTTTGAATAATTCAATTATGTTAATGTTAGTCTCTTTTATAAATGGCAATGCACTTAGTTCTATAGGTATTGGGAAATTATTTTAAAAGATTATTTTTAAGCTTTTCTTTTTTTCAACTTTAATCCTTTGTTTTAATTTTTGTGTGGCAGCTAATAGTTCCTCAGCTGTGTATAAATTTTTTCTTCTATTATTGTTTTGATTTTTTAATATCCCACAATGATTGTAGTTCCTTGTTCCACCATGCCTTCGGAGTATAAATTATTTTTGATTTGACTACAGAAGAGTTATTAATGATTAGCCATTCCAAATTGTCTTTAAGGTTTTCAATATCATCCAGATCTTGTCTGTTGAAATCTTCAACTACTTTACCCCAATTCGTGATCCTTTTATTAGTAATTTTTCTGAGGTTATAGGTTATTATGATTGGGAAGTGATTCCAAGTTAAATCTTCTGATAATTCCCTGCTATATAGTGAAATATCTGGCGCTGAAGATGAGTGGTGCCTGGTGTCTTGTCTTGTATGGTTACCATCATTTAATGTTTTATAATTACTGTTTGTAATTGTGTTTGCTATTAAATTACCCAGTTTATTTGTTTTAAGGTTATACTCCCATAAAATATTATGGGCGTTGATATCCTCTGCTGTTACATTATTTTTTTCTAAATTACAATTGATGAACGTAATTTACAATCTGATGTTTCTGTTTTTTTTTTTATTGGAATGATTTTTGATAATCTCCATTTTACCGGGAAGTAATTATTATTTACCATATTATTAAAAATTACACAATAATCTTTTATTAAGCACTCCGGGATGTATTTTAATGCAATGTTTGGTATGAAATAAGCTTTTTAGTTGATCAATTGATGTAAACAAGTCATCAGGCCTTTCGTTATTTTAATCTTCTGCTTTGCAATTATCATTAATTCCAACTTTATAAAACGTATAAACAGGCCTTTCTTTCTCGTTCTAATTCCGTCATAAATTGGTTTATCGTATTTTCTAAAGGCGAATTTGCATATTTGGAAGCCAAACGCATCAACTCAGTTTCTCCTTGGTCTACAGTCCGACCTGCATCTAGATCTTTACCAGTATAAATGTTTCCGTGCAATGGATAATGTGTTTTAGCGTCGAATGCCCACCAGACTTTAATCCCGTATCACGTAGGTTTTGATGGGATATATTGAGTGTACTTGGTCCTGCTACGATATGGAAACAGCTGTTCATCAATGGTGATATCGCTATGGGGACGATCTCGAATAGGTGCAGCTTTATCCGATTTTGTACGAAATTCGCGAGTACGGTTGTTATCAAACCGCAAAAATCGTGATAAAGAAACAAATCGTTTGTATGACATTGTAGCTCTAAAAATTGGTAAGCTCGTTGTTTTCCAGAGAACAGATGCGTGTTGAAGATTGTTATGACTTACACCAGCCGCTACACGGATACCAATGAATGCATTCAGTTCAACCTCCGTTAACGCCTTTGACACTTTTTGCTTTTTGCCTGGATTATTTGTATTCCATTGGTATATTTTGCTATTAGCATATCGATTTGTTTCATTCACGATAATAAACACGATATTTGGCGTAAACAACTTTTTGAATACTTCGATGGGCACAGAATTGTTCTGAACAGGGACTCCGGTAAACCGCATAATGTTATGAAGGCGTGTACGTCCAGTCGGTGGTGGTGATTTGTTCCATTTGGTTCCGTCTTTTCCGACAAAATGTTGTGTATTCAAATCGGTCAGTATACTTCTTGCATTTCTGATTGATTTTCATTGCCAATAATTTTGGCCAAATTGAAGAAAAAAAATTTCCTAAATTGTAATAACCTCAATGACCATTGGTCTAGTTATGATTTTCTGTTGGACTAGGCCATTGGAGACTCTACTTTTCTAAAAATTCATTGTATTTGAAGCGAAAATGTCCACTACACCATACCGCTACGATGAATTTCGAGCCTGCATAATTTCATTTGAAGATTTTTTTTTATACAGAGTAAGTTTTTAAAAAAATGCCAGGACAAAATTATTTTTAAAGAAATTTGTTAAGGGTCGAGGGGACATTAGATGGTATCAAATTTATACCAGAATTGTAACGACGAGAAATTTTCTGAATTTGTTTGTTTGAGTTCGAATTGCAATGAAGACCTTTTCCATTAAATACATTGTTCTTAACCGGGCTAAATACGGCGCTGCATAGTTATTACGTACAAAATACCTTTTGGCGGTTTTGAAAACTAACAACACTTATTTAACAGGTGTATTTTAGAGATGGATAAAATGAATTTTTTATAGACGAGCATTTAATCGCTACAATAAATGCACGTATTGTTTTGTAATCCGTTTATTAGGTGTCATATTCTAGTGAATGCAAAAGAAAAACGCAGTAAACTTCAAAAGTGACCAATTTTGAACAGCTCTCTAAATTGACCACTTTTTGTCAGTTTTTGGAATATTATCTATAACTTCTAATTTATTTGAAGTTACTATTTCCGAAAGATTGTAAGAGAACTGATGAGCTTATGATTATGAAAAAATCAATCCTCTCATTAGGCCGCGGCAACTGAACTGATTGTACCACAATTTACATTCTTTTTTTTTATATCTATTTATTTGTTGTGCTCGGCCGTCTCCAGTCATATGACCTAGTATTCTGGTTATCCACTATGCATTTACAGACACTTCTCACGGGAAGGGCTGCAACAGTGGATTTGCTTTCTTCCAATTTTATTAAATTTATATTATTATAAGTTTAACAAATTGACCGTTTGATTCCAATTTTTAGTGTGTACTTCTTTGATAATTGATGTTGTTGTGTATAGTTAGTACTCTAAAATCAAATTATTCTTATCTTAATTATCTAATTACAGATTCATTCTAGATTTTTAAGTTTTTTGACATTTCTAGGATCATTCGAGATTTTTAAAAATTTTCAAATTTATTTGAGTTTTTTATGGCAATGTGCTGGGCATAGGTTTGAGTTGTAGGAATTTGCAAATTTACACCGCATCCCCAATGAAATACTTTTTGTTTTGCCTCATGGGATTGTTTGAATTTCCAACATAACGAACAAAAATTTGTGTTCGATATGTTGGAAATGCATACAGTCCTTTGAGGCAAGATTGGAAGGTGTGTCATTGCCATTGGGGGATGCCGTGTTACACATATACAAATTTGAACCGTGATATTTAGATAATTTTTCGAGATTTCGATATTTCTCCAATTTCCTAGGTTATTAAAATTTATTCCAAATGTCTAGGTTATTTACATTTTACATGGCGGTGATTAGCGCGAATAGAATTTACTTTGGTTTTACATACTTATATACGGTTTAAGGATAACTCGATACTTGAGAATTTTCTAGAATATTCAAGATACCTTGAAAATTCGACATTTTTCAGATTATTTCGAAATTCTTGATATTTTTCAAATTATACTCGAAATTTGTGATGCTTGAGCTGAATGCAAGGAATTTCGTTTTGTTTTGGACCATTGAACTGTATCAGGTGATGTTTCGTACTCTCAAAAACAGACACTCTTAATTAATGCGAGGCTGGACAATAGGAAAAAAATAAGTGTTACGAATAACTAAAAGCTTGTTCATAGGTCCAAGAAGCATTTTTAGGGCCCCAAGAAAAATTTTGCGGGGGGCCCAAAAGTTGTAGTTACGCCACTGCTGCCATCTATGGAATAAACAGCAAGTGATATCCATAAAACACAATTCAAAACCACAATTCTGACACTCCCACTGTTTTATGGAATATCAAAATTATTCAAAATAGAACAAATAATTTTACAAAAGAAACAAAAGTACAGTATGCAAAAGTTATGCATCCTCTTCAAGTTTGCAGCATATTCTGTTGCGATGAAATTAGAAGATTGTTTCTTGGTGTTGATGTATTTGAGTTGAAAAACTTTCTTGTCATATTGTCATACTTTTCTTGGATGTAGTGATATTGTACGTCAATATGTTTACTTCGTTTGTGAAGAACAGGATTTTTAATCAATTCAAGCATACATACTTTGTTTGTCAATATAGAGAGTTGTAGCAATATTTTGATAAGGATAGATCTCTCCGATTAACTTTAAGAGCCAAACTATTTCCTTGACTGTTTGAAAGGCTGTAATGTATTCCGAATAAGTGGTAGAGGAGGCGACTGTAGACTGTCTTTGAGAACACCAGCTAACAACACATCCATTCCAAATAACTATAAATTCTGTAGTTGATATCACTGTAACCACATAAGGATAATGTTTTCTGCTTCTTAAAGTGCAAACTATAATCAACAGTTGCTTTTAGATACTTCATTATTCTTTTAACTGCATTCCAATGCAATTTCGTTGGTTTTTCTATATATCGACTAACCATACTAACCGAAAAGGATATATCTGGTCTCGTACCTTTTGATAAGTGTAACAAGTTGCCCACAGCTTCTCTATAGGGAGCAGTTCTTAACTCAGTCTTCTCATTATCATTTAAATTTACATTCAACTGTTGATGTGAATCGGCTGGTATTGCAAGAGCATTTGCTTGCGTGTAGGCACTTTGACGTAAGAGAATAGAGCCATCGTTTTGTCTTTCAATCTGTAAGTATCACCATCGCCAGAAGTGATATCAAATTCTTTCTCAAGTGCACACAAGAAATCATTCACAGTCTCTTCGTCGATTCCAGCTACTAGTCCATCAACTATATAGTTGCTCACTAGGAGTATTATCCGATTATTTTTGATTAACATGTATATACAAGGATCAGCCTTTGATTGTTTGATTCCATAGTTTGTTAGAAAAACTTTTATATAATCTTTTTAGTAGCTTACATACTCCTGTTGTACCATCGTTGAATCCTGTTGGCTGCTTCATGTATATAGCCTCCTCTATATCACCATTTAAAAAGGCAGTCTTTACAACTCACTTATTTTCAACTATGGTCGAGTTCTTTGGTACTTCAACGAGCTCCCACACTTTGCTGGTTTTTTAGGAATTCATTTCCTCCTCCATAGCTTGTTTCCACTCTTGTGCATTCGTGCGTCAGGTAACTCAAGGAGATACAATAGTGCTTGATTTTGATTTTCTTTAGTAGATTCCATTAATTTTCCTGTAAATATAATGTATTTTCTGACAAAAATATCGTCTTCCTCTGGAATTCAAACTCTGTTACCTTTTACAGTATCGCCGTAGCCTACAAAGTAACCTGTTTCCCCTTTCAGGTCTAGCTTCTTTACTTTATTTTCAGGCAATTTCACGTAAACTTTCTCTCCAAATATATGGAATTCCTGAATATCTGGTCGCTTGTTGTACCAAATTTCATATGGTGATTGATTCTTAATACTACTGGATTCTGGGGTGACATGTTGTACCATCACTTTCGATTCGTTTTCGATAGTGTTTTGTCTCTTGTAACAAGAACAAAATTGCACTCTATTTCGCTTTTTCAATTATGCTATTTCTAAAGCTTTCTCAGCTTGCTCAAATAAAACAACATTCTATTTCTACTTTCATTCATCACTCTTTATCACAAAAAATTTTGATTGCGATATTTTTCGATGTGAAGTAAAGGAAAAGTATACAGAAGGCTGAGGTCGCATTAGAAAAATTGTAATGAAAGAAGAAAATAGTGTACAATTTTTTTCTTGTTACAAGAGACAAAACACAATCGAAAACGAATCGGAAGTGATGGTACAACATGTCACCCCTGTGCAGTTCAAAATATAAACGGCAGTGTTTACTGCTTCTGCCCAGAATTTAAGTTCAAATTTTGCAGCATATAACATTGTTCGAGCAGCTTCTACTACAGTTCTGTTTTCGCGTTCTATTTTGCTATTTTGCTCAGGACAATATACTACTGAATTTTGATGAGAAATTCCATATTCTTTCATCAATTTTGTGACTTCTTGATTGACAGATTCCAGGCCATTGTCAGATCTAAAAATTTCTATCCCTCTGGGGCAATGTTTTTCTGTTTTCTTTATATAGTCTTTTAGACACTCCAGTACGTCTGATTTTGCACCCAAGAAATATACGGTTCTGTAATGTAAGTAATCATAATTCAACAGAAGAAAATACTTTGCACCTGTGAATGACTTTTCTGGTAGTGGTCCACACACATCTGCGTAGATTATTTGGCCAATGCGACTGGTTTTTGTACTGCTTTGCTGAGGAAAAGGTAGTCGATGGATTTTACTCAATGCGCAAGGCTCACAGACTATTTTGTCATCTCCTTTTGAATTAATGTCATAATCTGAGTGTAGTTTTGATGAGCTAATTTTTGATGCCATTCTTGAAAGGAATTTTTCTCAGCAATACAAGCTTGATATTCATCAGCACTTTCTTTGCCATTTTCGATTGGCATTATATTAATTTTCATTTCAAATAATTTGTTTTGTCTCTCACCTATAGCTATGGTTTTGCCTTCTTTAATGAATTTACAGATTCTTTTATCAGCTTCTAGAGTTAAATTTTTATCCAAGGCCACACCGACAGAAAAGAGATTGTATTTCAGCTTAGGCATGTAGAGTACATTTGAAAGGTTACATTCTGTCCATTTTTCTCCATTAAATGATGAAATGTTTATGCTACCTCGACCTTGGCCTGAAATGGTTGTATTTTTCCGGTCATCGTTTTTATTCTTAACATACTGAGTATTTTTGTTACTAATATTATTCTTGGAAAAATGATTCTTACTGCTTACTCTTACGTTAGAAGCAAGTGCATTAACTTTTACTTCTCTTTGACTTTGTCTCATCTCTTCAATTATTAATCTCGAGGTTAGGTTGGCTAACGTTCTATCGGTGGTAGCCGTTGATTCTCAGGCACTGATAAATTGGTCAAAATTTGGTGGCAAAGTTAGGAGAATTTTGGTCATTATTCCTTTATCTTCAATTTTCTCTCCCATTGCCTGTAGTCTATTAGATATATTTTCAATTTTTGAGATATGTGCTGCAATATCATGTGAAGAATCTTTAGCCAATGTAAACCACTTTTGCTGTAAAATGTGGATTGAATTTTCTGATTTTTGTTCATATATATTGGTTAGCTTTTTCCACATTGCCTCAGAATCCCCCATCGTTTGTTCAGATATTGTGGTAACGATTACCTTTTGCGCCAGCCCGTCGGTTTTATTCCATTAACGTATCTCTTCGGCATTTTCCTTTTTCTCAGCAGCCGTCGCATCTGTGCCCACGGGTGTAGGTTGTTTGTTTGTGCCATTTTACCATGTCCCATGCTTATTTTTTATTTTTATTTATTTATTTATTCATAAGCCAATGCTGTTGAAACCATTATGTTTCAATTGACTTCAAAATTATCTGAATCTGGAATTTTCATAGATTCCAGTTTTCAATTCCTTGTAATTTGCTTACTCTGGACAATTCTGAATCCATCTTCTTAATAATTTTGCTCGACGGTTACAATTTTGTCTGATTTTCACTTCTATTTCCGAAAATATTACCCAAAACACATTTCTGGGCCTATAACCTGTCGTTTATATGTGGAATTATGGGTGATTAATTTCAGATGTTTAATGAACAAAAAGATTTATTTTATGTTTTTCAAGTAATGAAAAACAACAGTTCTTAGCTCTCTTTGATAGATCGATTAATTTATAGATAGTCATGTGTACTTGAATAAACCATAAACTGAATAGTGCTGCCATCTATGGAATAAACAGCAAGTGATATCCATAAAACACAATTCAAAACAACAATTCTGACAAAATTTAACATTAAAAATGATTTAATTGTTCTTATTAATAGTTTTATTTTCCCCCCACCCTTGATATACAATTCCAAAATTTATTTCTATTTTAATCATTACCCACCACCTATTTAGTATGTTATTGACGATTGTAAAAGTAGAGAAAGCGCCTCTTGAGGAAAAAAGTTAAAATGATGCATCTGATAAAATGACATTTGTCACAAAAGCGACGAAAGAAAATTTAGCAATGCAGTAATTAAAAATTGTTTTTATAGTCCAAAATTGGAATTGTTTACAACAATTTCGAACGTCAAATTATCAGGTAGCTCAGTTTAAAAAATTTCCACTAGGTGGAATCCGTGATGCTCCAATCGTCAATAATAATATTGAACATGTGAATAATTGAATAGTAAATAGAACTTAATATATTTCACTTATTTATCATTCAATTATTTCCACTTCTTCTCATGCAAGTATAACTCTATGTGAGCCCACATGAGGGAAAAGGTGTATATAGTTTGCTAATGAAATCTTTTTTTTTTTTAATATTCAATATATTTGCCATATGGGCTATTGTTTGAATTTCATAAGAGAGAACCTAATTATCAGTGTTATACCCTTGACAGACTGCGATTTATTAAATCTGATTTAGCTAAACTCGTTTTAAATTACGGTTAATACACTTAAACTGTTATTATTTTCATAATATTTCATAACTCACACACTCCCATTACATCGTTTTAGTCACTACACTTAAAATAAAGCATAAATACCGTAAATTTAACTACAACTAATCTCGAAAAACCACTAAACCGGATTTATTAAACCATAGTCTGTCTAGGGTTTTATAAAACGTAATTTATTTCTTTGAGGAATTCTACAATTTCGTTCATTTGTGAGTTGTCTTTTCTTTTAAGTATGTCTACGAGGGAATAATTGATCAGTGTATCACATTTATTTCTAGCGTTTTCAAACTTTATGCAATTGCTAATAATGTGTACACTATCTTCTACTACGTTCTTTGAATTTTTTATCAAAGGAATGTCCTGTTCTCAATCTTATCGTTTTTATCTCCGCTACTTTTAATTTGATATTCTTGAACCACAAATCATTTGGAGAATTCTGATGTATGTTTTTATAAAAATTACCTTTGTTTTGCATAAGGTTGTGATATATTAATTCCCAATCTTCGTCAATCCTTTCTTTTATTAATTTGTTTATGTCTCTTATTGTTGGAAGATTATCCTTATATGTTTGCTTGTATTGTATCCTATTATGTCTATAATCTTGTTTTCGTAGTGTTTCTCTGTATCTTGAAATCTAGCCGTTAAGATAAATTTACAAGCACTTAATGAATCTGAAATAATCAGTATTTTATTCTTCTTGCTCAGTTGTGCTAATACTGTCGCGATTTTGATTACGATACACTCCGTGTTTTTGATATCCGTTGGGTTTGTAAGTTTAATTGAGAAACGATTATTTGTATTTTGGATAAAAATTCCGACTCCTGTTAGACTTCTTAATATGAAGTTATTTAAAGTACTTGTGTTCTTTATACCTTTGATTGTTGTTTCAATATCCATGTTTGTAGGGATTGTTCTTTTATAATGAATTTGTTTTATATTTTTAAGGAATGAGTGATTGTTGTACAATTCATTTAGTTCAGAGTTTAAATTTTTCGCTCTTTATAAAAAATTTCGCTCTTGCTCCCAATAATAATTCTTTCACTATTCGTTTACGCTCTTACTCTTTAATGATTAACACAAAAACAAAATTATTTCGCTCTTTCAAAGTGATTTAAAATTTTATTTTTAATATCGCTCTAGAAACGGAGCGTAAAAGTTAAAAGTATCGCTCCCAATCAATACTACAGAGCGATTGAAGAAAATACATTAGGGAGCGATATTTTAGGGAGCGCTATTTTTTGTAATAGATGGGAGCGATATTTATTGTAATAGACGAATTGCTCTTTCAAAGTTCAATAAATGGAATTTAGATAAAGTTCAGGAATATGATCAACTGGGATGGAACTTGGCTTTTCCTTAACCGATTTTAGTGAAATTTGACATGTGCGATGAAAATGGAATTCTAAAATGATTTTTAGATGATGTTCCGGAATATGGCCAAGGAGGATGGAATATGGCCATTTGCAATCCGATTTCAAAGAAATTTACTGACCATATTCCAGAACTTTATCTAAAAATCATTCTAAAATCCCATTTCCTGCACAAATGAAAAATTTAAATATAAACGGTTAAACAATAATCAAGTTCCATCCTACTTGGCCATATTCCAGAACTTTATCCAAAAATCATTTTAGAATCACATTTCCATTGCGCATGTCAATTTTCACTAAAATCGGTTAAAAAACAGTCAAGTTCCATACTAGTTGGCCATACTCCGGATTTATCCAAAAATGATTTTAGAATCCCATTTTCAATCACATCGAATTGCATCATAATCGGTTAAGGAATAGCCAAGTTATATCCTAGTTGGCCTTATTTCAGAACAGTAAATATTTGTAAATGTGTTGCAGTTCGCTAACAGAGAGCATTTTAGAAGGTTTAGAACCGAACCTTAAACCAAATTTCATTAAGGTGTTTGGTTAGCATGCTGATAAACTTATGGTTTGAAGATGATAATTCTTTTAGTATCATAGTTTATAGCTGATTTGGTCAAAACCTGGAGCGGAGTTCCTTAATTTCTGGATGATTTGTTTCACTTCATTTTCTTTAAATTCTTTATTATTCCTCTCTATGGATTCTGTATTAAATGGGATTTTAAATGGTTCCACCGATTTGGGAAGGTTAATTTCTAAAAATTGTTTTGAATTTTTTTTGGTCATCTAAAATTTCAAAACCGGAAACTCTCTTGTTTCTTACTTTGTTTATCGTGTTCCAGATGTCCTTATTGATGCTTTCCAGGTAATATAACCAACTTTTCTTCTTTTCTCTCTTGATGCTTTGTTTAAATTTTTTGATCGCATTTGTTAATTCTTGAGCTGTATAGAGATTTTTCTTTCTGTTATAAATCTTCTGTTTAGCCGATTTGATATCCCACAGTTTTTGAAGAACTTGATTCCACCATACTTTTGGTTTAAAAATATACTTGTCAATTCTTATTTTGGTCAATTCTTATTATTTCTGGATTTGATAGGTTTACAAGATCTTGTTCATTAAATTGTTTGATTATTTTTTTTCAATCCGTAGTTAGTATTATAGGCTATAATTAACGGAAAATGATCACTACCAATGGTGTCGCTTGTTGCTTTCTATGTTATTTTGCTTGCTAGTTCTTTGCTACATAACGTAATATCCGGTGAAGAAGTGGTGTGGTAACGAATGTCCTGTCTGGTTGCTGAACCATCCTTTAATAACAAATATTTGCTACTCGTAATCGCTTTGGCAATCAAGCTCCTCAATTTGTTATATTTTGTGTTCATTTCCCATAAATGATTGTGTGCGTTTATGTCTCCTGCTATTATGGTCTTATTTTCATGTTTGAAGTTGATCAGATTCTCGAAATCCTCTGCTATCTCTGTTGGATTGATATTGTTATTATTATAAAAGGCCATTCTAATTGAGACATTGACTAACAAATCAAAATTATTATTGAGTGCATCCTTTTCCAATTGATCGACTTCTTTTAACGTTAAATAAATGCGTTTCAATCCGGTCTTCAAAGCACTATAACGGCATTAATAGGGCTTTCCCATCGAGTATCGTTTAATGGTTTTACTGTCAATTTACAACACATGGATGTGAAAATACGCCAACACTTTGGCGATCTTGAAAAAAAAATTATTAATTTCAATAGATCCTTTTACTGCATCAAAAACGATTAAATTTAAGAGGAAGAAATCCATTTTGGTCTCGATTTTGGATATAAGCTTATAATGAGCAAGACACAATGGTTACAATCTTACAATTAAATTTAAGTTTCACTTTGTATTTTAATACGGTTTTTATAGTAAAAATAAATCTCAAGCATTTTTGTATCTGCCGACAACGATATATTGCTGTTAGTCAATATATTTGGGAGTTTTTCGTGACCCACTTAGAAACGACACTTATGTGCTCTACAATATATTGATCTGACAATTAACCTTCATATACATATGCGTAGCTTGATAAAATGGCTGTTGTAGCCTAATTCCACTCGCTGCTAAGGCTTGTTACAATTAAGAAGTGAGTTTTTTCGCCCTAGCTGACAGGATAAGGGGGGTAAGAACAAACTATTATTAACACCTTCAATGTTAACCTTGATTTTTTCTAGCTCAAAAATATGACTTGCAACAATACAATAATCCGTCATCGTTTCGTGTGATTAGTCGATTGCCATGGGCTCCAAAAGTTCGACAACGTGATGTTGATTTATTTCTTGATGCGTCTCGCAATAAGTTTATCGGTTTTACATTGCCCGATGATCATAAAAGTCTTGCAGGTTTACCGCAGCCCATTCACGAAGGGGTTAAAACGTTGAAAAAGGTAAAATTTAATGTTTATACGACTAATAAGAAATTTAATACGATATTTTGTATTTATTTATTTTTTATGGCTGCTGCAGCATATGTACATTAGTTTGGCAGATATTCAAATCCAAAAGGAGCAAGAAATTGCGCGATGCCCATTCTCGGTAAACGAATATGAGATATCACAAACGCCAGCTGAAGTATTATACCAAGCGATTTTACCAAATTTACCACAATACATGATTGCATTGTTAAAAATTTTGTTGGCCGCTGCACCGACTTCCAAAGCAAAAACGGAAAGCATAAATATTATGGCGGATGTATTACCTGAGGAGATGCCAATCACAATTACGCAATCAACTAAATTAGGTATCGATGTTAATCGCCACAAGGAGATTATTGTAAAAGCCATCTCGGCCATACTATTATTGTATCTGAAGCATTTCAAAATCAACCATATTTATCAATTTGAGTTTATGTCCCAGCATTTGGTGTTTGCGAATTGTATTCCACTCGTTTTAAAATTTTTCAATCAAAACATTATGGGATATGTCGGCTCCAAAAATATAATTCCAATTATGGATTTTCCATCGTGTGTGATTGGAGAACAGCCGGAATTAACATCAGAAAGTTTGGTGATTGGAGATTCAGCCCCATATTCATGGCGTAACATATTTTCCTGTATCAATCTGTTGCGGGTTTTAAATAAGCTAACAAAATGGAAGCATTCCCGAATCATGATGCTGGTGGTGTTTAAATCAGCTCCGATATTAAAGAAAACTCTTAAAGTACGGCATGCCATGATGCAATTATATATTTTGAAATTGCTAAAAATGCAGACAAAATATCTTGGACGACAATGGCGCAAATCAAATATGAAAACAATGAGTGCAATTTATTCAAAAGTTCGACATCGGTTGAACGATGACTGGGCATTTGGAAATGATTTGGATGCCCGGCCTTGGGATTTTCAAGCTGAGGAATGTACGCTAAGATCATCGGTAGATCGATTTAATAATCGACGTTATTTTTTGACCGGAGCCAATTTGAATGGGGTAAGTTCGAGTGGTATACAACAAATCAATGGACAATTTGTTCCTATTAATCATCGGTCAAATCAGCTTTACGAATTAAATGATTACGAACAATTAGCCGATTTTAATAAGCTTGCTTTGAATTTCGAACAGTTCAACTATTTATGGGGATATGAGGAATGGGACACTGAAATTGAGCTCAGTGAAGAATTTAAACAGCATTATGATTTGTGGCTAGACCAGGAGGTTTATAAAACTCAAATAAAATGGGAATCATTGCTGTTACCAGTAGATTAATTATGACATACAATATCTTATAAATAATAATAATATTTTACAGTTAACTCAAGGGTGATGCCGATATTTCTCTGAAAGCCAAAGTTATACAAGTTATGCAGATTTCAATTAATTTAATCGCAAACTACTTTTACAACTTTGATAAACCAAATACAGTCAAACTAAGTAACTTAGGATTTAATCTTAAAAATGAGAATTTATGAAATTAACTGTTAAGGCTTAAACAATCATCGGATACTGACTTCAGTCGTTTAGATTTTCTTTTATTAGATGTTCTAGAAAGTTTCCGACGTTTTTTAATCAAATTTCAAACTCAATTTTTTATGTTGCCATTTTTCTGGTAAAACCATTATCCCGAAAAAATGATTCACAGGTCTGTCAAGTCAGTCTTACAACATTAAGTAAGAGAGTTCTGCAGTGAAAGTCATCAAAGATGTGTGTGTTATGGCTTTGTCATGATGGAACACAACTTCTTTTCTGGTTAATTGTTGGCCGAAGAACAGAATCAATCGTTGTAGCAATTTATGATACACGACCCCCTTCCAATCCCATCAAACACAAATAATTACCTCTTGGCGTCGAATGTGGTTTTGCCACCGTGCTTTGACCAAGATTTTTTCGCATGTTATTGTCGTACGTGATCAATTCTTCGCCACCAAAAATGGTTCGATTTTGTAACTCTTAAAATGACATTTAAAAAATGACATGCCACCCTTCAAACAAAAATAAAATACTATATAATTTTACTGACATCTATTATCAAAACGTCGGAAACTTTTTATACCATCCAATTTTTTATCTACACGAACTCCACTCTCCATGTTTAATCTGTAAAATCTGTGAAGAATGCAAAAGAAGTGACTCTGAATTGTTGCTGTAAAATAAAAATTGTCGAAGACTTCTAAACAATCGTGTAATACTCTTTAATATGTTCTAGAAATTGTCCTTTCAATATAATGATGTAAAGTTTTTTGTTCGTGAGATAAATAAATGATTGCAGAAGTTTTTGTTTGTTTTAATGAGAATGAAGTACAAACTTTAATATCAGGAATCAGCATTACATCGGTTTAATAATTTACACGTGGATGAAATCTCGATAATTTGACAGCTAAAATATGTCAGATTTTTTTGAGTGTTAAGGAAAACAAACCGCAGAAAGCTATCGTAACATGTTTTAAAATAACGAGCTACCATCTTCCAGAAATCTCCGAAAGTATAAGCAACTTTTACATAATGCCACTAGATGTCACTAAATATTTGCTTTCAAAAATTGTATGACATTTTTATGTGTGCATTTTGTAAACATAAACATAGTGACATCTAGTGGCAAACGCTCTGTACTTATTTTTTGACCGTGCTGCAACAAGAATAGTAGACAACTTCATTGTGATTTTTTGTATTAAGAAAAATAAATTAAACGATATTTTGTATGAAGTAGCAAAGATACAATTTTATTTGTAAATTACAGATATTTATTAAATATTTTATAATAATTGAAATGTATTCATTTTATGTCATTTTAGGCTAAGGCGGTAATTTTTTGTAAAAATCCAGTGAAAAATTAAAACATAATTCGTCGCTTCCAATTAAGAGTATTACATCTGCAAATGACTAATTTTTTGGAGTGGCCTTAAAATTGTTAATGCTTATTTCGACTTAATTTTTTTTTAAATAAGGTCCTTCACAAAATGTGTGGCAAGAATTTTATTTAAAAAAATTAGGCCAAATTTAACATTAAAACGTTGACACGCCCCTCCAAAAAAATTAATGATTTGCAGATGTAATACTCTTAATTGGAAGCGACGATATGGGAAAGGCAATTCGTATTCTTTAGGTTTAATCTTGTGGCGTTTGTAACGACCGCTTCAAAAAATCATTCGATAGGAATGTCCTGGGCACAGTTTTGCCGGCTACGGACTCACGGTATTGGTCGTGGGTATTTTCCAGGCTCCTAACGAACATATCTAACTGTGCATCAACGAGGTCAACTTCGGAGATTATACTGACTAGCGTTCCTAGCGTAAGCAGAGCGCAAATGAGTTAATACGGATTCATGAGATAAATTTAGTCTAGTAGGTTTGGTTGTGACTGCTAAGTGCTATTTCATTATCATTGGGATGTGACAATAATTTATGCTCGCCAAATACAAGATAATGTGAAGAATATCCGCAAGACATGTGAACGACATTACGCAACGCGGACGCGATTTCGCTAAGGTGGACATCCCATTCGCGCTGATCGTACTTGGCGATGTCGTAAGGTGTTTTACACTATATTTAGCTAGCAAGTTTTTAAACTGAACAGATATGAATTGTTTTCGGTTGTCGGTTAAAACTGTTTCTGGAACCGAAAATAAATTAAAGATTTGGCTCTCAACGAACTCAATCAAACTTGCCGCATTGGCATTTCTCAAAGCTTTCAGGAATACAAACCGTGAATATTTATCCAAAACTATCAAAATGTATGGATTACCACGCTTTGTACGAGGGTAAGGACCCAGAAAATCCAAATACAACCATTGGAATGGTTGATGAACTTCCACGAAATCACCCATCGGAGGACGAGTGGTATAATTTACCGGCTTGCAGGTTTTACACACGTTACAATTCGAGATATAATTTTTTATATCTTTAGACATATTAGCCCAATAAAAATGAGAGTCTTGGCTACGCCAACATGGTATAATCAACTTCCACTCCGATAAATCAGAGTCGCATATTTTAGTACCAAAGGATGGACAAATAAGTAATTTATTGTCTTCTAGGCGTAAATTAGTATTGACAAACTCTGCGGCATTCAAATCTATATGTAATGGATAATAGTTTAGTGGAGCCTTCTTTTTGATTATTTCATCAACATTGACGCGAGAGAGAGCGTCAGGGACCACATTTTGAGCTCCTTTCTTTTCAAGCTCCAGCGAGCCAATCTTCCAGAAAGGTCCTTCTGAGACATTAGCCACTGGAGACTTGCATGGTCGGTGATGACTACAAAATGAAATCCTTCGATATAGGCTCGGAATTTCAAAATACTTAGCACTACCGCGTAACACTCGAGCTCACTAACGGTATAATTCCGTTGAGCTTTATTTAATTTTTTCGACATATACGATATCGGAAATTCTTCGTCATCTAGGCCTTTTTGAAACAATACGCTTCCTATTCCGGTACTGCTGGCATTGCATTGAATGTAAAATGTTTTGCTGAAATCATGATTTCGCAGAACAGAGGCAGTTATCAAAGCCGATTTCAATGTTTCAAAAGAGCGCTGAGGAGCATTGATTAAGGTTAACTGGCGAACACCAACTACTGTTGCTCTCCTCGATCACACCTAAGGATAACATGCGATCCAACTCTTTATTTATATCAACCTGGATGGCAGGAGAAACAGCATAATATCGCTGCTTATTAGGGGCCGCTGACCCGACGTCAATGCAATGAGTGGTGAAAGAAATTTTTCCTAACCCGAGCAGTTCTGATGATGGAAAAAGGGCGATGTTTTTTTTCAGCTCATCATCAATGGTAATGCTAGACAAGGTAGTATTAAGAACCGAATCGTCCGCATCATCGCCATTATCGGTTTGACATTTATCTACACAATCTTTCAATGAGTCAACAATTTCGCTGACCCATGAGCCATTTCAGACTAGCATGATCAGTGATGATGGTAAACGGGCACCCCTCGACATACGCCCGAAACTTTTTTACACTCAGCACAGCAGCAAAGCACTCTAATTTGGTTACCGAATAGTTGCGCTGTGCCGCGTTAAGCTTCTGGGACATATATGCGATTGGGTGCTCGCAACCATTATCACCGATCTGAAAGAGCACTCCTCCCACGCCGGTGGCACTAGCCTACTGAAATTGGGGTGAACTAGAACAGGCTCCGTGGCCAGTGCGTCTTTCAAATTTTCGAATGCGTGTTGACTAGCCTTGGTCCAAATAAAATTATGCTCCTTTTTCAGAAGGTCGGTTAAGAGTGCAGCCAGGGTGGCATATGAAGGAATAAATCTTCGGTACCATCCTGAAATACCTAGAAATCGGCGGACTTTTTTCATCGACACGTAACCGAGGTATTGAATCTCTTTTAGTAGGAAGTTACTTTTCTGCAAGTTCACAGTTAGGCCTGATGTTCGCAGAAGAGTAGCAACCAACTCCAGCAGCTTGATATGTTCTTCGAAAGTACCTGAAGTAATGAGGAGGTCGTCTAAATATACGAACACTTGCTCATGAAGCTGGTGTGGTATCACCCGGTGCATTAAGCGACACATCGTCTGAGGCGCGTTGCAAAGTCCGAATGGCATCACCGTAAACTGGTATAAAGGACGGCCAGGTACGGTAAATGCAGTTTTATCACGAGAATGCTCAGCCAAAAAGCATCTTTCAAATCGTTGCTTGAAATAAATCTGGTTTGATCCAGTCGGCTCAGCTGACCGTTACTTCGTTCACTCTACGGGCATCGAAACACATTCGGACCTTGCCATTTGACTTTGTGACCAATGTCACCGGGGAACTCCATGAGCTAGTGGACTCTTCAATCACTCCAAGCTCTAACATCCTGCCTAATTCTGCGTATAATAAATTTTGTTTAGCTGGGGATATGGCGTAATGGCGCTGTTTTACGGGTTTTGCGTCTCCTAAGTCAATTTCGTTCGTGATCAGGTGTGTTCGCCCTAATCCAAGTTCTTCAAACGATGGACATTTTTGGATTGCGTTGTTGAGTAGTTTTGTCCGAGCCGGACTAAGTTCGTGTTTTGATGGTTCTTTAGTGAGTTGTGGCTCTTCCATATCGCTGACTTCGGAAATGGTCAATGGGATGATCTGAATATGGAACGACTTCCAAAAATCAATTACGAGGTGTAAACGCTGTTTCAACTTTGGAATGATATGGACCTTAAGAATTTTCTCTACACCGTTGTATTTTATGTTAGCATAAAAGTAACCAAACACCCGTTCTGTGCTCTCTGAAGCTACTTGAACTTTAGTGCCACTAAAGTAGCGCCACTATCAAGTAATCCACGATAATGTGAGCCATTTAGAATAACATCGGCATAAGGCAGGTTGTCTGTAATATCAATGAACAGTGATTCGGAAATATTGTTTTTCAACAGACATTTATTTTGCCAGTAACGCCGTACGCGGTTGACATTTCTCGATTTAGAGCCAGACATTGTTGGAATGTAGTTGGATGCTGAACCAGATGGAAAGACATTACTTTGGCTTGGCACAGGATGCTGTGAGTTAGCGCTGTTTGAACTGGAATTTGGGATTATATTTGATTTGGTGGCTGTGAAGTGGCAGGCAGCTCTGGTTTTGATTCGTAATTGGTGTTACCGGATTTGATCTGGGAAGAATAGTGACTTGAGGCATCGGATTCCCAGTTGTCTGAGACCTCATTGATGAGTTTCCCGAACACCGGAAACATTTTGGCTTTAGGATGCCTGGACGACCACATCCGAAACAAAAGGTTTTAGCTGGTTTTGGGCAATCCGTGTAGCGATGACCGATATCTTGACAATTCCAGCAGATGGTCATATTCTCGTTACTCACAAGTGTTGTTGGCCGAAACTGGAAATGGAGCTGAGTTACTATTCCTTCTGTAACTGCCAGTTCTTGCCGTTTGCATTGCGGAAATATCGTCGGTCTGCCAATGCTCGTTCCTAGAACATAACCTTTCCGGTTCATACCCAGTTCGTTTCCACATGTCTTCCAAAGCCAAACAACGCTGCACTAGCATTGTAATTAATGGTATTTCTTGGTCTGCCAAGACTACCTGTAAATCTGGTCTCATATTTCATCTTACAATATGAAGTGTGCTCCTGTTAAAAATACAAAAACAAATATATTGTAAAAAATTCTAAATATCTACAACCTTTCAGTTCAAATTTTATTCACTGTGTTCCATTGGAAACAATTTGCTACTGCTAAGTACTTATGAGTAGATGTTCAATGGAACGCAAATTTTCGTTACAGTAGTAAAACATAACCTCAATTTAAATAAAACTGGTAACACACAAACAAAATTGGTATAGAGCCATCTATTAGAATTTTTTAAACTAAAATCCCTCTGCCGTTAATTAAGTGCGTAACTACTTCTCAACTACACCATCGTTTGAGCATAAGTAGTTGCGAGTAGATACAAGTACTTGTGAGTAGTTTACTCAGGCCAATGGAACACAGTAAATAATGTAAGGTTACTTCGATTACGCATAGTTGAGAAAGATTATATACTTACATTGAAACTGCGAAGTTAAGTGTTTATATTGATCATAAAAAAAAACGATTCATTTTTATATATTATTTTATTTAAATATGTATATTTAAATTCTATTATTTACTAAATTAATTACATTTTGTTGGTTTTGCGTTTATGTTTTTTTTTTCTTTTTCTTTTTTCAGATAAATCAAATCGTTGCAAATAAGAAGTAGATTTTCATGTGATGGACCAAAGACAATAATAATAATAATATATGTATTAAATTAAAATGTAGGAACTATATTCTGCAAATCAACACGCTCAACTTACCTCTATCACATAAACGAGCGCGTTACTTAAAAGCAAATCAAAGCATTTTAGTAACTCGCTGCATTGATATGTGATGAGAATAATATAGAAAATGTGCGCGAGTGAAAAAAAAAAAAATAGAATATAGCGCCTGTCAGATTATAAAGGAATATTCTAAAACTATAAGTGCTTATATTTAATTACAGTTTCTAAATAGTTTTATATTGTATTGGACAAACTGGCCGATCCGATTTAATTGGCAAACGTTCTATAATAAAGTAAGTTGAAAAAAAAAAATTTTTATTAAATTACTAAATTAAATTATATTATGTAGCCTGATTTTACCTTGCTCGCTGGCATTAGAGATGACCGAAATTGTATTAATTTTTCAAAATCGCCAAATACTGGAATTTCTATGTAGAAAATATATTTTGTTGAATTTTTCTGATAAACTTGAGTGTTCAAATCAACACTATTCCATTTGTTGCTATTATTGTTCGGCTCATTAGAAACTGTTCCATTTAAATCATGGCTGCTATTTATTTCGTCAATAAAATGTTTATACTTCCTTGGACACGTGTACCATTCGGTTAGTTCTGGTGACATAAAATGTAATTCGATTTGTGCAATTTCTTGCATATACTTTGAAAATGGTAATTCATATGTAACATTGAGTGATTGTTCCTCATGTCGGCATATTGTTTCCCGTTTAAATGTTTGATTAAATGTTTCTGACCGAATTTTTAATTGAATATTGTAGCAACCTAAATCTTGTGATTTAAAATTTTCCGCTTGCTGCCGTATTAACTGAGGTATCTCTGGCATTACAATTGATGTTACATTTGATTTAGGTGTATAGTATTGTTGAAGTTCCATTGATGATGAACTGATTTCATCATTTGGATTATTATGTTCATTTGTGAATGCGGTTATATTAGTTGTGTTAGTGTTTATGTTTCCAGTCGCATAACCGCTTTGAAATTCAAGGTCATCAGGAATTTCCGCTAAATTCTTATTGTCCTTGCAACATACCGAATGACAATTAGAATTTTCATGATTTTCATTTGTACATTGATTTGGTTGGCCAATTACTGAAACTCGTATTATTTTCGGTCCATTTTCTGTCTCTTCTGGCTCATTTACTGGCATTGGATCAAATATTTCCGAATGTGAGTCTATAAATAAATTAAATTTTAACAAGACAAAAATTTTTACAATTCTGTATCCAATTTTAAAGTTACATCGGTTAAAAAAGAAGAGATGAGTGAAGTCAAAGCTCCTAAATATTACATTTTACGATTTCCCATAAGGACCCATATAAAATTGAACATTTTTGATTAAAATTTTATGAATGAAAAATACTCGTAACAGAAAATATTTTTAGGTTTATATTTAAATCAAACCTTTGAGTATAACATATTTTAAAACTAATAATTTAAATTTAGTAATTTGATTAATATAATTAAAATAAAATTGTACAAATTTACTTTTTCTTTGTAAGTATATCTACACTACAAATAAAGTTATCTTCGAATTTCGAATTTTGAAAATATTTTTAACAGTGCAATAATGCTGTTAAATATTTATAAAATTTTTTAGCGTATTTCTTACATTATTTTGGATTGTTTTGCTGAAATGTCAATTTAAATATTTCAATTTTTTTTTATTACCGCCATCTGATTTCAAACACAGAAACTATACGTCCATGTTTTTTTTTAAATATATTTAATTATTTGAGTTTATAAGTAGGTTTATAATGGCTTATTCACGCCTATTACACAACTCATTCCTACAGGAAAAAATTCCTATAGGAGAATTTGCTATTACAGAACTCGTTTTGTCGGAAAAAATCCTACGCGTAGGAATTTTAATTCCGAAATCAAATTCCTAAAGGATGTAGGAAAGGAAAATATGTAGAAATTCAGTTTAATGGTTGTTTCCATGTAAATTGATTTTCCATAGTTATGAAATCAGCATTTCTGAACTTATTTGGAGTACAACACTAGCTGTGTTAAAATGGGGATCCACTTATTTTAGTCAATTTATTTTTCACGGCCCACTGAAAATATTTTATTTAAACTCGATTTTTCGCGTTTGCTAACCTTGTAGCTTGTTCAGACTAGTGATTAGTAATCCAGTTTTGCCTAAAGAAGTTTACTTTTAATCTAGATTAGCTTTTTTGGCGTTCAGCCTGTAAGAGAAAATCGCGATTAAAATTGGCGCTGCACATTGTATTTTTACCGTCTGTTCAAAATCCTATCCATTATTAGGGCATTCTGCATAAAATAAGTCACAGAACATCTATTACTTCAAAAGTTTTATTAGTTAATATTAAATAGGTTTGCTAATATTAACTAAACGACAAAACCGATTCTGTATTTTTTGCAAACTTGTTAATTGTGTTTGATTCATGATAAATAGAACAGATGAGCAATAATCTACATGGGGAGCTACAATTGATTTATAAAAAATTATTTTGGTCTCCATTTGGTAGCTTGTCTTTAATTCTGTTGAAAAGTCCTAATGTTTTATTCATCTTTTTGGCTAAGTAATCCAAATGCTGGTTAAAACTTAAGTTTTCGTCAATAACTCGTTCAATGATTTAGTTCGCAATTATAATATCTGAGATACCCTCGTACTTGGTTTTGATTGACAAGAACATATACTTCGTTTTCGAAATGTTAAATGACAATTTATGAAAAATCAACCATCCCCGTAAATTCCCAAGATCTTCGTTTACTTTTTGTACTGCTTCTTGATGAGTTGGTGCCGAAACAGTAATTAATGTGTCGTCCGCAAACATATTAATTTGACAGTTCTTTATAACATCTACTATGTCATTTATATACAAGATAAATAACAATGGTCCAAGTATTGAACCTTGTGGTACTCCGAGATTGTTTTCTATCAACGATGATGTAAAATTATCGACTTTTCTATATTGTTGTCTCCCTTGAAGATAATTATTGAACCATTCAAGCTATTTTCCTTCTATACCGTACTTGCATAATTTTTGGAGTAAGATTTTCCAATCTATAGTTTCAAAAGCTATATGTCCACCATAAGATTTAATGCTATTTCACAGGAATGCAATTCTCTAAAACCAGATTGTTGATCCACTAATATATTGTTATTAGCAATATGATCAACCAACTGTGTCCCTCGATCAGTGGTTATCGTAACAGGGCATCCGAAACGTGCGACATATTGAGATACGAAAGTTTTTGCTACTGTAACCGCCAAACTGTTGGTCGTAGGATAGGCTTCCGGCCAACGCGTGAACCTGTCAATGACTGTTAATAGATAAACGTTACCATGCGAAGGTGGTAACGGACCTACTAAATCCATGTGGACATGCTCGAATCTTGCCAATGGCATTTCAATTTTCTCAAAATGCGACTTTGTATGGCGGATCACTTTCGATCTTTGACAATGAAGGCATATCTTTGCCCAAGTTGCTGATTCGGTATTCATTTTCGGCCAAAAGAATTTTGACGCAATTAACTTGCGTGTGGCACGAACACCACTGTGAGACAAATTGTGTAAATTGTCAAAAACTTCTCGCCTCATTTTTAATGCAATGTATGGGCGCTTCACGTTTGTAGAAATTTCGCACCACACTTTTAACCCTGCTTCACTTTCGCACTGTCGTAATTTAAAGTTTGTGTTAGTTTGATGGTCAATTAAGATACGGAGTTCTTTGTCTTCTTCTTGTAGCTGTATAAGATGTTCAACGTTCAAACCAGTAATCAATATTTCGAAACAATCAGTTTCTGTAGGTCTGGAGAGATAGTCGGCAACCAGATTGTCGCGCCCTGATATGTGGCGAATGTCCGTAATTTTTGAAGCAATCGCAAATATAAGCGGTTTATGGTCTGTAAAGATAAAGAATGCTCTTCCTTCTACCATAGCCCTAAATCGTTTTATCGATAGGTATATTGCTAATAACTCGCGATCGAAAGCAGAATATCGCGTTTCAGCCGGCTGCAGTTTCTTAGAAAAGAAACTTAAAGGTTCCCATATTTTTTTGGTTCCATTGTATTGATGCAAAACTGCACCAACAGCTATTTCTGAATTGTCTGTCGTAATGTTTAAGAACGCGTTATCTATCGGATGTGCTAGGAGTGTAGCTGACGCCAATGCGTTCTTAGCTTCAATGAAATATTTGTTGCATTTTTCTGTCCATATAAAATCTCTTGATGTGTTACGCAATTTGTAACTGTTTTTTATATGGTCATAAATTGGTATTAAAATCTCAGCAATATGAGGTATAAAGCGATGATAGAAGTTAATCATTCCTAAAAACTTTTGCGCTTATTTAATAGACCCTGGAGTATCCAATGCTAAAATTGCTTTTACACGATCTAATGACGGACTAATACAAATTCAAAGACCTCACACCAAATTCGCATTTTGATGCTTTAATTTTCAAATCAAATTCGGTAAAACGATGAAACAATGCGCGTACGTGTTCCTTATATTCTTCAACACTTCGACTTGCGATTAAAATATCGTCTATATATGCATAAGCAAACCCGAAACCTTTAATAACCTCGTTAATAAACCTTTGAAAGGTCTGGGCTGCGTTTCTTAGTCCGAAAGGCATGCGTACTGATTCATAAAGACCAAAAGGTGTGATAATCGCCGTCTTGTAAATATCTTCAACAGCCACTGGAATGTGATGATAGGCTCGAACAATGTCAATTTTAGAAAATATCGTACATCCGTGAAGATGTCCACTAAAATCGTGAATGTGTGGGACTGGGTATCGATCTGGAATCGTACAGGCATTTAAATGCATATAATCCCCACAAGGCCTCCAATCATTACTTTCCTTTTTCTTTACAAGATGCAACGGCGATGAAACACTCGAGGAAGATGACCGAATTATACCAAGTTTCATTCAACAATATCATGTTTGACTTCTTTTGAAAAAATCAGGCTGGGTTGTAAGTGCAGGAAATTCTGCTAGCAAATGAAAAAAATCGTTGTCAACACTGTAATGCTTCGGCGTTGGAGTGTCCCCAATAGCTTCTACTATCCCATACATTTAATAACCACTTTTACCATCAATCAAAACTTTATTCTTTAATTCGACAATCAAATTAAACTTTACTAAAAAATCTGCTCCAATTATATGACGATTAATTGATGCAACTACAAAAGGATAAGTGAAAATGCAGCTAAGACCCACATCAACCTGTAAAAGTTGTGTCCCATAGGTATTTATATTGGTTCCGTTAGCTGCTGAAAGACAATAATCTGAAGATACTTGACATTTCTGGGATTTATTTATAGGAACAACTGAAACGTCAGCTCCGGTATCCACAAGAAACACAAGTTTTGTACATTTACATTTAACAAATCAACGACGACTAGACACTAAACCATTGTTTGTCGTCATAACAGATGACTTTGGTGACTTTTACTGCGAGTGACTCTACGCCGTTGATCACGAGATCTCGATCGATTTTGATGAAAATTATTTGGAAATCTGTTATGATCGTTTGCATTAAATCTTGAAGATATGTTAACAATACTGGACAGTTGATTTAAATGTTCACTGATTTGATTAATTTTAGCTTCAAGTGATGTGTCCGTCTTTACTTTAATTGCCGAGACTGTATAGATGGTAAACAAACTTCATGTATTTTGGTACTGAACCTATGACAATTGACTTTGTAGTTGTTGGTAAACCATTAAGCCAAATTTGTTTAATAAATGGTCTTGTAATCGCTTGTGTTGTACCTGCGATTGTTTCAAGTTTTCTGAAATATTGCGACGGGCTGTCGTTGCCTATGGCTACTCCGCCTAACAATGTCGATATTCGTTTGTGTTCGCTTTCGGTGTGTCGAGATAAAATAGTTTCTTTAATTTTGTTATATTTCTCATCCTGTGGTGGACGACTAATCAAGTCTGTAATTGTCATTAAAATGTCTTCAGGTAATGAAGTTAACACATGGTGATATTTTAGCTCATCAGACTTTATATTGTTGATAACAAAAGTGGATTCAACCAAAGAAAACCAAGTCGTCGGACTTGAGTGGCAAAACGATGGCATTTTAATGCGCGAAATTGCATTTGCGTGAACCGGTTGCATATGGGTTGGCAAATTCAATGTTCCGTTCACTGACTGTTTGTCTAAAAAATGTGTTTGATAAATTATCGCCACGATGTTGATTGATGATGAATCGTAAATTGATGTCCATCAGCCAAATTGTTTTGTCTATTTGTTGTTATCTTACACGATAGTAGTTATACGTTTATTTATTTCCCTGCAGGAGAAGACCACACCGAAGCAGACCGCCAAAGTGAAATTTTATCACCGTTAACGAAACTTTAGATTTGGCCTAAGGCCTTTTGCGAATGTAATTCAGTTTACAACGATAATTGCCTTACTTTCTGTTCACAATTTAACACGATTTAACAACAAACAGCAATATTAATTTAAACAATTCGAACTTATTGTTAGTTAAGTCTAAGGCAATATCACAGTCTATTTAGTTTTTAAATTCAATCTAACCTATAGGTCTTTTTGCTGAATCCGGGTGGTCAGTAGTTATCCAAGACACAATGGGTTTGTGATCACTAAAATATGAGACGTAAACTTGAGACTCAAGAGAATCTAGCTGCCGTTGGAAGACCGCGTCGGTGGTTGTGCCGTGTTGAGTGGTTGCTACGTTTCGCCGAGTATTTAATTTTAACATGAATGTACTTTCCATGAAATCCAGCAGTTCTTCCGCTTCGCGTTTCGAGAAGTCCACATTGAAGCCTCCCGATACGATCATTGGCACACGATCATAAAATTCGCCGAGATGAATAGAATCACTTTCTGTATATGGCAGCAAAGTGAAGTGAATAAATTTGATTATGTCAATTATTTTCTGGTTTGGAGAAATATATACGACGACAAACAATACGTTTTGGCGGTTTGGCATTAAGCATTTGACCGAGCAAATATCTCCAACCTTTTTAATTACAGCTACGAGACCAGTGGTTTGTGCGAAAGGATTTCTACATGTGGCGTAATTATGTGAGATACTCCAGATTATTGAGCCGAGACGTGGCACAAGCATTAGTAGAGTGCAGCCTCGTGTAACTATATCTCCCAGGTCTTCCCAATGTGACCTCAAACTTTGACAATTAAAGGTCAGGAATGTCATATCTTTATTGTGCATAAGTTCCACAATATTGTCTTGCACTGTAACTAGTTGGCTGCCCGCTAGTCTACTTAGTTCGTTACGCAAGGCATTCGTGGAAAGTGCTGTTCTCAATCCGTGGTGAAAAATACCATCTCCATTCTTTGAGACTAAATAAAGCCCTTCAATTGAAGTCACTCTGGATAGGGCAACGTAGACGAGAGCCTGTTCATGATTCTTCTCATATTCGTAGACGACTGCATCGAAAGTTGCACCCTGAGCCTTGTGTATGGTCACCGCACAAGCAGGAACTAAAGGAAATTGGCGGCGCTTTGCCACCATTGTTCTGTTTGGATTTAGGGGTACAGATACGTTTCTTTTGGCGATAGGTACAAGGTCGGCTCCAATTTGATTGCGCTTGGTAAAATTAACGGCGAGCTTCCTGGCCGCATGCCCCGTGCGCTCAGTATTGGGGAACCTCATCCAAATTCGCTTAATGGTATTCATATCTCCTTCATATTCAATATGCCCCAGGTAACCGAGAGCGCCGTTAGCCAAACCGTCTGCTACATCAATGTTGGTGGTGATAATATACAGCTTGTTAATCAAAAGTGGCAACTCAAAAGGTAGCCCACCTGTGTCGAGCACAGACATCTTGTGTAGTAACTGCCGCGCTTGAGCAATTTGTACGACGCTGCTACAGCCTAGAAAAACATCGACAGCAATTGAAATTACTTTAAGCGGAGATGCGTTGAGCACCGACATGTTGTAATGGTTTACTGATGCGTTTCGAAGAAAGAGCCTGATAGCATTTGGGCATTCTCTTTGAGCAAACTCTTCGGACACAAAGCGGGATTCGATTAATCGTTGCCCAGGTTCATCCAGCACATCGCCATTTCCGATGCGCGTTAAAACGTCTGAAAATTGTTGATTGATTGTCGCATTACTTCGGTCAGCTCGTAAAATTTTAAACTGCGCCACAAAGTCGGGCCGGCCAAGGAGTTCCTGAGTTGACGATAAATCGTAGTAGCACGCACTGGTGGCAGTTGGCGGAGGTCGCCTACTAAAAAAATATCTTTACCTCCAAAGTTAGACGACGTACATGTAATTTGTTTCAACCTGGCATCGACTTGCTGCAGTAACTCCCAATCATACTAACTTCTTCGTCCACGATGAGACCGCACACATACTTAAATAGTGTACGATATTGCTGAGCACTGTAGAACCCTCGATCGCAACGGCTGCTTTACCCGTGGAAGCACAGCAAATGTAAACATTGCAGTAGCCATCGGTATTTGTGAACCTATTATAAATTTCCATCAGTAAACGGATCACAAATGTTTTGCCACAACCAGCAGGCCCAGTAAAGAAAATTTGAATGGGTTCAGTGTGTTGTTTGTCAAGCAGAACTCCGATAATATGCATTAATAAACCTCTTTAGCGATCATTAGTCATGCGCATGAGACGGTTGAACGCCTCCTTCTCCATTACATTTTCCCGTTTCTTTGCAATCGGTACTAGTTTATTCAGCGTAGCCAGAAGCAAATCGGCATTCATAACGGAATTCGGCTTTCCGTAAAAGTCTGCAAAAGGATCAGTCTCATTGTTGAACCGAGTAACTATCTTAGTAAGATCGAGGTTGGCGGTTTCCTCTCCATCGCCTGCATCCGCGCACAGTTGTCGGCAAATCTCTATCGTTTTTCGGATGTCTAGATCGGACTCAAATTCTCGTCGGCATTGTAGAATAATATTCTCATTCTCATCGTATATCTGCATATATTACGCTTCAGCGAGCAGTTCAGTCTCTTCGTTCCTGAATGGGATATGCAACGTCACCATTTCGCGCCTATATTCGTCGAGCTGCGACGTCATATCGTAGTTTCTGTAGCGAAGAACGCGTTTTTTCAATCTGTTTTTCCACGGCTTACAGGCATTACATGGAATAATGTAGTACACAGCGACTTCAGCCAACGTTAGCTCTGCAAATTCGGGAGGGCGCTTCTCGTACTTTTCGAACCAACTATCCTTCCATATATCGGTAGAATTATCAACGGCCTCCTCCTCGTACAGTTGTTCCTTTGATTTCCGGACCCTCTGCCGCTCTATTGGCCAGCACGTGGGCAGGTACTGTATAACAACCGAGCTTTCCGACATGGGTAAGCGAAGCAAGTACCAAGCCGCTTCCTGGCTGGTGATCTCGACCGAATTTAAAAGATCAATACTCAATTTTCTTGTAATTTTGACTATATCAAACTCCGGATGCTCGTTCGTAGTCTGAATTATTCTACGCTGTAAATTACTGATCCCCCTATCAGTTTTATTTACATATTCCACTACATAAGCAGCACAGGAATACTCTTCAATTATGAACTGAATGTCCATATTAGAGCCAAGCAAGCTGAGGATAAACGGATTAAATGGATTCATCCATAGTTATACTGGCTCTGAGGACATTTTCATAGTAAACATCCGATTGAATTGCGTTTGCCTTGAAAAAAGCATCAATATCAGCATGATCGTTGTCTTTTAAGTTCTGCCAGTATTTCTGGTAATTCTTCGAATGTCACTCTTAGACATAGGAAGCAGAATAGCTGTGCGACGTATCGGCATAAAAGGAGCTTCAAAGCGACAGGGCTGTGGGTCTTTGCTCCCGATCTTCTTATAACATGTAAACGTGTGTTTATGTCGCTGCAATTTAGAAAAGGCAGATGCTCGACTTTCTGAAACACTAATGAGGCGATCAATCATATCACAGGCCGATTGGATGTCGGAACCGATGGCATCCAGAGGTGCGTTTTCTAGCCACAACAATATGTGCGCATGTGGACTTCCGCGATGCTGAAACTCTATCCTTTTAAAGTAGTGTTCTACCCGATTAACTCCAAATGGGCAATGCTGCTTAGACTGCAAGATCGTCATTAGAGTATCTACCAGCTTGTTGAAATGCAGTGCAGGAAGCTTTGGTATTGAAGTGCATCTCTGCCAATGCCTGATCACTAAGCAAGCTCTCATTTGGATTCTGTAGATAATACAGAAGCTTCATCAACTTCGGCCAGCCGATCTCATTAGCGCTTATTGTTAGAAAAATGGTTCGCCTACCAAGTTGACGGATCATAGCAAAAAGGTCTCGTTTACGTTGTTGCCAGTAGTATGTAGAGTTTGGAATGGAGCGAAGAAACGCAAGGTTATTTTCAATACAACCGCTAATGAAATCTTTCGATTCAACTCGCTTCCGTGTAAGTGAGGCATTTTGGCCGATATATTTAAAAGCTATAGTGAGCGAATCGCGTTTACGAAGTCGCATTATCTTCATCGCCATATACAATAAATGTTGAGGAGTAACGCCGCGTCTGTCGGCCCGCCTCAGTTCACTGGTAGCCATCATGAATGGGGTGACTTTTACTCCGTCGCTGAGAAGATAGATCGCTGGAAATGATAGTTCTTCACTATGCTCGTCAAAAAGAATACCCTGAGGCAAGCAACCTTCACTTGGCGTTATTCGCAGAAAATTCTCCTCGCTCCAAAGCAATGTCTGCTGCTGCGCGTGTAGACTATCGTCTATTGAAACCTCCTCGCTTATATTATCGCGCTCTAGCGGAGCTGTGGCGTTCAATGTTAAATTATGTAAATTCACTTTAACGTTGTAAAGTTTATAAAGTGGCGTCTCGACTAGGTATGCCAGCCATGCTTTTACAATGCGCTTTTTAACATAACCGATGAGGTAGCTTGATTTATGTATTTTTTGCGTTTAATGTGAACGTTTATGCAAAAATCATCATCTAGCTCGCGCGGTAACGTGTTAACCATCGTATTCACAGATATGGGGACGTTTATTATTTGGCCAAGTATTCCATACTGACCAAGCCCGTGGCGAAGACGGTGGATTTGCATGAACGGCAAGCGCGGAGAAATTAAACGTTCAGTCACTAGATCAAGCTTAGGAAGATTATCAGGCCGCGGAGGATAACAAAAGCCATTTGATTTTGCAAGGGCAGGTACGGTGCCAGCCTTTAGACGTGTGTAACAACTAGCATAGACTCGTGCATTAGTTACATCTCCAATTTCACTTCTAAACAGTTCGTGACATGATACCGGTGGTGTCTTTAAGTCCAAAGCATACCAAAGGCGGTCACATACAAAGCAAACTGAGCCAAATTTATTTTTTACAAATTTAGTTTCGAAGTATTTGCGAGCACCCAGATAATCGTTTGGTGTTTCTCGGCCAAGCTCGATAGAATGCATTGTCGCGTTTGTGACACGTGAGGGCCCGCCGATGTTTTCATTTTGTCGTAATATCGCAGTATTTTTATTATTCTGTTGTAATAATTGTCGTTTCCTCTCTCGGAATCGACGCATTCTCTCCGCAGCAGTTTGAGGTATCGATGATCGACAATCACGTCCGGCAATATTCATTGTTTCAGTCTTGCATTTCATTTTTTCTTACGCACTATCTAAAATATTTAAATCGTTATCAAAAAATGTTGAAATTTCACCAAATTTTACAACACAAATTTGACAAAAATAATTAAAACAATAATAACCACCAAATATCAACACAAAACCATGTGCACTTACAGATATTTTCTTCAATTTATTTTGAATTTTATTTAATATTAGTAGTAACGCGCACTTTAGTATTTATTAAATTTTTTTTTCAGTTTTTCTTAAATCGGCTGGAATTTTGAAATGCCGGATGTTGTTGTATGTTGCATATGTATGCGTAAAATTTATTTTGATTTTGGGTTTTATTTTTTATTTTTATAGTCGATATTCACACATACTAGATGCATTATTATTCGTTCGTTTGTATGAAGAATACAATAAAAAAACTTGCTGCTGCGGCCATCTATAATAGATATTTTCACAACAAAATTAATTAAAGTAGGCGATTTTTTTTCTTATTCGGCTCACGATGTTTTTGAAATGCCGGATGATGTTGTATATTGCATGTGTATGCGTAGATTTTGCTTTGATTTTACGTTTTATTTATTTTTTGTTCTTGTCGATATTCACACATACCTGCAATATTTTTTGTTCGGCACTTTTATTTCCGTAACCCGATGTCTATACAGTTTTTTACTTACTCCTGCCGCTAAAGATGTTTTCACATCAAAAAGTTTTCACATAAATCTTTTGCGAGTTGAGGGTGAACTCGCTCGTTGTTTTTTTATTTACATACCACCTGCAAATTGCATTGATCCGTGCCAGGCATATAATTATATCTTTAACTAAAATGTAAATCGCTGCCCAAGAATTTATAATATAGATTTTGTTTACACCTCCAATAATTTATTTTAAAAATTGTTAACTGATTACAAACGATTCTGTTTGGTTGGGATTTTACGGGTTTTTTCATTTTATACGCCTTCTCTTTTAATTCGGTTGCTGAATTTACAGATTTCTTCGATCAGGATTTCTTTTGTTAACTTTCAACACTTATTTGGTTTTTTATTGCTCTCAGGTGCTTATGTTTCATTAGTTATATTTTTCTATGTACATATTTTAAAAACACAACAAAAATCGTTTTTAAAATATGGACGGAATTTACTGGAAATTTTCAATTGGGTGATGTAAACCAATTTTCACCTTAATTCGTGAAAACGAAGCATAGCTCCACTCAAATATTCATATTCAGGAATCTCAACGCAAAAATCCATCTTATATCCATAGGACAGGGATCTTTTGATAAATTAGTTTGATTCATATCGAGCTTAATTTATCAAATTATCTATGAATTTTATTTCTAGGCTACCCAATATGCTACAGTAGAACTTTGATTCCAATTTTATTTTAGAGACTCGTAAAATATTTTGAATAAAGAGGGGTGTATGGTTGTTAATGTTGCTATGTTGTATAATGTATAGGTTTAACTACTAGAAAGCAAGGATTAATAAATTGTTATGTCGTAATTTAAAATTTGGTAGTGGGGTTTAGTACTCTGAAATATTGATTGATGGTGGATTCAGCGAGAAAAATTTGCTAGCTCGTGATCACGAATTGTTGAAATTTTGTCATCATTTTTACCCCCTCCAATTTTTTTTTTACTCTTTTAAAAGAGCAACCATAAAAAAAAGTAACAAATGTAAATATGTATGTGTATGTTTATTGTTCATTTCATTGATAAAACACAATAAAATACGATTACGATTAGGAATTAAAATTCCTACAGGAATTAAATTCCTACCGAGTTCTGTAATAGGAATGATTATAAAAAAAAAATTGAACGAATGGTATGACGTCATGACATAAAGATGTGTTTGTAAATGAAGGGATTTTTTATATAGTTCGAATTTTAACCTGACGGCTTCTATATCTAGGAACGCTTTAGTGAAGTAAATGAAAATTGTTTATAAAATCAAAGCGTTCCTAGATATACAAGCCGTCAGGTTAAAATTCGAACTTAATATATAAAATCCCTTTATTTACAAACACATCTTTATGTCATGACGTCATACCATTCGTTCAAGTTTTGTTTTTATAATAAGCCACTAGTGCCATCTTCTTATAAACTCGACTAATTAAATATACAAAATATAAAATGGACGTGTAGTTTCCGTGTTTGAAATCAGATGGCGGTAATACAAAAAAAAATTGAAATATTTAAATTGAAATTTCAGCAAAACAATCCAAAATAATGTAAGAAATACGCTAAAAAATTTTATAAATATTTAACAGAATTATTGCACTGTTAAAAATATTTTTAAAATTCGAAATTCGAATTTTCGAAAACGAAAGAAACCTTGTGTAGCTAACTTCATAATATCTTACGTATTTAAAAAGTAAATTTGTACAATTTTATTTTAATTATATTAATCAAATTACTAAATTTAAATTATTAGTTTTAAAATATGTTATACTCAAAGGTTTGATTTAAATATAAACCTAAAAATATTTTCTGTTACGAGTATTTTTCATTCATAAAATTTTAATCAAAAATGTTCAATTTTACATGGGTTCTTATGGGAAATCGTAAAATGTATCCCCCTTAAATTAAGCTTCTTAATTTAAAGGGTCGATGCTGATGGCTTGTATATTTAGGAGCTTTGATAAAATTCAAGCAAAAGCATTTACATTTTATTGTTATTCACTTTATCCAATGCTTATGACCGTTACGGTGGTTTTATTAAAGAAAATTGTTTATTGGATTTTAATTAAATCGCAACCTACGAATGTATTTATTTCTAACAAAAATTCGGTTAAACACTAATAAAAAAACACACATCAAAAATCCATCTTTCATGTTTTATTAACAAAATGTGTCATTTAAGGGGGGAGCCACCCTGGAATTTTCATAAAATCAAAAAAATTTTTTTTCATTTTTTTATAGTTTGATGTATTAAGAATCATATCTAATTAGTTTGGAAGCCAAAAAAATATAATTTTGTGATTTTAATCTTTTATATACAAATTTTTAGAGCTCAAAACTTTAAACGCGTTTTGATCGTTATTGATTTTCACAAAATGGGGTCTATTGTTTAGGTAAGAGCAAGCAAGTATGACCAGTATCATCGACAAATATCAAATAAGACTAGTAAATTCGGTTCCACTGCCTAATAATAGCCTGCCTACACAACCACGCAAATGCCAACAAAACTAGAAGCAATAGCAACAAACACTATACACCTACAATCAGAGGACAGTTTACAGTTACAAATTTAAGAAAACCTAACATTATCATAAATTAATTTACAATAACTTAATATACCCTAACTGAATTTTTCCTCTTCAAATGCTTCACTTGCCATAAGGGGAAGGTGTTGTAAATCTAATCGCAATCGAACTCGCTCATGACGGAAAATCTACGTTTTGTTACACCTACATTTTTATATCCGCCAATTAGCAAAAATGATTCGCTAATTTCGTTGTTTATAATAAATGTTAAATTTATGGTAGGAATAACGCGACCGCAGCGGTCCCAAAGTTAAATATTATATTTTGTTAGTCTGAGAGTTGGTGGTCAGGTGTGAAGCTACTTGTGGGAATCAAGTTTGCACTTGCTGTCAGTTTCTTACCTTGCAACTTCCGCAAGTTCCCGTGTTATCTCCTCGTGGTGACCGCTGGTAACTAGATTAATGATCTATTGGATCTGGGCCAAAATACGGTGCTAAAAGAGTCAACCTTAAACAAACCGCTAGGCTGGATTAAGGTGCTACTCGTACCGTGCCGATAATCGATCAGACTGGGTACTCAGTTTAAAAACTAGCTCAATCGCTAACGGTGGATCCAGATACCTGGCACCCTCTAGATTAAGTACCTTCAGAAGGACATACCTTCTCCGATACTCGTGGGACATAACATGGATCTTAGTAAAGGAAAACAACAACAAAAAGAATCCGGCTCTAAATAAAAGGGAAACTATACGGAAAAGGTAATTCGTGTTTTTTAGAACTGCCGCCAAGTCTTCAAACAAATAACGGGACATAAGCTCAAATGAGGCTGGTCCTTCCATTCGGGTTACTAAACCTGAGAAAATGAAAATGCAGCGGAACCAGAGCACGAACGAAGTTGGTTTCTCAACACAGGACGTAGAGTCGTGCATTCTCGCCAAATATAATTTAACTAGTTTTCTGCTATCAAAATGCAGCAATACAGATGTAGCATCGGTTAGCATTGAGGTCCAGCTGTAGCTCTCTGAGTTCTTCGTGGAACCTGCTCTTGAAGCGCTGGCAAGTCTTCTTGTTAATCGTCCTGTGAGCCTTGCAATGAGTCATCTTGTACTTCCTCGGGTTCTGGGACGATTTCGGGCTCAATCTCTTGCTGTTCTGGGACCTGGATGTCAAAACTGTCCAGAAGAACGTTGTGACCATCGTCGAGATACGTGTAGCGTTTTTTTAGCTGATTCGCATGAGCAACAATCTCTCGTATATCGGTTTGTACCTTGTAATTGACAGTTCCCATTTTGTACACGATTTCTCCTGAAACCCAGCACCACTGATTGTTGCTTAAGTGGGTTTTAACGAAAACTTTGTCGCCGATCTCAAACATCTTTTCTGTAGCACCGTGTTGTCTGCTGGGATGTCGTGCTCTGCATATTGTAGACTTCTGGCCATTTTGAAAAGGCGTCGATGATGACAAAATACCAGAAGCCATTGACTGGACCAGCGAAGTCGATGTGCAATCGCGACCATGGCGCTTCTGAATCGGCCACGATTGCAGTGTAGCTTTGATCGGTGTAAACGCACTCGTTGCGCAACATGGTCAGGAGACTTTTTGCCGAGCTAATAGCTTCATGCGCTCAGTGCCAGGATGACCTTGATGCAGTTCTCTAAGGATTTCGCTGCGGTAGCGTTTCGGAATGATGGTGCGATCACCAAAAAAAATGCAACCGTTGATGACTGTGGGCGAATGTCGTCTCGGGAAGTATTTTAGCAGCCTCAGCATCAGGAATTTGCTGTCGTTTGCGTGGCCAACCCTTCTCAATGAACCTTGTGAATTCCTTCAACATCTCGTCTTGACTTGTTTCGTATTGAATAGCTTCGAAGGTTACTGGCAGCTTCTGGGCGGTGTCTATGGCGAAGCAACCTAGTAAGCCTTCTGCAATGATCTCTCCAATGACGATGTTTTCGTGTTGACTAATGAGTCGAGAGATGAAGTCCACGTATGCGAAGCTTCTCGTGTCGATGTATTTGATCTCAAAGTCGTATTTGAGAAGTAAGATTGCGAGCAAGGGTTTATGATCCGTCTGGAGCTCGAATTTGCGACCATAAATGTAGCGGTGAAACTTCCGAAGGGCGAATATGAGCACCAGAGCTTCTCTTTGGATTTGCGGGTAGTTTTTTTCTGCTGCTGTGAAAGTGCGTGCGGCATGCATTACTGGGCGCAAAGAGTTGCCGGATATCTTAGTTGGGTCGTAGTGAGCAAGTCCGAGGTCAGATGCCAGAATTGTTTTGAGCTCGTCGAAAGATTTCTGGTGTTTTGCTTCCAATGCAAACGTGACATCATCTTGAAGCAACTCGTCTAATCGGCCGCGATATTTCTTGAAACCAGTAATGAATTTTCTGTACCAGGTGACTGCTCTCAGAAATGCCTGAAGCTGCTTGACACTTGTTGATCTTGATGGTTATTTTGATCGGTTCCTCCCACAATGAAGTCGTCGATGAACGGAAAAACGCCTTTTGCTCTGCTTATCATGTTGCTCACAAGTCTTTGGAAGATTCCCGGCGCTGGTTGGACCCTTGGCTGCAACCGATTGACTTGGAAAAGTCCGCAGTGAATGTTGATGGTCATCAGCTTCTTTGAGTAAAGGAACGCGTCTGAGAGGTCGATTTTGCTGAAGATTTTGAATGGCGATAGCTGAGCGAAAATCTCGTCAGGCGTTGGCAGTGGAAATTGCTCCGGTTCGAGCGCATCATTTAAGCTGGTTGAGTAGTCGGCGCAGATTCTAACGCGTCCATCCTTTTTCTTGACAGCGACGATTGGTGCGGCGTAAGCTGAATATCGCACGGGGCTAATCACGTTCAAGAGCTGCAACCGTTTGATTTCGTTCTCGATAGGCTCCATAGCGGCAAACAGAACTGGATGGCTGTTGCGGAAAATTGATTTTGAGCCTGGTTTGATGCCTTTTGGGTGCAAAGGCCGAGCGCATTGCTGAAAAGAGCTGGAAATTTTGTCCTCAACTCACTTGGAAATTGCTGTGAAGCGTCGAGTCGGATGTTGTTGCAGACGCTGGCGATGGGAACGTTCCATAGGTCGAGAGCTTCCATCCAGTCGCTGCCGAGGACGTTCAAGCTTGAATTTGCAAAGTAGCATGGACCGATTTTCGAAAATTGATTTTGAGCCTGGTTTGATGCCTTTTGGGTGCAAAGGCCGAGCGCATTGCTGAAAAGAGCTGGAAATTTTGTCCTCAACTCACTTGGAAATTGCTGTGAAGCGTCGAGTCGGATGTTGTTGCAGACGCTGGCGATGGGAACGTTCCATAGGTCGAGAGCTTCCATCCAGTCGCTGCCGAGGACGTTCAAGCTTGAATTTGCAAAGTAGCATGGACCGATTTCTTCTCGTCCGTGCAGCTTCAAACGTGCGGGGAATTTTTCGAGAGATTTCATGAAATTAAAACAGAATATCTTCATCATTCCCAAGTTATCTCTGTATAACCTTGTATAACATTTGTAGGACCGTCAGCATTAGCATTACCCAATGTATCAATATCCACCGCGGGGAGGTTGCGTGACCGGATTTTATACATCATATAGCCCTTATAAGGGCTGATTTATAAAATAATATAAAAACAAAGCTTTAGTCAGTCTCTTTTTTTGAGCCATATCGCGTTCTCTTCTCTTTAAATGACCTGTGCAACGAAGTACGCTTTCGTTTCCGACTTTCCTTCGATTCCCTCTTTAGCGTCCAGCAAAAAACAGCCATCATGTTTACATCCCATCGTCTCTGATACCGAGTTTCCATGACCTTAATATCTTGGTGAAATCGTTCTCCCTGTTCTTCACTAAAGTCCCCAAGGTTCTCAGGAAATTTATCGAGGTGGGAATGAAGAAAATGAAGTTTCAAATTCATATTACATTGAAGCTTGTGAAAGTCAGAAATCATTTTTTCAACTAATTGTTTTTAATGAAGGCTTTTTTTATTGCCAAGGAAATTTTGAGCAACTGCTTTGAAGCTTTCGGAATTATCTCGGAACATCGTTCTGATCTGAGGGCCATCGAAAACCCCTTCTTTCAATTTTGCCTCAACTTCGAACATTTATGAACGAGATATTTGAAGCAGGCTCCAGATTTATCGAGCGCTTTAACGTCTATTGCTTCATTAGACCAAGCTTTGATGTAAAGGGGAGGGATAAGAATTTTGCTTGGATCAACTAGCGATTTGTGGATGATATTCCGGGAACCAGGGGTGAATGATGTTCTGGTAGGCCAATTTTTTTCACATAATGATTTTCACGATCACGACTGTCCCATAAGCATAAATGACATGGAAATTTTGTGAATCCTGACTGTTGTCCAAGTAAAATCGTTATAATCTTAAGATCACCGCAAAGTTGCCATCTATGAGTCTCGTAATCAATTTTTTGCAGTAGAATATCCATGTTCTCATATTTTTCCTGCATAACAGTGGAATCGGCAATGGGAACTGGAGCATAAATGTTTGTATTGTGTAGCAAAACTGTCTTTATACTTCTCTTTGATGAGTCTATGAAAAGTCTCCACTCTTTGGCATCATAACAATTTGGTTTTAGTTCGTTAATGAGACCTACTATGTCTGTACAATAAACAAGAGAATGATCATCATCTTTTAAAAAATACTGTCGAAATTGCATCTCTCTGTTTCTATAAAAAGAAACTTTCGTCTTTGGCTTCAACAGATTTCTCTCTTTAAGAAAGGATGCTAAAAATTCTGAACCATCCTTTGCTAATCCTAAATTCATCACTCATCTTAAATGCCGATTATGTCTCATCACTCATCTTAAATGCCGATTCTGTATCCATATCTATTTTTTCCTCGATCATATCAGCAATTGTCTCGGGTGGATGTACATGACTGACATTACAAGTACGACTGTCCTCGACTGCAGCTAATACTGGAGCTACAACAGATGAAACACTAATGTACACGATTTTTGTTTTGTTTATACTACTATAAAAGCAGTCATCAGCACTTGAAGGGCGTTTCCATATCGTTCCGAACGGAAAACGCGATGTTGTCTTTATTTTATTCCTTCTTCCATCTGCCGAACATTTTTCGACAGCAGTTACAGATGATGTTGGGAGCCCAGCATTTAATCCCTGACTCATCCATATCGAAACCAAAAATATCTTTATAAGTCTTTCGAATATCATCATCGATGATTTTTGTAAAAAACTCACTTCAAACTTTGAGCATACATGACAGAGCACATTGTGCTCCGATTCACAATTGTGTTCTGGCAAGATAACTTTGCTCTTTTTTCTTGTAGTCCTAAACTCTACATTGGCCAAGTCACCAACCAATGTTGATCTGCGGTCGCTTGATGACGATGCCTGCGGGCCCGCTTTCCCACCCTGGGGCCTGGGTATCCAACTCCCTGCATCGTAACGCACTTTCTCCGTGTGCCTACCATGACGGCGTAACAGCCGTGATCCAGGGACTCAGCCGGATAACGGGCTCGCTCCGTTGCCCACCGTCACCGCGAGGAGGTGCCCTGGATGTAGACACACGGGAAACGAGATTGTAGGGAATATGACGCATGTAAATTTTGTGAAATCTACACCGAGGAAGATTGAGCGATACTGTTTTAGTATTTTGATATCGGGGTTATAGAGTTAGTCGAAGATTCGATGGGCGAGCGAGTTTTAGGTTTAACATCGTTTAGGATTATCGGGTTTAACGGTTTTAGTAGATTTTAAAGAGTCTTTTGAGGGTTTGGACAAACCCTGACGTAATGCTAAAAATCCTCATTTATTAAATCTTTTGAGGTTATGGTGTTATGGGGTTATGAGGTTATTGGGTTATGAGATTATGGGTTTATAGGTCTTAGGAGTTATCCGTTCAAACATTTAATAGTACTGAAAATCCTTATTTACTAGGTTTTTTGAGGTTATGGCCAAACCCTGACGTACTAGGGTTAAACCGGCCTTGGATTCGGATTCAGCGACCCCAAAAACATATAGAATACATAGTCAGACCCCCAGGCCAAAAAAAAAAATTTTTTTTGTGTGGCTGTGTTATCTACATATTCTAAAATGGCCGGTAACACATTTTAAAAAAATAGAAATTCCTAGAAATTCGCCATGTACGATGGAAATGGGATTCCAAAATGATTGTTACATGAAGTTCTGGAATATGACAAATTAGGAAGGAACTCGGTTAGTTCTCAACCGATTATGTTGAAATTCAACATGTACGATGGAAATTTGATTCTAAAATGATATTTCAAAGAAGCTCTGGAATATGGCCAATTAGGAAGGAACTCAGCTAGAATTTAACCGATTTTGATGAAATTCGACATATGCGATAAAAGTGGGATTCTAAAGTGATTGTTAGATGAAGTTCTGAAATATGGCCAAGTAGGATAGAACTTGCCTATTTCATAACCGATTGTGATGAAATCCGACAAGAATGATAAACATTAGATTCTCTAATGATATTTAGGAGAAGTTCTGAAATATGGCCAAGGATTTGGAGAAGTTTGGAATATGGCCTATAAGAAAGGAACTCGGTTAGTTCTCAACCAATTATGGTGAAATTCGAAATGTATGATAAAAATGTGATTCCAAAGTAACTACTAAATGAAGTTCTGGAATATGGTCAATTAGGAAGGAACTCAGTTATTTCTCAACCGATTTTGGTGAAATTCTACATGTGCGATGAAAATGGGATCCTAAAATGATATTTAGGAGAAGTTCTGAAATGTGATTCTAAAGTGATTGTTAGATGAAGTTCTGAAATAGGGCAAAGTAGGATGAAACTTAGCTTTTTTTAAACGATTTTGATGAAATTTTGGGCTATGTTCTACGAGTATGATTACTGTCAGAGCGGCAACATCGACTCTTGTTTAATTATCGGGTTGGGTAAGTACTTGATACCTTTTCTGTTTTTTCTGTTGTCCCAATTTTAAAACACAAAAGGTACAAAGTACTTGCTCAGCCGGATACAGCCTAAACACAGTCGATCTTTCCGCTCTGACAGCAATCATACTCGAAAAACTCTACCCAAAGATTAAACTGACGGATTAGCGAGGCAATTTGCTAATTGAACTTCATCCCGTACATCAACTTGATTTTTCGATCCTATTAGGTCATATTCCAGAACTTCATCTAACAATAATTTAACGATTCCAATTCCATCGTACATGTCAAATTTTATAAAAATAGTTTAAGAAAAAGCCAAGTTCCATCCTACTTGGGCATATTCCTGAACTTCACCTAAAAATCAATTTAGGATCCCATTTCTACAGCACATATTGTATTTCATCATATTCGGTTAAGAAATAATCGAGGTCCTAATTTGCAATATTCCAGAGCATCATCAAACAATTGTTTTAGAATCCCACTTTTATCGTTCATGTGGAATTTCACCAAAATCGGTTAAGAAATAAACGAGCTCCTTCCTAACTGGCCATATTCCAGAAATTCTCTTTAATATCATTTTAGAATCCCATTTTTATCGCAAATCTCGAATTTTATCAAAATCTGTTAAAAAATCGGTAAGGTCCATTCTACATGGCCATATTTTAGAACTGCTTCTAAAAATCAATTTAGGATTCCAATTTTCATTGTACATGCGAATTTCATAATACTCGGTTAAAAAAATTACCGAATTCCTTCCTAACTGGCCATATTCCAGAACTTCACCTAACAATCGTTTTAGAATCCAATTTCTTTCGCACGTGTCGAATTTCTTCAAAATTGGTTAAGAAATAGGAAAGTTCCATCCTATTTGGTTATATTCCAGAACATAATCTAAAAATCCGAGTTTCATTATAAACCGTTAAGAAATAACCGAGTTCTCTTTAATATCGTTTTAAAGGAAGGCCTAATTGACCATACTCCTGAACTTCATATAACGATCATTATAGAATCCCATTTTGTTAAGAAATAACCAAATTCTATCCTACTTGGCAATATTTCTGAACTGTAGTTTAAATCCATCCTAATTGGCCTTTAACCTGGACTTCAACCTAAAAATCATTGTAGAATCAAACTTCCATCGAACATGTCGAGTTTCATCATGATCGGTTAAGAAATAACAAAGTTCCATCCTACGTGGCCAAATTCCAGAATCTCATCTAAAAATCAGTTTAGAATTCTACGTTTAATCATACTGACAAAACACACAGCAATTCATTTAAATGTATACTCCTGGCTTTCCACAGTGAATAACCCATAACGCAATGAAAACCCATTGTTAGTTTCATAAATTCGCTTTATTTGCATATAAACATATGAATGTCCAATTGTACCTATCTAGCCGGAAAAAAGTTAACCAAACAATATTCTCTTTATTCACTGATTATAATTAAATATACACCAGGTTAGCTCTAAATATAGTTAGGTCTAAATGACCAATTTTTTTTTATGACGTCACACAATTCTAGTAACGTATAAATTACAACAACAAGTAAAAAAAATGAAAAATAAAAAACAATAACTTGTTTCGTTTGCTTTTGCTCTCTTTACTTATAAACACGTGGCGGAATTGTATGACCTATGACGTCACAAACATGTGGCTCAAAAGATCGAACCAATGACTACAAGCAATTTTTACAAATTGAAACACATTGTCTCCCCGCTACGCGGCAGTATAATAAAGAAAAGATATTTTTTTTGTTTCTGTTTTGTCCCATGATTCAATAAATCCCAGGTTAGCTCGATTTTTCAAACCACGTGTTCGTGACGTCATGCAATTCCGATAAATATGTAAGTTATTCTTATTTTACTTATCGTTTTTTTGTTTGTTGTTGTAATTTATACGTAAAAGAATTGGGTGACGTCAAAAAAAAAAGATGGCCGTTTGTTTACATATTTCGAGCTAACCTGGGTTTTTATTGAATCATAATGAAAGATGAAACAAAACAAAAAAAATATCTTTTTTTTACTACACTGCCACATAGCGGCGAAGACTTTGTGGTGTGTCGTCAGTCTTTGTACTCATAGGCCTGTATATTCAAGACGGCATTGATTTCATTGTTGGATTGATGAATATACATAGGTGAATATTTTTTTGAGGTTATGGTAACCGTCAGTAAATCTTTAGTTTGATTATGCACAAAATTACACAGATTTTGTCACACAAATTATTTATTAATAAATAACGAACTCGTAAAAAATTAAGGAGTTATTAAAAATTACGAATTTTTTGACGTCTTAAATTGTCACAATTTTGATTGACATTTCTTTTTTGTTGGTATTGGCACAAATTAAATAGTAATCAGATGCGCAAACACAAAGTAATAACCATTTTCACCACATTTGATTTTCTTGAATGTGTCACCTATCGGAAATAATAATAAACGTTAGCTAAAACTCCAACCAATAAAGATCGAGCGTCTCTACAAAATATAATCTGAACTATTAAAATCGTAAAGTAGTATGTACACATACATTCAACAGCAAAATGTAAATATATAGAAAGAAATTTTTTGTTGGTGCGTATGCACAGCAGTAGAAGTTATTTATTGTTTTGGCTCGTGAAGAAACTGGATTACGTAACGATCGAGAATTTTTTTATTTATTCTCGTAATGAAATATTATTCATTTTAGAATGATGATGATGCGACTGATTTTTTTCATTAATTACGAGATTTTTTAATTAGGGCTGTAAAATCATTAGAGACCAATTTTATTTTTTGTCGTAGTTGATTGAAATTTCAATTTTTTACGATGCAATTTCATTTATTTTGTGTTCAATTTTTTTGTTGTTGTCCTTATGGTATCGGTAAGAATAGAGAATAGAAAACTAAATAGATCGGTAAGAATAGATAATAGAAAACTAAAATAGATTTTGGAAATAATGATAAACAGCCAATACCATAGCAAAACATATTTGCTTGTTTATGTCTAACGGGCTAGACCTATTCTAGGAAAAAAATCAAATTAATTAATTACACTAAATATTCAGAAACTTCAAGAAATTGTTGTATCAGTCTGGGCTGTAGTTACTGACCAAGCTACAAATAATCGGAATGCATATAAGGAATTAGGAATTGACTCACAACAAGTTTTTTTTTAAATAAATAATGAGCCTATTATGCGTTATTGATATCCGCATATAATTAAATCAATACGTAATACAATCTTAGCCTACGATATTTCAACACCAGATGGTTTGGTTTGCTGGGATGTTTTGGAAGAATTATATAGTCCAGATTGCCAATCAGTCACACGGGTCTGTTCTAAATTAACCGAAACATCTATTCATCTAAACAGTTTCAACGTATGCGAGTAAGTTTAGTCACCGAAATTTTAAGTAAAAGCTGCGCGGAGGGAATTAGAACTTTTCACAGATTAAATCCAAAGGATTAACAATGTGCTACATTAACAGCAGCGTTTTTGGAAAAAATAAATGATGTGTTTGATGTTCTAAATAGCAAAAACCAATTTTACAAAAATCCTGCGTAATCATGATATAAATTAATTTACTTTCACGTTTTATATGATTTACTATTTAAACAGACTAAAGCGATATCAAATAATTGTCCGTACACACAAATATTTGAGGGTATTTGGTAAAAAAAATGTAGTCTTAATATTTGGTGTCATACAATTACACTTTGCAACCTTCTTTCGTTAAATAAAAACGTTAAATTTACTTTCGTCCGAGGAAATCATATTTTCCCATGACTCTTCGGGCTCACCCACATATCCCAATTAGAGGGTTGCTTTCCCGACCGTTTTTAAAATCCCGGGAGCCGAGAGCAACAACACCAAATTTGCCGGGATCCCGGGAAATTAACTAAAAATTCTGGAAATCAATAAAATGTACGAAACACATAATTTTGTTTTAAATTTTATCTTCTTTAACAAAACTGAAATTTACTGCCATATTATTCACTCGGTCAAAAAACGTGATTTGAACGCTTTTAAACCAAAAAATTAAACCAGAATAAACCACCCGATTTCAAACCAGAAAATTTTAAACCATATCCTAATCATTCGCTAAGCTTTTCTGGTTTAAATCTGTTTGCTTTATTTTTTTATTTTAAAAACCCGACGTTTCGACGGTACATTCCGTCATTCTCAGGGGCATAATTTTTACTCTTTTTATCATAATTTATGATTCTACGTACGAGTTTAAACCGTCACACAGTGCGTTATCGAATCATCTACGTGGAAGTAACCACTCGTTATCTATAGATGACGCTAAGATACTTGATAGGGAGCAGAATCTCAATAAAAGGTTAATTTTGGAAAGCATTTACATCAAAAAAGAACAAAATTTATCTCAAAATTTATTAAATATTCAGGAAGTTTCAAAATATTTGTTAAATTATTACGACAACATTTTGTAGATTTTCTTAAAAAAAATTTTTGTCACTCAAATTGTATAACTTTAAATTTTTTCGGTTAAACTGAGTAATTCGTAAATTTTAATTTGAACTCTAAAAAAAAAAAAAAAGGTAGTAAAAATTATGCCCCTGAGAATGACGGAATGTACCGTCGAAACGTCGGGTTTTTATTAAATAATTAATAAAAATAAATAAAACAAGTTAAAAACCAAAGAAAATTATTTTATTTTAAAAAGTGAATTAAATTAATGAAATCAAAATAGCGAATATTGTATGAAAAAAAATACATTTTTTATTTCGGAAAATTTGTGAAAAAAATGAATTAAAAAAAGTAACAGGTGGTGTTCATACAAAAACCACTATTTTTAATTCACTTTTTTTAATTCGTGGAGCCCATTCGTGTAAGTTAAGGTAGAAACATTTTCTGTGCATTTGTATTCATTTTGGTGTTTTTCGTCTGTTTTTGTCTCTTTTTTTGTTATTTATGCAGATGTTGTGCAGCATATACAGCACACAGATATAATATAAACGGGTAAAGAAATACATTGATGATTGAAATGATTGTATTCACCGCTGATACGCCTTTTCAGCATCATTTAATTGCTCAGGGTTACGGTGGCGTATGAATGGCATGCACAAGTAATGTGTATTGCCATAGCCATCAACGCGAACGATCACATACTCGATGGACGAAGGAATTGCAGAATATGGTCGAGTCATGAGTCGAGCCAGGCCAGCGAGCGGCGAAAATATATCTTAAGTTATGTTGGCAATTTTTGCATATAACATTTGAATCCATACGTTTTTAGTCGAAAAGTCTTACCCAATTTATATAATGGCGAGCTTTCGTTTTGCAGGGAATTTGGATGACAGTTCGACCAAAATTTCAAATGAAATCCCAAATTATGTTATAAGACTTCTCAACTAAAAACGAATGGATCTAAATGACATACGCAAAAAATGCTATATACCGCAAAAATACCAATATACCTTAATCCCGAAAAAATGAATGAAACATGTAGTCATGACATACCGCCGTGGATCGCCATCTATGCTGTTGCGAACAATGGCGTGCTGTAGCCAAAAAGCGTCCTTGTGGAGCCGAAAGTATTTGCGAAAGTCACCGTCGTCGTAGTGGTCGACCTTGGAGCGTTTGCAGGTGCGGTAAGGACGTTGCACTTGTCGTGCATCTATTTCTCCCTCTAATGACGACGTGGAGGACATCAAAATGTCGTCAATTTCACGTAATACATCCATTTGTGAATTATGACAGAATAGAATGATAGATTTCTTTTCTCTCATTGTGTCCATGCACAGCAAAAGGGCACGAAAATGACGAAATCAAACGATGAACTACCTTCAATCAAAATAAACTTAATTTCGCAAAATTCACAACACGATTGCACTGTTTGGATTGAAAAAGGAGTGAATAATATGAAAATATGGATTAAACCAACGAAAATGTTCATAAACCGGCCGTCGGAGTGCGGTTTAAAATTAGCGTGGTTTACCTTGGTTTATCGGTTTAAAGATTTTGGTGTACATTTTTAAACCAAGTGAATAATATGAAATTTCAGAAAAAATTTGGTCTAAAACGATTCAAACCATGGTCTAAAATAAACCAAATTTAAACCGAGTGCATAATATGACCGGTATTGTTTAATAATTATGTATCATTGTAGGAATAAATGATCACTGGAAGACAGTGCTCAATGGCATTAATAGTTTCAGGCAACTCAGTAAACGCTCAAATCAGTAAACTTTTGACTTGCCAATCCATAGAAAAATTAAGAACGTAAGAAATGTATTTTCAGGAGGAATCAAAAAGGACTTAAAATTAACTAAGGCTCGAAAGTTTACCTATTCCGTTAACCAGCGAGATATTTCACTAAATACAATGAAAGAAAACTCAATGAAAATGCTTTGTTATGTTTAGAGATCTTTGTACACCAAGGTCTTAATCAATAAGTGTATTTAGCAGCTGAAACCACATCTACAGATTAACAGTTAAGAAATTAACAGTACTGTAAACATTGAGAACCTCTTTGGCGCCTACTTCATTTTTTTCCCATATTATCATGAACCATCCTTTAACGATCAATGACATTATTTAGAGATAAATAAGTTATTGTGCTTTTGATACATACACTTTTCAATCGTAAGTAGCTTTTCATTTGGTAAAGATGAATTTTGAGAATAAAGTTCATCAAAAAGAAATTTTAAAATTCATTAAATCAAATAGAATAAAACAATTTTGAAATACATATTTAGAGATTATTCAGCAAAACACCCAATTTTGAGAAAAAATAAAGAAGACTATAAATTAAAAATTCCCGGGATTTATGATGAAATCCCGGGAGTCGGGTTTAAGAAATTTACCTAAAAGAAAAAAGAAATTTGCCCGCACATCCACGATAACTTGTTTATGCCAAATATTGCGTATTGTCTGAGGTTTTATCCCTATTTTTTCGCGTTGATAAACTTTGGCAGCGATCGTTGGAGCACTAAGCTTTCGATTTGGTTTTATTTCACTCTCTATTAGACGTAATTGAAGTTCGTTCAGCTTTTGGTTGCGAGCACGCCCAGTAACCTTCTCAAGGGATTTGGTTTTTTGGAAGTTCTGGAAAATTGCGGGCGTTTAGTTATTTTTGAAATTTCCGATAAATATTTACCTTCATTCTCCAATTTAATGATCAATTTTTTAATTAATTGGACAATATTTCATTCACCAATCACCATGTAAAAAATACGTCTAATAAACTTTTACGCAAAGGACAATTTGAATGGGTCGAAGGGCTGAATGCCGAAGGGCCGAATGGGTTGAAGGGCCGAATTTTTTTCGTTAATTTTTTTTTGTTTTTAGAAATATAATTTTTTAAATTTCTAGTTCTAAGGAATATTTTATAAATTTTCTTATCAAATATAAATAAGTTTCTTATGAATTTATGTATTTTATACATATAATTTAATCTTTGGATATTCTATCGACAAAAATATTGCATTAATTTTGGTTGTTTATAATTTGTGTTCCACGTATCCAGCACGGGTACATTTTGGTGAAGGAAAATTTTTTCATACGCCACCTAGGACATTCAGCCCTCTGGCAGCCTTCTGATAATAGTCGTATGAATATAGATAGGTTCATGGTACATTCATTCTGTTTTTTTAAGATATCTTAATCTTATTATTCCTTTTGTTATTTTATATAAGCGCAGTATTTTTTTGTCGATAGAATATCCAAAGATTAAATATAATTAAATATAAATTCATAAGAAATTAATTTATATTTGATAAAAAAATTTATAAAATATTCCTTAAAACAAGAAATTTAAAAAATTATATTTCTAGAAACAAAAAAAAAAATAAACAAAAAAATTCGACCCTCCGACCCATTCGGCCCTTCGACCTATTCGGCCCTTCGACATTCGGCCCTTGGACATTCGGCCCTTCAACCCAATCGGCCTTTCGACCCATTCGGCCCTTCGACATTCGGCCCTTTGATATTATTCTTAAAAAAATTTTCCCGAACAGAAACAATAAAGAAAAATTAAAAATATTCTACCAAAACAATAGCTTCTACTGCGGTACATACACACCAATAAAAAATTTCATTCTGTTTACGTTTTTTTGTGGTTTTGCTTTTTATATGTATGAATGTATATGTCTACTACTACTTAATATTTTTATAGTTCGAATTATATTTTGTAGAGGCCCTCGATCTTTATTGGTTTGCGTTTTAACTAAGCTTTCTTTTTTTTAATAACAGATGCGCTAAAGTCAAATTCACTATAATCGAAAATTGAAGCGAGCGTAGAAATTTGTTCGGGTTTGCGCATCAAATTTTGCAAAAATTCTCGATTTGATTTTATGTAATCGTTTTTTTAACAGTCAATTGATTTATTTTGCCCAATGGAACTTCACATAAATGTTTGCTTGTAGTTGGAGAGTAAATGTACTCAAAAATAGAATTATGCATTTTGTGATATTAAGTATATTGCGTAGGGGCTCACTGTATTATTCAAAATTAAATTTCTACACCCAAATAGGTATTTTCTATTCCCAACTAATTTTAACATGAGACGTTTCTATAAAATTTTACTTAGTTTATGCTTATAATTTTGTCGAGACTGCAAGATAACATCTCAATTAACCTCAAATTATTTATTTTGATTCTATTCCTAACCAGTTCTAAAGCAAATCCAAAATAAAGATTTCATATTTTAATTTATTAGTTTTAGGATTCAGAATTTTGTAAACTTCAAAATTTGGAATAAAATTATCAGAATATAAATTTTTTGTTTTTAAATTAATACTTACGTGAATTTAAAATATCATTCGAGTTTTGTTTTGAATCATCACTACTGGCTGGAAAACCAATTGGTGTTGTTGTGGATATCGTCGGCAATGATGTCGAAGATGCAGAAGTAATTTTATGCACGGGCTGAGTTAAATATTTCATTGTGTCCGATTTATTTTTATTTTCAATCAGGTATTGCAAATTATTTTCATCAATCGAATTTGTTTCAATATCCGATTGTAAAAATGTTGATGTTCGCTTACCATTTTTCGATATAATTTGATTTCTTGTATCGTTTTCATAATTTGATGTGTGTGTTTGATATGCTAGATTTTGATTGAGTTTATTTACTTTTCTTGGGATTACAGCCATTGATACTGGTGCTAGGGTTGTTGCACGGAATCCGACTCTATTTGTGGAATGTGTTGAAACAATCGTATTAATATTATAATTCTCTACGTAATTATTACGATTTTGTATATTTATTAGATTTGCACTGCTAGTACTATAAACCGTTTTCATTTCAACCGCCGATTGATCTGGATCTGGTTGCATAGGTGAATAGTATTTTGTCTTTGGTATATCATTAATATTTGATATAAGTTCATAACGATCTGCATCGTACTTCTGTTTATGGTGTTCAACAAAATATAGCGTTGATATAGCGGCCAAGCAAACGGCCATTATAAATACTAATATAATAATTATAATTTGAACCATTTTATTCGAACACAGTTCATTAACACCTTCCTCACCGATGTCATCATATAAATCATAGTCATCATCATCTGGTTCATTGTGATGATGATAATGTTTACATTTTCGGCTGTAACAGTATTTTCGGGCTATATTTTTATCAATTTTTTGTATGCGGGTCAATCGCGAATTTATTCGTTCTAATTGTTCGATTCGCGTTTCAAGCGAACCAGTCACTTTACATAGTTCCTTAACGGCACCAATATTCTCCATAAATATTCTCTCTTTATTTACAACTAAAAAATTATCTATAATTTGACCATTCGGTAGTATTAGACTGCCGGTTTCTTGTACAGCATCGGGTAGAATTTTTTGCACTTCCTGTGCAATAACACCCGTATCAATAATATGATTATTTAAATCTGATGATAGTCCACTGTGTGCCGCAAATTCAGGTTCATAGCGGTAGCGCACGACTCGTATTTTTTGTACATTTATCAATTGTTGAGATGTATCCAGCTCATTAATTTCCGTTTTTGCTCGACTATCACTAGGATGTACAATATGACCAGATACTTTTAAATTGCCGTGCACTACCAGACTTTCATCTGGTCGATCCGTATTTATTCCTACACGGCCTGCATGATATATTGATTCTTGGGTTGCACCCCTCTGCCAGCTTAATTCCACATCACTTTCGAATTGACCAGGATTTGATGCACGTACTATAATCCTTTCACTTCCATGACTAATTATGGGAAAATGTCCAGAATGTGTGTGGGCATGTAATCCAACAACTAATTGGAAATATCGTTGCTCGGGGTTAGGGCGGCCTTTCTTTCGCATATTATTACTAGTTGTTTCAGAAAAATGCAAACGACCCACCGTTACTTTACTCACTTGTCCATTCTGTAAATCGATGGGCACCGGATGAAACGGTTTTTTTGATCGATCCGATTGACTTTGTTCAACCCTAATTGTCTGCGTTGGTGCCTCGAGCTTTACACCATAGAAATGTAAATGGAATGATCGAACCTTTTCTAAACCGGAGGCGGTTCGTATAAATACGGCAGAACCTTGAAGTTGAGCATGACATGTTATTTGAAAATGATTCTTTTTTTGACATACAAACGCATCATCGGAATTGGAAAAATTAAAACCTTTATCAGCATCGACTCGATAATGTGGTATTGGACTGCAACAAAATAAATTTTATGTAAAAATTACATGATGCTGAGAACTTGTATACATATGGTAATTCAAAATTGAGGATCCAAAGTGATATAGCGTGATTCTTTATTTTCAAAACCAATAATATCTATCTGTGAACTATTAGCATAAAAAGTTTGGAGTAAAATTTACTATTTAAAGGTTAATTTGGATTCTGAATTGTATAGGAATATACAGGGTGAGGAAAAAGTATTGAAATCCCTAAAAATCTCGCGAATTTCGGTCAAAACAAAATGAACAAGGGTTATTCTTAGGTAATTTTCAACAATGAATTTAATGGTGATCTTGGTTGTGACCTTGATCTTCATCTTCAAGGTCATTTGGAGGTCAAGGCCATTTCTTTAAATTACAAACTCTATTTTTGATGACAGAATCGAATAGATCAATTGTACGCCCGAATATGTATTTTCCATGACCTCCCAAGGTCATCTGAAGGAATTTACATTGCGAGGAAAAAGTATGGAAACCCCTCAAAATCTCGCGGAGTATGTCAAAAAAAACTGAGCCTGGTTTATTCTTAGGTAATTTTCAATAAGGAATTTAATGATGAGCTTGGTTGTGACCTTGACTTTCATATTAAAGGTCATTTTGAGGTCATGACATTTTTTTATATGGAAACACCTGTTTTTGACATTGGATTCAAAAAGTGCAATCAATTGTGTCGAAAACAGGGGTTTCCCTATAAAAAAATGACCTTGACCTCAAAATGACCTTGACCTCAAAATGACCTTGAATATGAAAGCCAAGGTCACAACCAAGCTCACCGTTCAACTCCCTATTGAAAATTACCTAAGAATAAACCTTGCCCATTTTTCTTTTAGACATACTCCGCGAGATTTTTCGGAGTTTCCATACTTTTCCTCGCAATGTAAATTCCTTCAACTGACCTTGGGAGGTCATAGAAAATACATATTCGGACGTACAATTGATCGCTCTTTTCGATTCTGTCATCAAAAATAGGGGTACCAATTTAAAAAAATGACCTTGACCTCCAAATGACCTTGAAGATGAAAGTCAAGGTCACAATCAATATCACCATTAAATTCATTGTTGAAAATTTCCTAAGAATAAACCTTGCTCATTTTTTTTTTGACCGAAATCCGCGAGATTTTTAGGGGTTTCCATACTTTTTCCTCACCCTGTATAAAATGTAAAATTGTAGTACAATCAGTCCAGTAGCCATGGGGTGCATACATTGAGGATTGTTTCTTCACAAAGTGGTGCTTATTGATTTCGAGCATAGGATCAAGTCATATAGTTTTGTGTACCCAACTTCGAATCATTCTATTTACACATATTTCAATAAATAGTTACTTACATTTCTTGTAAACTTTGGTCACATAAGATATGCCAATTTTGTTGTTGGAAAGGTGTAAATCGAATACATTGTAACGGACAATGTTCACCACCATCATGATTACCATTTTGCTGTTGGGTATCATTTGCCAAACAGGGAGATGATGATTCAAGTGAACTTCCACTTCCACTTCCACATATTGGACTAAGAGCGGACTGATTTCGATTTGAATCAGTTTGACAAAATAGCATATCACCTTGATTTTGTATATATTGTATGTCACACAAATCTCGTATGGGTTCTGGTTTTATTATGGACTGCTGACCATTTTGTTGACAAGCTAGTACATCAGGTACATTGCTATGCTGGGACAACTTTCTCTTTCTGGAATTATTATTTATTAACTGTAAATGTTGATGATGAAGAACTTGGTCATGAATTTGTTGCTGCGGTGGAGGTGGTGGGGGAGGTGGTGGTGGTGGTAATTGATGGTGCCCATATAGATCTGGTATAATTCGTGTTAGTTCTTCTGTGTGTAAATTTTGACCTTGATTTCCAACAACATTATCGCTTGAAAGTTGTTGTTGTTGTTGCTGTTGTCCTAATGTTGTTAATAGGTCATTACGGTAATTATTGTGGTGATCTATATCAAGTATGGATGATGCTTGTGATTGCAGCACAATTTGTTGGTCATTTTGACGGTCATTATTTTGTTGCACATCTGCTCGATTGTCCACTTCTGTTAAGTATATTGTATTTGCATTATTCAATAGATGATGGGCAACATGCAATTCAGTCACATTATTTAAATCAATCTCTGATAAGGTTTGAATGTTATTGCCATTTTGTAATTGTTGTTGGCTGCTTAAGCTATGCAAATCTGCTGGGCTATAAGGGGGCTCTGATCCAGAATCAGGTGGACTTTCAGGTAAATGTGATTGTGTGACTGAATTATCCTTTGAAATTTGTGACCCACCAGATAATGTAGCTAAATCCGCAGATGATTTAATTCCAACTTGATTTATGCTTGTAGTGTTGTTATTTGAGTTCCGGGTACTCGGCGAAGGTGCTGATGTAGCAACTGTATGTGTACCATGTATGAGAGCCTCAAGTTGTGCAAAATCTATTGTTTCATTATCGATATTCGACATAAAATCTGTACGTCCTGAAATTAAACGAAAAACTATGAAAGTATAAATATTAAAAATCACTTATGGGAAGTTTATGACAATGTGCGGGATGTATAGATGAGTTTAAAGTCAAGTTAAACATCTATGCAAATATTAAACTCAAATCAAAGAAGCGAGATATGCCTGGCAACAATCCAGTAAACCAGCCAACTAAAAACTCTAGAAGCTGAATAAAGTATGGGACAAGATGTTATAATTATGGTGACAGGGGACATCAAGGAAGGCAGTGTGAAAATAAATCGAAGGGACCAAAATGTTTCAAATGTAACGAGTACGGTCACGTGTCTCCAAATTGCAACAAAAAAGAGGCTCCCGCAGGGAACTATCAAACATTAAAAAGTCTGTGGCTGTTTTTGAAGAAGAAGCTTGCTTGACAGTCGTAGAAAAAGAAAATCTTACATTGTGTTCCAAAACCGTGAAGAAAGTTTTGTTGTTTGGGAAAGAAATCTACGCATTAGTTGACAGTGGCAGCGATATAAATCTCATGTCACTGAAAAAATTCCAAAATATTGGCGTCGAAAATCTAAAGGATGAACGAATATCGTTTAATGGTGCTGGTGCTAAAAGCGTATCAACGAGGGGAACATTTGATGCGCAAGTAGTCATTGATGGTGAAATATATTCGACCGTGATACACGTTCTGGAAGATGGAATATTGCCGGTAGACTTCATATTAGGAAGAGAATTGATCAATCAGCATTATAATGAAAAGGTTTGTCCCTGAAGGTTGTGCTTTGGTAATTGAAAAAGGTGATGTAATTATCGATCTTGATCATATAGTAGACAGAAATATTGCGAGCCAGATCAGGAAAATAGTGATTAATTATAACCCAAAGAAGTGCCAGCTGAAACAAATATAAAAATGCAAATAGTTATTCTAGATGAGAAATCAAAAGCTCAAAGACCGAGGCGACTTTGTCCGCTGGAAACCGATATCGTCAGAAAACAGGGAAACGAATGGTCTCGTTTAACTAAAGATCGTTTCCCGATGCCATTGATCGACAATCAAATAGATAAACTTCAGAGTGCCGTGCCGAGTACCTTTCTATACTCGATTTACGCAATGGATTTTTTCACGTTCACGTTGAAGAAAGCTCGATAAAACACCATTCGGATTATGCAACAGTCCTTCAGAGTTTCAGAGTTTATGTGTCGAAGGAGTGGTATGCATATACATTGATGATCTGGTGATACCAGCAAAAAACGAAAAAAATGTTCTAGAGAATTTGGAAAAGTAATAAGAGTAGCAGAGCTGAACGGATTAGACATGGATTAAGTGCCAATTTTTAAGAAAACAAATCGAATTCCTTGGCTACGAGATCGAACATGGGCAGATTCGACCATCAAAATCTAAATCATCAACCATTGCTAAATTTCCACAGCCGGATAGCATCAAACAAATACAAAGATTTCTAGGATTGTCTGGGTATTTTCGGAAGTTTGTGGAGAGTTATGCTATTATAGCCAGACCCCTGACGGATTTCAATAAAAGGAAAACTGAAGAATTCATCACACGCCAATTTTTTATTCCAAAAATGTCAGATAAAGTGAAGAACTGCCTCAAAAACTGTGTTCCGTGTCTAATGGCAGAGAGAAAAAATGGGGAAGCAGGAAGGATTTTTGAACCCTATTCCAAAAGGCGATCTTCCATTGGTAACGTACCATATCGACCATTTGGGTACGTTGGCTCCCACCAGAAAGCAATACAAATATATTTTTGGTGTAATCGACGCATTCTCCAAATTCGTCTGGCTGTATCCAACCAAAACAACAAACGCTAAAGAGGTCATACAGAAGCTTGAGGTGCAGAAATCTACTTTTGGAAATCCCAAGTATATCATCACCGACAGAGGTACTGTGCACGAGAGAAGATTGTACTATCCTTTATAACCACAGGTGTGCGAACGAATGTGATGCTGGAAGTAACCACGGATGCTTCGACCCAAATGGGATGTTTGCATTTTTTAATCGACCGCCAACGCGTAGCATGCCGTCTAAATCTAAAAATGGATTAAGTGGCAACAATTTGCTATGTTTTGGTAACAATTTTCCTTTTCGAAGAACCCTAATTTCGGCTGGGAATTCGTTTTTTTGGATATGTTTTACGATAGATTTCAAAGCCAAATCCATATCAATTGAGGACAACTCAATTCTGTTATGTGGTAAATTATTTAGAGGTACTCGCTTTGTAGCAGAATTCATTGAATTTTTACTTTGAACGGCAATCTTCAAATTTTTTATAAAACGAAGTATGATAGCGAATCTCCTTAACACCTTGGAATAACTTGAACAGTCCGAAATTGCGTCCCATTCTTCATATTTTTCCGAGGCCAAAACCTTTATTTTGCGCAGTTCCAATGTTTCTGTTTTGATTTCAACTGTTGAAGGTTGTTTCGGCCAATTCCCGTTTGGATTCTGGAGAAAACTTGGACCATGGAACCACCTTTCACATTTTAGGAAATCCTTGGGCATTAAGCCTCGGGAAATCATATTTCATCCGTTGGAACGTAATACCAATTCTCGGGAGTCGAATAATCCTGAATTTGAGACACCCTGTTCGCCACGAACGTTGCGAATCGGGATGGAACTGACTTAATTCGGTAAAGGGTTATTTCCGAATCTGTCCACAAATAAACAGATGAAAACTCGATTTCCATATTTGACAATACTTTATGGACAAGTTGTGCCAATAAGAGACGCGCACAACTGGCGGCGCGGGATAGTCTGCGATTTAAGTGGAGCTACCCGGCTTTTAGAACATAGAAATCGAATGTTACAATGACCTTCATAATCAACAGTGCGAACGTATATGCAGCACCCGTATCCCTTCTCTGACGCATCCCCAAAGCCGTGAAGCTCAATTCTCTTTGGGTTCGGAAACATGATACATCTAGGAACAGACAATCTGTCTGTCGACAATAATTGTTGCTTAAACAAAATCCAGTGTTCCCGTAAATCTTATGGCAGATACGCATCCCAATCTAACTTAAGTGACCATAAATTCTGCATGAACAACTTGGCTAAAAACACTACCGGACCACAGAATCCCAGTGGATAAAACAATTGTGCGATCTCTGACAAGACGGATCTCTTTGAACATGAATACTTCTGAACTGAAAAGTGGAACATATCATATTCGGTATCCCAATAAATTTCGACAATTAAGATAGATTTTGCTTCTTCATCATTATTATCAGGTAGAAGTGTCTTTCTATTCGACTTGATTTTCCGGTGTTCAAAACCTCCACGTGACAATAATTGAATTAGATCTTCTTTTAGCTTGCAAGCGGACTCGACCGAATCGGAACCTGTTAACAGGTCGTCGACGTAAAAGTCATTTTTCAGTACTCTAGACGCTGCAGTAAAATCTTTTTCTTCATCTGACGGTAATTGATAGAGAGTTCTTATTGCGAGAAATGGAGCATTTGCTGTTCCGTATGTTACGGTATGTAGATGATAACATTTTGGATCTAAATCTTGATGTTCACGCCACCAGATTTTTTGTAATTTTTGTTGATCTTCTCTGACTAAAATTTGGCGGTACATTTTCGTAATGTCCCCGGTTATGCCGACGATATGCTTTCTAAACCGTAATAATATCGAACATAAGTCCAGCTGGATGGTAGGACCGATCATCAAACAATCGTTTAGTGAAATTCCAGTCGAACTCTTGGATGAAGCATTGAACACTACTCGCAATCTCGAGGTGGTGCTGCTTTCACGGAGTACTGAATGGTGCGGCATATATACGAATCATTTTTCAACACTTTTGAGATACTATATGGTTTAAATTTATGTATTCATTCATGAATGCATTATACAGCGACCGAATTTCACTGTTAGTATTAAGTCGCTTTTCTAAAGATAGAAATTGTCGCAAAGCGTTAATAGACGAATCTCCCAAATTTTCGATATTATCTTTGACTGGAAGGGCGACAATATATCTTCCATTTTCGTCTCTTTGAACATTTTTGACATAATGCTCTTCGCAATGCTTTTCTTCCAACGACCACTCGTTTGGGGAATTAAGATCCTCTATTTTCCAAAACCTTTAAATTTGATCGTTCATTTCCTGAAAGGATACGTGATAAGACAACAACTGATTATTAACACAATTGATTTGAGGGGTATTCGAAACCTTTCCCATGACTACATAACCAAATTCAGTGTTTGTCTGACTTTTTCCGTTACAAAATTTGCCTGGGATCCGCTATCTAGTAAAGCTCGGCACGGAATTCGATCGCCACTTGCATTTCGAACCCAAAGCACAGCTGTACCCAGTAAAATTTGTGACGAATTTGCCCTGTGATCGAACCTTGAATTAGATTGAAGAACTGAGGAAGTCAAATTCTCTAAAGTAGATTGACTTTGATTAGATCTTGTCGCTTGAGTTGGTTCATATATTTGTGAAGGACGCGAAGTGAGCTTTGCAGCCACATTGGGTTCACCTTGCGCGTTTTGTCTAATCGAAAACGAGTTTTTTCCTTTGTGTCTTGCATCACCGAAATGCAACAAGGTGTGATGTTTTTGCGAGCACACGGAACAAACGCTTTTGCAGTCCACTGATTTGTGACCCTCATCTAGGCATGACACACAAATGCCACGGCGCTTTACGAAATTAAATCGATGATGAAGTTTCACACCTTGATCCTTGAATTTGGGGCAGGAATCCAATCGATGACCACCCTTGCAAAACGGACAACTCAAGCTTTGTTCCGAGAGAACACTAATCTGCTCCCGAGGAACTGATTTATTCAACCGGAGTGAGTGAGATGGTGGAGCGACTGACGTCTTTTTTGCTTCAAACAACTCGAACACGAGTTTGCAAAATCTTGACAAACGTTTCAAATTTTAGTATTTCGGTTAAATTAGATTTTGTAATTATTTCCGAACGTGACGCATCGTCAAGCCGCTCACAAAGATGGTGCGATAAAAATAAATCCCAGTGTTCTACTGGAGCGCTTCAAGATTTAAGAGAATTATAATGTTTGGTCACAGTATCTAAAAATGTCTGAAGTGCTGAAGCGGAATTCTCGGCTGGTCTCTTAATGGCATACAATTGCTTCATATGAATTTTTTGTATTTTAACCTCATTATCATAAAAATCAACTAAATTCTGATACGCTTTTTGATAATTATCGGCTGATATTGGGTAAGATTGTATGAATTTAAAGGCTTTGCCCTCTCGAACGCATGTAATTAAGTAATGAAATTTGGCAATCTCTGACAACTGAATATTAGAATGAAACAAATCATTAAAGATTCCTCGAAATTTTAGCCAATTCTCTTCAAGGCCGTCAAATTTCGGCAATGGAATTTCAGGGATTTTTAGAGAGGCCTGCTGTGCAGGCTGAATTACTACTGGGGAATTTGTACTCGAATTCTGATTGGGGACCTTGATATCTAGCTGATCAATTGCATCTAAAATCTGTGATTCTACCACTCCGTATAAATCCTCGAACTCATCGCGAATTGGAACACGTTCATTGTCAAGTAAGTTCTTCGAGACTACTGTGTGCAGTTTCATATTGTATATAAGTCGAGTTCAATCTGGACAAAGCTGATCGAAATTCACCCAACGTTGAACACTCCTGCACCTTTTTTGAAAATATTTCACTTTGTTTTCGTATGACGATATTAAGCGTTCCAATTTCTCAATTTCTTGTAAATCTTTTTTTGTACGACCCATTTTATTACAATAATTTACTAATATGATTACGTTAAGACCAATTTACTTAAATTTAAAATAAACTTATATAAAATTTTTACTCAAGTAGCCAATGCTCGTTCCAAAACTTAAGTATTAGCTTTGGTGGAAGCTCCAAACTCGGTTCAAATTCTCTAAAAATTTGGGCTCTCAAGGCGCTTTTCACGGTTGGGCGAGTAAATTACACTATGTAATTTACACAGTTTTTACACGTAGAAAATAAATAAATGTAAACAAAATTTTAGTTTTTGTTGGAACATGCACCCATATTTTCAAATTTGCAATTCGGGCATATTTTTTTTTTTTGTACAATTCTAAGAAATGGGGAAGAAGCCGGATATATTAGGTATTTGTTAGAAAGACCGGGGATTTACTCCAAAATAACCCAATTCGAATTCGTACATAATTTATCGAGTTTTGGCATGTTATATCGAATTCTGACGTATTCTGACTTATTGAGCTTATAACCTGTCCTGTTGTAGTATTCTGACATAAAAATTGAAATTCTGGAATACGTCTTGAATTCAGACACGATGTATCAAATTTTGGCATCAATAACTTAAATTCTGATGTCACAAAATTAATTTCTGTTACGACTTATCGAATTGTAATATGTTTTATCGAATACTAGTATGATTATCGAATTCCGGCATAACATTTTGAATGTTGACATATAAAACTCAAACTCTGGCATATGTTATCGTTTTCTGGCATCATAAAATCAAACGCTGAAGAGATTTATGGAATTTTGATATATGAGATATCGAATTCTTTGAAATATCTTCTCAAGATTTCAGAATTCGATATATCATCCCAAAATTCATCATTTTATGTTAGAATTTGATAAACCGTACCAAAATTCAACAAATTGTGTTGAATTCAGAGATGATAAATATCGAATTCTGAAGTCATAATATGATATATAAACAGTTTAAATGTCGACGTGACATATACAATTTGATTTGTGATATCGAATTCTTACGTTATATGAAGAATTCTAAAACCAAAAATTGAAATCCTGATATAATATCTCGAATTCTGGTATAACATATCGAATTTTGAGATGATATACGGAATTTTGAAGGCTTTGTGACAGATTTTTGAAATTGTGGCAAGCCTTTTCGAATTCTGGAATGACATCACGAATTCTGATGTATTGAATCTAGACATAAATAATCAAATTTTGGGTTAGACATATCGAATTCTGTCATCATTTATCTAATTTTCACAAAAGATATACAATTGTGACATTAAAAATTCATATTCTGACATGTCATATCGAATTTTAGCGTCGTATTTAGAATTCTGTTATAGAATTTTGACACCAAAAATTCAAATTTTGACTTCAGATATATCGAATTTACACAGCATGGTTTTACATCAAATAAAATTTTATTCGATAAATATTTTTTTTATCAAAGCATCGTCACGTTTGATGGAAGTGCGCCTTTTTAAATGTGTATTAATTAAGAGAAACGTGAAAAATTTATCAAATTTAGTTATTTGGTGCGGAATTCGCCTAACTCTAATTATGACAGGGTAAATCAAACTCTGGCTTAAAATACATAAATTAGAATTTTGATATCGAATTCTAAAATTATTTATTGATTTTTGGCTTGGTATGCCAAATTACCAAGATACATATACCAAATTACATATTACACATAAATTCACATTCTGACTCGACATATCGAATTCTGACATGATTTACCAAGTTTTGACATGATATTTTGAATTCTGACACGATATATCTAACATAAATTCAAATTCTGGCACGACATATCGAATTCTGGCTTGATATCATAGTATATCGAATTTTGACCTGACGTATCGAATTCTGACATGAAGTAACAAATTCTGACGTAATTTATCGGATTTTGACAGAATATCTCGAATATGTGACATGTCGATTTCTGGCATGATATATCGAATTCTGGCATAATATATAGAATTCCGACATCATAAATACAAATTATGATATTGCATATCTAATTCTGACACGGTAACTCGAATTCTGGCATCAAAAATTCAAATTCTGACATGACGTATCGAATTCTGATACGAAGTATCAAATTCTGACATGAGATATCGTATTCTGATGTGATTTATGATCAAATCCTGATATGAAATATCTCTTTCTGGAATAAAAATTCAAATTCTGAAGTGACAGATCGAATTTTGAGATATTACCGCGCCGAATTCTGATATGATATATCGATTTCTGACATAATGCCGATTTTTTTGACTAAATTTTCGACTTTTCATTTCAAAACAACATTACACTATTCACCGCCAGACGGCCAACGAAAAGTCTCCTCGCGAGGTTACTTTTCAATTTAGTTGTAATTTATAGAAAGAGTGCTTAGATTAATATGCACTAATTGTAAGCGTATGATATTTTTTTTTCCGCTGGCGCTACATCCCATAGAGGGATTTGGCCGCTTCATTTGAAGTTTCGTAATAATTTTTTTTTAACGGATAACGAGTGATTAATTCATTGATCTAACATTAACCAGCCGTGATTTTTTCATCACCCGCCGGAAAATATAAAGCAGTCTGTGGGCAAAGCTTTAAGTCACTCTTTCACATAAAAGCTTTTACTTTTTATATTCACGTCAACCTTTAAAATGAGTATTCTCCCATCTTTAGCACTAACAAGCCATAATCAATGGCAGTGCGATGTTGGAAATTGAAATACAGCATTGCAAATTGCATAAGAAGACATCACAGTGGTATCGATGTTCTAAATGACACCGTTGGACATATTAACCCATTTAAATCGACTTCAGTGCACATTTGTATATGTACCTGGTCAAGCGATTTGGTCATGTGAATTTGCAATTCTTCCAATGATTTAAAACATAAGTTTTGCCAAACTCAAAATAGTGTTTCGTTCACACAGTGCTAGTATTGCAAGGAACTAAAACATTTCCTCCCAAGACTATTTACGATTGATAACCTCCATCATTTCATAGCCTTTAAAAATATTGTGCAGACATTTTGCATTCCGGTCGACAGCAACAGTTGAGTTTATACAATATGGAATCTGGGGATCATTCTATCCCATCGAAGCGCCATAAATGTATGCACCGTGTTCTGCAATCAACACAAATCGAAATTTCATACAGTATGCCTGGTTATTTTATTCAAAGAGCAATTATGTCCTTTAAACCAAGGTGTATACGTTAGTTTAAACCATCTCACTATCTATAAATGACTGGTTTAAGTTGACCAATTATTTAGAAAAGTCGTAAATTTAGCCAAAAAAATTGACCTAATGCACACAGCATTAATCTAAATATCTGTCAGAACCGAAAGCCATTTTAATTTCTATGTAGTCACCGCTTTTTCATAAAATTTCCTTGAAATGTCCCGTTTTGCTAATTTCAAAGGGTGGTCTACTTTAAGCTTAATCTGAGCTACCATATATCTGATCTTAACTTTGAACTAATATTCGAACGCTTGATAAATCTCGTAGGCCCCATTAACTGTAGGCTCCCCACGGCTGCGGGTGCTCCGGATACCTAGTTACGCCACTGCATTAAACCAAATTAACTAACATCCAGTAAATTTAAATCCTTCTTGTTTCTTAGGTTAATGCGAATTAATGTTGCTGCAACAATGATCCCCACTTTGCTTTCGCACTCTCTATTAAGAAATATAAGTCAGGTCGTTCGTAGCCAAAACAAATATCGGGAAAACTTTTGGCTGAACAGAAGGACAGTCTTCAATTTGCTTTAGTAATGCTGAAAATATATAATCTGTTTCGGTTTTGGGTCGAACTCATTTACAACTTTGAAAGTCTTAAGATTTTCTAGTACCGGCAATAAATTAATTTAATATTTTGTAGACAATTTTATTAACTAATTACCCTGCACGCAAGCCGAAACGAAAAGTATTTACACGAAATTTAAAACAGTGCCTGGTTATTTCCGACAAATAATAATAACATTCGGTTGACATTCCAACAGTCGGTATTTAGAATAATAGAAAGCAAGGCACAGCTTGTCTTATTGACCCTTATGCCATCTATGAATGACTGGCATGAACTAGTAAACAATTTAGAAAAGTCAATGGTTTAGTCGAAAAAATCGACATGAAGCATACAGCATAAATATACTGTTTATTTATGTTAATTAAATCGCGCGCGGGTAGTGAAACTCATTAAATTATTATTAAATTTCATCATAATCGGTTAAGAAACAGCCGAGTTCCATCTTAATTTGCCATATTCCAGAACTTCTTCGAAATATCATTTTAGAATCCCATTTCCATCGTATTTGTCAAATTTCATCATAATCGGTTAAGAAATAACCGAGTTCGTTCGTATTGTGGCCATGTTCCAGAACTTCTTCCAAAAATCATTTCAGAATCACATTACCATCGCCCATGCCAAATTTCATCATAATCGGTTAAGAAACAGCGGAGTTCCATCTTAATTGGCCATATTCCAGAACTTCTTCCAAATATCATTTTAGAATCCCATTTTCATCGTACTTATCGAATTTGATTATAATCGGTTAAGAAATAACCGAGTTCGTTCCTATGTAGCCATATTCCAGAACTTCTTCCAAAATTCATTTTAGAATCCCATTCCCATCGCCCATGCCAAATTGCATCATAAGAAATAACCGAGTTCGTTCCTATTTGGCAATATTCCAGAACTTCTTCCAAAAATCATTTTAGAATCCCATTTCCATCGTACTTGTCGAATTTCATCATAATCGGTTAAGAAATAACCGAGTTCGTTCCTATGTGGCCATATTCCAGAACTTCTTCCAAAAATCATTTTAGAATCCCATTAACATCGCCCATGCCAAATTTCATTATAAGAAATAACCGAGTTCGTTCCTATGTGGCCATATTCCAGAACTTCTTCGAAATATCATTTTAGAATCCCATTTCCATCGTACTTGTCGAATTTCATCATAATCGGTTAAGAAATACCCGAGTTCGTTCCTATGTGGCCATATTCCAAAACTTTTTCGACATATCATTTTAGAATCCCATTTCCATCGTACTTGTCGAATTTCATCATAATCGGTTAAGAAATAACCGAGTTCGTTCCTATGTGGCCATATTCCAGAGCTTCTTCCAAAAATCATTTTAGAATCCCATTAACATCGCCCATGCCAAATTTCATCATAATCGGTCAAGAAATAACGAAGTTCCACCTAATTGGCAACATTCCAGAATTTCTTCCAAAAATCATTTTAGAATCCCATTACCATCGCTCATGCCAAATATCATTATAAGAAATAACCGAGTTCGTTCCTATGTGGCCATATTCCAGAACTTTTTCCAAAAATCATTTTAGAATCCCATTAACATCGCCCATGCCAAAATTCATCATAATCGGTCAAGAAATAACGAAGTTCCACCTAATTGGCCACATTCCAAAATTTCTTCCAAAAATCATTTTAGAATCTCATTTCCATCGTACTTATCGATTCATCATAATCGGTTAAGAAATAACCGAGTTCGTTCCTATGTGGCTATATTCCAGAACTTCTTCCAAAAATCATTTTAGAATCCCATTACCATCGCCCATGCCAAATTTCATTATAAGAAATAACCGAGTTCGTTGCTATGTGGCCATATTCCAGAACTTCTTCGAAATATCATTTTAGAATCCCATTTCCATCGTACTTGTCGAATTTCATCATAATCGGTTAAGAAATAACCGAGTTCGTTCCTATGTGGCCATATTCCAGAACTTTTTCGAAATATCATTTTAGAATCCCATTTCCATCGTACTTGTCGAATTTCATCATAATCGGTTAAGAAATAACCGAGTTCGTTCCTATGTGGCCATATTCCAGAACTTCTTCCAAAAATCATTTTAGAATCCCATTAACATCGCCCATACCAAATTTCATCATAATCAGTCAAGAAATAACGAAGTTCCACCTAATTGGCCACATTCCAGAATTTCTTCCAAAAATCATTTTAGAATCTCATTTCCATCGTACTTATCGATTCATCATAATCGGTTAAGAAATAACCGAGTTCGTTCCTATGTGGCCATATTCCAGAACTTCTTCCAAAAATCATTTTAGAACCCCATTAACATCGCCCATGCCAAATTTCATCATAATCGGTCAAGAAATAACGAAATTCCACCTAATTGGCCACATTCCAGAATTTCTTCCAAAAAACATTTTAGAATCCCATTTCCATCGTACTTGTCGAATTTCATCATAATCGGTTAAGAAATAACCGAGTTCGTTCCTATGTGACCATATTCCAGAACTTCTTCCAAAAATCATTTTAGAATCCCATTATCATCGCCCATGCCAAATTTCATTATAAGAAATAACCGAGTTCGTTCCTATGTGGCCATATTCCAGAACTTCTTCCAAAAATCATTTTAGAATCCCATTAACATCGCCCATGCTAAATTTCATCATAATCGGTCAAGAAATAACGAAGTTCCACCTTAATTGGCCACATTCCAGAAATTAGAATCCCATTTCCATCGTACTTGTCGAATTTCATCATAATCGGTTATGAAATACCCGAGTTCGTTCCTATATGTCCATATTCCAAAACTTTTTCGACATATCATTTTAGAATCCCATTTCCATCGTACTTGTCGAATTTTATCATAATCGGTTAAGAAATAACCGAGTTCGTTCCTATGTGGCCATATTCCAGAACTTCTTCGAAATATCATTTAAGAATCCCATTTCCATCGTCCTTGTCGAATTTCATCATAATCGGTTAAGAAATACCCGAGTTCGTTCCTATGTGGCCATATTCCAGAACTTCTTCCAAAAATCATTTTAGAATCCCATTAACATCGCCCATGCCAAATTTCATCATAATCGGTTAAGAAATAACCGAGTTCGTTCCTATGTGGCCATATTCCAGAACTTCTTCCAAAAATCATTTTAGAATCCCATTACCATCGCCCATGCCAAATTTCATCATAATCGGTCAAGAAACAACGAAGTTCCACCTTACTTGGCCACATTCCAGAATTTCTTCCAAAAATCATTTTAGAATCCCATTTCCATCGTACTTATCGAATTTCATCATAATCGGTTAAGAAATAACCGAGTTCGTTCCTATGTAGCCATATTCCAGAACTTCTTCGAAATATCATTTTAGAATCCCATTTCCATCGTACTTGTCGAATTTCATCATAATCAGTTAAGAAATAACCGAGTTCATTCCTATGTGGCCATATTCCAGAACTTCTTCCAAAAATCATTTTAGAATCCCATTACCATCGCCCATGCCAAATTTCATCATAATCGGTCAAGAAACAACGAAGTTCCACCTTACTTGGCCACATTCCAGAAATTCTTCCAAAAATCATTTAAGAATCCCATTTCCATCGCTCATGTCAAATTTCATCATAATCAGTTAAGAAATAACCGAGTTCATTCCTATGTGGCCATATTCCAGAACTTCTTCGAAATATCATTTTAGAATCCCATTTCCATCGTACTTGTCAAATTTCATCATAATCAGTTAAGAAATAACCGAGGTCATTCCTATGTGGCCATATTCCAGAACTTCTTCGAAAAATCATTTTAGAATCCCATTACCATCGCCCATGCCAAATTTCATCATAATCGGTCAAGAAACAACGAAGTTCCACCTTACTTGGCCACATTCCAGAAATTCTTCCAAAAATCATTTAAGAATCCCATTTCCATCGCTAATGTCAAATTTCATCATAATCAGTTAAGAAATAACCGAGTTCATTCCTATGTGGCCATATTCCAGAACTTCTTCGAAATATCATTTTAGAATCCCATTACCATCGCCCATGCCAAATTTCATCATAATCGGTTAAAAAGTAACCCAGTTTGTTCCTATGTGGCCATATTACAGAACTTCTTAAAATAATTCGAGTAACATCAGTCGTATAATGTGACAAACGACTAAGAGAATGGCAAAAATGATGTGACTTGGCTATAATCATGTAAAATAACGTGACACAACTATGATAATTGGGGTCTACTAAGTAAATTTTTAAAATTTGTCTTCGCTACATAGGGATAATGAACATAAAAAATTAATTTTTTGTGTTGCTTAGCGCTTTATGCGTGTAACACCAAAAGCTTAAAAAAAAAAAATTAAAATGACATTTTCAAGTTTGTTTCAGTTTTTGATCTTGTTGCATCGTGTTCGTGATTAAATTAAGTTTAAAAAAAATGAGTGGTAGCTACTATTCTGATTTTATTTTATTAAATGAGCCGTTTATTTTGAAAGTGGAATAAGTCATGTTTTCTTAATATTGAGATAATTAAACATTTGTGTTTTCATGTTATGAAAAAAATCAATACAACTTTTGTTTAAAGTGTTTGCATTTATGATATTACCACACTTACTACTTTTAGTTAAAGTGATGAATTTCATAATAAGGCTTGGTAAAATACGAGTTTTTTGTACTAGAAGTGACTTATTCCACTTTCAAAATAAATGTTTTTTAATAAAAATGACTTATACCATCATTCCATATTGATTTAATTCATTAAAGAGAATTTTACATTATAAATGACATCCAGTTATTACAAAGAGAAAGTTATAATGAACTTGATAGGTTTGGATTTCATTTTGTTCCTCAACAAGTTGATCCGAATTTCTTTAAGTTTTGAAAATATTCATGATGAACAGGTGGAATATATGGGAGCAAATCCATCATGTCTCTATATTTCGCGATTGTAACCGGTCACCAAGGCTGGGCAAGTTACATTACACTGAGTAATTAACATACTTTTACAAATTACAGCAAACTCAGTAAATAAAATACAAATTACAAATACTTTACGTTTGTAAATTGAAAAATTTGATTTGACGAAACTCGTTTAGTGAAAAAACATATCATTAAAATAACGATCATTAACATAAGGTTTTATACTGCTGGCTCTAGAACCAAATCTTAATGAACCTTGCAAAAATGTAAACAATAAATTACAAAAACTGATGTAGTTAAAATACAAATTACAATTACTTAGAATTTAAGTAATTAAAATACAAGATACTGTTACTTGGAAAACGAGTAATTAAAATACAAATTATAATTTGTGTTTTCATTACCAATAAATGTAATTCGTTACTGCTCTGCCTTGCCGGTCGCCCACTTGAGTATATAACGGCAGTAACTCTATAGAACCAAAATTGTTTGGTCATCCCTATTTAGTGCTAAGTTCAAAATATAAAACTCTGCATCACTAGTCAAGGATGTTTTGTAGTACATTTAATAAGGAGAATCTCATATACTACTGTGTCCAAAAAGTAAAGCCAGTTTTTAATTATTTCAAAAAATATTTATTTATTCTTCCAAATCTATTTCGTCGCCTTCAAAATAATCCCCTCCCGACACAATACACTTATGCCAACGTATTTTCGAATTTTCGAAACAAGAATTAAAGTCGTCTTCCGGGATAGCCTTCATGGCGCGTAGTGCGATTCACGGTTTATCTCTTCTATCGTCCTAAAATGATTTCCTCGCAGTGGTCTTTTGAGTTTAGGAATAGCCAAAAGTCCCACGTAGCTAAATCACATGAATACGGTGGTTGTGGAACGATATGGATCGAATTTTTGGCGAAAAAGTCACAAGAATGAGTGCAGTGTGCGAAGGTGCATTATCGTGGTGCAAATACCAAGAATTGTCTGCCCACAATTCTGGCCTCTTCTTGCGAACAGCTTAACGCAAACGATGCATAACACTCAAATAATACTATTTGTTAACGGTTTAGTCGGGTGGAAAGAATTCTGAATGGACAACACCACGATAACCGATGAAGACTGTCAACATGACCTTCAAAACTTTCACGACCTTCTTTGAACTGTTCATACCACTTGTAAACATTCCTTTCCGACAAAGCATGGTCCCCGAAGGCTTTCTGCAACATCCTCAACGTTTCTGCACCCGAAATTTCATTCCGCAAACAAAATTTAATGCAACTTTTCTTTGCTCAATATAATTAGAAATTGTAAAAACAACCGAATGTACTTTTAGCGTCGTACAAAACCAAGCGTAAAACAAAAACTGATGAATGTTTTGAAATAAAATTTGTCGAAGATGTATATCACAAATTCACAATGCTGGAAAAAAAATATTTATGATGTGCGGTTTACCCGCGCGATTTAAATTGAAAACTGGCTTTATTTTTTGGACACAGTAGTAAATCTAAAATCTTAAATGTAAATTATTGTAGTTGTTATATTTTTTGCTTTCAATGCCTTCTAGATTTATAATATACTCATCATACTGTTAGTTGTTATGACATTAAACGAATGAACAAGCATGTAATGTGACTTATTCCACTTTCATAATAAACAAAATATTGATAGCGTTTAGTATTCATTCTTTAACCACTATTTCTAGAAATTATTTTACAGTTAAGCGCAAGAATGTAACAAAATATGAAAGTTCACTATACTTTAACATGTTATATAACGTTAACTCAATTTTTTAAAAATTTGACTTATTCCACTTTCAAAATAAACGGCTCAAATGTAGTGTGTGTTTCGTGTTATAGATTTGTAAAGTGTAATATATAAATGTAAAGTGAAATTAAGCAACAAGACATATATAAGTGAAAATTAATTTACAGACTCTATTAAATTGTATAGTATACTTGTAAGTACAACAATAAAATTACATATGTATTCACAGTATATTCATTCCCCGTTGAAATCATGTTCATTTACGGTATCGACAAATGTGCAAATGAAGATACAAGTTACACAAAGTTGAAGAAATGCATTACGGTACGGTCGATTCCTATCGTTTTGGGATTATTGTTTTGCATTAAATTGAATTTTAATGGGAAATTTTAGCTTCAATTCAACTATTAATTGATTTAAAAAATCTTCTAGTAGTTTATCTTCCATATAATAAGAGATGTATGAATGTAATATTTTCATGTTCCTGAAGGCGTAATGCGTGTTTCAAGGTTTGATTATTAATTTTCTCGCTGACTTATTTCATCCGTAAGTCTCGATGAAGATCCACATTCCTTACGTACGAAGGTGCTTCAACAATACTCCGTAGAACGTTGTTTTGGAATTCCTGAAATATTTTGACGTTCGTCTTTTAAGTAATGTACATATAGGTTTCAGAATTCGCTGACAAAAGCGCAATTCTGTGACAATAAAAGAAATAAATTCAAGTTTATTAAAATTTAGAATAATTGCATCAAAAAGAACAGTTTGATAAAGGCGAAACAATTTTACCGATAACTAACAGTATCGTTAAGATTGTTTCGCCTTTATAAAATGTTCCTTTTGATGTAGTTGTTCTTAATTTTAATAAATTTGGAAAAAGCATGTGGAGTTAGCCCAGTTTTTTTGTCCCAGTAAAAACAGAAAGTTTCATCAGGCAATACAATTTCGTCTTATCCCAGTTTTTTTTATTTACGAGTATGTATCAATACGAAACGAAAGTAAAATATTTTTTCTATCCCATCCCAGTTACTAAGAATTTTATTTTATTTTTCGGTTTTGGATTTATTTATGAACCCAATTAAAACAAAATTATTTCTGTATCATTTGAACTACTCGGACCGGAACATGTGGTTTATGATTTGAGTTGCAATTGTTATGTTTTGAGATGCAATTTCCAGCGGCCCCATATGATTTTTTATATGGAAAATTCACGAAATATTTTCCTGTATTCTTGAAACTCCTTCAGCCGAGAAATTTGTTAATTGTTTTGAGTTTGCCATAGATTAGGGCAAATCTTTATAAACTCACCAGTACAAGTGTATGATTCAACTAGCTACAATCGGCCAATTTTCATGACCTTGTATGATTTTTTATATGGCAAATTCACGAAATATTTTCCTGTATTCTTGAAACTTCTTGGGCCGGTAAATTTGTTAATTATTTTGAGTTTACCATAGATTAGGGCAAATCTTGATAAACTCACCAGTACAATTCTATGATTCAAATAGCTACAATCGGCCAATTTTCATGATCTTATATGATTTTTTATAAGGAAAATTCACGAAATATTTTCCTGTATTCTTGAAACTTCTTGGGCCGGGAAATTTGTTTATTGTTTTGAGTTTGCCAAAGATTAGGCCAAAGCTTGATAAACTCACCAGTACAAGTCTATGATTCAAATAGCTACAATCGGCCAATTTCCATGACCTTGTATGATTTTTTATTTGGAAAATTCACGAAATATTTTCCTGTATTCTTGAAACTCCTTGGGCCGGGAAATTTGTTAATTGTTTTGAGTTTGCCATAGATTAGGGCGAATCTTGATAAACCCATCAGTACAAGCCTGTGATTCAAATAGCTACAATCGGCCAATTTCCATGACCTTGTATGATTTTTTATATGGAAAATTCACGAAATATTTTTTTTGCTGGGATAAAAAACTGGGCTAACTTCACATGCTTATTTGGTAAGCCATATAATTCAATTTATGTTTGAGTTATATAATTTTGGGTTAATGTCACAGAATTTATTGTGAAAGTTAATTCTGAGTTGCCACAACTTAGCGTCCTAACCTAAATATTTAGCTGTATTGACATACGGAATTTGTTTTGAATTAATCTCTATTTCGTTATTGAGCTGTTTACGCCATCGTTTTGTTCGGTTACAAACCTCATGAGTGATTTTCGGTAGTTTGATGGTTAGGTTGCTTCTTCAACATTATCTCCAAGTACCATGATGGCTGTATCATTAGTATTTGTTGCAATAGTTCCTTCTCTTGGTTAGTGTTGGTAGGTTTATTATATACAGTAGATACAAAACTGGTACAAAAATGCTGCCTTGTATGTAGTAATTTTCGTATTGCTTTCTCAGGCGAAGCTTTGACGATTTGCTCTATATGAATTAATTATCCTAGCGCTTTTCTATGATTTAGGTTAGATTTTATTTCTTATTTTTACTCATGTAGCTTCACAAGCTCTATATTTAGCATATCAATCTTAGAAACTGGTTCAATCTTAGAAATTGAAGGTATTTGAACATTAGATCTTTTCGGTCCCTTAATTTTTCTAATAATTGAAGTTAGTTTATTACGTAAATTGTTTGTCTTGTTTTCTGGAGATTTATTAATTTGCCAGGTTTTACGTGCCTTACATTTTTCTTTGACCAACTCTCTTACTTCCACTGGCTAAGTTTTTTTTTGCGAATTTTCTAACTAGTTTGACCGATCGACGAACTTTCATGGGCTGTTTGCCCATTTTAATTCTAGTTCATCTTTAGTTCAGCTCACGAAATAAATCTCTATTAGTTTTTTCATTTCTCTTTAATTGGACCACTATTAACCATACACATTAAACTTCATGGTTAACTTCTGGTAAGTTTCAAAATCCGACATGTTTATTTTCTACATGTTATTGTTTAAGGCCTGGACCGTATATTCATTTTCCGTTACCGATTTCTTCAACGTTTGAATTTCAGAATGGCTTGATATGCTTACAATATTAAATGTTGGAGTCTGATTCTCTTTGGTTTTATCTTCTTGTTGCTCTGCATTTTAACAGCTTTCCTATTTTTAACTCTCTTCGAAGGTCTTTTTTTCTTCAAGATCCAATCGGTTTCTCTCTTTACTTCGTAATGGTATATCTGTTGGTGTCACCTCAATATTTAGATTCTTTTTTAGATCTTCATTCTCTATCCAAATAGTACTTCATTGCTCAATCTGGCAATAACTTCTCATATGTTATTTAGTTTCTTCCATAGTTCTTTTTAATTGATTAGTTTTCTTGTTTTAATATTTTGCGTACTCCGAAGAGTGTAGATTTTCCAGCAAGGCCTGAGACAGTAACGCCTGTTGTTTTTGAATTTTTTTTTTTGTGTATTTTATATCTTCTGCCAGGTGATGTAGCTGCTGCCTCTTTGGTGTCATACGCATACTAAAAAGTTACTCAATTTAGGGACCTACGCTTCTGGATTGTTATGTCCAATAATGACAGAGTTCACCCAGTGAAATCGATATTTAGGTGCTTCCCCCTCCTCTTTCCTCAACCGACTTTAGTACCGGCTACGGCGGAGTTCTAGTATATTACATTGTATCTGTATTGCTATGTATTGATATCTTTATCTCTGATACATTAGGTATGTTCTGCTTACTTTTCTATGAAGACAGATTCATGGTTGTCTTCGTTCGTTCGATCATTCGAAGGAACACGAGACAAACGATAACTATATCGTCATTCCTTGGCCGCAACAATTTTTTACTTCTTTACTTTAAAAGGGCCTTAGACGATATGATGGTTAAGAACAATTCGATTCATCATCTAAACAATTTATGAGTTATAACTTGAATCTTTTCGAGAAATATATTAAGGAACAATTTGTTAAGGAAATCGAAGTGAAACGAGCTTCGACTGTTCTTTAATTTCTTACTGAAGCACGCTATCGAGTTATATTCATCTTCAATAAACTCTAACTGATCTGTAAATTCAATTTTAATTTTTTTTTTTATTTTGATTAGGGCAAATTAATTTTCCAAAATCTCTTTCTTTTTAAATAAGCAAACAAATTTAAATTTTTATTATAAGGGTTACCCAAAATTTGTTATTTTTATCGAATTTATCGTTTAATCGATTAATCGATTTTATCGACATTGCAATCCCTAATTGGGATGTGATTCCAATTTCGAATGACTGGATTCTTCAAACTGAATGATTTTATCATTTTCTTAACTATTTTAATTCCTCGGTCTTTAGCAATGTAATAAACCTCAGTGCATTTCTAATGTTACAAGTTATTTTTACTTGCATTCTTAGCAGAACATTTCTTTATTTGTTGCGCTGGTGTAAAGTTGAATTGTAATATTAGGTGATTAAGACCTTACAGTATATATCAGTGTTCGCAAGTAGTTGGCTATTGGAGTGCCAATAAAAGAATTTCTTTAAATAATTGCTTTTTTTGGCGTGCCAAACTAATTCCGTAAAATAATTGTTTATTTAAGTGAAATATTAAGGATCGCAGGCAGAATAGGCCTCATAAACGCCAAATTTTTAGTTTTGTTTTTCAACGCAAATTTTTATAGGATGAATTTTATTTTCTCGGGATCGAGCCCAATATCTTAACCCAAAACAATTGACTTTGGCCGTTCTGTTCCTAATTATTGTTATAGTATGCATCTTTGAAAATACAAACTCGCCCAATGATATATTGCAGGAAAATCTCTTGAAAGGATAACTTCGCTCCAGTAATTTTAAGGAATCGCACACCAAAACAAATTTTAGAACATAGTAGCCACCAATTAATTACTTGCTTGGAACGTGCTCTCGTTCGCTTTTATTTTACTAAGTAAAAGTTTTGCGTTTTCTTAAAGCATTCGCCACTTACATTAAAACTGTTATATAACTGCCGAATAAAGCAACAATATAAGATCTTCTCCATTTTATGGATTCTGACAGTTAAAGGGTTCTTCTTTTAATTTGCCCCATAAAGGTGTTGTTAGCCGCATTTAAAATTCGCTCACTTTTTTGTTAATTGCAGAAACAGTGGACTTAGCAACAATGTAGTTCTTCGATAAATTTGTAACCTTGCTCCTTTATGAAATTATTCAAAAATTCCAGATTATATCTTTAATAGCCGCATTTCTTGGCGCATAATTATTCGGATCAGATCACAGTTTACATTGAAAGCAACAACACAAATTTTACAAATTTTTGTTTTTGGATTTAAATTTTGATCCGAGTAGGTGTTTTTAGTGTTTGTCGTTTCATGAAACATGATCTGATTCGGGCCAGATCAAACTGTTAAGTAGTGCTTGTCGTTTCATAAAACATGACCTGATTCGGACCAGATCAAACTATCAACTATGTATTTATAAACCGCACTAGGTTACCGCACAAAGTAGGTACTGATGGATTTTCAACTTTACTCGATTCAAATTATGAAAAAAGGAGCAAATTAGGAATGCCCGGATTATAAGAAAATATATTACATATGTATGTATTAAGAATTATATGTGCAATAAAGGAGTTGCGAGAGTGTACAAATTCTAGTTCACGTTATCGAGCTTTCTAATTATTCACATTACGAGTAGTACGTATAATTAAAAAATCGTTCAATTTATCCGAGTTCACGGTATACGGCGTATGTTATCGCGAGTCTTCTGTATTTCTTGAATTTCACTATTATTTTATTTAAAAAATCTGACCCTAAATGATTTGACCCATGGAATTCTTCAGAGCGCGAATAATTCGATTGTAAATTAGAAACTACTTACAGAATCGGCTTAATATCTTAGGTATCAAATTTCAGAAAAATTGATTGGCAAATGTGCTTGTTCCATTTAGTGCTGGAAATGTAGAATATGCATGGGTTATATATTTAGAAAACAAATTCCTCTTTGGCAAATCTAATTTCTTGATTTGAGATTTGAATTTGTGTACCAATGTATCATTAGAAGTGTCCCGGAATATTCGTTGATTTCTGGCCATGTTTTATTTATGAAAGTTCATCCTTGCGCAAAACGGAACTTCTGCGATTATGCACCAATTCCATTAAAATTTAGTATCTGACTTCACTAACATATTTGATGACAAATGAATTAGTAACACCAAATCCAAATGATGGTTTTGAAATTTTTCTAGAAGAGATTTCACTATAAATCTGTTTTAAAACCAGTGGATGGTCGTCGCCACCAAACCAACTTTATATAGCAATTTTTTTTATCAAATATATATATGTATGTATATAACA